>CM061920.1:168981156-169287423 GCA_031002005.1 Vandiemenella viatica
TTGGATCTGCTAAACTGCCTCCAAATTATTTCAGAGAGAGTACTCCCAAAATCTTAATGTGGATTCTGTACTTCAAGGGACACCATACACATGATACATACTTACGTAGTTTTTCTCGGCGTTGAGAATGTAAATATTGTTCTCGGGTGACTAGCCCAGTTATAGGAGTGTTATAATTACACAGTATTTCAGCGCTTTCAATTGTTGTCGACAACGATTGAGAGTGCCGAAATATTGTGTAATTATAAGACTCTTATAACTCGGCTAGTCACCCGAGAACAATATTTACATACACATGATCTTTTGTGACTAAGGATTGCAATCCCACAGTGTTTTCAATCCCGCGGGATTTGCACCAATCCCACGGGATTCGCACCAATCCCACGGGATTCGCACCAATCCCACAGGATTCGCCCCAACGGTCTTTTAGGCATATATTTAAAACAGTTATTTAAAGCTTTAATAAATTAATTTAATAAATCAATTTTAATGTTAAATGATAAAAATTAACAGTTAAAAATATTTTAATTGGCAAAATGACATTAATTTTTTTGCGTGTCCTAAAGTAGGTTTTACATTTTTATTTTTAAATCTAAACAAATTTTTAAATAAATAATAAAAAATGGAAAATATTCAGCCTTAGGTCATACCTTACAATACATCACATCAGTTTAAAAATATGGTATATGCATAATGGCCAAGTTACCTGAGTTTTTTGTTTTTGTTTTAATCTAAACTCTAAATAATCGTACGTTCCACAACTCTGAGAGAAAGCATTCTATTTCACAAAGTTAAGTGAAAATACTCTGTAAATTGTAGACTTGGCTCAGAACAAGATCTCCTAACTTTTTGTCACTGCACAAGCACGAGATTTGGCCTAGTTTTACATGAATTGTTCTTGTGGGATTTATTATGTCTTGATTCCTTGATTGATCTCATAGTTGATTCATTGTTATTAAAAAAAATACTCACCAAGACATAAACTGTCAAGTATTTCAGTTTTACTTCAAATGACATAAAACTTTTAATAAGAAAGGAGACTTTCTCGGCGTATGATTGCAAAAACATGAAATTTGACGTGAGGAAGATGACAGAAGCAGCCGTCGAAGTATGGTGTTTTTACTACACAATTTGGCAATACAGCCATGACGACTTCATTATAACTTTTTTTTGCCTTTAGTCAAAATGATAACGAGTTGAAAGGACACAATATTCACTCAAAAATAATGTATTGTGGCGACTGAACAAATTATCCCAAGAGGGATAATCGAAAGCCAGAGCGGCACATCACAAGTAAGCAGGCGGCTTTCATCAAAGAACATGTGTCTCAAATGCATTGAGACGGCGAACAAAATAACAATAAGTCAAAGGATATACACTTGACTTTTGATAGAAGCTAAATAAATAGGTATGCAATCGTTAAAATTACGGTAACATCAATTTTGTATCAACGAATAATCAAATTTTCAGCTGCAAATACAGAAAGATGTCACTATTACTTTATCTGCAGATACAGAAAATGGAAATAATGAACCATGAATAAAAAGCTTTAACTGCGCAGATCAGATAATGTGTGTGACACATAAAAAATACTTATTGTATAGTTAGAAAATCGTACTAAATACTCAACATAACTCAAATTATAGAAATGTGTACTCAAAACAAACTTAAGTTTTAATGAATATGTAAAATTGGATTTATTTACTTATAAATAAGAAAAGAAAGAGAAATTAACCCACCACATACCAAAGTGGACGGATGCGATGAGAGAACACTAATGCTGACAAACAAACAACACAATATTTCGGCATATGCCTTGCTCACAAATAGAAAAAACGGGCCATTAGGCTCGGAACGTGTGTGCACACCGAACGTTACCCAATGAGTCATTGGGTAACGTTCGGTGTGCACACATGTTCCGAGCCTAATGGCCCGTTTTTTCTATTTGTGAGCAAGGCATATGCCGAAATATTGTGTTGTTTGTTTGTCAGCATTAGTGTTCTCTCATCGCATCCGTCCACTTTGGTATGTGGTGGGTTAATTTCCCTTTCCTTTCTTATTTATATCGCCTAGAAGCCGCTTCCATTTTCCTTAGTTGCATCATTTATTTACTTATGAATGATGAAGGTTGACAAAAAGAAACATTTATTAACTCAAGTCAAATTCCAACTGCAAGGGTACAGGAAAACAGTGCAATACGTCCGATAGAGACTGAGAGAGGCAGCAAGTAATGCAGACTGAGATTTGTTTCCGCCAGGTTTTGCGGAGCCACTTAATTTTGTGCGGGATCTGCCAGACTGTCTAATGATGCGGGATCCCGCTTTGCTGGATTGCAATCCCTATCTGTGACCTAGAGAAAGCCTTTCATACTGTGCCTAGATTAAAACAATTTGGCTGCGCTGAATATTTTTTGGGATTGATTAGGGCATGGTTGGGCAGTTTTTTTTTTTTTTTTTTTTTTAAATCAAAGCCATTTCTATGAAAAACTCTATCGCCAATATTGCTCCTACAGTTTTTGCCCTGTATTTGGCAGTTACTCCCAATATAGGCATGGAAATCAGATATCATTTTGATGGAGGATGTGACGGTACTAGGGCTTTACAAAGTGCATCTTAAGACATTAGTATGAGTTTTATTGTAAAAATTATGAATTGCGAGCGTGGTGTAATATTACGATCCATGCGTAGTGGCAAGCATTGTTTTCCTCTGTAATATAGCCTGGAACCCACCGTGAACACTTTTCTGCCTAACAAGAGCACTGACAATTACACCCAAACTTGCTTTGCTGACTGACAGCTCTCACGCCAACTGCTGAGTCGTTATGTGTTGGTCCTCGCGAATGAGCACATCAGCACACTGCCTCTTGTCAGATGTTGCAGCCATGGGTGGTCTTCCCAACCGCTGCAAATCTTGGAGCTCTGCAAACCACTTTCAGATGGCCTCACCCTCTGTGCCCAGTGACTAACCGCACTTCTGTCGACTGCTGATGCTCCATAAACTGCAGATAAACGTTTGTGAGTGTTTACAACCGTTTCTTGCCGCAGTGAGAAACTCAATGATGGCACGCTGCTTATAATGTACATCACCCACAGACGCCATGTTGAACCATTCTGCAAGTACTTTCTGCTGGAAGAAAAGGAAACTTTGTACATGCACTCTGAAAACTTCAAAGAATTCATATCTAAAGTTTTGCATTCGTACCATTGTTGGGGGCTGAGAAAAAAATGTGGTGCATTAGTTTCTGGGCCACCCTCGTATATTTGAGTATCCACTTTTACACGATTTTCACCCTTATTAAATTTGCATGTGGTTTATTGAATTTCATGATGTTTCTAGATAACTATATTTCATGGAAAGACTGTACACAATGAGCTATTTCATATATAAGACTTTTTTTTTTTTTTTTGTCAGTGCTAAGCTTATGAGTTGAGGGTAGTTTCATCTGTTCTATTTTGAATGTGAACTGAAAAATCTACAAAAGAACTAGTTTAGAAACTAGTGCCTCCAGTTTTATTGTTATATTCCCATTTCTTTGCCTACAGATGCAGCCTTCTCTCAAATACAGAATATCATGTTGATTAACATATTTTACAGGAATAGGTCACACACCATCAGAAATTAATAACAGTCTTCACAATGCGCATTTGCAAGATTTGACTTACAACAGAAACAGTTCTTCAAATTCTTATCGATTATTTGTTCATGCTGGGTACCTTTAACATAATTTAAAAAAAAAACACACATCAGGGGTCACATGAGAAAAGAGAAAAAGAAAGAATAAAATGAATACTTAATGTTATGCCAACCTCATAGTAATGCTGCAGGTAGCGACAGGAAAGAAAAACGGGTATTTTTTTTTTTTTTAATGCACTTGGTACTTCCTACACAATGCACTGATACACGAGGCATTTTGCACTGAAGATTGCAAAAGACACAACCAGGTGCAGGGTGCTCTCTATTCACTAACAAAATTAAAATCTGATATTCACGAATGAAGTTAATATGAATGAAGAGGTCTAGGCACTGTTTCTGAACATTTTGAGCCAAAAGGCAAAAAATAATTTTTCTAATGGTATGAATTTGAAATTTGATATAATAAAAAGTAAGTTGCAATCAAGTAACTTATTTATTTATGTAACATATGTTTTTTTATTTGTTTGATATTTTTTCTCATATAGGCCAAGAATTTCTGGTTCTAACCTTGCAGATTATTGGTAACAGTATAAATTTCTTCGCCAAAAGAGTTAGTGAGGTGCAAATATTTGAAAATTCTTGTGAATGAGCAATGACATGAAGAAGTGAAACAAGATAGCTAAGCCAGGGATAAACTTTTCCTTGGAATGATTTCTTCAGTCTCACAGCAAACGTTACTGTCAATGGATCAATATACAGATAAGAATTACACTAATAAACTGAGCATATTGCTTGCTTGAAATCTGCATTTGGTATTTCTCCATTGCGTATATATATTAGGGCCATTCAAATATAAACTGGAATTTTTCACAGAGCTTTATTGGTTGTAAATAAAAATATCAAATCAAGAAGCTTATCCTTCCACATAATTTCCACCATAGAAACACATATTCTCCATTGGATCGTGAAGTTTCCTGAATCCATCGTAGAAAAAAGGAGATGGCTGTGCAGTAACCAATTGCCAATGTACTGTTTGACTACCGTGTCATTTCCAAATCGTTTTCCTCCTGATGTCTCTCTAGTGGACCAAACATCTGGTACTCGCATTGTGAAAAGTCTGTACTGTAAGGAGGGTGTTCAAGAAGTTGCTAGTGTATTTCATGAGTTTATTACAAATTAGAACTGCTGTATGTGGCCATGAACTGTCATGCAGAAGGACATAAAGAATCGGTTTACAGGGTGTTTGTTGTATAAGCAGTCTTGGCATCATCAGCAGCTGGCAGTAGTAGGGTACATTCACCATCCTTCAGATTGTACAATAAACCTTCCGAGTCCCAAAACACAGTTGGCTTAACTTTTTCAGCAGACAGTTGTGCCTTGGCCTCAAGCGGTGCTCCATCTTCAACTTTCCTCAACTCAATACTTGTACTCTTGTTTTCTGGGCTATAGTGATGGACCCATGTTTAATCGCAGGTCATGATACAGTCCAAAAAAGCCTCTCCATCTTCAAAGCGCTTCATTAGTCACTGACAGATCTTTCCACATTTTCTTTTGTACCTTGTTCAAACCTACCTTGCCAATAATTTTCAGTATCCAAGTACGCCTGACAATCATATGGACACTTCCAACACTTATACCCACCTCTGATGTAATTGGCGACAGTTATATGACAATTTTCACAAGCTCACGCACGGACTGACTACTGATTTCACTGATGCTGGTCACCATTTATGGCTTTTATTCTCAACTTTTTCATGACCTTTTTGAAACTTCTTGGCCCAATGGAATACTTGCCTTTTACTTAGAGTAGCTTCTCCAAATTGTGCGTGTAGTCTACTCCAAATTTCACTTGATTTCACACCTTCTTTGATGAGAATATGGATAATAATGCGTTGCACAACAGACTGTGTCATCCCATGTTAACTCTTGGCAGCAATTAAAATGCAGATGTGTTTGTGAGGGCTGTGAAGAAGGCTATCCTCTCTCAATCGTCTCACCTCTGATTTCCTGTCAAAAGGCACTACAAGAGTCAAACAAACAAAATTCCAGTTTATATTTGAATGCCCAACGTATCGCCTATTCAGTCATGAGCATTACAGGTATATCAATATCTGCTCTTATCCCATCACCTGTTTGAAGAATAATGATATATACCAGAAACCTGAAAATCAGATGAATGTGAAAATTTGGAAGAAATTCAACAACAAATATGTAGAAAATTAACAACAAAGAGAATAAATTTCCGATTTTTTAAGTCTTATTAAACTATAACTTTTTTTACAGTTAAAAACTAAAAATAAAGTAAAGATTTATGGCATTGTTCATCATGGGATGAAGGGCCATTTGGCCACCAAGCAACAAAGTTCCAATCTGCTACTCATTCTACATCTGTTAAAATTCATGCAATAAAGACAATTAATATCAACTACTTTCATATTCCTTCCGTTCATGAACATCCTTCATTAAAGATGATTAACACAACATACACTGTTCTGTTTATATAAAGATCTATGCTTATCATGATGGTTCCAATGAGAAAAATTATTAATGCAACTTCATGTGCTGCTATCTATTGCATTTTGGTGTATGGTATAAATTACTTTTCTCCTGTTTCTAATGTACCTGTATTTCATACAGCTAATCAATATTCTTGTCAACCAGCATACTCAAATTTTTTATTGCACTTACACAAGCAGACACAAGCTGTGTTGAAATGCCTTTAAGAATAATATGTCGTAATATTGAGCCAGTTCGTTGTGTACTGGATGCAGATCCAGACCAACGATTAGTCTTCATTTGTCTCCGCTCTGATGAGCTGCGGCTACGACTTCCAACACTTCCCAATGACAAAGTTTCACTTCCATCAAATGTGCCCTAAAACCACACATAAAATGATATTACAAATGAATATATAAAAGATACCAAAAAATTGCTGCAACCTGAACCCCTTGCTTCTATAAAAATATAAATGATAGAGAAGTGAATAAAAACCAATTAAATTAGAAGTAACGGAAGAAGTTATAACAATTGCTTCTAGATGAAATGAGAAAACCTATTATTACATTGCAAAGGTTTACATTTTTTATCTGAGGGACATTGTGTAGTCCTTTTGGAATTATGAAAATGTTATTTTAAACCATTTTTATTAAATTGCTTTACGTCTCTCAACAGCGAGGTCTTTAGAGAGGAAAGGATGGGTGCGAATGGGAAGGAATTCGGCCATGGCCTTTTTAAGGAAGCATCCCGGCATTTACCTGGAGTGATTTGGGAAACCATGGAAAACCCAAATCTGGATGCCTGGATGGGGATTCGAACCGCCGTCCTCCCGAATGCGAGGCCAGAACGATTTTAAACCATGTACCATCAATATCTTCTGAATGCTGTACAGCTATTTTTGAAACTAAAATGACTCAACATGAAAAATACAAAAATAACCCAGAAAAAGATTTGATGTTAATTGCACTACATTTGGGGCTTATGAGCCAGAAACAGTTTATAACACCAATAAATTCATTGATAGAATCTTTAATAATAGATCTAAAACTGCAGCAGTACTTTCCATTCAAAGTATCTTTAAATCTCTAGGCGATTTGTGCAATTATTAAACCCCGCTTAATTTATTCCAACTTCAAATAGAAATAACAAGTTGTGTACACACTGAAACTGAAATAAATCAACAAAAGACATATTTTTATGAAGAATGACTAAAATACCAGTGATGCAATGGTAATTTCATGTCCTGATAGGCACTCACAATATTGTATTTTGTACATATTCATTTTAGCTATAGCAGCTAGTTATAAAATGTATATCACCTCACAATGTTTTCAATAACTTCTTTGAGATTTGTGTCAGTCACTAAATATTATTTCACATATAAGCTTTCATAACTTTGTAATGCTACATCTTCCTTCATTTCTTTAAAATCCATTTTATTAAATTAAATTAAAACAAATTTTCATGAGACTCCCATTAATATTCTTCCAAATGGTCACAATGAAATACTTAACTGAATTTATGGTTTGCAGGAGCTGAGCTACTTATATCATTGTCTGAGGCAATTGGCTTTAAATTATCTGGCATAAATATTCGTTGAAACGTCTTAAAAGGATCAAAATGATAGAGGACTGTAAACAGTTGCAGGGTGATCTGGACAGGATATCTAGTTGGGTTGGTAAACATGGGATGAAGATAAATGCAAAGCATAGTCAGCTTATTAGATACACAAATATAAAACGAAAGGTTGATTATGATTGTAAGGTGGGGAAAGAGTTGCTTGCCAATGACTTAAAATGTAATTATCTTGGCATTACATTTGATAACAAGCTTAACTGGGCAAGACACATTGGACAGGTGGTAGCAAAAGTTTTCAAAATTCTGCACTTGTTGGAGAAAGTGATGAGGGGATATACGAGAGAAGTAAAGGGCTGCTAGATTTGTTTCTGGAAATTATCGCAGAATGCAATCAGTAACAGATATGGTAAAGAGCTGGAATGGGATTCGTTGGAAGACAGGAGAGGGTGAAAGGGTCATGGGAGTGTACAAGATGTATACTGGCGATGAGACATGGAAAAATATTGATGTAGGTATGGAAAGTAGTGCATGGAAGGGAAAAGATGACCATGACCACAAGCTGGCACTCAATTTCAGGCACAAGGGTGTGGGAAGATTCTCTTTTTTAGGTAAGGGTGTCAGGGATTGGAATAAGTTGCCAAGGGAAATGATGAACAATTCATCAAAACGTTGCAAGAATTTGAAGTTAAAATTTGTAGAGGGCAAATGTAGGTGGGTGCAGGAAAGGGGGAAGATGGGTGTGTAGGGAAATTTCCACCAGAGGGTGTGCTCCATTGCAATTAAATTAAATTACAATACAAATTGCCATTTTGTCCATTATATGAAAACGGCTTCCCTGTCTGAAACTAAATTTTGATAATTTTGTGACACATATCAGCTGTTAAAGCATCATCAGTGAACAAAACAGCCGTAACTAGTCAGCTTACCATGGAGAGAGAGAGAGAGAGAGAAATTTTAATAATTACAAATTACAAACAAAGCCGATCAGTGCATGTTCATTATAAAACATGAAGATGGAATAATGTTGCAATTTTCAGTTTTAAGGTCTGGCTCATCAGAACTCTTGAGGTATACAGGTTAATAGTAAAACAGGAACACCTTTCATGTCTTCTACCAATAGTAAAAACAACTTCATATGATATTGTTGGCTGGGATATCCCTTAATGGTTGAGTCACTGAGCAACATGGATTTGTAATTTGTCACAAGTTTTTCTGTAGCTTAACTTTGAATATGAATCATGGAACCCCTAGTGCAGTCATATGAATAAAGTCAAATTTTCAAGACAAGCACCTTATCTATTAAGTTACCAGAATGATCTATCATAATGATTAAGGACTTAAATAAAAAATAATCATCATGGCTCTGTGCTCCCCATGTTTCCCTAGTATATGTGATATTCTACCAATATCTGTGAAGGCATTGGTTAAGTTCTCCTTCTTTATTTATTTTTTCTGATCAATGGCTTTTGTTTCATTTCAAACTAATTTCATGAAATAATTACTCATCCTTGGGATTACTTTATTAACAATATAAAACCAGAACCCAACCTGCAAGTAACAAATTTAGCTCTGTGAGAGGCATAATTAGATACAAAAAATGAAATTGGAAGTGAAAAAGTGCAGAAAGAAGAAATGCAAAAGAAGCAAGGAAACAAATACCTAGTTGAATCTGACTAACCAAGTAGCATGGAAGCCTATAGTTTGTACTAATGCTCTCCTTTCCTTGAATTAATTCTGACACAAAAATTATTTGTATTACACTCTTCTGCTCTTTAGTGGGCGAGTAAATTGAATCTTATGATATGAATGATTGATCCGGATAGGATGTGAATATCTTTGAAAACAAACAGTTGCTACACAAAAGTTCCATTTTATTTCAAGTCATATAATTTGTTGATATAATCCCTTTTACCGACATACAATGACATGGGATAAGTGTTGCAATCAGCTGCTAGTGTTGTATCATACCACATCTAACTTAAATTTAGCTAAATATTTGCCGAGAAGAAGTGTGATACTGGTGTAAGCAGCCGATGCACACTACGATGATCTCCCTATACCAGTCATCTACTCTGGTAATACACACTGTTCATTTCGTAGCATTGCCTGCCTTCTTACAAGAATCAAGTGAAAAATTTTAAGGATATAATTTCCTTTAAAATAAAATATGATTGATTCTACAAACAAAAAATATTCTGCTTCATTTAAGATAAAAAAAACTCCTAGGTACCCAGCTGTATCTTCAAATGGGAAATATTGTACTTTGGAACAAAGTAAAACATTATTCTATGAGTTATAGCAAGGAAGGTTCAAATAAAATAGACTGACAGGACAATTTATAGAGATAAATAAGCAAGCTTCACAAAAATATTTTCACAGTTTGTGAGTTTAACATGAAAGATACAAATGATTCACAATTGGGGGGACACAGAACAAAGAGACAAAAGATATTAATCTAATTACTGGAGAGTGTTTTATAAAAGCAGAATTTATAACTTATATCTCCAGTAACATGATTATACTGATAAGCACAGAAACGAATCACACAGTTTAATTTTGAAGAAGATAATCAAAAGGCACTGCAGGTGGTAATTATGAAATTGTTAAGGTTAATGTAAGAACAAAGGCAATTGGAATGCTGTAATAAAAGAAACAAAATGAAACATTGCACAACATTTTGCCTTGGAAAAGATGTGAATGAAGTAGATTGCATAAATTTTGATATCATCTTTTTATCCTGAACACATTATTTAAGAATCAAAGACAATACCCCAAGGGTAAAAGATTTCTAATGGATGTGATAAGGATAAGAGATGCCAAACTGATAGCACTGGATCTCTCTAGGGCATTTGACATAATGCTATAGAGTGATGGTAAAAAAAGTAAAAATATAGAAAAGAATAACTTGCTGGGTGGGCGAATACTTAAGAGTAAAAATCAAGAGTGTCAGGATAGAAAATGTACAATCAAAAGAGATGTAAGGGAAAAGAGGAGTGGCACTCTGTTGACTAGGATCATTTTAATAAATTATTGCACTTGCGGCTTACAGTTATGTGATTGCCTTTTGCATCTGACATAATGTTATATAACATGTTTAAAGCAGGACAAGATTGTGAACAGGAACAGAGGTTTTGAATGGAAATTCTAATTGTTTAGGACATGATAAAATAAAGATAAGTGCCAAGAGGCTCTAGGCATAATCACTGGGACTCATAAAGGAATTGTCCTTGTGGTCTGAAAATTGTTACACACATTTGATATATTATACTGTTTAATGTGTGTTGCTTTTTTAGCTGTAAAATGTATACATACCTCACAAACTTCACTCAAAAAGTGACGTAATGTTATACTGTGAGTAGCCTTATAGCGAAGTATGAAGATCATGCACACATTCTTTGAATGATATTATTTGGGAATATATTGCTATCACAGCCATCAAAAATATAAATATGGAACAAATTACACAAAAAAACTGCCACAACTTTGAACCGTAAGGAACATTGAATGCCTTACTAATGTACACATATGCAACATCCAATGATAAGTATTACACTGTCAAGAAACATATCTTCATGTTATGTCCGAATTGTTAACATTCTACAGCTTTTATCAAAGTAGGTTGTGGCAATATTAACGTAGGTTATGTTTAAGTTGAAAGAGTGGCCATATCCTTGTTTCAGCATTAGGTCAAATGAATTTAGTATTTATAATTGAAATGCAGCCTGTACCAAAATGCTGGTTGATTCTTGTTATTAAAGCATAATTCTCTAGAAATTTGGATTTATTAAACATTTAAGTTATCATGATTTTTAGCAGAATCATTAGTGGCACCCATAGACAGCTTGGAATGTAGTCTGGATCAGAATGGTCACAGACACTTCCTTTTGTAGCTCAATGGGCTTAAATTTTGTTTTTATTATAAAGTTAAATTGGTTTGATTTTCATCATTGTTGATCATTGATGCATTTTGTTGTACATAATATTAGTATCACCAGAGGTCACATATGATAGCAAATGAATGAAGTTTGTGGATTACTTGAGATCGTGATTCCACCTGGAATTGGCATCACAATACTGCAGTGGTCAAATGCAAGACTCCACTAGAAATTCTTTCCGAAGTACATTTAATGGTTTCCTGCTGTATTACAAACTAAATTCTGGTTGAAAATAATGGTCCAGGCTGTATTACAACAGAATTACTGCTTGAAAATAATACATCTTGTAACTGACTACAGAAGTATTACAACGATATTATTTAATGTTGTTGTAGCGGGATCGCAATCTCCAATAGACCCGAAATTTGTGTATTACATATAATCTTGATAAGTATATTCCCAAGTAATATAGTTGAAGGAACGTGTGTGCTATCATTATACATTGATACATGCCTTCTCCCAGTCGCTCGCCGCTTAACATTACGGCACTTTTTGAGTGAAGTTTTAAAGGATGTATATATTTTACAGCTTTAAGAGCAACATATATTAAATAGTATCACCCAATGAATGTGAACAACAGTTTTCAGACCAAATCCCAATTCCTTGATGAATCCCAGCGATTTCGCAACAACTGTCAGCTTATTAGGTCTATAGGACAGCAAAAATAGGTTTTGTAAGATTATTATGTGGAGGAGGAATTCTTTAAGGCATAAAATAAAAATGTATTAGCACATCATTTGAAATGACCTTAACTTAGCAAATATACTGGGCTAGTGGTAGAGAGTGGTTTCAAACTTCTGCATTTAATAGAGACTCTGATGAGAGTTGTACCAGCAAGTAAAGTAATTGGGATATAAAACCTCTGTCAGATTGTTTCTCTGGTACAATGGAAGAGAATGGGACCCATGTTACATTCATCAGAAACAGGATATGGAGGGAGTACAAAGGAGGACAGTTAGATTTATTATTGGAAATACTGAACACATTAGTAACTGATATCATATAGGAGATATGTTGGAAGTCATTAGAATACTGGAAAAAGGCGAAGAACGTGCTGAGAGTGTATAACACGTACGTAGGTGATGAGGTTTGGAATACTTATTTGTAGAATCATTAGAAGTAATGTGCGGAAACTAGCACGCACAAATAAAGTACATAATATTTTTTGGGAAAAGCCCTTTTTCAGCAGCATAAAAGAGGGGGTGGGGAGTGTTTCAAGGCTATATTACTGCAGTCAGATATGATGCAGAGTCTCAGGGTTATCATACTGGTTAGCAACGAATACTACAGTTCAAAGTTGTTTAAAGATCACGAGTTTCTTGGGGTAGATTTTTGGAGTAATAACAAAGGAAAAAATGGGTAATATCTAGATTGCCATACCGCTGCAACCACTTACCGCCTCGTGATGTAAACACTTCCCGATGGAGAGAGTATGACGTCACTGTGTTTCCGTGTGTGACATGTTCAGTTTTCGATCGATTTGAGATTACACGTTAGGCTATAGAACGTAACCAATAGTAATAATAATAAAAATTACAGATTGAAAAAGTTAAAGAAAATTATTACTTGCACAATTAATAATATTGAAATATGTACAACATTCCAAACTGATAATTGATATTGGTAATTAGTGTTAATGCTATTAGTCACAATTCTATTGATTTGTATTTGATTCCGTTCTTCTATATTTCCTCGTGTGGCTGAAATTGCTATTAAAATCATTCATACAAAATAAAATATGTTTATAAAAACAAGATTTTGTCTATAACCTTTTGCGTTTAGGTTGAAACGCAGCCTGGACCATACTAACAGTGATAGATACGATTTGGAAATTGGGTTTCAGCAATATCGTGTGCGATGGTTACATTTCACTATCGTCCAGGCTGCATTAAGATGTTTAAACAGCAATAGATACGACATAGAAATTAGGTATCCGATACTTACATTTCAGTGTGGTGCAGGCTGCATCAAAACCTCATTGCAAATGGTAATACTGGTGCAAAATTAACTATTTCTCGGTATGAGATATATTAGTGATCGACTACTTTTCGTGGAAGGCCCCGTTAGTGACATTTAAAGCTGTGAGCGGAACATACCCATCACATTCAGCAAGGTAGTGACTTCATACTCTCTCCGTCGGGAATTGTTTATATCGCGAGGCGTTAAGTGGTTGCAGCGGTATCGCGATCTAGATATTACCCGGAAAAAAAAATCAGGATGTTGGCTGCTAACCATTGTGGGAGAATGAATGATGAAGATGAGGCTCTATGGGATAAACTAAATTCATATGCAGAGTTTAGAAGTGAGAAAAGAATGGTCGTTATTGATGGTTATTTAATGGGTCTATTGGAGATCGTGATTTCGATACAACAACATTAAATAATATCGTTGTAATACTGCTGTAGTCAGTCGCAAGACGAATTATATTCAAGGAGTAATTCAGTTGTAATACCACCTGAACCATTATTTTCAACCAGAAATTAGGTTGTAATACAGCCTGGATGAGCATGACACCGTTAAATGTACTTCAGAAAGAATTTCAAGCGGAGTCTTGGGTTTGACTACTGCAGTATTTTGATGCCAACCCCAGGCAGGATTGTGATCTCCAGTAAGCCTGATTTAATTTTACCAGGCATAAACTGGGTATGAAATATGACCAATTAAAAAAAGGGAACTGATATTTCCAAATACCTTAAAAAGGGAAGGTGGACTTATGTAAATGGTAGGGCAGAATACAAGGGAAGGAAACATGTTGGATATCTTCTTAATTAAGCCTGAGAATAACCTTGTGGGATGTCAAGCAACTGAAGGAATAAGTGATTATGAAACAGTTCTGATATAAAACAGTGGCCAAATTTGAAGGGGAAAATAAGTATAATTATAAAAAGGCGTAGATTTCATAACTGAAGAGAGATTTCATGGAAAGTTTCAGTAATTGGAAGGAAGGTACAATAACTGTGGAATCGAAATGGGAAGAGTTCAAGGAGATAATAAAAAGGTTGAAGAATTATATATTCCAAAACAGAAAATAATGAGAGGAACAGAACCTGTGCACTATTATGGTGAGGTGACGAGGTTAAAGGGGTAAAAGTTGAGTAAAATAAATTTGCGTGATATGATAAAATGGTATAAGAATGGGAAAGAATATATAACTTACCTCTGCTATGGGCAACAAAGAATTTGACAACTCATCTTCACTGAGCGACGTTCGTTCATCCAAATCGTTCAAAATGCTCTCTAAAGTCGGCGTTTGTTCGACGGGGGGAATATTGTATTCATCATCGTCCAGCTGTAAAACAAGCAATAATTTTATTTCTCCAGGTTGCTACCACTATTTTTAGAAGGTAAAAAAATGACCCCAAAAAAGAGCTAATCAAGTAACAATTACCTCCTCGATATCCAAGTTTACAGATCCGACAACTGAATTATCTGACAGATCTCCGCCTATGGAACCAACTTCAGCCATTATAACTGCTCCCCAGATCTAGCTGCGACCCGATGCAATTTAATTTCAACGTAAAAGTAAATAAACAATCTCAACTATGAATATAAAACCAATACACCGATGAGACTCATTAATATCTGGCACTATCTGGCATTTGACAGCAGACACAACATAAACACTGCCCAGAATTCAAAGTTATTATACGACAAAGTTAAAATGAATCAAAACACTTGCTGAACAGAGATTGTATAACTATGAAATACAAGAGATACAAAGCATGATACAAAGTAGGACAATTAGATTTGTATGTGGATTTCTATAATTGTTATTACTAGTTGGGATGGAACTCACGCTCCAATGTCAATTTCGCTATGAATCTTCTTAAATTCGGGTATACTTTTCTTCACAGTCTAAGGTTTAATAGTCTTTAACTCCTTAGATAATTTGCTCCAGTACCTCAGTATCCTACATATAAATGAAAACTTTCTTATTCGTTTATGCCCGAAAACTATTGCTGATTTATTCTAATGGTCCTTCCAACCCTACCACATGCGGCTTCTAAATCTTCCACCAATATATATATAATCAGCAGGAATATGCCACTTATAGTCATTCGATACTCTTCACCTACCTACTGCACTGCAATGCCTTATAAACCAACTAAATTATTTATTTATTACTCTTGTTCTATTGATCCCTTCTGAGAAAACCCATCTGGGATGTGGGACCATTGTTATTCATTGTTCTAATGAATAACTGTGTTGATGGAATATTATCAAAAATTAGAATGTTTGCAGATGACATAATGCTATATAAGAGGATCAAAACGGTAAAGGACTGTGAACAGCTGCAGGACGATCTGGACAGGATACCTAGTTGGGTTGGTAAACATGGGATGAACATAAATACAAAAAAGTATCAGCTTAGTAGATAAACGGATAAAAAACTAAATGTTGATTATGATTATAAGGTGGGAAAAGAATTGCTTGTTGAAGACTTAGAATGTAAATATCTTGACATTAAATTTGAAAACAAGCTCAACTGGGCAGCACATATTGGACAGGTAGTAGGAAAAGGTTTCATAATCTTTTAATTGTTGGAGAAAGTGATGAGGGGATGTACAAGAGAAGTAATGGAATTTGGTTCCAAACTTTGGTCAGGCCATTGCTTGTATATGGTAGTGTAGTTTGGGACCCACATTTTGGATATGAAATATAGGAGTTGGAGCGGGTGTAAAGAAGGGCTGCTATATTTGTCTTCAGAAATTACTGAAGAACACAATCAATAACTGATGTGATGAAAGACTAGAATGGGATTAATTGCAAGACAGGAGGAAGATGGAGAGAGTCACGGGAGTGTACAGTGCGTATACTGGTGATAAGACGTGAAAATTTACAGGTATAAGAATTGTAAGTAATGCATGGAAGGGAAGAAAAGGAAGATTATATATTTTTTTTTTATTAAACTATCAATTACGTTTAAGATATATAGAAATTCGAAATTTAATTTTTAAGATTCGTTTGAAAGGGACCAGTAGGTATTGTTTTGGGGAAAATCATGCGTAAAAAGTGTGGTGGCTGTCGCAGACTTGTTGAATTGTTTGGATTACAATGAGTGTAAAAAGTTCCACTGGGAATGCAGAGCAATGGGAAAAAATGCATCTAACTGAGGCTCTTCAATGGTATTGACCGCTCTGTTTTAAGTACAGGAAACTTTCAGAGCAGGATAGGAAAATTTCAGGGCAGGACGAAACTATACACGGGGATGGGAGAAACGATTTGGGAATTGGGTGAAAGCGTCAGGTTCCATGAGGCTAAGCCTATGCAGGCTGAGCCTGTGGAAATTGTGTCTGAGGAGGCTGTGGCTTTGGAGGCAGAAAGAAGAGATGTTAGGTTTAGTGAGAAGGATGGATGGGAACTGATAATAGGTCGTAGAATAAATATGATTAACAAGATGAAGAAGCTAGAAACTCAAGAAATTGTGCGCAGAAATAGGATTGACATGTTACCACAATCAATAATTAATATTTAATTAAAATTCCAATGGAGCGCACGCTCCGGTGGCAATTTCCCTAAATACCCACCTTCCCCCTTTTCTGCACCCACCTGCATTTGCCCTTTACAAACTTTAACTTTAAATTCTTTCAACGTTTTTGGCAAATTATTCATCATCTCTCTCTGGAACCCATTCCAATCGCTAAACGAGCAATTAATAAGAGCAAAGAAATAAGCAATGGATGGGTTTATGAAG
This sequence comes from Vandiemenella viatica, assembly GCA_031002005.1. NCBI lineage: Eukaryota > Metazoa > Arthropoda > Insecta > Orthoptera > Morabidae > Vandiemenella > Vandiemenella viatica. Next base: position 168,998,494 of record CM061920.1, read on the forward strand.
ATTATAATTGGTGCAGGAGGACCACTAAACGATGCATCTAGAAATTTCTATGGCTATATTAGAAAACAGAGAGGAAGGGAAGATATTCAAAAGTTTAAATAACATGGCGATCTTTAAATGTTGCCTGCATGATAACCACTTACGCTCTTCACATATATTTCTGATGTGGTCTTATTAATTTACCTACCACTCAAGTCAAACTGATTGGCCTTTAATTTTCGACTCTATTTCTCACTCCTCCTTTATGTACCGCTACTACTATCGCACTTTTACAGTCTTCTAGGAAGCAGCAAATATCCAGACTCAATTTAAATAATATTTCAATATAAGGTACAATGTCACATCCTGCTATCTTTAAGACATTTGTAGTAATGATGTATTAACGAAGGCTTTCCAGGCGTTTCCCTGCAAAGTAATCTTCGCGTGTTCGCTGCCGTTAGACGATCTTTCGGCAACGAACTCTGCCGCCATCTTCATGCCTGGTGTTCACGCTGTGACGACCAGATCTGCAATGCCAGTCTCTGTTGTTTTTTTTTTACATATCTATATATATCTGTAGAGCGTGAGCAGTTTTTAGCCGGATGGGTTACATCAGTTACAGCCGTTGTCTTGCTCTTGGTGCTTGTTTCCTTGGGGACTCCTTGTCGATTGTCCTATACCTGCACTGCCTTACGACCAGCAGCGTCTGTGCGCATCTTGAGGGGGTGGCTGCACGGGGCCTGCTTGACCCTGTTGGTGTAGTTTTCTAGCTTTTGTTTTCGATGCCTGGGCAGTCTTGGCGCTAGTGCAGTTCTCCGCAGATCTCGTATGAAACTGTGTGCGTACCGTGGCAGTTCGCACATGTCAGTACTGCATCTCGTGGTCGGCTGCAGTCCTTGATGTTGTGCTGGTAATCACAGAGGAAACATCTTTCCGCAGCACGGCAGTCCTTGGCTAGGTGTAGAAGCTTCTGGTACCTGTAGCACTGCTGGATGCCTGCGTTTTCCTTTTTTCTTTTCTTGTGCTGAGTTGGAGCCTCGGCAGTTTTTGGGGTTATCGATGACGATGAGGCGAGGGGTCCCTGGTGCTCCTGTAGCCGTGGTGCTTCTGACAGTTTCTATTGGTACAGGATCCCCGCATCCTGCAGTAATCTGTTGGCAACTTCCATGTCGCCTCTTAGGTATACAGGACACCCCCCTTGTTCACATCCTTGTTGGCAGCTGTTTCCAGTGCGATGGTTGCTTCCAAGCTGGTCGACTACTGCTGCTTAGCCCATGGCGAAGCGTTTTCATTGTTACTAGGTGAGGCCGCTTCAGGTGATTTTTCCGTGTTGATGGCGGAGATGATGAGGTTGGAGCTGGTGAGACTGGCGTTTGTAGATGGGCGAGCTTGCATTTTAGATCGTCTGTGTACTCCTCTTCCTGCAAGCCGGGAGCAAAGACTCATGGCAAAGGAATCATCTTTGCCCAGCCTCGTCCATCTTCACCTTCGTCGACATTGTCCCATGCTGGGCCAACTATGTGTGCTTGGGAGGGGTCACTAAGCGCCAGGTAGAGCTCGTCGATGACATCAAAGGTTAGCCTCCACCTGTAAGTTTTCTTGTATATCACGACTCGCAGCTCCATATTCAAGCACTTGTCCTTGATCCACTCCTCCAGCTACTTGGTGGATAGTAATCATATCGTACTTCATACTCCATGTTGTTCTGTCTGGAAAAGCACCAAAAGAATATTGGCCAGTGCTCTCTGTCTGGTTCGTTCGTGGAGCACGACTTGAAGGAAGTGTTCTTGTAGTTGCAGGTTCTTGGTGAAGATATGGACAAGCTAGCGAAGCTAATTGAGTTTTCTGACTTGTTATGACACACTTGAGTGCTGGAATCACCATGGCAGTTCTTGGGGGAGGAGGGCATCTGTGCGATATATAGACCTTCTGCTGGTAGAAGGCAAACCCACTTGTTTGAGCAGGGACGTGACCGCACTGAGCCTTATGCTCGTACTCCTCCGTGAACATATTGACCACTAAAGGAGACAATAGTGACTCCATGGCCACACAATCGGTCTGTTCATATAATCTCCCACCATAGATGAAATAGGTGGAAGTAAGAATCAGCTCGGAGATATCTACGATGTTGGGTTCAAGGATTCAAGAAAAAGGATGACATGTTTATTTTCAAATAATTTGCTATATGCATGATGCACTCAGACTACATTATTGCTACACAATGCATCTCTATATCCTTGGCATCACATGGGGGTAATGAACCAGCAGTTAGATGACTAATATATAATTATCAAGGAATATCTTGGGATATTGCAAGATGTGCTCTATTCTACATGCAATCACTAATAAAGATAATGCAAGTTTTTTCGTTAAAGGACAGGAGAAGACTCGGTGGTTCCAGAAGATTATCCGGAAGAATGTCTGCTGCAATATAAAAGATTAGGATGCACTGCAAAAACGCTAGAAAAATGAATTGATAAACTTGATAAAACTGTTTTGTAATGCTCCTGTATACCATTGAAAATTAATTTTAGGCGAAATAAGAGAATTAAAAACGATAAGCTATCTTATTATTTATCAATAACTATAGTGGATGCAATAAATGAGAGAAAAAAACGGGTATGATGTTTTTATTTACACCTTGGTTACATGAATTCCCTTTAAATCTGGTTCAACATAGAGCTTAACATCATTACATGTACTGCACATCATCAGTATACATATAAATTAGTTCTTGAATCGAACATTTATTTATATCGTATGGCACAAGGATACAAAGACAGTAACTTCATTGAATCACTGAGCGTGGTGGGTGAACAGTTAACGTTCTGGCCTCGCATTCGGGAGTACGTGGGTTCGAATCCCCGTCCGGGCATCCAGATTTGGGTTTTCCATGGATTCCCCAGATAACTCCAGGCGAATGCCGGGGTGCTTCCTTCAAAAAGGCCATGGCCTAATTCCTTCCCGTTGCTTGTCCTCCGTCCCATCCCGCCTCTAATGACCACGCTGTTGACGAGGCGTAAAGCCGAAGAAGAAGAAAAAGGTTTGCTGAAGATTACAGCAGTCACAAGGAGGATTCTCCATCATTCCTCACTTGTAAATCCAGTAATTGCATCTTTTTGCAATAGATGTCTAGAGTGGTTGCTATTATACTAATTATCCAACATTACTAAAGATTTTACTCAACTTTAAGATTATTTGCAATAGAGGAAGGGGGGGGGGGAGATTAATTAAAGATGTTATCTTAATTTATATCAGAATCTGACAACGAGCGTGGTGGTGTAACGGATAGCGTTCTGGCCTCGCATTCGGGAGGACGGCGGTTCGAATCCCCGTCCGGGCATCCAGATTTGGGTTTTCCATGGTTTCCCCAAATCACTCCAGGTGAATGCCGGGATGCTTCCTTCAAAAAGGCCATGGCCGAATTCCTTCCCATTCCTTGCCCCCATCCTTTCCCGTCTCTAAAGACCACGTTGTTAAAAAGGGACGTTAAACTGTTAAAAAAAAAAAAAAAGAATCTGACACCATGCAATTGTTTTACTAAGCAGAAATTGCCAAAACTGCATTAAAGCTTCACTTGCTTACCTCGTGGACATAATGCGTCACTCACTCTTCTTTATGATATTACTTCCGTAACCAAAATACTAAATTGACAATATTATTCTGAAACACAATATAATAGCAGGATGTGGGTTGTGAATTCTTTAGTCTACGAGTGTTAATATGAGACCAAACATGTACTGATTAAATTACCAATCATTTAATATAAAAAACTAATATACAATTTGTCTGTTTACCATCTAATTGACACCGAAGAGAAAATGACACGTCTTTCCATTAATAACTGAATTTACTGCTCAAAGGTTGACACGTAATTGCTGCCTTTGCTCCAACGAATGCTTCCTACACTTCAATACTTATTACCTCTCAAACATCAACACAAATAGGCCACTCTCTCTCACTCACACATGCACAATATCCACTGAAATGCGACTGAATAATTCGTATAACTGGCGGACCACATCTACCAGGAAGCTTAGTCAACCGAACAAGTTACACTGGGGCAGTTTGAGCTACTTTTAGATATATCATTCATCTTAAAGGCAAATCAAACACTTTTGAAATGACCACGACAAAGACTGAATACTTTTAGAGACAAACTAACTGACTTGGAGACCAAATGAGGCTACTGCGTGCCTTACCTGCATTATGCGACTACATGATTACTGCGTGCTGTTCCGAAAAGAATGAAGACAGACTGTAGCGTGCATGCTAATTTTGTAGCGTGTCTAAAACGGCTGACACAGAGCGTCACCATATGACTGCTGCGTGATAGCACATTCGCTCTGGCTGCAAGCAGCTACTTCTAAGCGACTTATAACTCGCACGTACAATGACAAAATTTACATACAAATTCTCAATAAAATTAAATCCTGTTGTCTATCATCTTGGTTCTCTTACATCCCATGGCCTGTTCTCACTCGGTTCAGTGTCGTCCAGATTTTCCTGGGTAGGTTGAATCCAGGAAGCTGTCTTGTAGGATCTTGGATTAGCGCCTGTTTGTCAGGATTGAAATTGGTCCATTCAGCGCACCATGCTTCGTTTATGTTGAAGTGATTTGGGAAAAGCATTTGACCAAATTTCCAAGTTGAATGAACCCTGGGTAACGTGGCAAAACCGTGGCTGAATAGTCTACATCTCAAAAGTCTGCTGGACCTAGAGCTTTAGCTTTTAGTTATCCCAGCAATTAGAGAATCCGGAACAACGTTATCAACTTCAAATGGCTCTTCTCAGAGCTCAGCAACTACTATCTCATCGAAAGAATCGAACAATGAGAATAGTCAAGTAGCACTTTCACTGATAACGTGTGTATTTACAAACTTGATAAATCCAGGGCTTTAAGGTGTTGATGGCGCAGATTACTGCAGGCAGGGCATCGACCACGTTGTCCCATGCTGATTCGCCGAGAAGCACGCCATAGGCAGGGACAGCATTGTTGTAAAACCATATAGTTTTTGTCCCTGCTACGGTTCGGTAAGAAATGATGTGGCTTCCAAGTAATATATCGTTTGAAAGTGGTCACTGCACTACAACGTTCATGATGAGATTTAGTCGTTTTACCGGCGACTAATATTTATTTTTAACGTAGTCTTCTTTGACCATTGAAGGGATTGTCATTCAGTAGTAAGCAGGTTCCACCGAATCCTTCTATAGCAGTTCTTAAGGGCTTAAGCGTAAGTAGTACAATACTGACTTTTTTCATTAATAAATAGAATGAGGAAGAGCAGAAGAGGATAGCAAGATTTATAAAGACAACTTCAAGACAGGATATATCAGAAGAATAGTAAATTCCATCCAGCTAAGTCCGCAAAGCCCAACCACGCCCCTGGTCATCCCAACGCTGGGATTCGAAACGTCATTCTTCCGATATTGTTGTAAACCATTTCACCAAGATCTAAGTCACAGTGTACAAAAAAAATTAAGAAATTTGTTACAAAATACTGGTGTATGTCATTAAGTAAACAATAGGTTTCTCTATCTCATGGCCTTTTTAACTATGATGTTCCCAATACTCAGCTGCTTTCAAAATCTGATGTTCCTATCTGAATTATAACTGAAAGCGTTTGAAGTTTTAGAATTACTATTTAGCAACTTCAAGTTTAGAACACAAAGCTAATGTTAAAGCCAGCTTCTGGTTAGGTTGAAGGATAAAGGCGAATAAATGTGCTATTTCATTACAATATGTTATTTCATTCAAGTTATGGTTTGCATAGCAGATTGTTGTTAGTTTCGTCTAAACAAATCAGCAAGGTCCCATCACAACTTAACAGAGGACACTTAAATACTTCTATTTTGAATTAAAGATCTTCTATTAACAACTGCTTTAATTAATGCTTATTAAACGTTTATTGAATTTATAAGTATTCATCAAAACAGTTGTTAACAGACGATGTTTATTACAAAAACATTTAAGAAGCAACTACGAAAAAATGGCCAGAACAGAGGTATAAGTCTCATTTTCGTCTAGCGAGCATTTGGATTTTCTGTTTTTTCTGCATTTCATTGTCAGTTATAGACCTTGTAGCTATGAATTATGGTGGCAACTTATCCTCCGATATAGTAATTACTCATTGCACACTACTTTGTTAGTTTAACAGGGCGTATACTGGCGATGAGTCATGGAAAGATATTGGAGTAGGGATGAAAAGTAGTGCATGGAAGGGAAAAGATGACCATGGCCACAAGCTGGCACTCGATTTCAGGCACAAGGGTGTGGGAAGATTCTCTTTTTTAGGTATGGGTGTCAGGGATTGGAATGAGTTACCAAGAGAAATGATGAATAATTGATTGAAAACGTTGAAAGAATTTAAAGATAAAATTTGTATAGGACAAATGTAGGTGGCTGCAGGATAGGGGGAAGATGGGGGTGTAGGGAAATTGCCACCGGAGCCTGTGTTACATTGCAATTATATTAAATTAAACCTTGTACCTTGTCAATGAAAAAAGGCAGTGATTGTGATAAAAAGAGTAATAACAACAGGTATCCGTTTGTCAAGAAACTTCTGACCAGCCACTCTTTCTTCACATTTGCGGAGTTGATAATTTTAAGTTTACAGGACGCTTCGATGTTCTGATTAAGTTCTAATAATAATACTGGAGAAAAGAAAAAAATCTGACAAGAGAAAAAAATGACGTAGATGTTCATATCAGTTGCAATAATTACTTCGTTGTTATATTTGTTTTACATTTTCTTGTTTTATCGTTCGAAATCGAAGAGTATATTTAAAACGGAGAATACAGAGTGGCAAAGGGAAATTGACTTGTTTTCTGCATTAGGAATTTTACCCCAGTATACTTCATCTTCAGATCGCAGCTAATTATTTCGAATAAAACATTGAATACATATGGAGAATAACAGATAATATTTTTCACACAGATGATTCTCACTAGAAACAATAGTTTCCTCCAACTATCAGGAAGTTGTCAGTAATGAAATAGAAACTTCTGCAAGTGCCATCAAAAGTAGGATTTCAGATTGCACAACAGAATGTAGTGCAAGAATAATCTACGTTCAATATATAATGGCACCAAACATTCTGGTAAATCATCTTGGAATTCTATGCACATTTAGGAATTTTTCGACCCCCGGGGGTCACGTTGAAGTGGGCAAATCCTTTGTGTTAAAAGTTACTCAGACCATTGCTGGTGTGGCAAACAGTTACAAGAACCTAACAGATGTGAGTGCATGTAAACATAGTTTGCGGGCAGCCTGCTGAGTTTATTTTGACAAGGTCTTAATTCCTTAAAAAAGTATATACATGTTATGCTTTATTAACTGCTCTTTAATCTGAGAAGCAGTTGTTTTTTAAACATGGTAACTCGTAAGTGGACTACTGCATTAGTATGCTAGGTATTAATTATACCTTTGGAAACAAGTCGATCACAATATTTTTTGCCGCCCCTTCCTCAGTTCCTTGTTTTGTTATTAGTTTGCTTTATTGAATTAAATGACGTTAACGCAAGAGTAGAATATTATCTGGTGCGCCTTTGGCCCCTGACTAATAAAAATGCAGATAACCAATCTGACTCGGGACAGCTTCGCGAAACTGCATTGAGTTTTACGAACGAAAACGTGGACAACGTTCTCTGTGGTTGCAGCATAACACTAAATATGTAAGTACCTTTTTGTCGATAATAAGTAAAATGAACTGCTTCTTACTACAACAACCAACTATTGATTCAATCACTTTTCAGTTTTTAGTTCGGTTGTATAAAGATAGTGTAGCGAGGACGAGGAATCTCGATGTCAGTGAAGATTTTAGAATGAAGCTGCTTGAATTAATTTTTGCATGATATCTATATGCCAATCTCCCTGTGATTGTGTTTATGTGCGTTTGTGTCTGTGTGTAACTGCAGTTTATATTCATTGCTCAAGCAGTACACTACACGACCTTTAACATGTCAAAAATAATTCTATTATCTATATTTTTTTACCTATATGTATATTATTAACCAACCCACCATCGGTTATCGACAAATACCGCGGTTCCATATGTTCCATACCTACAATAAGGCCGTCATAAAATTGAGATTAACTTAATCCTCAAAGCAGCGCCGCTCTCTTTGATGCAGACTAGAAACGTATTTTATGAATAGACTATTACATTAACAATGCAGTCATTTCCTCATATCTTGTAATTACCAGATTTTTACTGGTCGTTGAGATATTTATGGCTCTGAAACATTTTCGCTTACAGCTTATAACCATATGCAGTATTAGTTCTGTATACATTTTATGTGAACAAATTTTACTAATTTATGTTTCGTTAGGATACCGTTCATTATGTTAGAATTTTTAATATTCTGCCTACAGAAAACGTGTCCTACCTTGGCGGACCACAAATTGAGAATTGCTGCTCTATACTATGGCATAAAGTTTTGTTGATAGTATTTCTTTGTAACAATAAGTTTATGTAGGTATGTTTTAAGGTTGTAGTGGGATTTATCTTTCGTAAACAAATTTAATTTTTTTCTCTGTTACACATATAAATATGATGGTTACATTCGGATGAATTGTGATCATCTCCGACTCGATGATTATTTTCAACAGACGTTATACGTCAAGTGATAATTGTCTCACTGTCACGTGCGAGGCCCCTCTTCTCGCTATTTTGACTGCGACAAGAAGGCTTGATAGCCCGTTTTATTTGGCACTTGGCCCTAATATGCCTTTTAACGGTAGTCGCTACCACCGCGCCGATTATATTAATATACAGTACTTTTATTACAAAAGTTTCAATAATCTATCAGTTCGCGCAACGGATGTTGTAATATTATGTAAATGAATTTCACTGCACTTTTGCTACAATTCACAATTTATTTTACTCAAAATTTCACATAAAAACCAATGCTGTTACTGACACAATATTCTCTACAAATTTGCATTGCTCTAGCCGCAATCAGTCTCTTCACATGTACCCGCTATGCTCGCTCAAAAACAGTCTCTCCCGCCATATACAGACTCTCTCTCTAGCCAACCACCGTCTCACTCGCCATCTTGGCTTCCTCCTTTTCGCCACACATAACATTACAGTCCTGCCAACTTTCTCAACATCAAATCACTAAAATAACTTAAAACTACCCCATACTATACAATCTACTATGCTGGAAGACCTTTTTTACAAATGAAATTATAAATTTATTTACAATCAATTAATAAGATGATAATAGCACTTAGTAATGACTGGTGAGTGGGGACCTCACACATGCCCCCAACTTTGCCACTAATTAGCACTTTTTGTGACCACAAAAGTTGATTATTTGGGGCAAAGTTCAACCCTTTCACCAGGCATTACGCCTATACACACATTCAATGCAAATAATATTATAACCATTCGTAACAGAATCATACCAATAAGAAATGCAAAATGAAAATTTACAACATCCAAATATACAAAAAAGTTACTTAATTCTATAAACATTAGAAATTTACACTTTGTTGTACACGTCTCATGTGTGTACTTGGGTGTGGTAATATTTACCATCACCCTAAAACCATTGGTCTACTTTTTCTTATACTTCCAGTTTTTCTTTAACTTATTACATATTGTCACTGTCAAATTTTTTATTTCACCCAATTCTTTAATGTACCATACAAACTCTATTCTTATATAAACGCAAAACAGCTGTTCACGAGCCAATGACCTGCCCTTGGCTCGCGCGTACCAAACATTGTTATAAATACTTGCGCGGGCCTGCATACCCTGCGCTCGCTTAGGAGTTACTACAAACAGCTGATCGGTCATAGATCGTGTGTTATACCCAACTACAGCATCGTTGCATTGCTTTCAGTACTATACATCTTACTATTTACAACAACAAGTTCACTGGTTTTGTCAACATCATCATTCTCAAAATTAATCACAATTCTCTGATTACACATTAATTCTTTTGAAATATTACTTCCGGTGACAGACTCGCCATCGGAATGAAAAACAGCAATACCAACATCTGAATACAAATTGTCACCAATAGGATTAGTTACAACATCGGGATTTGATTCACTCCTCAACTTAATTCTACCATTTTCACAATCAGATACAATAATTTCACAATCTGTTATTTCAGCCACATCCATTAAATTATTTTTAGTGTCAAATCTATTAATCATTTTATCATTAACTTCGCTACACAAATTACTGTTATTTTCGTCGTTTCGACTATTTGTTTCCCCAAATTTCTCTACAACAGTACTCTTACATACATTAACATCGCATGTTCCACCGCCAATACTTTCATTACACATTTCATCTTCTATAATAAGCTCTTGGCTTTGAAAAACATCATCTCCTACTAAATCTGATACAACACTGCTATTTGCACCAGTAATAACATCATCATTTACCATATCAGTTACACAAAAGCTTTTTTTCTGCATCAATTATCACATCATTTACTACAATTCTATTATTAGTATCCTCCGATACAACACTACACATTTGAGAAATATTCTCGTCACATTCAGTATTAACTACTACATTATCAGTTACTTCCACATTATCATTTTTATTACATTGAACCACAGGCTCAGCAGCTTCATCCCTAATATCATTAATTACCTCACTTACAATTACCTGATCAGTTTGAATATGGACACTGTCAGTTATCATATTACTCACATCAAATTCATTAATATTCATATCATAATCTTGTTTGTTTGAGTCGGTCCCAATTGACATTACTTCTCCATTAGAACAATTTCCATTTTCAATAACAACATTCATACATTTTTCATCACATTCAGCAACCACACATGGCTCTTTACAACTTTCAGAAGATGTCACACAATCAGTGGCGTAGCTAGGTCAACAAGGGCCCCGGTGCAAAAAATTTATTTTGGGCCCTCAGGCCAGACGGGCGACCTTTTTTTTTTGCTTTGTGTGCTGGTAGGGGCCCCCTGAACTGAGGATGGTCTCCCCCCCTTGAGCATCGATGGCCCTTAGTGAGGGGCTCCTGTGTGTTCTCAGGGGCCCCTTAGACGACGGTAGAGCTAAAAAAAAAAAAAAAAAAAAAAAAAGGTCGCCAGTTTGCTCGTGCTTGAGGGCCCTACTAGAGGTGCGCTTAGGGGCCCCCTTGAGTTATGCTTGGGGGCCCCCTGAGCGTTAGGGCCCCGGTGCACTGCACCGCCTAGCCCTATAGTAGCTACGCCCCTGCACACAATCGTTATCCTTACAAAATTTAATTCCGACAGCCTTACTGGATTCTAAACTAGCAACATTATCATATTTTTGAATCAAAATCACATTAGCAATTACATTGTTCTTTAAATCGAATTCATGTAGTAAACCTTTATAATATTTTATGAAATCACTAGCGATTTGTTCCAAAACAGACCCCTTATATTTTTCACTCCTTTCAGCCCATGTAAAAAGTCCTTTGACTAATTTACCTACTTCTAATTTGATCTTCTCAATTTCTGAATCCACTATCCCTCTATCCACTTCATTATCAAGAAAAAAATTCATTTTACCTTGAGTTTCCATTATTTTATTAAAAACAGATTTATAGACTTTCTCTAAATCTTTTTCCCCAAGTTTAACGAATTTTTTATAACTGTTATCCAAATTAAGTTTTAGCTTATCCATTAATTTGTTCCCTTCACTAATCAACTTAGCTTCCAAATTCTCTCTAGTATTAGCATATCTATAACTTAAATCAACCTTTCTCTCAGAAATCTCCTTATCCCATGTCGCATCTTGAATACTATTTTTCACTAACTCTTGTGATAACTTCCATATTAAATTTACCTTATTTCCAATCACCTTAATATCCATCTGCATATCCCCGATTAACCGCCTAAACTGAAATCTTTTCTCATCACTCATTTGGTCTAAAATATTTTTCAAACTTTTCACTAACTTATCTACATCCCAGTTAATTTTAAAATCCTCCATGTTTAATTCTTACAAAATCACAAAAAATTATCAATTACTACGATCTAAACTGCTCTCGCTTTTTCAAACAATGGCATTCATACTTGAAAGACCAATCAACAATCGCAATCATACTAACTGATTATTATGCTTCTGTATAGTACTTACATCTTCATTGTTAATCCTTTTTTAAAACACTTTTTCACTGATTCTATTCCTTTTATTCTTGTAAAACACTTGAATTTAAACCTTCCGACACACTTTAACACGTAACACACGCAAATTTTCGATTCACGACGTGGGAGATTCTTGACTCCGCATCCTGCTTTTCCATTTGCATCTTCTTGAGGCTGCTTTAAAATTTTGGCATCTGCTTGTATCGTGCTGACCCTCGGAATAGCATCTGCTTGTATCGTGCTGACCCTCGGAAAATAGCATCTGCTTGTATCCAGTGTTGCCAACTCGGAAAGATGGAAAGTCGCTACGGGAAGGACAGAATTCCGCTACATTCCGCTACATGCCGCTACGGCTATCGAAATTCCGCTACAAATAAATAATTATTGCAAAGATTATCAATAAAACCTACCTGTAATGATGAAATTTCTTGTTAAACATAAGACGTGAATTCCGAATAAACATGTTAGGTTTCTGCCAGTGTGTATGTCGAATACTGGATGATTGAAGATTTACGCTGTTGTTTTCGTGGTGTAGTAGCAACACCAGTTGTTTTCGCTTATAAAGATATTTTTATCATACCAATGAATATTTCACAAAATAGGACGGAATTCATTAATAGGTTAAATGACGTAAATGCGTAAGAATGACAGTATTGAAGGATTAAATGATTTGAAATTATTCATACATTATTTACTAATCATTTCTGGCAATGGTATAATAATAGTGTAACTACTGTCGGTCTTCATCAGACGAGGCAAAGGTTTCAGTTTCACTTTCTTTAAATTGGTACATACATTTAACAAATTTCTTAAGATGATCTTTGGTAAATAGATAGGTCAAACAACAACTGTTTTTTGTTTGTAAATCTAATTTCACTCTTAGCAGATCACTGAGTGTTTGAGGTGTCAAGTGGTTCCTTTTTTTGGTCTTTATATCACCATCATAGAGAAAACTCTTTCTACTTCTGCATTTCCATGTGGCAATACTAACAACAATTTTGCTAACTTGCAAATGTTTGAAAAAACATACTCTCCTTCAAAAGTTTTAGTTTTACTTAACGCACACCAAAAACTAACAACGCCATTTAACTTTAACAACTCTTCTTTTTCTTCTTCTGAAAATAAGTATGGGAACTTGCCGAATTCTTTTACCACTTCCTGTTTGTTTATTTTAGATTCAAATCTCGTCGCAGTTTCCGAAACGTCACACTTTTTCTCAACATTTTGGTTCAATGCATTACTTGGAACAAGAAATGACATATTCTTAAAGAGGTTGTCGGTCACCGGAAATCTTTTGAAAGATTCGCTGACACATTTTTGATAAAACTTGACGCAGACTAGTCTGAATTGCTCCTTGTCCCTTTCACTACACTCTGATAACGCTTTCATAGTATGTTCCACAACATTTACTTGTCCTACAGGGAGTAACACGTGAGGATCAAACACGTTCAATTTATCTAAATTGTTCTCATTATTAAAGTGAATGGGTTTCACGAAGTTCGCAGACAAAATTCTGACAAATCTTCTGCTTTCTGGATAGAGATCTTGGATAGATACCTTCTGTGACTGAAACATGGCATTGAATTGATTGAATGTAAGTAAGACATGACTCAAAAAGTGAAGGTACGCTTTGATGTAAGGATTTTGAAGATCTGAATAAATCATGTTGCCCACTGGATTTTTGTCCTCAAATTCTGCATCTCTGAACAATTCAACGAGTACATTCCACTGTTATAGAATACGATCAACACAGTTCGACAACACTAGCCATCTAGTCTTACTCGGACTTAAGATCTTTAATTCAGAAGCATGCATAAACTTTTGAAATTCCAGCAAAATGCATTGTCGTTTTGGAGAACGGGAAAAATAGTTATAAATATTGTGCAACAAGGCTTCAACATATGTAGGAATTTCATTTGATGCTGCTAAGGCAACAAGATGTGCTGAGTGACATATACAGCTGTTTACAAAAACTTCTGGATAGTCATTTACAAGATGGATTTTGAATGATTCATTTTTACCAAGCATAACACTGGCGTTATCAGAACAAAATCCTATTAAATTTTGAACATTTTATTCAAAATTAGACAGACAACTGCTGAAAAGTCTGTAAAGCCCTTTAGCATTACCATCATCACTACAAATGGGGATTAAGTCAAGAAGTTGGGTCTTAACTTCGACATGGTATATGTATCTTGCTAAAATACACAAAAACCTGTTATTACTAATATCAGTACTCTCATCTATGAGGACCGAAAAAGCATTGTCTTTAAGTTCTTTAGTTACATCATCCTTGATTTTTGATGATTGAACATTTCGAATAATAGCTGTACACTTTGTGCGACTTTGTTGAACGTTTTTCCCAATTGCTGAATCCTTGAAATTTAGTTTTGCAACTTTAACAATATGACTGACTACACTGAAACTAAGATTATGAGCAGCAACTAATAAACTAAATCTTATATCTGCTACTATAGCTTCAGATTCTTCTGTCTTGAAAATCTGAAAGAAAAGAACTAGATTTGTATATGTAGTTCAAATAATTGAAATAATATCAAACAATAATCTCAGCAAATTATAAGAAGTTCTGGTGTATTAGATTGGATCGCCTTTCTGATATCATGTTATTTCTTATAAATTATACATCAACAAACACTGGTATTCAAACCGAGGCCGTCAGAATGAGAGGCCCCTGGCTAAGTCATTAATTGCCAAGCTCAACGTTTATTTACTCACACGTGGTGCAAATAAAAACCTAGTTTAATTACCTGAGAAATCTGTTTTGTGTTGTCGATGGCTTTCACGTTCTTCAAGTGTCTTTGACTTTCACTATGCTTTACCAGATCACTTCTTCTCGCACCCAATACAACATTGCAAGCCCTACACCTCGCTTTTGAATTGTCCTCTTTCACTGGTAGTATCCACTTTGAAAAAATATCTTCATTTAACCACTTTTCTGAAAATAACTGTTTTCTTGACTTTATTTGACCTTTCGGTAATTCTCGACGGTATTCTCGTGTTTTCTTGGGTGTAGAATAACCTACTTCTTCTGTATCACTCATCACGCACCCCTTGTTACTTGCAACAATTATTAGCAAACTCGTACTGAAGGCCTGAAACAAACGTGTTTAGTACCGAAGAGCAAGCATATAGGCGCTACAAGAAGAGCGGGGAAATACAGTTGAGGGGATTCACAACCAATCTGCCTGTTTTTATTGGTTATTCAATTGCATAATGGTCGGTAATTATTTATTTTAGCTGGTTTAGATTCCAGGGAAGACATTATTAACAAAATGAATATTTATTCTTAAGAAATTCATTTTCGAAAGTTATAGCAATGAACATAGCAAAATGTCGCTACGTTTTCGACAATTTGCATATTTCGCCGCTCTGTCTCCCGAGGGGTAAAATTCCGCTACGCGTAGCGGAATTCCGCTACGGTTGGCAACACTGCTTGTATCGTGATGAATCCAGCGTCTACTTGTACAGTTAAGATCCTAACATCTGCTTGACTTCTTCTCATTTTCAGCGACAATCTGACTTCGTTTATTGCGAAGAGTTTACATACTTCAAATCCGCTTCAAATCTGCTCCAAAAACTGCTAGCTGGCTCCAGTCGAAAAATATCCAAGGTCGTTATTGAATAAATGCAATATTTTGCACTTATCCTGGCAGATTCGTCGCCACTTTGCGAGGCCCCCTCTTCTCGCTATTTTGGACTGCGACAAGAAGGCTTGATAGCCCGTTTTATTTGGCACTTGGCCCTAATATGCCTTTTAACGGTAGTCGCTACCACCGCGCCGATTATATTAATATACAGTACTTTTATTACAAAAGTTTCAATAATCTATCAGTTCGCGCAACGGATGTTGTAATATTATGTAAATGAATTTCACTGCACTTTTGCTACAATTCACAATTTATTTTACTCAAAATTTCACATAAAAACCAATGCTGTTACTGACACAATATTCTCTACAAATTTGCATTGCTCTAGCCGCAATCAGTCTCTTCACATGTACCCGCTATGCTCGCTCAAAAACAGTCTCTCCCGCCATATACAGACTCTCTCTCTCTAGCCAACCACCGTCTCACTCGCCATCTTGGCTTCCTCCTTTTCGCCACACATAACATTACAGTCCTGCCAACTTTCTCAACATCAAATCACTAAAATAACTTAAAACTACCCCATACTATACAATCTACTATGCTGGAAGACCTTTTTTACAAATGAAATTATAAATTTATTTACAATCAATTAATAAGATGATAATAGCACTTAGTAATGACTGGTGAGTGGGGACCTCACACACGGAATGTCGTATTTACTTTTGCATTCAGTTTTTCTTCGTGATATGTTTTTGGTATTTTCGCGTATCCCGTGACAAAATCATTTACGATATATTTAATAACTACAATCCTTGTCTAAATATTTAGGCTCATAAAAGTGTATATTTAGAGCAAATGAATGTTCATCAACGCAATAACTTCCAAGACAGGTGTTCAACAGATTATATATTAATACAGTAAAACGTATTATAGTGAGCATGTTGGTCACATATAATGATAACAGTTTCCTGTGTTATTAATTACCAATGACCTATGACATAGTTTCTTATTGGCTGCGGATTTCTATTCTAGCCCGGTAATCCTGTTGGGGAAAGAGAAACAAAACATCTTATCATGGAATCCAAACCACGTCGAGTACTTGACGTTCACAAAGAAAAGCTTTGCTAGAGGCGCAGGCCAGTTTTAAACACCGTATAAACTCCAGCCGAGAACGGGACTGTATTCCTTAACGAACTAAGCCATCACATCAATCTTCGTAAAAGGGCTGCCCTTTATTAACAGAGTTTCTACTTAAAAGATAGTTATTGTATAATATTATATGCGGGGTAATCAATGAAAATTCGAAACAATTAAAATAAGTGAAATACTTGTTGCTGCAGATATGTGAAAAAATTTAACTGATTCCTATTGATGTCTATTAGGGTGGCTCTGAGCAATAGGCAATTTTCCGAAAGTTAAAATTTTGCTCTCATCCCCTAGTCCTTTTCCAGTCGATTAAAAAACATTCCCTGCAAAATGTCAACGCAATCGGACAACCTAAAGGCGACCTTCAAACACGTCGAAGTTGGAACATACTGTTTTTATCGGAAATATCAGGCGATTATTCAAACTCTAAGACATTAAGTTATGCATCAAGAAAACTTGGTAGGCGAGTGTTGCACTGTCGGCAGAGGATGCTGTTCGTCAAAGCGCTGATATGCTGAGTACGAAATGCCGATCACTGACGTAAATATAAGTCTTCCTCTGAACTTCATTACAAATATTCGCTCTCATTGTAGCGATATTCATGGGTTAAGTAACATCTTTAGCCGTTCTCATCAGTTAGCTTATCCTGCCAGCATATCATTACAAGCCAGAGACTCATAGATTTTATCCATCTTGGAAACTTAGCCAGAATCGACGTTAGCTCGGACTCGTCCTTGAAGCAGTCACGTATTGTCTGTATTATGCAACTGTTAGTCAAGGTTTTACCAGTTAGATATCTTAGTTCCATTGCTAGAATTAGTTGCTATCTCCACTTGCACTCGCTATTATCTTTCAAACTACTAATCATTACAATCAACGGCTCCATACCGGAAATACGAATGGTGTCAGTTTGAAGTACTACTAACCTTAGATAACCCTCAAGACCAGAAGATCGAAGAGATCAATAAGATAGGTTAGATTCGATCTTCGCAAAAGACAGAAGACGAAGAGAATAGTTAAAAATCTTTCAGGTTTTATTTTCCAGTTTAGTAAATATCCGCGTTGTTGTCTGAGAGCTTTCTGTAAGTAGCGATTAGCAATTTAAAATTAGTCAGTTATTAACTCTTAATTTCTTGTAGACGGAGGCTCAACGGAGCTAACGGTATTAGGGTGAGATACCTGAAGTGTTATACAACAAATTCACTTTTTTATTTATTTAAATGGTATGATTTTATCTAAATAGTTTGCGGAGGGATTCTTCTCATTTTTTTCCCTCTTCTTGAATCTATGGTAGTCTACCACAAGGTGGACCCAATAGCCCTCTATGTTTGGATTCTTTTGAGAAAATATATAACATACAGTGTTTCCCACTAGCCATATTAAGTCGTCTCTTCTATGTTTCGAATCTGTTGTCATACCTGGTTTAAGCAAAAGTTCAGGAGTTATTCTTCTTTTTGTGTTATCTAATATGTGTGCTGCGGTGCGCCTTGTCCAGTTCCAAATGTCTTTGACACGGTGGCAGGTAATCCTGTGGGGTAGAGTGTCAGCCATCTGACAGTGATTACATCTATCAGTTTCTAGAAGATGGATTCGATTTAGTTTGGAATTTGTGGCTATTATCTCATTAGCCACCTTGTACCAGATTGCATGTACAGATGTCTGTAACACTGGGCTATGAATATTTGCCCAGAGATTTTTCCATATAATAGTTGGATACTTCGTTTCCTGTCTATTGCCGGGGGTATTATACATCATAATATTGTAGATTATTTTTGTTGTTAAAGGGCAGTTATTCTTGTGTTGGAGCTTCAGGTAACTGAGTTCCAGGTAGAAAAGTTGTAAGAGGTTAGTGCACTGAACGCCCGCAAATACAGCCAATGATTAATCAAACCACTCGGCCCCTTACAATACGAGTAGTATAAGCAATGACTAATACCATTCAAAACTGGTGTACTCCTCCATAATATAACGACCATTTAGTTTTTTGTTAATACAGAAATTGATGTAGCCAGATCCGCCTAACCCTCACAATTGGTTTAAAATGTTCTCAATCAAATTTACCGAATGTTAATTTAAAAAATTCTTAAAGTAACATGTAAAAATTTACTAAATATTAGTTTTAAAAAAAAATGAATCACACACTTTCTAAAAGATAATTTTCATTTGCAACAGTAATTTCAGTGGAGACTGAATATCGCACTTTTTAGTAAGAGCGGATTTTGAGGCAGTTGGATGCTTTTACGTTTTTTTATAACGATCTCTAAAACAAATTGTTTATCAGTTTTACCTTTTGTGAAAATGTTGTCATAATCTAGAATGAGTTTCGCACCTCTTTCTACAACGTCATTCACAACTACTATTTTCTGACATTTATCAAGTCCACTTTGGTAATCAGAATCAATATTCTATATTGAACAGCTGTTAAGGAAATAGGCGCTAAGAGAAAAATGTGGTTTTTTTTTTTTTTTTTTTTTTTTTTTTTTTTTTTTTTTTTTTTTTTTTTTGTATTAATGGTTGCAAAAGAAGAAAACCTGATGCTTATAAAGGAAAATGTATATCTTAAATTTATTTTTTCTTCTTCATATTTGTCTCCAACCACCATAACTTAATTCATATTTGTCTAAAACTCATTTGGAACAGTGTTGTCAAATATGGATAGAGACACAATGTCGGTAGAAATAAATAACCTTCGCTGTCCCTAGCTTTGTAACAACCCTTATCCATTCCAGCATATCATATTTCCTTGCTGTATTGATGTTACAATCGTTAAATAAATTTGGCGTTAAATTGTATTAATTTTGTCGCTTCTGCGTATTTGTAACAAAATTTTTGGTGGTAACGTTTCATTTTGACTTTCTTGAGGCGGTTTTTCAGAGGAATTATTCTCTCGATTCTTCATAGACACGTCCTTCACTCTGGTCAAAATTTTTTTATAATCATTGCAGACTGACTGCATCATTACCATTTGTTAACATCTTTTTAGAAAACAATTGTTGACCTTAATACTGGTGTTCAATCTTCCCACCGCCTTGGAAATTTAGTGCTTCCAGTCGATAAACAAGCCACCGAAGAAACAATAGGTAAAGGTTAATTGGACTGGCAAGAGAAGGTTTGCAAATTTAGACTTTAGATATCATAACGAAACAGTGAAAAGTGAGCGAGAGCGTGGAACTTACAGAAAATAGGAAACTGGGTGACCTTGGGCTAACAGAGACAAGATGGAGATGAGAAACCGTGAAGGAATTGAGGAAAGGCTTTTGACTCTATGGCTTTTTCGTAGTTTTTTCGAAGTCACTCTAGGCGAATGCCGGGATCGTTCCTTCAAAAAAAGGCAATGGCCGAATTCATTCCGGTCCCATGCTCTCTGTCCTTTCCCGCCTATGAAAACCACGACGAGGCGAAACGCTATATATATATATACTTCTAGTTCTTTATAGGTATTGGCATAACTAAATAATAGTGAGATTTCATGTTTCGAAGTTTGTAGGTACCATCACCATGTAGGGCCGAGAACTTTCACATAACACTAAACTTGTTGAGATCTCGTTGTTACCATGCCAATAGTTTTCTTTATTATAATTGTGGAGGCATAAAACTGAAACGTCCTATACGGTGAATGCAGGGCAATGAAAATTTAGTGTATTTAGGTGAATGGAGAGTTATAATTTGAATCGTTAGTGAAGATTGGCTTCGGAACCTATATGCTTATACACCAAAAAACAACTTTCTATTAATTATTGCAGCATTAACTAAGATTGTGCGTAACTTATTTTCTTCACGATTGCTTACAGGTATAGCTCCAACTACTTTTGCCATGTCTCGTTCATCTACGCTGGTAATTTCGGTATATTTTAGTATTAGGGTACTTGACTAATGTTGATAAAGTAGTAAATATTGTGCCATTTTTTTATTGTAAGATTTTGTATTGTTATGTGTTAATTTGAATATCGGCTCGTAGCTGTCATTTTGACTCTTGTGACGTCAGGCCTTAGTTCGTGCCGCTGTAAACAAACAAAGCAGCACCACCGAGCATGGTGAGCATTCGATGCGGGTTCGAATCCCCGTTCTGCCATCCAGATTTGGGTTTTCCATGGTTTCCCCAAATCAATCCAGGCTAATGACGGGATGGTTAATTCAAAAAGGCCATGGCCGATTTTCTTTCCATTCCTTGTCCCCAGTCCTTCCCTGCCTTCAATGACTTCGATGTTGACGAGGCATAAAACCATAACAAAGCAGAAGGTCGCCTATTTCTGTTGATAAAATGAGTTCTTCAGTTTACAGTGGTATCTAATGTCTTAGCGTGTGAACACACCAACTAAAACATCAAACAATTCTTTTATGTCCCAAACAAGGAAATCATGTGGAAAATGTGAATTAATCTTGTATGACGAAACCCAATACAGGTATACTTAGTCCTATCTACAAAATATTTAATGTTGCGAATATATTGTGTTCTCCTACAGATAAAACGTCTTTCTAACCTGCGGAAATTAGTCAGACAAAATCTATACGATCTTTTCCATAATTTAAATTTATAGACGTACATAACTCACATAACAGATTGGTAAATCTTACCAAAATGTGTCAGTAATTTTGTAACGCCGCTACTGTTAAGGGTGCGCTCTTCTCCCATGACAATATATGACGAATGCCTGCTTATATATATGTCGGATCTGGAATATGGGGCTAGCTACTAGAGGGCGCCACAGACGCAGCGAGCAGTGCCACAGTGACTGCAGTGACATCTTCGATTTTTTTTTTTTTTATAACAGTTTAACGTCCCTTTTTAACAACGTGGTCTTTAGAGACGGGACATCTTCGAGGGGCTACTTAAGGGCATCGCACAGCACACGGAGGTCTCTTGCTGCCTGACTTCGTCCGCGTGAAAGAGTGATGTAATATAAAATTTTCTTGAGAGGTCTGGTCAATCAGTGATTAGGGCGTCCAACTGGATATGGAAAGTCCTCAGATTGAATCCCAGTCTTGGTGACGAGTTTCATAGGTCCTTAGCTCGACCTTCACCTCTGGCACAGGTTGTTGTGTGATATGAAGTACGCCAGAATATACACGTGGTTCTGATTCCACGTTGAACTGTAGGTCCTCCATGCCCAGTAGGAGTACTGGGTTATATTAAGTGGCTACGAAAGGGGCTGATAGCGCAGACGTAAAGAACCTTTGTCACCAGGTCAATACGACCATGTCCAGTAACGGGGTCGTAAAAAGGGGGTCTCACAAACATCACATCACGTAGAAGGATTTTTTTTCTTATCTGGTACATATTGGTGAGAGTATGCAGAAACCAAGTTTTCGACCTCCAGCACCCTCGGAACAATTTTCTGTGGCCTAAAAACATCAAAATTTAGGTACTTTTTTCAGTTTTTCGTCTATAACTCCTTCCTGATAAGTCCTATCAAGAAATATTCTATTTTCAATTTGAAAGAGGACAAAATTTCCTACAACTTTCGTATTACAAACTTTTTTCTAAACTCAAGCGAGCTACAGTTCTTCGAAAATCAGCCAAATTTCACACTTTTCCTAAAAGTTGGGTTTTTACCTAATTTGCAGCTCAAAATGACCTGAAACCCCTGTATATATAACCGATATATATGTATTTCTGTATGACATAGTATATATATGTACTATACTTTGATTACTGATGGTCCATTCAATAATCATATAGCATTGTTGGCCGGGAGATCCCGAAGGATTGTTCGGCCGCCAGGTTACAGTGTTACGGATAGGCCGCGCAGTGCGCTTCTTGTGGCTATCTAACCTGACCAAGTACTAGTACCGCATATAGGGAACCTACAGCTTAAGGTGGAATTAAAACCACAGAATCGTTCTGGCTTTCTCCATATTACACAGCAAGCTGTGGCAGAGGTAAAGCTCGGGTTAATGGCCTTTGAAAATTACTGCTGAGAACGGGATTTCGATCTTCAGTCAGATACCTTAACCACTGAGCTACCATTTCGTTCTATTACCTGATGGTATTTGTACCAGTTTGAAAAACGGATTTGCAAAACTGAAAACATAATGTTATGGCACAAAGTTTATTTATGCAGTCAAAATTAAGTCATAATAAGTAAAAAATTAGTCATAAATCCATTTCTTTTCCGTTTTAATGGATTGAAACAATGTGTTCCATTTGAATTTGTTCCGTGCAACAATGAAAAAAAATTGTAGCTATATGAAGCATTTAAATCTCTTCAAGATACAACACCCAACACAAAAATTTTTGCTATGCACGGATGATTCCTCCTGCATAAGGTTATGTGGCATAGTAGTAAATACCTTGGCTGCTTCTGTGGAAAATATGAAGCCTATTTGACATCGAACTATAGATCCAACATCACAGTTATATTTGACGGATACCGAAGTTATGCTGCGCAGAGAGGAATAAAGTCATCTGAAATGATTTGTAGTTAGAAAACATCAGATACTTCAGCAGGCATCATTTTCAGTGAGGAAACAAGTGCTACAGTGACGCAGCAAATGAGAGCAGCAAGAACTGTGTAATGTTGATACTAATGCAAAAACTGAAAAAGGAGGCATCCAAGATCAACAGGCAAAACAAGATGCTGCTGGATTGATCGTTGACGCAGCAATTTCCCAAGCAGCAAAATTCGACAGTGTGATGATTCTAAGTGAGTATATTGGCTTTCTCATTTTGCTAATGGCTTTGGTACCACGAGTTTGAACCCACACACATCCTCTTCATCCATGCATTTGCTGGATGTGATACAATATCAGCATATTTCGGCTATGGGAAAGAAAACTTCTATTGCATGATTCAATACCAACCATATCTGAAAGTAACATGCATGCTAACTTCTCAGAACTCTAGCCTCCAGAGAACATTTGGAGAACACGCAGGGGAACAGATCATCTTGGAACGGTACGGAAAAATTGCTTGTGGAACATTGGAAGGCTCAGATATGAAATGATTAAGAAATCTGCCCAAAAAATGCATTCAGGACTAGCACGGTTGCCACCAAAATCAGATGCGGCAACGTTTCACTCAATATGCACGTACCACCAAGTAAAGGTTGGTTGGGTCGAGAAACGTACCCATTGCCGTGAGGATGAAGGAAAGGCTCGTCCAGTCTTATTACAGTTACAATAATAAATGCATTCAGGAGGACGTCGGTTCGAATTCCCGTCCAAGCATCCAAATTTGGGTTTTCCATGGTTTCCTCAAATCACTCCAACGAATGCCGGGATGCTTCCTTCAAAAGGCCATGGCCGAAATCCTTCACGTTCCTTGTCCCCAGTCCCATCGTGCCACTAATGAACTCGACGTCGACGAGGCGTAAAGTCATAAAAAAACAATAATAAAAGACGATGCACTTGAGTTTACTTCGAAGGTTGTATCATATTCCTTCCAGAAACCTTGTTCTCCTCCATGCAGCTGTCGCTAATCAGGACTGCATTGTTCAGCTGCTTACAAAAATTGCTCTCGCCTGCCTCGTGAAAGCGTTCCTGGAATGTAGTAGATGAAGGAGAGGAAGATTTCTTCGACCTCGAGGAAGGTGTTCCTGATGCAATGGATGAAAGAGACACAATTCATTGATAAGCCGGGACAATCCAAACAGAAAAGAAATTTATTTACGACCATTTTTTAACTTATTTCGAAATTATTATGACTTTATAACTTTGCGTCATAACATTATGCATTGTTGTTCGCTCTATTATCTTCAGATAATAGAGCGATCTGGTAGCTCAAGGCGTCTCACTGGAGATCGAAATCCCGGTCTCAGCAATGATTTTCAAAGGCCATTAACCCGACCTTTATCTCTGCCACAGCTTGCTGTGTAATATGGAGTAAGCCAGAACGATTCTGTGGTTTGGATTCCACCTTAAGCTGTAGCTTCCCTATATGCGGTACTAGTACTTGGTCAGGTTAGATAGCCACAAGAAGCGCACTACGCGGCCTATCCATAACACTGTAACCTGGCGGCCGAACAATCCTTCGGGATCTCCCGGCCAACAATGCTATATGATTATTAAATGGACCATCAGTAATCAAAGTATAGTACATATATATACTATGTCATACAGAAATACATATATATCGGTTATATATACAGGGGTTTCAGGTCATTTTGAGCTGCAAAGTAGGTAAAAATCCAACTTTTAGGAAAAGTGTGAAATTTGGCTGATTTTCAAAGAATTGTAGCTCACTTAATTTTGAGTTTAGAAAAAAGTTTGTAATACGAAAGTTGTAGGAAATTTTGTCCTCTTTCAAATTGAAAATAGAATATTTATTGATAAGACTTATCAGGAAGGAGTTATAGACGAAAAACTGAAAAAAGTACCCAAATTTTGATGTTTTTTGGCCACAGAAAATTGTGCCGAGGGTGTTGGAGGTCGAAAACTTGGTTTCTGCATACTCTCACCAATATATACAAGATAAGAAAAAAAAATCTTCTACGTGATGTGATGCAAGTGAGAACTACCCCGTTACTGGACTTCATACAATTTATTTTATAGCTATTTTTTTTTATTAGTAATAGTAGTAATAAATATTGCAATAAATAAAAAAAATATGTTCCACAACTTGATCGAACTTTTAAAACAATAAATAATATTCTGTACGTTAGGAGTATTTTCAGTTTAATACATCGGTATAAACAATATTGTAGGACTTGTTATTTTCTGAAAAAAACGTAAATTTTTGCAATTGATACCGCGAGAAGGCAACATATAATTGGCGATGGGGAGAGCAGGGAGTATCCAAATGTATTCCCACCACTTTTGACGTTTGACCCTGCTATTTATTAATTGTCACTGAAAATGCCATTTTTAATGGGAACTGTAATCTTTTAAATTGAAAGGGAATATTACTACGAATAATTGGGATACGCGGAATGAAACGGCTTCCCCTTTAGATGTACCGGTAAGAATTGTAGTCTTCACAATATTTCTTCCGAGTTCTGTGATGCGTAATCTGGTGACATTGCACAATCTGGGGGGGGGGGGGGGGTCGAGATTACGCATCAGGAGAACTGGAGCGATAACCTTAAGCTCGAGTTAGTGGGACGGCACCCCAGATAACTAGAAGGGATTTAAAAGTCGACGGGGTAGGTAGCAGCATCGTTAGTTGAAATTACTGTATAGCTGGAAAAGTATGTTGTCACTTCCCCGGATATTTCTTCTAATATTTTTATTTATTTTAGTTCCAGAGTAATTTTTGTGGGCAAGTATTGTCCTGTCACATAAATAGTTTTCGTCATTGATATTTAGTTGAATGCTCGGGAAAACATTAGTAATGAGCTCGCGTTTGTTCAGGTATTTCGGCAACTCGTTGCAATGCCAAATATGCGGCGTGTTATTGTTGCCGTCTTTTTGTTCGGTGTTTCAGCAGCTCTTGAGATCGATTGCCGTTCAGCTTGCTCTTTGCACTGAACTCGCGTTTTTTCCGGTGTCTCAGCAGATCGTACCGACACCAAGTGTTCCGTTTGCTGTGGAGCGTGCATAAACCACGTAGCTCCATTTTGGCCTCCTGTCAACCTCCCCCCCTCATTTGCCTCAACCCCCCCTCCAACCCCACGTAGCACGTAGCCTTTTTCCCAATTGATTCCAGAAGACATTTCGTGGTGTTTTCTCTTGTCAGACTGTCATAAATTACATACGGGGATAATTAAATTGCGAAAATAAATATTCACTATCTGTTTCGTGTTCTGTATCACATTTTAACTGTGAAAAATAATATGAACGAAAAGCTATGTGGCCTGACTCAGAAAATCGCCCGGCCCCACACGTAGCCCAGCGTAGTTTTCCAGCCATCTCCCCCTCCCCCCTTAGACCAAGCCACGTAGTTTATGCACACTCCTCTGTCGGCGTCAAAGTTGCGACTGCTTCGGCAATTTAACATCCGCAGAAGACACAAGACATGCCAAGTGCTCAACCTTTTGCAGCTTTGCTCGAGGATTTATTTTTCATAGCCGTAGTTTTCCTACATTTCTTTGAAAGATTTGGCTTTCGTTTACCCAGTATCTCTTAAAATTACTAATTTCAAGTCTTGCGAATAAAAATGAATATAGTTTTAATTAATGGAAACTCAAAACGTCAAAATATTAGGAATACATTGATGGAATCGACTAAACAACCAAAAAAATACTAGCATTCAAAGAGCACATAAATATCTAAGTAGCCGAAGGACTTTAATTTCCGTTTAAAAAACTAAAACTAAAAACTAAAAATGAATATTTTGATTTGCGCTGAATATATGAAAATTATTGGTCTTTTTTATTTTTTAATAAAGTGAATTTAATTTGTTCTTTGAATTTTGTTTTTATTTTGAGGATATATCGGTTCCATCAATTAATTCTGCTTTAAAAAAAATTAACGTATTATAGCAGTAATTGATTAGTTTATTGATAATGATCACTGTTAATGTTGGTTTCTCTATCTGTGTAA
Organism: Vandiemenella viatica; assembly: GCA_031002005.1. NCBI lineage: Eukaryota > Metazoa > Arthropoda > Insecta > Orthoptera > Morabidae > Vandiemenella > Vandiemenella viatica. The sequence continues at coordinate 169,025,755 of CM061920.1, forward strand.
ACAGTTGACTGGCTGTAGACCAGTTTACTATAGTTCTTTCGTTTCGATCCATTAATTCTGCGCTAAAATATAAATTTCAGTGTTAAAGTAGTAATTGATTCTTTCTTCATTATCGGTTTCTCAAGCTGCAAACAGAATTGAATGTCTACCGGCAAATTACCATTCTGCTTGACTGACAGTCTACTATCTGAATAAAAAATTTATAAATTTCAAAAATTTACTTCGGACAATGCCGCGTGTTCTGCTAAATCATCCAAGTCTATTATAGATGTTTTGATACAATTTCGGTACAAAGCAATACACTAAAATGGCACACATGATAAAAAGCTTAAATAACTAATAATGTTTCAGTTCTCATTTTGGCCCAGGCTGCATTTCAATCAAGTCACAAACTCCGCTAATATTACCGCTAGAAAATCAAAGCTTCTATCAGTCGCGCATTAATACATTCACTATATTGCATGTTAGTGACGTCATGAATAGCGAAATGAACTTTACTCATTATTTCAGATCACGATACTAAATGAACCCGAATAATGACGCTGACAATGTGGCACTTGTTGAATACATCTGAAACTATTTTCAGCCGCATGAAGTATGTCGTCAGCATCATGACAATTATTGCAGTAACGTAATTAAAACAAATTATACTAAAATGCTTGTAACTTACAGTGTACAACGGAAAGTCCATAATTCTCTACAACCCTAAGACAACTTTCGTTAATATTGCTGGTCAAGTGTACATCGCGATAAAGTGACTGTTACTGCTCGTGCTTTAGTAAAGTGAATAATTAAATTAATTATGATAATAATTTATGCTACACTAATTAGGAATCTTGATATAGAAAATTCTGTTACTACTCGAAATGCAGTTCCAATGCATTTAATGTGTTGAGGTGTGTTCGGATAGTTTGATTTTGTAGCTGCAATATTAGCAGAGATAGTGGTTAGGTTGAATTGCTGCCTGGATCAGAATATTTTTGTTACAGCATAAGGCAGAAGGAATTTAGTTGTTATTACTAATAAATAAGCATCTTTCATAAGCTCCATGTAAATTAGGTGTATCGTGTTGTAAACGACTTCCAATATTGCTTTAATGAAACAATAAGTTTCTGCATTAGGCCATTGAATACATTCGTTTTAAGAGAAGGATTTAACTGATATTTGCAGAATATTGAACAGTAAGTAAAAAGAACTGTTTCGTGAATCATAGTCTACTATTTGTAATGATTGCTACAAAAATTTTGAACAAAAAATTAAAAGGGTTAGTTTTTAAATTTTGTCACAAATAATTTGTAATATTACATATACTATATAGTAACAGAAACGAAGACACACAGGAAATAAATTGAACCGAGATAGAATGAAGTCCGTTACATTTTTTTATAATTACAACGACATTTCGAGCACGACCATTTTGCACTCTTAGTGAACCGACTTTCGTGTTGGAATACTCATAGCATTTTACGTTTTTTTCCCACCAAGCTATGATTTTTCACATATATTACGAACGAAATTATGGTGTAATATTGTCATACTATTTCATGTACTAAACTGAGACATCTCTTTGTGAACTTACCAACAGTACCAACGGTATATATTTTTTATTTTTTTTAAATTTAAATTTAAGGTTAAGTACAGATTTATATTTCCTGCTTCCAAACTATTAGTTGTCAAATGCAACGGTTTTATGGTTTTTAAACTAAACACAAACTTGCATATCTCAGAATGTTTTTGCTTTTATTCCTGAAAAGTAGTGTTTGCAATTTACGTAAAAAGCAAAGAGTAAACGTGGCACTTATGAGATCCCACATCAGACATTTAAATAATAATATTAATAATAATAGTAATAATTTTACGAATTATGGAATATATGAATGTATTTATTTTCACAAGGCCGTACAGTATAGTAGTATGTGAAAATGGGTAAATTTAAGTTGTTGTAATATGTTTTAATATGTTGAAGTTGGTAGGCTGTGTTGTTTTAGCCAAGGAGAAGCAGATTGTGAGATTGTTATATGTGAGATTTTATGTTGTATTACGAGAACTGTAAATATTTGAATTTATTAAGATGTTTCAATAAATAGCAGTGATTTTATAGAAAGGATTATACAATTAAATTTTTATCTGTGAGGTGATAGCTTTAACAAACGTGTGAGACGATATCCTGGGGCCATACATATCGTCCAGAACGTGCTATCGATTATAGGTTGCAAAAGAACCTGGAAGTATTGGTAAGACCAATCAGGATTTCTTTTATTAACGACTTACAAAGAGGATACCTCGCAGAAATGGCGAGACCTGCCAGGATTCATGTTCGAGAACCTCACAGAAATGGCGACCCTGCCAGGATTTAGCAGTGTAAAATAACACAGTTTTTACGGATTGTGGAACATTAAGCAGTCGGAGTTCAGCCGTGGAGAAGAAGACATCGCGGGAATTGGCAAGTACATGAACAATGTATTTTATGGTACGGGATAACAGTTCACGAAAATAACAGCAGCAGAGATAATAACTTTGTAATTTTTTGTTCGGAAAATTTCTTACAAAAAAGGTGAAAAGTGACTGAACATTGAATAGTAAGCAGCTAAATTAAAAATAAAATTGCTTAAAACAGTAAGAAAAAAAATGGTATTAAGAAATCAAATTAGCTAATGTAAAAGTTATTGAAACTGTCGGCAAGAACGTGATTGTAAAACAAAGCATTTGTAAGTATTTAAAAAGCTGTTTAAGTTAGTGATTAATACTGTGACGGCCTTTAGTTAAGTAAATAAAGATAATTTACATAATTTAAAAGGGGGGATTTAAGCATATTGAGTATCTGATAAGCAATTTGTATTTATGTGCATGTCTATTATTTTTGCAAGTTTTCAGTACTGCTATATTGAGACTGTTATTGAATGCATGTCGCAGTATTACAATCAAAGAGTGGTACAGTAAGTAATTTCTGGTTGAGTTTCTGAGCTCATTTGTAATTTTTTTTAGCAGCGTTGAATAAATACTGCGTTGTATGATTTTGTGTCAAAATTTCAAATGTTGTATCGTCGTTTTCTTTGGCGGGACTATATTGAGTAGCGTAGTAATTTGCGAGAATCTTTTAGTTATTTTGTTTAGTTAATTCATCACCATAATGGAAGGAAAGTGCGGGGAAATAGTTAAAATGGATGCTGAAATATTTTCTGGTGGGGAAATGAGTGAAAATTCCAAAGGGAGAAATGAAAGTTCCGGGATAGTTACCGTCGATCAACATATGGGTGGAAGTGGAGTTAGCTGTTCGCAGGAACACTGCGTTACTAGTCTCTGTGAAAGTATGGGGGAAAGTGGAGTCAGTCAGTTGGTCAGAGATAGTGTTATAGTAAACGACAGAGGTGGCGATATCTGTGATATCGAGGTGAAAGATCTTATTGCGACACCCGTACCAGCCAGACAGACTAATATTCGAGAGAAAGAAATGGGGAATGAACAAAATGAAGCTCACACACAGAAGGGGAGCGAATTGTCAATGCTATTTGCTTTAATGGAAGAAATGGGAAGGAAGATAACAGAAAATTTTAAATCAAGTGAACAAAAGGCAGAAGAAATGGGAAGGAAGATAACAGAAAATTTGAAATCAAGTGAACAGAAAATTACAGAGGAAATGAGAACGATGAGACAGGATATTATGTTAAAAATGGACGAACGTATTCAGCAAGTGGAGGATAGATGCAACCAGAAGATGGAGAATTTAAAGCAGATATTTGAAGAAGACGTAAAAACAAGCATTGAAACGGAAGTAGCAATGGTCTACGAATACGTTGAAAGGCAAGAAGAGGCTAATCGACAGGGTATAGCTTGTCTAGTGCAACAAAAAGTTGAAGAAGAAGTGAAGAAAAATTATGGAGTGATACAGGGAGAGCAGGAAGTCATGAAAGGAGAAAATAAAATTATTTATGAAAACCAGAAAGATTGTGTGAAGAGTATTGAACAATTGAAAGAGAAGACTGAAACGGCAACAAAAAGGATTTCAAGACTAGGCGATAGGTTAATGGTCATGGATAAGGAATACAAAGAAGTGACATGTAAAATTGCAGAAGTAGCTAGCCAGATGAATTTTATCAACGAAGATGTGCGACAAGAGGTAGCCCAGCTGAACCAGAGGGTTGAGGAGGTAGAACGGCGAGGTGTTGCTACTCTGGGTGGAGGCAACATAATCACCAGCCATTTTAAATTACCAGAAGTGAAGTTTGATCCTGAAAAAGGTGTGCACGCAGTGGAATTTGTAAGAGTTTATAAAAGTGGATTGCCACGTGAATGGTCGGATCCCGATAAAATAAGATACGTCAGAAGCATGATGCGAGGAGATGCATTTGCATGGAGTTGTGAGAATGATGAAGATTTTGAAGATTATGAAGAATTTTTGCGACTATTTCTCAGTAAATATTGGTCACCAATAAAGCAAAGAAGAGTAAAGAGAGATTTCTGGAACTGCCGTTACTATAGTAGGCGAGATGGGAGTATGAAAAATTTCTGTGAAGAAGTGATGAAAGAGCTTCGTTACCTGGACCAGAAAATAGAGGACGATGAAAAGGTCGAAGTTTTGTTGCAGAAATTGCCCAGACCAATGCAGGAGAAGTTGATAGTAATTCAATGGAGTAATGTAGAAGATTTTCTGGAAGCTGTTGAGAGATTGGATCGGTGGAGTAATACTAATGAACATGAGACAAGAGACGAAAGAAGAAACGACTTTCGAAACAATAATAGGTCAAATCAGATGCCACCACGGGAAAATTTTGCAAGAGATAGAGGACGTGCTTTTGGATACAACAGAGAGGAACAGTTCAATGGTAACTCCGGTAGAAATACAAGGAGGGAATATGAGGACCGACGGCAAAATCACCAATGGGGGCATCACAACAATGCTTCGATGGACAGAAAGGAAGAAGGAAGGCAACATGATTCAGGAAGAGCGATGGGAAACTCGGTGCCGCAACTGGTACGGTCCGAACAGTAGCGGGAATAATAGGAACAGGACCGAAGAAACAAAAAAGCAGGACCTATCTGAAGGATGGTGATATTAACAACGGAATAGAGACTGTACAGAAGAAGACCGATGAAAATTATATACATAGTATAAGCCGTAATATGCTAATGCTTTCTGGTGAAGAATCAATTGTCAGAAAGGATGCGAAAAAATTTACAAAAGAAGAACCACTCAGATGGTGGGAATGCCTTAAGTCTTTAGATAAAGAGGAATCACAGATTGTTCCAAGGAGTTGTGAATATAGTTGGCAGGAAGGAGAAGTTGGACAGTTGGCTAAAATTGACGTGGAGAACGACGACAACCAAGAGAAGTGTTGTGAGAAGATGGAAAATTATGCTGAAGAGGAAAGCATGTTAACAGATGAGCTTATACCAAGAGGAATTGAAGAATTTGAGAGTTTGTCAGAAGATAGCTATGGCTCTGATGGCAATGAAGAAGGGGAGAATTTGAATTTGTGCAGCGATGAAGATAATAGTAATAAAAACGACGACGAATGTGAAGAAGAAGAAAATGGATTATTAAGAGATGATGAGGAAGAAGAAGTAAAATTTTTTATTGTTAGGAAATACCGCGGTATTAATGAAGAAGAAAATGTGGTGCCAGAGGGGGCAGATATGCAAGTTTTAGATAATAAGTTACATGGTATGAGTTCACCTGTGAAAAATGAAGAATCTGAAGTATCAAATTGTCTGTTTGATCACGAGGAAGAAGGAGTAGAGAGAATGAAAGCAAATAATGGTGATGAATGGAGTACAGAAGATAGCCATCGTAATAACAGAAATAAGTATTTACGCCACTTACATCTAAGCGATGGAAGTAAAATGGAGTTATTAGAATGGTCTTTTGGAGAAGGTGAAAAGGACTTATTGAAAGAAGAAATTTTAAAAGATTGGAAGAAGAGAAAGAAAGAAAAAAAAAATCAACATTAAGCTGACAAAATATGATGAAAGAGAGAATATAAAAAAAAGAGGAAAGAAGGTAAAGGCATGACCGAGGACGAAAACCCCTTGAATTTAGTTTGATCTGGTTTTGGTAAAGACGCAAGAGTGATAAAGTCAAATAAACTATGAAATATGAAACTTTCTCGACATCTAGCATGGGCCGTTCAGGATAGACGGGAAGCCACATGAAAATGTATATTGGTTGGTTTATCCAAAATCGGGAAGAAAATTTGGGCTACATTATGTAGCAGATCATAAATTGTTGAAAGTCAGAGATGATAAAGGTTAAACGAAGAGTAGCTTATATAAATAAATGAACAATAAACTGATAATATGACAGTGACGATGAGTTGATTTTGATGTGTGTAAAGGAGACATGTCTGATGATCGTGTTGTACTTTACAACAAATAATCGATTTTTTAATAAAAAAAATGTGCTGATTTATTGTAAAGTGGGGGCATGTATGAGATCCCACATCAGACATTTAAATAATAATATTAATAATAATAGTAATAATTTTACGAATTATGGAATATATGAATGTATTTATTTTCACAAGGCCGTACAGTATAGTAGTATGTGAAAATGGGTAAATTTAAGTTGTTGTAATATGTTTTAATATGTTGAAGTTGGTAGGCTGTGTAGTGGTGTTGTTTTGTTTTAGCCAAGGAGAAGCAGATTGTGAGATTGTTATAGGAGATTTTATGTTGTATCAATAAGAACTGTAAATATTTGAATTTATTAAGATGTTTCAATAAATAGCAGTTGATTTTATAGAAAGGATTATACAATTAAATTTTTATCTGTGAGGTGATAGCTTTAACAAACGTGTGAGACGATATCCTGGGGGCCATACATATCGTCCAGAACGTGCTATCGATTATAGGTTGCAAAAGAACCTGGAAGTATTGGTAAGACCAATCAGGATTTCTTTTATTAACGACTTACAAAGAGGATACCTCGCAGAAATGGCGAGACCTGCCAGGATTCATGTTCGAGAACCTCACACACTGCCGTCTTTGAAGCAGGAAACTCTTTGTCGTTTGCGAATTAGTATTAATGGCAATTTCTAAAAGAACTATGCGTTTTTGAGGGATAAAATCTATACTATGTCACTTCGCACACCATTAACTATCTTCATGACAAATTTCATTTAAATATGATGGGTTATTAAGGCGTGATTGATTCCAGAAGTACATCCAAACGTACATCCAAACTTTGTCATTTATATAGATAGATTAATTGCAGTATACTTTACTGATGATTAAGATGCCAAAGCTTTGAAATTTGTAATTTTTATTTTTCTGTCTGTCTCAGCATCACGCAAACGGTAACAGAGCTTAGTGATAGTTTATTTCATTGGTTGTAACAATGGATACATTTTATATAGATAAGTAACGTATTTCATAAAGAAACAGTGGCTAAGTATGAAAAATTTAACATTTTTATCCTGTTTTCCATGCATTTTGCAACGCTAACGGACGGATTTCAACGAAACGGCTCGCAGTAACAGGTTATGTCATCGGTTAATATATAGGTTAATTTTTATCCAGACAAATTACTAAGTTCCCCATGATACAGTGTCTAAAACTGTTAACTCACCCGAGCGAAAGAAATAAAATAAAAATCATAGAAGTAGTGCTGACGTAGGGCTGGGCGCAGCTATATAAAAGTATTACGTTATATGTTGCTTTGAAAATTATTTTAATTCTTCTTATGTTTTATTTGTTTTCTTTTCCCTTGATTCTGTATCACAATGAATATTACTTTTGTTCTATTTTCAAACTTTATTTAATTAATATTTGTCAGTAATATTGATTAGTCACTTAACTAGTGCTAAATTTTAGCAAATTAATGGTGGTAATTTGTAACTACTATTCCATTGTCGAAGTCACGGCTTACTGATTATTCTGCTTGTTTATTTGTTTCGTGTGTTCCTTACTGCTTTTCTATCTTTTAATTTTGTCGTGTTTTCTTACCAATATCTTGTCTCATCATTTCTTTAATATGGTATTCAGGTTCCGTACTTATTTTCTGATTTGGAATAAACATTTCTACCCCCATTCTTATCAGCTCCTTTAGCTCTTCGGACCTCCTCATCACTGTACTTGTGCTCGCCTTCCATATACTTAACCTTCCTCTGAAATATCTCTTTAAATCTGAATCTGTGCCTTTTTATAACTCTACCTATAATCATCATCAACTTTGACCAATGGTTTCTCTGTCAGAACTGCTTTATGATTACTTATTGCTTTTGTAGTCTGAGAACCTAAAAGTTGTCTTCAAGTTGTATTAGGAAGTTACTGAAAATGTTATTTTATTTCATACTCTGCTCTACCACACGTGTAAATCCTCCTTCCCTAACTGAGGTATTTGTAAATCTCTGTTCTCTTGTGCTATTAGTCCTATTTGCTTCCCGGTTCATACCTTGAAAATTTAAGTATCTAAAAATATCGACCCCCCCTACGCTAAACTTTGGGTTCTGGATTTTATTTCTGTCGTAGGATTTCATCATAATAGCTTTTTCAGTACGGTAAGCAGACAATATCGTTATTTTTTCTTTCGCATCTCCGCAGAAATTTTTCCCAGTCACTTATTTATTTATTTATTTATTTATTGACATTCGGTTATGTAACCATACAGCCATCACTTGTAACATGATTCATTATCGTTAACTAATAACATGTTTGATTATACTCATTATTATATTGCATCTGTTAATTATCGTTATACTTATGCTACTTACAATTTTGATTATATTGGTAACAATTTTAAATAGAATTTATCTAAACGTAATTAAAGTCTTTCAGGTATAAAGCCGAATCGCAGTAGCAGTTGATACAATTCGTTTTCAAGTCATATTGCAGGTATACGTGAGGCAATACCGACATTGGTATTCATGCGTCTAAATTATTATTTTCTTTTGTTCACGTTCGGTTATATGACCATACATCCGTGAATTGTAAGATAATTCATTATGCTTAATTATTGACAGGTTTGATTATACTATTTACAATCTTGCTTATGCTAATTATAGTTGTACTTAGGCTACTTACAATTTTTATTATACTGATGACAATTTTAAGTCATACTTTTCTACTCGTAATCTTTAAGGAATAAAACAGAATCGTTGTAGTCGTTTATACAATTCATTTTATGCTTATTGACATTTTTATTTTTTGATGATGAGGTCTTAGATTTCTATATTTCCATTTTTTAGGAATCTAATAAGGCTGTTGTACACTGCTTTGTCATCGCTAACTAGGAGTAGGATTAGGTTGGTAGGAAGAGGGATTCCTATGTTGACTAAATCCTTGATCATGGTATCCTGGGCCCGTTTAAATTTTCTACAGGAAAATATAATGTGGTTGGTGTCTCCTATAGTCTGTTCTGAACAATCACAGAGAGGAGATTCTCTCAGACCTAGTCGATAGAGGTGGCTGGGGAATCTTCCGTGGTTGAACCGCAGCCTGGAAATCATTGTTGTTAGTCGTCTGCTTGTGATCCATTTATAAAACCAAGGTTGAGGTGGAATAGTTGGTTGGATGCTTCCATAGTGCGATGCTTTGGTGGTTAGAGATGTTCTCCATTCTTCTTGCCATTTTTCTTTGGCTCGTTTTTTGATTGTGTGAATTATATCTGACGTCGGGAGGTTCATACCATCTTTAAATCCGTTGAGGATGGCCTGTTTTGCTAAAGTATCCACTTGTTCATTGTATTTTATACCTTTGTGAGCTGGAACCCATAGCAGGTAGGTAGTGATTCCCCGTTCTTTACTGCTTTTTATTTGTTTCCTAATTTCTAAGATCGTCATCGGGAGGTGATAATTCCACGTGTTGTTATGTAGCCGTTTTAAGACACTCATGGAGTCCGTTAATATGATGCTTTTGTCCGCTTGGATCATTTGGCTATACTTAACCGCCTCCAGTATGGCTTTCGCTTCAGCTGTGAAAATAGATGTTTCTTCATGTAGCGAGAATTGAGCTGAATGATTAGTGTTGGGACAGAAGAAAGCTGCTCCTACTCTGTTTTCTTCGGAATTCTTTGAGCCGTCTGTGTATATTTTAATTGTGTTTTTCCCTATCTCTGCGAGGAGTCTATTTAGTTTCTGGTTTAAGGTGGGATTTATGTCTCCTTCCAGAAAGTGTATGTGGATTTCTTCTAGTCGGAGTTCGTATGGTTCTTGAAAAATGGGGTGTATGTCGTAAGAAGCTACTTTCTCTTTATATTTAGACCAAAGTTTGTAAGCATTTAGAAGCGGGAGCTTGAGTTGGCTTTTTCCTTTGTTCGCTAATGCTTGCATCCTTTCAAATCGATGGTGGAGCGGGTGGGTATTAAGTACCAATTTTTCCATTATGAATTTTTCCTCAAGATATGATCGTCGTATATGAAGGGGAGGTTCTCCTGCCTCCACTAATAGGGCGTTAATTGGGGTTGAGCGTGTTGCCCCGACACAAGCTCTTAGGCAAGCTGCTTGAATTCTATCTAGTTTTTTGAGAGCGTCCTTTCTAGCATATTAGTAAAACATGGAACCGTACTCTAATAGCGATCTAATTAGTGTTCGGTAAAGTAGTAGGAGCGTTTTTGGGTGGGAGCCCCACCAAGTACCTGACACCATTCTTATTATATTTAGTCGGGAATTCGATTTTGCTATCAGCTGATCGATATGCTGGGACCAGCTAAGGCGGCTGTCCAGCAACATTCCCAAGAACCGTGCTTGTTTCTTAAGTGCCAGTTTATATGGACCTATTTGGATACTGTCCGAGTCATGGGTGATTTTTCTCTTTGAAAAGTAGACTACTGATGATTTTTCCAGTGAAAGTTCAAAACCATTGGTGTGTAGCCATTTGATGAGAGCTGTAATTGCCTTGTTCAATAGGTTATGGACTTCCTGTTGTGACACATCGTTGGCATATATAACCACGTCGTCTGCAAATTGGAGTGAGATAATCTTCGTTGGGATGGAGTGGATTATATCACTTATGTATAGTAAAAATAGGAGTGTGCTGAGGATTGCTCCTTGTGGTAATCCTTGATTAACAATACGCGGCCCTACTCGATTTTTCTTTGAGCTGACATAGATTATCCTCTCCGATAATAGGGAGTAGAGTCCTTTCACAAGTTTCATCGGTACCCCTAATGTCTCCAGTTTGTGCATCAAATGAGGGATTCTGACGTTGTCGTAAGCTGATTGGATGTCTAGGAAAACCGCACCCAAATATTGCTTGTTGCAGAATGAGAGGTAAATGTCCGACGTCAAGATCGCTAGGTTGTCTAGTGTGCTTTTTCCCTTACGAAATCCGGATTGTGAGTTTGGAATCAGGTTGTTCGCCTCCACCCACCATTCTAATCTGTTCTTGATGAGACGTTCTAGTGTTTTTCCTACACATGACATTAATGATATCGGTCTGTACGAAGTCGCTTTGGTGGGGTCTTTTCCTTGTTTTAATATTGGAATAATAACCCAGTCACTTAGGAATATGATTTCTGAATACCAGCGAACTGCAGCAATTGTTTATAACCAGTATGATTACTCCCCCACCAAGTCCACCTCTATCTCTGTGGTATAGTTTAATCCAGTCTACACTATAACTCAAATTTCTATCAATGCTATTGCCCACATCTCCAACTATTGCCAATCGGTGTTTTTTTTTTTTTTTCAACTTTCGTCATTCGCAAGTAAATAGATCCACTTTTATTTATCAAAACTTAAAGTTTTTTTTGAATAGACATTTCTATAATTTGAGTTATATTGCGTATTTAGTACGATTTTCTAATTATGAAATAAGTAATTTGTATATGTCGAACACGTTATCTGAACTACTCAGTTAAAGCTTTTTATTCACAGTTTCATTATTCCCATACTCTGTATTTACAGATAAAGTAATTGTGATAACTTCCTGTATTTGCGACCGAAAATTTGATTGTTCGTTGATACGAAACTAATGTTTTCGTAATTTTAACGATCTCATGTCTATTTATTTAGCCATCAAAAGACAATTGTATGTCCTTTGACTTATTGTTGTCTCGAGTGCTGCCTCAATGCGTTTGAAATACATGTTCTTTGACGAAATCCTCCTGCTTACATGTGCCGCTCTGGTTTGCGATTAATCCCTCTTGGGATAATTTGGTCAATCGCCACAATATATTATTTTTAAGTGAATAGCATGTATCCTTTCAACTCTCTGTTATTATTTTGACTAAAGGTAAAAATAGTTGTAGTGAAATCTTCCCGGCTGTATCGGCGAACTGTGATGTAAAAACACCATACTTCTACTTCGACGGCTGCCTCCACCGTCTTCCTCATGTGTGAAATTTCGTGTTTTTACAACGTAATCCTTAACTACATCCGTGAGGACTTCACTGCAATCATACGCCGAGAAAGTCTCCTTTCTTACTGACAAAAACATAATTTCTACTCTAGAAAAGTCGTTACGCCACTTAAAGTATAACTGAAATACTTGACAGTTAACGTCATGGTGAGTAGTCTCTTTGATTAACAATGAATCAACTATAAGATCAATCAAGGAATAGGCAGACATGATAACGAATCCCACAAAAACTATTCTTGTAAAAATAGGCCAAGTCTCGTACTTGTGCAGTGACAAAAAGTTATACGCCAAGTCTACACTTTACAAAGCATAGATAGTTTATTTAGAATTTAAAAACCTCTGGTAACTTGGCCATTATGCATACCATGTTTTAAAACTGATGTGATGTATTGTAAGGCACATAATATGACCTAAGACTGAATATTTTAAATTTTTGATTATTTATTTAAAATTGGTTTAGATTAGATTTTCTTTAAAAAAGTAAAACCTCGAAATATATTTAAATATTTTTTAAATAAATAATGTCATTTTGCCAATCAAAATATTGTTAACTGTTAATTTTTATAATAAACATTAAAAATGGTTTATTAATTTAACTAACAGACTTTTATTATTTAATTTATTAGCTCCTTAAATAACCATGCTTTAAATATATGCGTTAAAAAACTGTTGGCGACAATCCCGCTGGATCCCGCGGGATTGGTGAAAATTCCGCAAAAATCCCGGGGGGTTGCAATCCTTAGTTACCACCCTTAGCGGCAGTAGGCATTACTATCTTGCTGAGTTTGTGTTTTGTTACTGTACAGTGCCGTAGTGTTGCTGGTGCTGAGATGCTGCGCCTGGTGGTGCTGTTGCTGGTCGCGCCGCTGCTGTGCTCCGCCGTGACGAACTGCCCGGCCGGCTGCAGCTGCGGCCACTCCCGCAGCCGGTCGTCCGTCGACTGTTCCGGCGGCTCACTCGCCTCAGTACCCGCCAGTCTCGACCCAGGCACCAACATCCTCGACCTGTCCGACAACAGCATCGACACGCTGCCTGACTTCGCCTTCAGCCGGTACGCGGGCGGCCTTCAGAAGCTCGTCATCGCCCGCAACAACATGACCAGCGTACGACCGCTCGCCTCAGACGCCTGCAACACCTCTGGTGGCTCAGTCTCGAGGACAACCGACTACGGTCCCTGCACCCAAACACATTTCAACAGGTACAGGCACACAGGTGGACTATTCTGTCTTCAAGGCTGTACTTTATTAAGGATTATCATCTCTTGAGATTTGGTATCGAACGTCTAGATCTCTCTCTCTGGTGTTGCACCAGTAGACGGCTCAACTCTAAATTGGTCCCAGATAACTCACTAATGGAGCGTCCATAAACTTCTTGGCTCGGTCTAGGGGAGGAGGGGTTGGGAAGAAAGCTACGCTGGGCTACTTGGGGTGAGGGGGAGGGGAGTGTCCGAGCCAAGTGTCCGAGCCAAGTTACGTACATTTCATATTTTTTATTTAAATGAGGTAAAGAATAAACAACAGCTTCTGGATTTCCATCATTTAATTACCTCCGTATTTTAAATATCCTATATACTGCATTTGCCGCGCATATACTGTATGTGATCTGAAGACATATTCTTTTTGAGTCGCACAAGGCCAGTGCATTTGATTTAACCAGCAACGCGACAAAAAAAGAAAAAAACACGCCAAAGGGGAGGGGGATCTAGATTTCCGAAAAAAATGCTCATCACGTAATTAAAGGACGCCCCTTACGAGCAGGCATCCAGTACCTAGACTGGACTCCGCTTGCAGATGTCACACACGATTTTCCACGCTAGTGACAGTTCGTATTATTTTGAAAAGGAGTTGTTTTAATTCATACCGCACTCGTGTCACCACACAGCTCGTTGATAAAATAATTCTAAGTTTGTTCTGACAAATGAATTTCAGTGCATCTTTAATCATAGTGCTCGCTGAAATGCTATCTCAAGTTTAAAAAGTGGAGTGAAATGGCGCTGTGTAATAAACTTTACGAGTCTTGTCGGAAATGATTTTCCAATGAACATTCAATTTCCAAAACTGCTCCATTGAGCTATCTAAATCTTTTAAGCAAGACAAAGAATCATTCACTGGTAATGTATAAAGAAAGGAGACAGAGCTGTAGCGAAATACAACATAAAAGTAGCCCTTCTTAGTTCTTTTATTTTCATTTTATTTATCGTGGTATGTAAAGTTTGTTTTATTTTATCAATAAGTAAGTAATGATAAATGAGATGAGGAGAATACTTTGAGCAACACTTTAAGGAGAAAAGGATCCAGGTTTATATCTGAGAAAAAGATTGTTCCAAATAACTGATCATTTGCAGGAATGGTTAGTGTAACATTTCAGTCAGGCTACTAATAAATCTAAAAAAGTGTATAAAGCAAATATTGGTCGTGTTTATTATATACGATCCAATACTTTTAACAATATTTCTGGTAAAAGAAAATACTACAAAATGTTATCTCGAATTAACGGAGAAAAAGCTACGTGTCTCATGAGGGTGAGAGGAGGAGGGGGTCAAAATAAAAGTCAGGTTAGGCGGAGGGAGGTAGTTTATGGACACTCCCTCCTTTTCCTATAGGTTTCCTCTGTCTCTTTTCTCGCGTTAGTAACAATTTCGGAGGCATTAAGCCTGCAACACTCACCAAAAGCCTCTTCGTCAACGCTTCTAATGTTATATACAGAAAGGTGAGGTGGCGGAGGCACTAGGGTAGTAACAAAAAGGAAGGATTATATTCAGCTTGAAGGAAAACTCGCGTAGCCTGGATTGTATCAAATTTTTGAATGAATTTTTTTTTTTACACAAAATCAAGGTTATCAGTAACAAAGAAAGGAGAAATACGTCGGAAAAATGTAGGTAATGAATCGTCTTATGTAGAATGGAAGATGGTACGATTTCTCATGTTTATGTCATATCCACAATCGATGGATACGTACTGAGAGACGGCAGTTAAGGATTGACTTGAAACTTTCTGCTCGGAAAAAAATTAGAATATAATTTCATGTATAATATAAATGATATATGATACAATAATATAACATAATTTCATATAATAGCTGCACACGGTCACAACATTTTACCTCAGATATTGGTACTTACCAAATGAACACGTGATAGAGTTGCACGATGTCAAGTCATCCTCGAACTCTGTGCAAAGAGGAAGACTTGATTGCTACATGAACTGACAGAAAATGTAAGGCAACAGTTTACATGTTATTTGAAATTACAGGTATATTGAATATTCCTAATTAATTTTGTTTTCTTTTGATGCTAGTTATTTCAGAGAGACCGTCAACAGCGATGAAAAAAGTGAAGAGCTGCAACACTGAATGATGGTCGAGCATTTTTTGCTCAGAGATAAATCAAGATATGATAATAGTAAAAAGGAAGAAATTGTGTGTCGCACGGAAGGGAGGAGAAGCTAAATTGAAGAATTATACATGAAAAGTGTATCTGAAACGTTAGAACAGATTTTATGTTTAGAGACACTGTAAATCGTATGTAAATGAAAGAATTTACAAAAGCGATTTGAAATAAAAGGGATGTTTAGTTAACAGTTCAGTATGAAGACAGACTTTATTGTGTGAAAACAATTTTTGTAAGATCAGTATAAAGAACGAAGTTTGACTATCTTTAAGGAGTGAAAGTTGAGAACTCATTCTACCATTATAGAGAATGAAAAAGAGATACAACTTTAAGGACGAGATCCTTTCAGAGGACGCATATAAGCAGTGTGAACAAACAGAACGAGAAACCGGGGAAAAGAAAGGAAACTATATACTTTACTATCGTTACAAAAGTGATTGATAATTAACAGCCCAACACATCCAAGTGTATTTAATTTATCTATCTAGAACTCTTCTTTCGTCTTCTTGGTCTGGCAGTGTTCCCGATGTTCACCTATACGCTGTATGTGCGGTACCTGTACAAGGTTCTGCGTTCTAAAGCGTCCCGCCACCGGATCATACTGAACAGGACCACCTTAGCCCCGTATATGAAATGAGACCTTTCGTAATATCACTCGCAAAATATTTAAATCTTTGAACTACTTTATATCTCCTCATTTAAATCTTACGAGTATGTCTTCGTTCTTTATCTCTTATAATGTTGAATTTTGTCTTACCTATGATTCCATATGCGGTGCACTTCCAACGTCTCCTCCCTCCCCCCCCCACTTTTTCACCACTGCTTAGGAGCCATCCAAAAATTACGTCACACCTTGAGAGGGGGTCAACAAAGTATGACATCGTGTGACAAAGGGGGGGGGGAGACGTGTCATAAACTTTGTGACATCACATTCATAATTTGTATCACTTTTTGGCTCGTGTTGCCCCAGTGTCAAGGCATACTTACTTAAACGATCATGTGGCATCTGTGGACTATATTTTTCATCATACAAAGCCACTAACCAACATGAGCAATTACAGAAGAGGCAAATAGAGGTTTTCCCCATCATGAAGATTTGTCCACAAAGCATTGCTGCTAGACGACGATGCTTTATGGTTGGATGTAGATGATGTTAACACATCGAATGTTCCCAACACTATCGAAATCAAGAATGAAGTAACTATTATGCCAATAATAAACAGTATCAAGGAATGGGTTCAAAATCCATGGACACATGATGACTCAATTTTGTATCATTAATTCGATTTTATATGGTTTTTGTATATTTTCTTAAATGTTGATATGATTTTTTAAAATAGAAATACATAAATCATTTTGGAAGTGCTGTTTTAATTTATAAATTTAAAATAGCAAAATATGTGACGTCACACCAGGGGAGGGGGGGGGGTTCCCACAAATGTGACAACCTGTGACATGGGAGGCGGGAGGGGTCCAAAAATCATGAAATTCGTGTGACGTAATTTGTAGATGCCCCTTATATCCTTCGCCAGTAATACAACGTGATGATCTCACAATGTGCATTGTTTTATTCCCAAACACATTATTTCTTCCTCCGCACTCACCTTGTTCGTATACATTCTAAACAAGACGGGAGAAATGTAGGACGTCTTGCTCCTCTTTTCTGGCCAATCTCAACTAACGTTTCTCTTTTTACTTACGCTATTTGTTTACTACACATGTTTCTAATAAGTATCCTCTCTGCTTTGACGTCCCTATCTTAATCGAAAAGCTTCTTTGAATCAGTGAAAACTTCACGCTCCGTCTTTTATGGAGCGGCATATATCACTGCAGTTACTCTACTCTCAATCGTCATAACCACCTTTTCACAACCTTCCAACACATCTTGTGGACCCAAGCTGCTCCTCTCCTGCGATTGTATCGCGCTTAGCGTAGAACCTTCGGATCATTGTTTTAGTAACAGTTTGACAGCTTGCGATATCAGACTTGTCCTGTATTCGTCACACTTTCTGCCACTGGATTTATCCTACGATAGTATGACTAATTGCTTCACTACATTTTTACACTATTTTCATGCTGCGTGTTTCTATTTGCACAAACTCATCAATTTATTCTTTCTTCTCGTACTATTGCTTTCATCAGTCAGTTGTAACTAGTCAGTTCCTGTCATTCTTTCCCTCTTTATCTATCTTAATGCATTCGTTATTATTGCACCATCTCGCTTTGCCATAATTTTCTACTTCCTCTTACCCTAGTTTAATTTCCAGATCATGTAGGAATTTATCTTATTCCTTCCATATTTTGTTTACCGCCTAAAGTTTATTATACACTCTTCTAAATAATTTTTGCTATTTATATGCCTCTCCACCCCTTCTTTTCTTGAGGAACTATTCGATACCCTCTATATACATGAGATCACATTTACTGTTCTGTTTGATTTTGCCGATCTCTCTTCCTAACTCATTATTTAGTCATCTCCATCTCATTATCCTTTGATTCCAATGGTCTCATTTAAAGCCTCATTCAAACGATTCCTAATGTTTTCCCATTTTCATTAATACAGTTATTTAATACTTTAAATCTAATTTTTAATTAAAAAAAAATGCTTCTGTTACTTTACACTTTTCCTTTTAGCCTCTCCAATCTCAGTTCTTCTCACTTTCTTTCTTTCCAAACTATTTTAAGCTATATAAGAACATCCGATATACATAACTATATTATAATTTGGGCAGATGACTGCTGCTGAGCAAATTTTTCATGATGTTTGTATAACTCTGCTGTATTCAAATATAATCTATCGTCTTTATTATTATTTTATTACCTGTTTTTATTATTGATGTACAAGTATGTCTTTTGCTCTTATTGTTTTCTAAGCAGGTGTCATCAACCAACGTATAGTGAAGTTCGTAGAAATCAAACATCCTCTTGAATTCTATTGTTTCTTTCAGTTAAATGAAACTTTTGTAATACTTCTCCTCCTTCTACAGTTATCGTATCCTGAACGTCCACTATTTATCACTACGCTGACATGTTTTTCGTCTACTTTCTTGTAGAATTTCTTTATTTCCTTACGAGTGTGAAGGTTGTTTGCGGTTTTTTTGTAACTGATTTGTCTTAATATAATTTTTTAAAATAATTTATTACTATATTTCTTCAACTCTTTCCTGGCATAATTGTTACTCTCATCTTCCAGTTATTAATGCACACACACCATTTCTCCACGTCTTACCTATCGTTCTTGCCTCATTCAAAACCCATGTAATTTGTCTATCTTTCTGTTACAGAAACCAGGTGTATTGAAATTTTAACTTAGCAATTGATTTCACTTGGTAGTTCACCGTTTCATCTATTTTTTAATTTTTTTTAAAAAAGTTATTAATTTTATAGGGTCACTGTGTTTGCTCTGTCTAGAAAAATATTCTTTGTCTGTTTAGATTACCTAATGAGGAACAATCTGAATTGTATCTGAGAATAGGAACGATTTTTTCTATCCCTTTCATTCGAAAGCTATGTGATAGTCTACATCAAAGAAAACATGTCAAAATAATCTCGATATCGCATATCTTCTAAGGAGGATAACAACGTAATCGTTAAATTCATACCACCACCCGAAGGTTGGGTCATTCCCACCGAAGTCAGTATGCCAAAGGCACGACAGCTCGTTTCTGTGCTTTGTGACCTGCAGGTTAACGTGCAATTAGAATCACGGAGTGATTTGGCGTAGCTCATATCATCAACACTTCATAGATCTGTAATTACGCCTGATATATAAGGATTCGAACATGTTTTACATGGTAGGAATCTTGGTTGTGGAAGAAACATTCATCAGGACTTGGTCCGTTGATTAGGAAAGGTAGTTCCTAATCATCAGAGTGTTCATCAAAGTCCTGGATTAAATGCCAAACCTCTCCACAGTGCGTTGGAATAAGGGTATACGACACTGTCGATGGTGATTTGTCCGTCAGATGGCGACTTTAAGCCCGCCGGGCCATACTGTGCCCTGCGGGAGAGTAGGCCTGAGTGGGCCGGCATCGGTTTTCAACCCATAACTTCTTCTATCTTCCATCTCTCAATTTATCAACCACACAAACAACACACTGCACTGAACATACACACTCCATAGTCATCAAACAAAAAACAATAAACATGTAAATACACTTCCATCACTAGGACAGACAAGAGGAAACCAAACAAAAAGTACAAACAAACCTAATGATTGAAGACGTACAAAAAAGGAAAGATAACAACGTAATATCCAAATACGCTTTAGTGAGATGAAGAGATCACTGAAGCGGAAACTTATTGATCACGGAAAATAAACAGAAATTAAATCTGTTGTGACTTACATTAAGAAATTATCGCTACTTTACCATGGTATGAAAACAAAACGCGAAGTGAGGATTACCTGACCGAAAATCGAACTTGGATCCTACAGAATGTCAGAAATTTAATTATAGCTTATCTACGTCTGAACTAGATGTGTAAACATAAATAAAACTTTTGAAGGAATTGCATTTTAATTTCTGAAAACTCTGAAGTGCGAGTTTATGCAACAAAAATCTGCGACGGAAAGGGAGTATTGCTTTTCTGAAACTATTGTAAAGCCAAAATATTGGATTTGGTAGAATTTGTGAATTATTACTTGTTGTCACTCCTGTTTAACAATATTTGACACGCTACTGTGTGCTGAGACGTACCCGGAGAGTCAAGCAATTACTTAAATATGCATATGAGATAAACTTTTAAAAACAGAAATTAAAAAAAAAAAGAACCCATAAGGCAAAGTTTTATTTGCATGCTGTTGCAGGCGCCGAAGCTATGGAAGCTGATACTGAATGGGAACCCCTTGGAGCTAACGGACGCACCACTATTGAACTCCAGCTCTCTGCGCATTTTGGAGCTGAGCAGATGCGGCCTGGAACGTCTTCCGCCCCGGACGTTCTCCAGCCTGACGGGCCTGTGGACCCTGAGGCTGCAGAGTAACCGACTGGCGTCAGTGGGCGCTCTGAGCAGCGGCGACCTGGCCGAGCTCGAGATCCTGGATCTGCACGACAACCGGCTGGCGGCCCTGGAGGCGGGCGCCTTGAGCGGCCTTGCGCGCCTCAAGCAGCTCAACGTGAGCGGCAACCCGCTGGCGGTGCCCAGCGCGGGCCCGCTCCTCCGCGCCCCGCTCCTGTCCTTCATCGACCTCAGCGGCAGCCGCGCCACCCGGCTGGCCGCAGACGCCTTCGCCCACCTGCCGTCGCTGCGCATCCTCAGGGTGCGTCCCAGCAGACAACATTCACTCCTACTAAAGTAGTGCAAACGCAGTCTTGGCTCGCTCGGTTTTTCGCTGCCAACGCGACCTCTGTCGGCCAAATGCCGGAATACAGTGCAGAGCATTGAGCCTGACAGTTGGCTCGGTGCTGCATGGGGACGAAGCCACGCTGGTACTCGACTAGTACAATCGGAACAGCCACGAACTGCATCGCAGCATTAAATTCGCTAAATCGAAACTGAAAAATTAAAGAGTGGAGGGTAAATTCTTATTATTTTTTACGTGCTGTTTTATCGTTTTATAAAATCGTATGCGATTGCTTTGGTAAAAATTCTGATACTTAAAGAACGCGCACGACTCTATATTAGTTAAAAAGTAAAAATCGCCAGATTCTACCACTTTTCTATGGCGATGTTCCGGCATTTCGTAAAAAGTGGAACAACCTTTCTCGCGAACATATGAGTAATAATGTTTTGGTTTCTAACAATCACTTATTACAGTGGTATCAGTTACATCATTAAAATGAAAGCAATGTTGTGCATTAATAGGCATAAATCCTTACAAGACATCACATATATTTGAAACCTCAGGCGAAATCATGAAGCAATATATGTGGATTCAGGGTATACTTTATGTATGTCAGTAACTGTAGATAACTTTTTTATGTTATGGTTATCGTTGCACTGTGTTCTGATCTCATAGTTTGTAATAATTCCGTTACTTATGATTGTCAAATACATACAGTTTGCACTTCATGCCTACGGCGATTCAATTGATAGAACATACAGAAAATGATGGTAGTAATAATTGATATACTGTATATTCGAGAATGATCCTACCGTACAATCTTATCCAGTTTTCTGTAATGAACCATCGTTTTTGCGCGTCACGGGCGAGGAAAACATCGTGGTGTAACGGATAGCGTTCTGGCCTCGCATTCGGGAGGACGGCGGTTCGAATCCCCGTCCGGGCATCCAGATTTGGGTTTTCCATGGTTTCCCCAAATCACTCCAGGTGAATGCCGGGATGCGTCCTTCAAAAAAGGCCATGGCCGAATTCCTTCCCATTCCTTGCCCCCATCCTTTCCCGTCTCTAAAGACCACGTTGTTAAAAAGGGACGTTAAACTGTTTTTTTTTTTTTAAAAAAAAGGAAAACATCAAGCGCTATTCCTGCATTGCCGAGCCTCCGTTTGTCTGCCGATCCTTGTTTGCCCACCGAGCCTTTGTTTGTCCGCCGATCCTTCGTTTGCCCGCCGAGACTTCGTTTGCCCGCCGGTTCTTCATTGGTCCTCCGATTTTTCGTTAGTCCACTCAGCCTGGGGAAGCTCCAGCCGTCACAGCTCGCCCGGGTAGAGAGGACCGATCATAGGAATAACCGAGCGAATTCGAGTGTGAGTAGACGGCAATTTGCACGATACTAACTCCTAAAGTTTTCAGTTAAGCGATTTTAATTTCTTCAATTAAAAAAAAATCTTTGGGTTATTTTACACCAATTTCTCTTTAGTAAAGATAAACAATAAGTAAAATAAATAATAAAACGAACACGAACAACTCTGACAATTATTTATTAATTTGGTGTGATTTATAGATCAGTCGGTAAAGTGATTTGTCTTCGAAATGTACAACCGACTCTCAAGTTTCAACGAATCCGAGGGTTTTGCCTCGAAGCTTAACGTGAGCAACGAATGGGCATCTCATAAGGAGTTGACTTGTCGGAATATGGCGGTTACCATACGATCTTGTTAGACAGGAATATGGAGATCTACAGCGGGCAAGATAACGGGGAACCACCATTTGACGTTACTGGGGCGTAGTTACAATGGTAGGTAGCATTCTTTACGATCACCATTTACCCTTGGGAGACTGAATTTGTCGCAAAAGATTTAGCTTCAAGCCGTTATTGTAAAGTTGGTAATTGCTGATGAACAGATAAAGCACTTCCGATTTGTGAAATAAGTAGTTTATGGTAAAATCTTGCAAAAAAGAAGAGGTGGTACATTGTAACATTTTGAAAAATGAAGAATTGGACTTACTTTTTTTTTTTTAAACAGGATGAAGAGAAGAAAATTAGAACAGATTAGAGTACGTCAAATATATGTCTCCGGTAAAGGTTATTAGGAACTGAAGAAATTACTTGAGAAAAGAAAGCTGTTGAAGTTTGTCAGAAATAATTCTTTACATTTAAAAAAGCTTACATTTGAATGGTATGCGTGGAATGGTTGAGCGTTGGGCTTGCCGTTGCCCTGCACTGCGGCTTGTGTCGTGTTGGCAGATGAGCGGCTGTGGGCTGCGGTCGGTGGACCCGCTGGCGTTCGCCAACCTGACGGAGCTGGAGCGCGTCAGTCTGGACGGCAACCTGCTGCGCTCCGTGCCAGCTGAGGCGTTCGCCACCTGCGGCCAGCTGCTGGAGCTGGACCTGAGCGCCAACGAGGACCTACAGGTGCGGGCCGACCAGCCGCTCATCAGGTCTGCCTCGCTGACGCTGCTCTCCCTGGCTGGCTGCACCATGCAGCGCATCGGAGACCACACCTTCAGGTACCCCCTGCCTCCTCATACACACACACACACTTCTGCCCGCCTTTCCACTGGTTATTTTAGACCTCCGTCCTTACACCCTTTATTATTTTATTCCATTTTATGTTATGAGCCACGTTAAGACTTTTTCTGTAAGGCTTCAATTTAAGAACGAAGTTACTTTTTTCAAGAAGGTTAGCTGTTAGACCTATTTGCTTCAGGACATTAACACACCGAGCGTGGTGGTGTAACGGATAGCGTTCTGGCCTCGCATTCGGGAGGACGGCGGTTCGAATCCCCGTCCGGGCATCCAGATTTGGGTTTTCCATGGTTTCCCAACTCACTCCAGGCAAATGCCGGGATTCTTCCTTCAAAAGGCCATGGCCGAATTCCTCCCCATTCCTTGTCCCGATCCTTTCCCGTCTTTATAGACCTCGCTGTTGACAGAAGTAAAGCCGTTAAAAAAAAGGAGATTAACAGAATTGGTGTTGTAAATTACTGGATCTAGTTTTTGCAGCTACTACTCGGAGGTATGACTAGAATGTATATCCGACTGTGGCGTATACGTCATCCAGCTATTTAAAAAAAAAGTGATATCAGTTTTGCATTAACCTTTCATTATAGGAGAAGCCCAACGACCGTCCAAACTGCGCACGGCGGGACTGAATCACTAATCACGCAATGATGAACATAGGACGGTGCTAGCTGTCAAATATACCGTTACAACAGTTCAAAAAATCGAAGAGTACGTTCTCGTATCGAATTGAATACGTTCAGGCGAATAAGCCACTCATTCTTTTGAGCGCGCTCGTCTGAGTCTCGAACGAGGTCGAATTTTGGTCGAACGAGCCTGGTGCCAGTGCTCAGAAAACGCTCGGTTGTTGTGTCGTCACGTGTGCGCGCGGCAGCTGTGGCCTTTACTATTATCCATACGATATCAACGAAGAAAAGAAAAGTACCAAGGTGGTGGATTAGAGAAAGTTATCGTCAGCGAAGAAATTATCGTAATAATTTAATTCGCGAATTGACTTTTGAAGGAGATAATGAGCCTTTTCATAACTTTACGAGCGTGTCAAAGATCGATTTCGAACATTTCCTGAGCCACCTAAAATACCGACACTCGATCGGCTCGCCCTGAGCGTGCTCAGGCATCCACACTTGATCCGCTTGCTTCACTGAGTGGCTCATTCGCCCGAGCGCGCTCAAGTGGATACGAGGCCTACCACCATTCCTAGATCGATCAAGCGTTTGTCCTGCTGGCACTAAAATCAGCCCTTCCATAATTATTGCTGTTTCTATTCCGCTCCACATTCTCGCAACTTCCTCCTTGTCTTCCCTTTCTGTTTGATAGCAATGAACTCTTGTATTGATCGCTACACAAATAATGACAGATGTGATTTTTTTAAAAGAAAAACTGCAGGTGACTGTATGACTTAATCGGCAAAATAAAAGAAAACTGTGTCGAATTCAAAATTTTACCACATACGCCGTTTTAAGGTCGGGCCACACTAGGCCGCAGCGAGTCCGCACCGTCACCGCACCGACATTTTTCTTGTTGTTGTCGCTCACTTGACTGAAGTGAATTCAAACGACACCGCCTGTCGGCCGTCATTAGATTGGTTTACATTTTGACGGTGCGGGCCGCTGTCGGGCCGGTGTCGGGTAGGTCTATAAGGAGAAGCGTACAGTAAGAGTCCCGTAATTTTCGGTCCTTTACGACTAAACGTTGTTTTAGCGTTACTTATTGCTTTAGAAAAGTGTCATTTTTTTTCAGCCTCACTTTTTGTTCATCAGATGTTCGTAAAATATAGGTAGAGACCTTGCATGTTCGCATTAACAAATGAAAGCTTTACCAGAGGTGAAGGTCGATTTTAAGGCCTGTAAAAATTGCATCCGACATCCGGATTTTGAACCGGGAACTTTCCCTACCCAAATCACACGCCGCAAGCAGCTGAATCAATAAATACTGAAATATATGTATTCAATCATATAAAAGTACATTTGTGTTTTGGGATAGCAAAAATAAATTATATAGAATAAAAGTACGTTTATTTTATTATGTTTGAATATTAATTTTCCATTACATCCAGAGTTGTCTCTTAACTCAGACGGCTACGGCGTACGATTGGGGTACTGAAAGTCCCTGGTTCAAATCCTGTCTCAGCTGTAATTTTTATGGGTCTCAAAATTGACATTCACCTCTAGCAAAGCTATGATTTGTTAATGCTAAGATGCTGAGACGCTCCGTGGTTCGAATTTCACGTTAATCTGTACGTCTCCTTTCAAATTAGGTGACAACGATAGAGATGTACTGCGCGGCTGATAAGAAACTCTGTGACTGAAATTTTTAGATCACGTGAAATTATTATTATTGTAGAGAACTTTTCGGTCTGTATTTAAATTAAAATGAATAATAATCTTATCCTTTTTTAATATTTTGTCCATGATGGATTGGTGGAAATCAGCGACTGTGTTATCAAATTTGGGTCGATATTGAAAGCAGCAACCAGTCACGGTTGCTGCTTTCATTATACTTTTTTGTTAAGAAAATATATTTAGTGAACCGAAAGGAACCTCAACCAAAACAAACACGTCAAATGTGAAGTGAGTGACGCTTGACATTTCATTGTTATTATGTAGAGATATACGAGAATCTTTCAATCCAGTACAGTGTGACGATCATTTGTTAAAACTGCTTTGGGATACCATTTCTGTGTATAGGAGATCAAACAGTTAGAAGATAATAGGAGTCAAGCAAAAAAAAAAAAAAAAAAAAAAAAAAAAAAAAAAAAATATATATATATATATATATATATTTTAACCTACTTTATTAGTTTCGTAGATTATAAAGGACGCCTACTCAAAATGAAGTACAATACTCTAAATAAAGTACAGTTGGTAGTCGCAGCTACGATCGCCAAATCACTTTTAAGGTAATTTTTTAACATTAATTCCCTGAAACAGTAAAGTATGCATGTTAAAGGAGACTGAAGACCCAGTAGAAACCCGTCCGTCACACGGTCGTGCTCCTACGGACTATTGTGGACTGGAGGGGGGGGGGGGGCTAGCCGACACTCGCCCGAGTGTTGGTGCGGTGACGGAGCGGGCTCGGTGCGGGCTAGTGTGGCCCAACCTTAATCCTGACTTCAGTTGCTTCGACTTATTTTCCAAGTCAAGACGTATTCATCTCACAGAGGGTTTTGAAAGGAAATTCGTTTTGAACAAATGAGTTCAGAAACAAAACAGGGCAATGACAGTGCGGTAGTATTAAATTTTTTTCCGAATTATAAATGAGAATTTGAGAAACTGAATATTCTGTACCATTCTATGTATTCGTATACATGAGGCATAATGATTAATTTAATGATAATATGAGATTAAAATAAATAAAGAATGTAACATTATTCATAGTAATTTAATATTAAGACATTATATAAATTTAATATATTTTGGTGTATCAATGGTACAAACAACATTACAAGAGTAAACATTTTTCCACTTATATGTGATCAGGAAAAATAAATCTTTTTAGTATGTGTTGGTTTCGGTCACAAATGATCAGTCCCCTCTGTTATGAAGCCAGAAATGAATAGACCAATTACACTGGTGTGTTATATCAGAAAGTTTGCTAAGATCTTAATCAAACCCTGGGAGTAAGAGGAGTTAGGGTATAACCATGGCCTTCAGGAGGAAACATTCCGGCATTCGCCTTTAATGGTTTCGGGAAAACATGGGCAAGTGAAATTTGAGCGGCTGTACGGGGCTTGAAGTGGCGTCCTGCCATTGTGTTTGCAGGGAGCTGCCCGCGTTGAGCGTGCTGGACGCGAGTCGCTGCGGGGTGTGCAGCGTGAGCGGCGCAGCGCTGCGTCCACTGCCGGACCTGTACGAGCTGCGCCTGGCCGGCAACAACCTCACCAGCCTGCCCGCGCACCTCTTCAACGACAGCCACCGCCTGGCGGAGGTGACAACTCACTACACACTAACTAACACGCTTTCCAACGTCTGAACGGTAGATCGAAATCTCTAGGAGTAAAGAGTAAACCTAGAGAAGAAATTAGCTCTAGTTTTAGGTGATGAATAGCAAAAAAAAGATAAGTATAAATAAATTCAATAACCAGCGTGTGCTTGGAGATACTAAATCGGCACTGTATCAGATATGAAGGAAGTATCAAATGAGAGTTCAAATCCTGGCCAACTGTGTATTAGGTCACACAAATTTCATGGTTTTTGACACGCCATATGATATTTTGTGGAACCGCGTCCCCCTATCGTTAACGTTTGACGAAATTTATGACTGCTCCCAAATCAGTTTTTAGGTGATGATTAAGCGCTGTTAAGTGGTATTAGGTGTTTTTAGGTGGTTTCCACAATCGAACTCGAGAGCGTAGGATGTCCACACTTTCTCCCTAGAAACAGGCGTGTTTAAATCAGGGCACATATTAGCGCACCGCTCACCAAGGGTAGAAACATCCACTTTCCTCTTCTGGGTTAATGTCAAAGAAACGTTAAGAGAGAAAAAAAGACTGTAGCTGAGTAATTTAAAAAATAGTAAAATAGATAATATTTTGTCCATGATGGATTAGTGAAAATCCGCGACTGTTATATCAAATTTGGGTTGATATTGAAAGCAGCAACCAGTCACAATTTCTTCTTATTATTTTTATTTAACCATTACCGGTTTCGAGCAAAACGCTCATCATCAGATGGTTTGCATTTTTACTGTATTTAAATATGCAGATGCAAAATGCGAGCGTGCGTCCTATAACAACAGAAAAGTAACATTTATTGAGTGAAAGTAATTTAATTTTGAGTTGATGAAGGTTAATCTCAATTACATTACTTACGTTAGATATATGAATATTTTTGAAAACGAACTCTTCTTAATGGCGAAAGGATATGATGCATTTCTGTGAAGGCTCATTATTACCGGTAAACAAACACTGATGAAAACTCACTATTATGAGACTCTGAATAGAACTTATGAGCACGCCGGAAAGTTACTTCTGCATTTACAGATGTAGCAAAGATGTTTATGAACAAAGAGTTTCGCATGATACCGAAGATGAAATTAGGTTGAATGTTAAGTTCTATATAAAAAAAAAAATTACATCGATATGAACTAGGAATTTCAATACAAATGACTGATAGTTGTTAAATTTAAAATTTAAATGACGTCTATATTGATATACAGAGTTGAAATTAATATTTACTGATATATAATGAAATTCGTTACACCTAATATTTAAGTCTAGATGAATTATAGTATTACTTAGTTAATATTTTGTAAGGGTTGTATTGAAAAGGGGTTGAATGAGTTTATTTATTTAGAATTATATATGGGAATAATGGATGGCGTGCAATTGTTTAATCTGTGCTTGATTTAACAAATAAGTCTAAGAAAAGCTCTATTAGAGAGCTCTTTCTGTTAATTAAATATGTGGTCTGGCATTTTCTTGACATGGATATAGATTTCTAGCTCTTCAAGGAGATCAATTCTCTTCCCTTTGTCGGCAATGTATATTATCTAAATGTTTTCTTCTAGAGAGGGTGGGGAATGTTTTTCTTTAATTACATGGGCAGCCAAAGTGGACTTATCTATATTACCTAGTCTGATGGCATCTAAATGTTCTTTAAACCGTAGGAAGAAGTTTCTGCCTGTTTGACCCACATAGGTCTGAGAGCATGATGTGCATATTATTTGGTAGATTACTCTCACTCAATAAATGATACTTTTCTGTTGTTATAGGACGCACGCTCGCATTTTGCATCTGCATATTTAAATACATTAAAAATGCAAACCATGTGATGGTGAGCATTTTGCTCTAAACCGGTAATGGTTAAATGAAAATAATAATAACAAATTATGACTGGTTGCTGCCTTCAATATCAACCCAAATTTAATAATATTGAGTTGTTCTCGAAAGCAAAACACCTATGTTTGTATTTTCAAAGTGGGTAACACGGTGACGAGTTAGAAGCAGAGTTTCCTTAAAAGTTTTGGCAACAATACTTGATTATAGAGCAAAAACATAATTAAAGCAAGGCAGCAATTCAGTTCGTTTGTAAATAAACTTTCTAGTTTGTTTGTATCTTTCACTTCCATTAGTTACGTCGCAACGGTTATAACCTTATACCTGTTTTCGAGAGAATCCTAGTTTCTACACAGTTTTGTCTAGTTAATTAAGATCAGAAGACAGATTACTTCCTCATATTAGATTCCTAATCGTATAAAATCAGGGTATAAGTCATTAAGTTAAAAATGACCAAGAACTTAGTATTTACGATGCTTCTACATTACCATTTTTATCAGCTATGTCGCTTATCAACTTTGCTCAAAATAGCTTTAAAGTTTGAAATCAAACTTTCATAGTTCACTTTCTTCTTTTTTTTTTAGTTTTTGGTCACAACGGACTATGTAGTTCTTCACTCTGGGGAGCTTTCTGCTTAGCCTTCACCCTTGCACTGTGATTGTTTTTTCTTCCCTTGGTCCATTTCACCCCAGATCCGGGGAGCAGCGGTTTGGCTGTTAGTGACTGGCGGGAATCAGATACTTTAATCAACATTTCGTACTTATCGCTGTTGTACTCGTAAATCACCGTTGGGGTCAACTCCCAGTTATTCGAGATTTTTTCTGACTAGCCTCGTCCACTTTGCATTAGTCTCTTTCCCGCTAGAGATGGTGTTGAAGATTTTGGAGATGAACCTCTGAGTTTCCATTCGAACTATATGGCCATGGATTAATCACCGCTTTCTCATAGCTGTTGTGATGCTTTCCAGCTGTAGGTATAGAACCTTATTAAACCTGAGTCTGTATCTTGACTCTTCTTTGACGAAACCCATGATTTTTCTCAGGATATTTCGTTTTTTAGTTCAAGTTTCCTGAGTTGTCCCTTTTTAATCATGTTCAGGAACTCTGAAGCATACAGTACTGATGGTCTGAACTTGACTTTAGATGTGGTGTTAGTTAGCGTTGCTTTCACTAGATTCAAGGTTTTGTTGTCAAATCCCAGTACAGTGAGCGTTTGCAAAAGGGCTTTCCTATCCACGGATTAATAGCCTTTCTTAAAGCCAACGAGGTTGTAACATTGGGTGACAATAGAACTAACATCACATTTCATAAACAAATAACTTATTATATTAATAATTATTTTCTAAATATGTGTACAGTTTGAGAAACGACAGACGACGTGATTTCGGTGCTGCTAGAAACCATAGAATCTAGTAGTAAAATTTAGATTCAATTCATACTTTGTGTAATAAAAGCCAGTGGCGGCTCTAGACGTAGTGACGCTGTGACATGTCACCACATCTAATCAAGAATAAATAAATTAAAAAATAAATGCAGTGAAAGAAAAAATAAATATTTATAAATGCGGCATTCGCTACTGTATGATAACTTATGACAGCTTGGGAAAGTATTGAACTCCATCTGTTGGCCACATCAGTGAACTGTTTCGCTGTCGTGGAGACAATTTTCGGATGGCACAGATCACGCATGCGCTCTAGCGTTTTCGTGGAAATATTCAAGGGAGGGGGTTCGCTTTGTTAGTGGCGAATGGAGACAATTTCGTTCTGTCACACGCTGCAGCTCGATAAAGTTGGCAACACTGCCGGTAGAGCGCAGCAGCAGCAGCTGTCATTTTTGTAGCATTCAACTAAATATCCACTGGAACAGTGCTTTTTAACCTGTGGTTTGCTGATTACTGGTGGTCCGCGGACATAGTTCAGGAGTTCCACAGGCATAATATCATAAACTCTGATACCATATTCATAGCGTATAAGGCTGTATGCCCAACATTTAAAAGCCTTGAATCTATCAATCACCGGGCAAAAATGTGGCATTTCCAGGTTGAGGATAGAATAGCACTGTTTCTGCAACAGTCTATTCATTTCCATATGGCGTCTAGAGCTTAAGTAATTGACGGTTTACTAAGGGTTTTAAGTAGGTATGAGGAACCACGTTAGGTGATAAGATTGGAAACGCGAGTGGTGAAGTAAATAAAAATAAAAGACGTACGGTCTAGTGTCTTTTATTTTGGTTTATACTCGTACATTTAGGCCGGTTGTATAGTGTAGCGTCCAGCCTGTAGTAACATTATTATTTATCTGGTTAGTATCATTATTATTTATATGGTTTGGTCTGATAAACATATAAAAAGCTTTTAATATTTCACGTCCAGTTTTATATCTGCGTTATCATAGGATTCAGAACGTGATTTTAGATTTATTATGTTATAATGGTATATTTTAAAAAACAAAATAAAATTAGGCCCAGGGTGGAAGACATTAAAAAAGACAGAGGAAAAATTGCGGAGATAACTGGCGACGGAGGAAGGAAACTCAGAAGAGGAAAATGAAGTTGCGTAATCGTCGTCCATAGTCGGCTGAAACGAAAAGGAGGAAAAAAATAAAAATAAAAAAATTAGGCCTGTGTGAGTTAGTGGTCCACAGCACTGTTTTTGAAAATTTACTGGTCCTCTGGTTGAAAAAAGTATGGATACGCTGCCGTAGAAGCTTTGTAGATGTGAGCAGGCAATATTGTTTTTTTCTTAGCTTCTCTGAAAGAGAATTTCATAAGTTTATGAGTGCACGTAACAGGAAACGATTCTCAAGCGAAATGTGTTCCACTGTCGTGGTGGTCATCGAAGTCAGTGCCGAATAAGAAAGTATGGGCCCCTAGGCACTCACAAAAATTTTGGTTCCCTCTGTTTTTGAAAATAATTATTCGTATTTAATAATAAAAAGAAAAGTTTTTGTAGATGACTAACAGAATTTATCATATTTATTTATTCAATTAACAAACGAATTTTACGATTTAACATATTTTGAAAATTACTTTTATTTATCGTACACTACAATGAAACAAAAAATTTAATTTCCGTGCTTTCATATTATTGATTGTTTTATTCTGGATGATTTTATTTTTTTATTATTTTTATTTAGTGAAAAAAGTGAACTTTCATGGGGCCTTCAAAAATCAGTGGGTCCAGGCTACTGCCTAGTAGTGCCTAGTTCTGCCTATTGGGTAATCAAGCACTGCTTGTAGATCAACTTGTCGATTATTGGCTAATCACTAAATGTTAACCGTTTGGTCAATTTAAAAATTTATCATTGATTAATTTAAAAATCAATTCTTGAATCCGGCAGTAACTGCAGGTAATGAGACTTTCACACGTTACAAATCTTTATATCGCGAGACTCTTATTCTGAGCTGTTTTTCCAGGCACCTTTCACTTCAATGACGATCATTAAACCGTCGAAACATTCAGTGGTGGATCCAGGGGAGGGAGGGGGCCTAGGGGACTGAAGGATTCTAGGATATTTTTTTTTTTTTGCTCTACTGTTCTTATAAGGGCGGCAATCTGGAATAATGAGATTTCTGTCAGCGACCCCTACCTCGTCCAAGTCAAGCCCCATGCCCCCCCCAAACCAAATCCCAGCCCCCCCCTCAAACCAAAATCCTGGATCCGCCACATTGGAAATATTTTATTGTTGTCACTACCTGAGCAAATCACTTCGGCCGCCACTGATAAAAGTTCCTAGCCAGAGGCGTAATGTGGCAAAGCAGTAACATGCGCTTCTTCGCCGTTGTCGAGAAAATCATGATTGAAATATTCTGTAGCGTTCAAATGCTTCCTACGTTAAGCAATCGTCAAGGCGAGCATGGTGCAACAAGCAAGCTCTCTGCATCTGAAGCAAGTCGTCACAAGATCGAATCTCGCTACCGGAAACTTTTTTTAAATTTATTATGAGATGCTTGAGGACGATAAAAAGTTACCAGTGTGCACTATGAAGGTCATTCCTCCAAAGTGCACTACTCTCGTTCAATCTTTAGACGTGTTCATTTACCAGCTTATTTAATCGAGCAAGACCGTGAGATCAGTTCCAGACAAGACTGTGTTGAAATCCAATCGATCGTCCACCACTAGTTGCCTTCTCCGATTTTTCCGGTTTTGTGGTTTCTATCACATCCGACGGTTCATAGAATATGCCTTCAATGTTTTGAACTCCATTCTGCTATAGCTGTGATGGCAAAAAACTTGTTGATACTTAGTTTATATAGGTAAATATCAATAATTTTCTCCGTACTAATCATACTACAGGAGACAGTTATGATCTCTATAACAAACCTTCATTTAAGCGATTTGACCGAAATTGTTAGACATTTTATGATCAAGAAGTTTATCGGTTCTGGCTATAATTTTGCCTTTAACGTCATTTACGTAGGCCTATACAACGAAGACAGTAGCACAATTTCTTCTGATAATAGGAGGACTGAATAGCATTTTGAATCAGTAACCGCAAACTAGTTTTATCATATCGAAACTTTTGATTGCTTTCTAACTTAAAAATAAGCCTTTGAAGCTGTACTTCTTTTCATGAAATCGTTAAAATTTTTACCATTTCTTCTGGCACTGACATTTTGGATGTCCACTTTCAAGTATATTTGTCAGTAATGTTGTGTATGCCATGCTCAACAAATTCAATGTTTTGGTTCTCACAGGATTAACGAAATAATTTCAGACTAATAGAGGACTAGTTCTTACTCAAATACCTTGGCCGGATTCCTTACTAAACCTTGGGAAATAATCTTTTCCGTGACATTTCATAATATATGACATATTTAAAGACTGAATTGGTAAAAAATAGACCAAGAAAGCATTCATTGATACGTGCGTCCTCTCCATTCTTTTAGATTCTCGGTTGATGTATAATGTGACTTTAGTGATCCACAATACAGTCAACACAAGAAGAACTAACCGAACGCTAGCCACCATGCTTCTGGGTCGGCAGTGGCACCCGCGACGTCTACGGTGCCAGCGGCTGATTCCTACCAAGACGGCAGCAGACGGGTCAACGACTCTTATACACGTGTTGACCAGTATTACGTTTCCTTGTTCCCAGTTTCCTGTATAGTCTCATAAACAACAGTTACAAAAAATGAAAACAATTGTTCATGAATAATGATCTGCATTAGAATCAGCTTGTAAAATTTTCGCACTTGTGTAACTTCTTGTTATATTTTGGGTTACCAGATGACAGGTAATAATTTTACCCCTTAAATCGGTGTGAGTTCTCTACGGACTACTGTCAGAAGAGCTCACCGTAGTATTGACATCAGTATGGGGTGAAAAGTTGGTATACAATAATAATTTCAAGTAGCAAAAAGTGTATAAATCGCGAAATGAACCAATTATTTCGTACGTGTCCGCTAGCAACCGCAGCAGTTTGTTAATTACCAAATGTTTTCAGTTCACGTTCTTGGATATTTACCAATAGATTTTTTTTTTTGTAAGAACAGCCAACCAACGTTTCACCCGTCGTTTGAGTTTTAACAGCAGCACCCACATAATATCGCTATCGCGAAAAAACCGTATTAGTTTTTAGTTCTTTACATGCTTACAAAACACCAGTAAAACCATAAAGGTGATAATACAATGTGAAATTGTCTCTTCATCTACCGAACCCCCATCGTGTTTTGTTTTGGTTTCAAAAGGTGTATTCAGTGCGCTGTAAGTAGCTTTCGATATTAATGGTAGGTGAAAATAAGATTTTTGACGCTAAAATGCTGTCAGCTCTGAGTGGGTTGATGACATCTCGTGTCACCGACAAAAGTAATTTAATGTAGTGTTATTGTAGGCCATTTTTCCGCAGTTGCTCAGTAAATTAAATGATAAAATGACGCCAATGCGACTGTATTTGTAACTTTATTGTCGTACGCGTTTCGCCTCTCGTCGAGGCATCATCATGGAAGATCTATTTTAAAATTTACATTGGGTTTACAAACTTATTATATGATGTTTGACCTGATTCTAAATTGATACATTTTCTGCTTATTTACACTTACTGTTTACATTAGTCATTTTCAGGTTCGTAACCACACATCTCTGCTTTTTCTTCAAACCATGTTTCCGTTACACCCATTTGTCTTAGCTCTGCGTACAGGATGTAAACATTTCGCCTACTACAACTACTTATTTCCGGTGGCGATTATGTTTTCTTAATGTCAAATGCGGTGGTGCGCTGACGGCGCCAGTTTTGAAATTGCGTGGGAGATTGATGTTTTGTTATTTTGTTTCCAATTTTATGTAAGTGTGTGAGTTCATGTCTCTGTTAGGTTTATTTCTTTACTCTGGGGTTATTGTGTGTTTACTAGTTTGAACAGTGTTTGGTTTGTTAAGTTTATGTTGGCCATTCAGAACTTGCTTGGCATTTTTTGTTACTTTTTGTATTTGGTAGTTTTCTTGTAGAGTGAGGGTATTGTGTCGGTGATTGTTGATCGTGAGCATTAGCATGTCTGTGTTAATGTGAGTTGGTAAGTGATCATTTTCTATTAGATGTTCAGCCGAATGTAGAATGGTTGCTGTACTTAAGTGCCCTCATGTGTTTTTTGTATCTGGTTTTAAACTGTCTTCTTATCTGTCCTATATATATATCTATAGCTTCACAATTGTGACATGTCAGTTTATATAAGCCTGAGTTTTGATAGTTGTCCCTGTCTAAGAGAGTGTTTAATTGTTTTTGAATTGAGTTGTCTGTTAGTAGAGCGATGTTCAAAAACAGTTAAACACTCATTTAGGCAGAGACAACTATCAACATTCAGGCATATATAAACTAATATGTCACAATTGTGAGACAATATATATAGGACAGACAAGAAGACAGTTTAAAACCAGATACAAAGAAAGTAACATAGTAAAATAAAGTAAAATAATAGTTAAGTTATTTTCCGAAAGCGCATTATAACGTTGTCACCCTTAGCATTTAGTCACATTCATTATAACTGTACTGTACTGTACTGTGTACCATCAGAATTTTATCACTGCACTTGACAAGGCTCGGATGTATTTCAGTATTGCAGTGTAGATTTGCTGCTCAAATAATTGATCTTTCAAAACAAGGTACAGAATTTGTGTTAACTTATAGAGACTGTTCCTATGCTGATCATACAGAGACGATGAAAAAGGAAAATGTATAAATTTAAGATAAGGCAACACGGTGGGGAAATCACTGCGTCGTAGGTTATTAGCCGAAGTTTATGGCATGTATATGAAAGTGGAATTAGAGAACTTACGAATCTTTGATTGTAAATGCAATAATTTTATTTTGTAATAATTGTAACTAATATTTAATAAAAGATTATTATTATTTACACAAACATACTCTAGCAATATCAAAATTCGCACATAACTTTTCTAGGGCATAGATGATGATCTAATAGATCGAAATGCTTTTGCCGGAAACAATGTGTTTATTTTAGCTACACTAAATGGAAAACCACTATAAACCCTTTATAAGTAAGGGCTTAAATATGAACACGTTAAAATTGTAATTTGTTCACATTACCATTTTATTTTATCAGCGTATATATGTTGAACTATTTCAACTGTTTTGTCGCAATGATCAGTAATGGGCAGTCATTTTATCCTATCCTACAACCGTGGACTATAATCTACCACGTGTACATACCAATATAAATGCTACCCATCCTCGTATGTGCACACATGACGTAGCTGAACCGGTATTGCCTATGGTTGGCTAGGGCTGCCATGGGACGCAGTATGTAATGATCTTTTGTGAGCATGACTTTCTCTGATGATGAGTTTGATTTTTTACGACCTCTGTTTCCTGTGCTTGACAGGTGGACCTGCGCGGTAACCCGCTGTCGCAGCTGTCGCGCTTCCCCGCGGCGCCTGCGCTGGAGCGCCTGGACGTGGGCCGCTGCGGGCTGGAGGGCCGCCTGGCGGCTGCAGCGCTCGCCGACTGTCCGCAGCTGCGCCTGCTCAGGCTGGACGGCAACCAGCTGCGCGGGCTGGACGCGCTGGAGAGGCTGCCCCCGCTGCTGCGCTCCATCAGCCTCCAGGGCAAACCCTGGACCTGCGACTGCAGCCTGCGGCCTCTCTGGAGGTGGTGCCACCAGCCAGGAAGCAGAGTCGCCGCCAAGACATTCGTTACGCAGCAAGGTCCGTGCACAAGCCAAAAGTAGTCCAACATAAGACTGTATCTAATGAGGTAATGCTGCAAGTTGTTTGGAGGGAAGGGCTTTATTTTTCATCCGAACCACATGTTGGAAAATGCATGCAGAATAACTTTATACACGAATCAAGGAAGGGGGAAGGAGAAATAAGGATTTTTATGGCTGCATCGTGTCCACCGGTGTACCAGGAGAATGATGCAGCTACCTGATCGTCCGGTCTTGGTAAACTCAGCGAGCGAATGTCTGGAAATGAGCATCAGTCGTTTGTCTTGTTTACTGTTCATAAATGTAATACCTTTCGTAATGGGTAGCTACTAGCTTGGTAGCCAAGTGCATAAGAGTGGCGTACCGGGGTTTAAAACTTGTTCAATTTTGACGACACATAAAACTATGGCAACACTTTACTGCGTTCATGTAAGCTACACTTCAACACGCGTAATCCGCATTCCACGTAGAAACTGTTGGTCCCTTTTCCTGGTAGGATTACCGGCTCAAGATAGCGTTCTAAAACAATGAATCGATGGGAAATCTAAACTCTATATTTTACATTAAGGTTTCTTCAGGATCACTGACCTCCACTATGATTTGCTTGATGTTTATAGTTAATAATATTAACATGTTACTTACAATGTCTGCAGTGTTATTCGGTATGTGCTGTCTTTAGTTTTTCAAAATCGTTATTTAAGTAACTTATTAATAGCGATCCCCGATTTCACTTTGGCAGAGTAATATGACAATTTTTTTTTTTGAGTAAGTTACTAGTTTATCGTTTCTGTCGTATGGTTCAATTTAGTAATATTAAATGAGGTAGATGCATTTCAAAGCGAAATTCCTCATTTGAAATTAAGCTGCGGATGGATTTCTTGTTCCGCATTTTAGATGCTGTGGCTGATATGCGGAGTAAATGCTAGAAGCTATGTTTTGGAGAGACAAGACCAACAGTTTCTCTGTTCTTTCATGAGCGAGTCGTTAAAATGTTTCTCCGCTGAGCCACAGGGAAATCCACAGCTAACTTTCGCTGTTGACATTTCATCTTATTAAGCTCATACTGAAATTCGGTTACTTTGCTTCCTCAGTGGAAACTTTATACTATCCCAGTCTGTGGTGTACAAAATGTTACTTGGGACTGTGTGCATTACCTCAGTTCTCTTACACACTATGCTGTAATTTTTCATCAGATGTCCTAAGAACGTGTATTTTTGTTATGTTTTACCGACGATAGTATGGTTGTTCCCGTTTGAATTTTCAGAGGAGAGCCGCTGCCCTGAGGACGTGACCTGCGGGACGCCGGCTGGGGCCCACTGGGACCTGCTCGACAGTATGCGGTGCGAGGGGGACCCCGCGTCTGCGGAGGAACTGGAGGGAGACCACGACCCCAACCTGGACGTAGAGGTCATCAGCGTCGCGGGCAGGATCAGCGCCGCTAACCAGTAGACTGCGGAGCTGCCCCATCGCTAAAAAAGCCGCACAGTTCCACAAACTACGCTTTAGAGGTGGTGCATCTATGGGGTGGTTGTGAGCAGACTGAAAAATCTTTGACGAACTGCGCGCAAAGTGTTGACGTGGCACCTCCCATTCCTGTGGCTACAGAACGCCGGATTTGTGTGGAAGGCAAATTTCGTCAAATGAAAACGACACATCCCTGCATTGCCCTTCAACTCACTTGGAATCCATCCGGTTCAGTTAGTTGGTAGTGGTTGGGGTATGTGGTCACTCATGTGTTATCACATAATGACGTCCGAAGGAGTCGTAAAAACGATCAACACAGTACAATTTGGAGGTAGCCCTAGGCCTTTGTTTCGTATCCGTCTATCACTTTGGTCTAGGATGACGTATATAAGGGAAGTATCAAGTCGTTGGTCACAATAAGGTGAATAGTGTTGCAAAATGGATTTGTCGTAATTCGCCTGTTACATATTGCACCATGGTGGATCCAGACAGTGATGAAGTCGCAAAGTGACTGGTTTCAGTACTACAAACTAAGCTGCTTCATTCATAACGATTTCTCTTGATTTTTGTCTGATTACTCCTTCAAGATTGTTTACAATTTCAATTTATTTATATTGCTGACTGAACATTCATTACAGAAAATTAATTTTATGATGTAATTCAATTAATAAAAGTTTTCGATTTCCTCTGAACATTGATACTGATGTCTGTAGGTACTCCACTTATTATGTGGTACACGTCTCAATATTATGAGAGGAATGTAATCATGCTAATTTCCTATTTTGAGATTGAAAACAGATTTTCGGAGTATTTTCAGCATCACATGAGTTAATGCTCGTATTTAGTAGTTTTTTGGACAAGATTACTCTGTGAAAATCACATAAAAAACGAATTATTTGCGGCAGTCAAAATTTTGAGTCTATTAACAGTTTATTTAAATCCCTTAGTTGTTACATTTTAAATAATTTCTGAGTTTTACATTGTTGTTTCCATGAAACCTGAGCATTTGTGTGTTGTAACCTAATTATTAAAACTACACGCATAATCAACAGCGAAGCTTGTGGTATGTTTGCGTTTCTCACTCACTTATTACGAAAATAATGAAAAAAATTTATTTCTTAATATCGGGATGTAGGTTACCTTTCATTATTACAGCGAAGTTACCGTAAAGTTATATTTGATTTATTTGCATGTAAAGCAATGCTCATTAACAATAACTGTCCAAAAACAGCAGAAATAAAGTACGGTAGATCGCCAATCTGATTTGACTTTCAGAATTAATTCATATAAACAAAATAACATTAGCTGATTCAAAATCAAACATATTAGCAAAAACACAGCACCGGCACAACCTTTACAACACAAAACATGATTAATGTTACACTTGCACGAATACGATCGTCCATCCCACTATAATCTTTTCAAAAATTACAGTAGGTTTAAAGAGAATCTTTCCTATGTGTTGCATAATACTCGACTGGGGCCTCTCGGATTGATCGAGGATAATTAAAAACAAAAACAAAGTGAACCAATAGTTCGTACTTCTTACTAGAGTGTACACGTATGGAAGTGCTTCACTGGATTCATTATAACATTAAAAATAACTCTGATAACGCGTGTTGTGAACTGACTTACATTGTTCCTTAACAGATTAAAAAGCCGGAGCTCATGTGTTGACGCTATTTTACTTTAGCTAGTGAAAAACAATGCCAATTTACCATATCTTCTTTCTAGCAGACTGGCGAATTCCCACCTTACTGATCGGCCAGGATATTGGTTTTTTTTTGTAACGTTTGGCCAAGCTGTCAACCACGACGTCGGTGAAATTCTTCCCAGATCTCCGTTGTTTGCCATATGAACGTCTCAAAAAAAGCCGCCTGCCACTCCTCTTAAAATAAACAATTACAAAGTCGGCTTCATCCTTTGGTTCCGAGACATTCGCAGCGTACCTG
This sequence comes from Vandiemenella viatica, assembly GCA_031002005.1. Classification (NCBI taxonomy): domain Eukaryota; kingdom Metazoa; phylum Arthropoda; class Insecta; order Orthoptera; family Morabidae; genus Vandiemenella; species Vandiemenella viatica. The sequence goes on from CM061920.1 coordinate 169,066,587, forward strand.
CAAAGAAAACTACAACATTACTCCCAATACTCACCTCACATTCCCTCATTTGTCTCTCACTCAGCGCACCCGCAACACATATCTATAAAACATTCTCACGGGCTGTTTGTTACATTCGTTGATTGCGACTTCTCCCGAGTATTGACGAGTAAAGGAAATACAATCCTCTTCGTCGTTTATCCTGATATTTTCCTTGCCACTCTCAAATTACCATGGTCTTCACATAATTTATCCGGTTACTTCTTAAATCAGGGATCCCTTCAGTTGATACCCAAATATCTCTTTCAAAATCCTTACTTGTCTTTAGTACATTTTTGGTTCTCCTTTTCCAGAATGTGGTGTTTGGTATTCTGCTGTCAAACAAGGCTCTCATCCTGCCTCGTTTCGCTAAACAGGTATCCCTCCCACCACGGTTTTGTTAAGCATCTTGTCGTCTTGCCACCTGAGAATTTTCCCTCTCGGATGTTACAACCAACAGTTTGCTTTCTGGACGTAATACTTGTCTGCAGTGCTTAGTCGAACATGACTTGCATATCTTAAGAGCACTATGTGGCGATTGTTATTAGAGTTGAGTTAATGTGACGCAGCCTGTCGCGTTGGATCAAGTGGTTGTGGTGCAGAGTGGTGTCTGGTGGTGACCCTGACACTAGTTGGTTCGAATCCTGGATGGTGGAAGAAATTTTCGTCATCAGGACTTGGCCGGCAGGGAAGGAGAGGCAGTGATGCGCAATCCCTTATCACCAGACTGCGCAAAAGCCTGGGCTAAATCCCAAACCTCTCCGCAGTGCGTATGGAGGGAGGGCGTATGACACTGTTGATGGTGATTTGTAAGTCAGATGGGGAGGTTAAGCTTGACGGTTCAACGTTTTCTGCCTTTTACCTCTCACGCAGAACACAAAACGCCACTCTACACTGAACAAACACACTACGACAGTTATGCATTCTTACGAACACTATAACACAGGGGACGGCAATGGAAAACCACCCCAGTTCATCTCCCTTCGGATGTTTCTATGGAGTAGTAAGTATCCCTCATTGTGGATACACGGTAAAGCGTTTATAGAAGAAGAAGAATGTGACGGAGATTTCGACGGTAACAAGCTTAAGTTGCTATTATTAATAAAAATGATTTTCATTCCCAAATATTACCTATTTAGATGATTAATTTTTTTTTTAAAGCTTAGCTTGAGAGACTTGTTATGCAAAATCGATTCTGCGCGACGCATACAATAGCAATGGGTTCTATGTTTTTATTAGCTTAAGTTGTCTCTAGAAATATTCAAACTGTTGGAAATAACTATGGGAAACAAGTTACCGAAAATATAAACAAGGCGAAAATATTCAGCGACTGATTTGATGAAACCTTTAAAAACTTTGAGGCATATGGCAATTTGATAGTGTGTAAAATATAAGAGCAGATGCTTTTCCACATAATTGTACCAAAGAATGAATTACAAAATCAGAAATAATAATTCCCTGTGGTTGTAATGACCTGGTGGCAGGGTTTCAGTTGGCTGCGCATTCCGCTCCTGTCGTAACCGCCTTAACCTAGCCCGGCAATCCTACCGGATTGAGGGGACCTACAATTTAACGTGGAATCCGAGCCACGGAAGCTACGACAGAGGTAAATATCGTGTTAATGGTCTATGAAAACCCACGCCGCGAGGGGGATTCTACCTGAGGACCTTTCGATCGCCAGTCAGACACCTTACCCACTGAGCCACCAGACCACTCAAATAAGAAATGGATCCTGAAAGTGTCACAAGACAGGTAGGTAAGTTAAGAAGGCATAAAGGTAGTGGTATCAGTAATAGTACCACATATATTTTAATCATGTCATTTGGACTGAGTCTGATATTTTGATGTATACTCGAGAACCGAAAATGCGTAGTGGTAGTTCTGTTTTATAAAGAAGGGGCGAAATTAGAGTCGATAATTACAGGGCCATTAGTTTAATTTCACTGGTATGCCGCTTAAAGTTTAACTTGATACCTAACCATGACAGGGATGTCGATGAGGAAATGAAGTGATATTTAAAACAGTAACAAGGGTTTAGGAGATATTATTTATGCTAATTTCCACTGGTGGCATTCAGATGAAATAGACAAGGCATAACAACTTGATTATGAAGTACTGAATATATTCGAGTTATTTGTTAGAGTGAACCATAGAACAGTGATGAGTAAGATTAAAAGTATTGGAGTAAATAAGAACTAGAAGATCCATGCGAAAATTTCACGAATGCAATGAATAGTAAGGCTAGGGGTTTGTAATAGCATGAAAGAAGAACCGCCTCATTTCTTTCAATTGTTTATTTGTCAATGTAATAAGTACGTTCGTAAGTACGTTCATACGTCGACGCCTGTGAAGCAGGTTATTAACATCTCTTTGATATGTGCTAGTACTATCTAGCGGCATGGCTCCGAACTATGTAATTCGCGCAACATTCACTGTTATTACTTTTGCCCTTTAGGGGTCAAATTCCAAAAAAAAATTGTTCTTAAGAAATTATATGTCGAAAGCAGAGACCTTAATCTTTAATACGATAGCTCATTTGTCTATTTCGTTTAGATATCAAGGAAGATTCCTTTTTTTAAAATATGATGTGACCACAGCGGAGACCTTATCATTAAAATCATACCTCATTTATCTATAATGGATAGATATCAAGAGAGATAAAAGGCTAGTGACACAAAAAACGCGTTGTAGAAATATTTATACCTTTGCCCTTGAAGGGTCGAATTCCGATTTTTTTTTGTACCACTAACCGTTTGTTTTCCCCTGCATTGCTAACCAAAATCGATAAATGAAGTATCATTAAGATCTCCGCTTTGGTGGTATTATATATTAAGACAGGAATTTTTCGGAATTCGACCCTTAAGGGGCAAAAATGTCATTATATCAAAAATGCTATTTATTTTAAAATTTTAAGAATATGTTAAGTGAAGGTAGGTAAAAATCCGTCACCTCGAGATTTCAGGTAACTTAATCTTATTCTGAAATTTCCTGAGCACAAAAATGTGTCACTTACCGAAACTGATAAATAAACTGCGAAAAAATTCAAGACGGCTTCAGCGCATTTTATATGGCGCAATCGATATTTTACAAGGTTGCAGGGCATTATTTGTATTTTCGTATTTGTACAACATGAAGGCAAGAGAAGAAGTAGGTCACTATGAATTTCTGAAAATAGAAATGTGTTTTAAAGGAACGCCTGTACTTCTTCATCGGCTTCAAATCAAAAAGAGGGCTCTTAACTGTCATGCGACAATGGAGCGTAGTTGGAACTTTGGATAGGCTGTAATGTTTCTCCCCGATCTGTGTTCGCATAAATGAGCATCAGAAACAAGAGTGTAATGAGCCGTTAAGTGCTAATGGAGCGCACGATACTCTACGACAATAAATCTTAAGTACCTAATGTTCTGCACTCCCACCAGTAGCTTCTGGCAAGCGTGGCAACTTCATGTAACTAAAGTGTCAGAATGATATCTAAGAAAATAAACATAGTTTTCGTTAAAAGTGAATAAAACATTATCAGACACTTCCAAACATCGGGAATGATGTTCGCGTGAACTAAATAAATGGCAAATATTGTAAGTGTATTCACTACAGACATAACCAAAACGAAAACGGAAAGGCTTTTTTTAAAGAATTATTACAAGAAGTACCACTCAAATAAAAGATAATATTCCTTGCGGATTTGAACTGCAGGAAAGGAAACATTATTACTTCAGAAATAATACAAAGATTTAATGAAAAAAAAAAAAAACATGTATACTATCTTACAATCTTTCCACAGAAAATAGTATAAAAATTAACAATGTCATTTTTTATTTGACAATGAAAAGAAAATAATACATTCGGAAATAGTAATAAGGCCTTATATAGTCTATGACAACTATAAGTAATTATTCCGCTCAAGTGAAATGTTTGTAACTCATCTGAGATAGAAATGGTTATAAATAATTAGAAGTAGTGAACAAATCACTAAATCTAGCAGTGTTGAAACAAGAGATAAAAGAATCATGTAAAGAACATTAAACAATCATGTATCCAATTCATAAAAAATATAACAGCTAAAACATGGCCGAATTATGTTCGAATACATAAAATTTAAAATAAGCAAACGAACATTTCGAGTGGTTTTCAGTTCTCTGTTATTGCATTGAGTCCCCGGGGTGGGGATGGAGGTTGGGCAGGAAGGTTAGCAGTGAGTAGGCGTGTTGATACTATTTGTATGTACTGCAGTCCTTGCCTTAATGTAATTGCAGAATTTGTAGATTGTACCTAAACTTTTCACACCAAGTTAGTAGACAATATTCTTCGCATCGTGAATCACTAGTATGCACCTGAATTTCTCTTGATATGTCTAACATTTTCTCATATCCGAACACGGGTTAAGCTCATCTGTTTTTCTAAATAGGGACCCTGGGTTAGCCCTGACCCATTGTCTTGTTGGCACGTATCCGACGGCTCACAGAAAACGTTAGGTCAGGATGAATATATTCTGCTATCAACAAGGAAACTTGTAATTCATCAGGATGGTGGAGGATATATTTTAGTGCAGTCGCCCGGATTCCACTGTTAGTAACGCCAGTGCTAATTACTTCCTAGATCTGACTAATTATCCCGGCTCAACCGCTGTGTCGACCTCAGACATTTATGTAACAGTTGTACCAACCCGTTAGGAACACATGTAATTACTACAAAACTCATTCTGAACGTTATATACTTGATCAAAGTGTTTGAGAGTTTCTTATAATTTAGTAAGTACTCGTGTGTAGCGCAACTAGAAGTCGGTTGTCTTGCATCAGGGATGACAGACGCGCGAGTTTAATTAGTATTGCGGCTTTCCATCAACTTGTCCAGTCGGTAGAGGTGAGTGTGAATCGACCATGACGGATTTCGTTTCACTATTTCTAAAATATTCAGCCTCTCATAGCCGCAGCGGTGACGTTCTGTTAGACCTCATGAAACTTGAGTGAAAGTTTTCGAAAAGCTATTGCACTGATACAGACTTGTTTTTGCTTTGGTTACTACGATTACTTAAAAAAAAACAGTAGTAATATATTCCAGATTTCAATATTTTGCAAGAGGTCAACCTCATCCAGAAATTTCTCAATAACAACATACGAGAGCCGTTCAGAAGTTACGTGCTTTACGTAGTTCTTCAAGTTTCAATCTCCCTCTTTACTACGCACTTCAGCCATCAGTATCAGCTGGTAGCATCTTCGGAAACATTCCCGAAATGACCGTGAGCGCAACCGCTGCGTTGCAAATTTTATTCCCAGGAAATCTTTCAGCGCAGTTTAACTTTGTAGAATATCCACCAGTCAAACGGAGACATGGGAGGCAAGGTGAGATCCTGATGAAGGAAAGTAGAATCTTTCTTTGTCAGAAAACAAAGGTAAAATGTAAGCAACTCTGAAATGTAGAGTCAGCCACAAGAAGTATTTACATGTGTTAACATTTTCAAGGGAAAATAAGGCACAATTATACAAGAACGTATCCAGTAAAGCTCCCAACAGCAAGTTTTGATACAGACTGTTAATATATTCAGTTTCTAGATTGAAAAATTCCAGGGAGTTTAAGCAGTTCTTATGCAAGTACGATATGGAACTAAGACATCATTGTGAATCTATGAAACCATATTGAAATAATAGTATCAAATTTCATAGCCCACCTGATCATTGACGTTAATCATGTTTAAATAATATTTGTCCAAGTGTGTACATTCGTTTAACGGCTCTCCAGTCTTCATATAGTTATGACCTCAACAGAATACATTACTGCAATATGCCAATATATTTTCGTGAAGTACTTATACAAGTACTTTGGAAGGTCTAAATTCATCTCAAAACCGAAGATACACAACGTGAACTTGACACGTGATGGTGTTCGGTACATGCGAAGTCATATTTAGAAGACTAAAGTAACATGTATTATGTCTTAGGAAGATAGTAAAATCCATCACTTGCTAAGCACTTCATGTGAAGCGGACAGATATTGCAAAAAGATTTTGTACAGTATCAGACGCTTTTTGTATTTTTTATATTTATGTCTTAATATGAAGAGACTTCTCTAAGTTTACAGTATTCATCAGGGGTTCACGACTTGTGGGACGTGGACATTGCGTTGGCACACATGGGATCCTATATGGGTCAGAAATTGTTTCTACTTGGGCCAAACCCTTCTTTCAATTTTCCTCTCGATCTTCCATGGTGCACTGGTGGTATGTTAGTATAGAAACGGTGTCGATTATAGGTGCAAAAGAAGCCTGTCTAATTGAAAGTGTCGATTATCAAAGTAAATGCAGAGGATATTTTTTTAAAAATTATATATGTTTGTATTAACTATTTACCAGAAATTGTTGTATGTAATGAAATATCAGTATTCAGAATGCACTTGAGGATGCAAATAATTATCAAATAATACGGTCACCGATTCTAATCGTGTCGACAATAGATGCGCTAATCTGTCAGTAGTAACGTTCAAGCCTGGATGGAACTGAATGTGATGTTAGGTGGTGCTCCAGGCTGTTGTCCCCCCCGGCTCCATTAAAAGCTGCTGCTTCCAGTTCCGCAATTGTCGCAGAACATAATGGCAGACCCTCCGACATGGCTGTCGACGCCTTTTCACCTCGCGCCTCCTTCCAGCGACGCTTTCCTTCCCGTCGCAGACGGCGCTCATTACTGCTGCACCTTGACCTATTACTTACGATGCACAAAACTGGCGCTTCCAGCTGTACTTGAGAAAAAAACAGGGCAACGATAACCAGGCCGTTCCAACACCCGTTTTAGCCGCATCACCCCTGCCGTTTTATATACTTTATCTGTACTTCTTACTGACAACAAACCTAAAAGTAGTTGACCCATAGTCGTTTGCTTCAGATAACCTGAAACTTCAGTTGTGTTAAATGTGCTGAAATTGTTGAGCAATATTTCTGAATTTACGACGATTTATTTAACTTAGGAAATACTGCTGATTGCTTTTAATGTTTTCTCGATGTAGTGGAAAAGATTCTGGACGACCAATATAAACGTGTTGAGAACCCACCCGCCATCACAAGCAGGTTCCACTGATAACTGCAAAAATAATAATTCCAATAATAATAATAAGGACGTTATGCTATTAGTTACAGACATTTCGATGCCAAATAACAGCAATTAAATTAGTACAGAACTCAGATGATTGCATATTTTCTGCAGGAAATCAGCTAATATATAACATAACATGTTATCATTATCTATTATTCACGATCGCGGGCAAGACAGAGTACAGCAATGAAAGGAGAAGTACAATCAGTTACAAGTTTGACCAGCTTTCATATTAAAGTCGTAAGTCAAACTCTGTGCTCTAACATACTGCTTCTTTCACAATAGTGCTCAAGTTCAGAACATTTTCCACGTTTTCGATCTGAGTGAATAGCTTTTGTGGTTGCCGCTACAGTTCCGCGAGGAATATGTTCCGCAGGAGCCGACCAGCGTAATATTCGTGTCACGTAGAACGTCCCCGAGGCGGATCGGTGTGCCTCGGAAATTTCTTGCTAACTCACTTCTGAACGGTCAGGATACTCCAACGTGTTGCCTGGAAATCAATTCCACAGAACTGAGCCACCTTGATTCGTTAGTTACCTCTTCCAACTGTTGAAAGAACTTTTCCCGCTTAATACGTTTCGCATCAGATGCCTTAAATCTTATTGACTGCCAAATTTTGTCTCTAACTTCGTCCTTGTATACCAAGTCCAATGGTAAAAATAAAATAATCATTCAGTGAGAAAGTTTCCTACCACTTGCGCATTGTGTCGCAGACGCCTGGCTTATCCTGGTAATCCGACAAGGTAAAAGCGACCTACAGTTTAACATGGAATCCGGAACATTAACAAAGCAAACTAAACGTCTGTTAAAATTCCAGTCGAGACAGGGACTTGAGCCAGGGACTGGTGGCACCTAATTGTAATAAAAAAAGTAGCTATATGTTTGCGCTAGTAATGTAAATACATTTTAGTTTTATAAAAAAAAAAACGTACTTAAGGCTCCTGATAATTTGAGAAAATTATAGTTCAACGAAAGTATACGGTGAATACCACTTATTGATGAAGTGAACTAGGGAGCATATCTGCATAATCCTTGCAGAGTGACATCCTGAGCGAATGAGGGAAACGAAGTTAGATTACGATTAACGCAATCCACTTTTTCACCTTTGCTTTTGACACTCCGATATTCCACAGGCTCTTATTTCATTCAGACTTAAATTTATTATTATTTTTAATAACTATCTATCCACTTCTTTTCTTGTGGTGAGTGAGTTTACGAAACTATATATTATATATTCTGCCCCCGCTTTGTTTTTAGTTAAGTCAAGATTTCGGAAACTCGTATATATCACTTTTAACTCATTGCTTGTTTCTAATTTCTCGTTTACTGTAACTTTTCTCAACACTTAGTCACAGAATATTAATTATGGCGCGCGCATTTTAGATAAATCTTCTCCGCTGTGCATACACCTCTATTCTCTCTATCTCTCCCTCCCTGCTTACTGCTATTCCTGATAAGTACTAATAAGTATGCCATTCGCACGCTATCTGCTTCCGGGGATATCTTTTCTATGCGCTTCTGCCATTGACCAGTTTATCTCGTATAACTTTGTTTTGGCATATAGAAAGGCCCATACCTAGTCGAAGGGGCTCTCAAAACTGGTTGCAATTTGCACATCTCACTTCTCATACGTTATAACTGATTTTACGTTACATTATGATTGGTTTTATGAAACCGGACACTTTTATTTCAAATGGAATAAAGTTTTGAAAAATTTAAAGCAATTCAGGAAAGGCTTTAGAAACTTCTTGATGAATTCAAGCAAAAATACGCATATCTTTCGGCTCAATTGTGACAAATGTTTCGTTACATTCCATACTTTTAAGTACGTGAATGTATCTTTTCCTATTGAGATAAACTGTTCAGTAAGCTCTCGATGATTTATCGCAGCCACTGATTAGCTATTCTAAAGTGAAAACTTTCTGATCCACTTAAGCTTTAAATCAAATCTTTTCCCCTTCACAGACTACTATTATGTTTTACCCAGTATTCACTAAGGCTCAAATCAACGTGTGACAAATACACTTCTAGACTTCCTGTCTCTGAAAAAATCCCATTCTGGCCTCGCATTCGGGAGGACACCGGTTCGAATCCCCGTCCGGGCATCCAGATTTGGGTTTCCATGGTTTCCCAAATCACTCCAGGCAAATGCCGGGATGCTTCCTTCAAAAGGCCATGGCCGAATTCCTTCCCGTTCCTTGCCCCCATCCTTTCCCGTCTCTAAAGACCTCGCTGTTAAGAGACGTTAAGCAGTTAAAAAAGAAAGAAATCCCAAATCAGCTCGCTGATAATATTAATTACTCATTTTACAATACGGTTATATCCGCAAACAAACATAGTTGTTCTCCTAAGCACCCCCTGTTTAACAGTAAAAATGTGAGTGTCATCCTACCCAAACAAGCATCTGACCATGGTTTAACATCTCAGTTTTCTCGGATCACTGGCACATTCCACCATCAACCCAGTTAAATTAAATTGCCATAGAACATTTGCCACTGAGGCAGGCTCTCTACAACTCTGGTTCTCAATTTCATTTCTTAAATTTTTTTTTTAACTCTTTGAGTGCAAAGTGCAATTTCACCAATCATCTAATGATTCCCTTCAAAAATATTCAGTGTTTATGATAAATTGATCGGGTTTTTTTTTTTTTTTTTTTTTTTTTTTTTTTTTTTTTTTTTTTTTTTTGTAGTTTATTCCAACCCGTGATCCCTTGCTTACCAGAGTATGTTTTCCGATTCCCTTCTGCCTGAAATCAAGTGCCACGTTGTGGTCATGGTAATCTCTTCCCTTCCCCTTACTACTCGAAATTCTTCTACCAATACACATCCAAGCCTCATAGCCATTATACGCCTTATTCACAATCAACCATTCACAGTAGATGCAGAACTTTTGACCTGATAAATAAGCGATATACCAAGATGTTTACATTGTACTCTTAATACCTTGAACGAGCAATTTCTCCTTACCTTATAAATTATACGTCAGCATTGTGGAAAATTTTTAATATTTGAAGAGTTTTTCAAAGTCTTGCAGCAGATTTCAAAGCCTTGCAGTCTCGTTAGTTTTGAAATCCAGTCTAGCTGAGAGATCCAAAAGCGATCGGTTAGAATCCTGTCTCGGCGGGTGTTTTGAAAGGCACTTCTTCACCTGACCTTCAGCTCTGGCACAACTTGTTGTGTAATGTGAAGTACAGCAGAACGCTTCTGTGGTTAGGATTGCACGTTAAACTTAAGGTCCCTTAAAACCAGTAATATTACATGGTTGGGTTAAGATGGCCACGACAGAGGCACGTTCGCGGAGAATCGAAATTCTGTCAATTGGTGGCCTAACGCTTCGGGTTATACCGGCCAATAAAGCCATATGAAATTATTATTATTATCTAGATGTGCAACTTGTTATGCCCTCAGAGTTCTGCGTCCATACTCTCGATTTTCCATCGAGATGGCCGGATATGGGTTTGGCGCACCCAGGGTCCCAAGCCTTTCCGACTACCTGTTTTGTATCCTGAGTGGGTACAAGCTTGGTGTTGGGGGACAGAGCGTGTGGACTAGGTTGGGTGTCACCTAAGTCCGCAGACTCCACGAGCACGCCCGTTAAGTTCCAGCTTAGCTACCCAGTCCCGTGTAGAATCGGGTAACGGATGCGGCTTCGTTCAAATAGAAGTGGAGTAGAGGTTCGGCGAAAGCCACCTCGACTGAGACTCATCCAGGGGAGAAGGGGAACCTTCTCAACATGAGGAAGGGATTGGGGGTAAAAGGCGGGGAGGTGTGTGAAGGAGCGGCCGATGGGCAATGACCTGGCGCGTCGGGACTAATTCCCCCTCCCCTCCCCCAGTTCAGACTCCACGGCTTTTATCCGTAAAGCTGGAGAAGTTGCTACCCAGGTTGGGTAACGGAATGGAGTAAAGGTATCGCGTAAGTCATCTCGACCGTTGCTCATCAGGTGGCGAGGGTAGCCTTGCCAAAATGGGCTGCTGCCATAATAGGTCTCCTGTATAGGTGGGGACCGGTAGTGCATGGGTTCGCTCGGGTGGCGCAGTGGCACCTTGAAAACGCTGTGGGGACCTTCGGACCTCTGCGGTGGGTTCGTGCACTGCGACGGTGCTCTGCGAAGCTTGGACGAGTTTGGGGGAACCCGTGTTGAGCTTGCTCTGTAGCGCGTAGCTCTGTAGCGGGTGGCATCGCGCTGGGCCGGTCGGTTGCCGGGAGACGTAGTCCAGTAACGGGGTAGTTCTCACATGCATCACATCACGTAGAAGATTTTTTTTTCTTATCTTGTATATATTGGTGAGAGTATGCAGAAACCAAGTTTTCGACCTCCAGCACCCTCGGCACAATTTTCTGTGGCCAAAAAACATCAAAATTTGTTTACTTTTTTCAGTTTTTCGTCTATAACTCCTTCCTGATAAGTCCTATCAAGAAATATTCTATTTTCAATTTGAAAGAGGACAAAATTTCCTACAACTTTCGTATTACAAACTTTTTTCTAAACTCAAAACTAAGCGAGCTTACAGTTCTTTGAAAATCAGCCAAATTTCACACTTTTCCTAAAAGTTGGGTTTTTACCTAATTTGCAGCTCAAAATGACCTGAAACCCCTGTATATATAACCGATATATATGTATTTCTGTATGACATAGTATATATATGTACTATACTTTGATTACTGATGGACCATTCAATAATCATATAGCATTGTTGGCCGGGAGATCCCGAAGGATTGTTCGGCCGCCAGGTTACAGTGTTATGGATAGGCCGCGCAGTGCGCTTCTTGTGGCTATCTAACCTGACCAAGTACTAGTATCGCATATAGGGAACCTACAGCTTAAGGTGGAATCCAAACCACAGAATCGTTCTGGCTTACTTCATATTACACAGCAAGCTGTGGCAGAGGTAAAGGTCGGTTCAATGGCCTTTGAAAATCATTGCTGACACCGGGATTTCGATCTCCAGTCAGACGCCTTGAGCTACCAGATCGCTCTATTATCTGAAGATAATAGAGCGAACAACAATGCATAATGTTATGACGCAAAGTTATAAAGTCATAATAATTTCGAAATAAGTTAAAAAAATGGTCATAAATAAATTTCTTTTCCGTTTGGATTGTCCCAGCTTATCAATGAATTGTGTCTCTTTCATCCATTGCATCAGGAACAGCTTCCTCGAGGTCGAAGAAATCTTCCTCTCCTTCATCTACTACATTCCAGGAACGCTTTCACGAGGCAGGCGAGAGCAATTTTTGCAAGCAGCTGAACAATGCAGTCCTGATTAGCGACAGCTGCATGGAGGAGTACAAGGTTTCTGGAAGGAATATGATACAACCTTCGAAGTAAACTCAAGTGCATCGTCTTTTATTATTGTTTTTTTATGACTTTACGCCTCGTCGACGTCGAGTTCATTAGTGGCACGATGGGACTGGGGACAAGGAACGTGAAGGATTTCGGCCAGGGCCTTTTGAAGGAAGCATCCCGGCATTCGGCTGGAGTGATTTGAGGAAACCATGGAAAACCCAAATCTGCATGCTTGGACGGGAATTCGAACCGACGTCCTCCTGAATGCATTTATTATTGTAACTGTAATAAGACTGGACGAGCCTTTCCTTCATCCTCACGGCAATGGGTACGTTTTCGACCCAATCAACCTTTACTTGGTGGTACGTGCATATTGAGTGAAACGTTGCCGCATCTGATTTTGGTGGCAACCGTGCTAGTCTGAATGCATTTTTTGGGCAGATTTCTTAATCATTTCATATCTGAGCCTTCCAATGTTCCACAAGCAATTTTTCCGTACCGTTCCAAGATGATCTGTTCCCCTGCGTGTTCTCCAAATGTTCTCTGGAGGCTAGAGTTCTGAGAAGTTAGCATGCATGTTACTTTCAGATATGGTTGGTATTGAATCATGCAGTAGAAGTTTTCTTTCCCATAGCCGAAATTTGCTGATATTGTATCACATCCAGCAAATGCATGGATGAAGAGGATGTGTGTGGATTCAAACTCGTGGTACCAAAGCCCATTAGCAAAATGAGAAAGCCAATATACTCACTTAGAATCATCACACTGTCGAATTTTGCTGCTTGGGAAATTGCTGCGTCAACGATCAATCCAGCAGCATCTTGTTTTGCCTGTTGATCTTGGATGCCTCCTTTTTCAGTTTTTGCATTAGTATTAACATTACACAGTTCTTGCTGCTCTCATTTGCTGCGTCACTGCAGCACTTGTTTCCTCACTGAAAATGATGCCTGCTGAAGTATCTGATGTTTTCAAACTACAAATCATTTCAGATGACTTTATTCCTCTCTGCGCAGCATAACTTCGGTATCCGTCAAATATAACTGTGATGTTGGATCTATTGTTGGTTGTCAAATAGGCTTCATATTTTCCACAGAAGCAGCGAAGGTATTTACTACTATGCCACATAACCTTATGCAGGAGGAATCATCCGTGCATAGCAAAAATTTTTGTGTTGGGTGTTGTATCTTGAAGAGATTTAAATGCTTCATATAGCGCCAATTTTTTTCCATTGTTGTACGGAACAAATTCAAATGGAACACATTGTTTCAATCCATTAAAACGGAAAAGAAATGGATTTATGACTAATTTTTGGCTTATTATGACTTAATTTTGACTGCATAAATAAACTTTGTGCCATAACATTATGTTTTCAGTTTTGCAAATCCGTTTTTCAAACTGGTACAAATACCATCAGGTAATAGAACGAAATGGTAGCTCAGTGGTTAAGGTATCTGAATGAAGATCGAAATCCCGTTCTCAGCAGTAATTTTCAAAGGCCATTAACCCGAGCATTACCTCTGCCACAGCTTGCTGTGTAATATGGAGAAAGCCAGAACGAATCTGTGGTTTTAATTCCACCTTAAGCTGTAGGTTCCCTACATGCGATACTAGTACTTGGTCAGGTTAGATAGCCACAAGAAGTGCACTGCGCGGCCTATCCATAACACTGTCACCTGACGGCCGAATAATCCTTCGGGATCTCCCGGCCAACAATGCTATATGATTATTGAATGGTCCATCAGTAATCAAAGTATAGGACATATATATACTATGTCATACAGAAATACATATATATCGGTTATATATACAGGTGTTTCAGGTCATTTTGAGCTGCAAAGTAGGTAAAAACTCAACTTTTAGGAAAAGTGTGAAATTTGGCTGATTTTCAAAGAACTGTAGCTCGCTTAATTTTGAGTTTAGAAAAAAGTTTGTTATACGAAAGTTGTAGGAAATTTTGTCCTCTTTCAAATTGAAAATAGAATATTTCTTGATAGGACTTATCAGGAAGGAGTTATAGACGAAAAACTGAAAAAAGTACCCAAATTTTGATGTTTTTTGGCCACAGAAAATTGTGCCGAGGGTTCTGGAGGTCGAAAACTTGGCTTCTGCATACTCTCACCAATATATACAAGATAAGAAAAAAAAATCTTCTACGTGATGTGATGCAAGTGAGACCTCCTTTTTACGATCGTTACCGGACTAACGTGCGAAAAGGGAAATCCCACGTCGTTGCGGCTTCCGCCTTGCCACTGCGGGGGCGGATGGGGCCGGGCGCACGTGGGAATAGCAGAGATGCTTTAGCTACACGGCCAGGTTTTTGGAAGGGTCTTCGGCCTGGTCGTGGCGGGCGATGGTTCCTCGTACCGCCCCGCGGGCACCCTTTAAGGGTGGCGAAACGCGCCTTGCTCACCGTCCTCGCTGTAATGGCGGGTATTTCGGAAGAGCTCGTCCCTGCGGTGGAGGCAGCGTTGGATGGCAGGTACATGGGGAGTTCTGCGAGGGCCTGATGACCGAAAGGTCGGGTATGCCCGTAGACCAGACCTTAATCCCTGAATATTTGTTGTGCAACTAGTTATATACTCGGAGACGTTTGTTCAGTGAAAAATAAAATTATTTTTCTTGCTATAGTGACTTCGGTGAAAGATTCAGTTTGTGTATAATGAAAAAAATGTATTTTAGGTGGAGCAACCTACTTCAGTTAATGTTGTAACCGAGTCCATGTCAACTAGTGTCTGGACTCGGTTTTAAGTGTTGTTTCATAGCCACTTTCCCTCACTCGTAATAGTGAATGGCCCATTTAGACCCAGTGTTAACGTGGCTCTAACAAAAGAGCTGAACATTAATTATGCTGGTTAACTTGTGACATATATGCCACAAGTAACTAGGCAACCCCGATCCCTATTATTTTCAAATTGCAGATGTTTTCTAAAGGTAATTATAAATTTTTGTGTTCCTGCATTAGTAATTCAAATAGTAATAATGAAGCCTTGTTTCGGAACTTGGGAACGTATTGTTGTTGCGACACAGAGTACACTCGTCAAATTCATGGCAGTGCGCGAGAAGTTGTCGAACAGTACGGACATAGCATAGGGTTAGGGTGGCCAGGTTTCCGGGAATGTCCCGGATTTTGTTTCTTCTCCTGTGTCCAGGAATTATGCGTTACTGTCCCGGAATTCCGTATACTAGTTTTTTTTGGGTTTTTTTCTCAATTCACCACGGGGGCCAAGAGGCCAAGCCAAGCATTCCGTGGTCGCAGCGGGAGGATGGAATTTACAAAAAGTTTGAGATTTTGTCTCTTAAATCAGAAAAATTGAAATTGACATGAGAAATACTCTATGAATTTCCAGGATATTGAAAATTCTAGATGCAGTTAACATTGATTTCATATGTCTGAAAGCTGTTTTTGAGGTCCTGGCAGAAGGCTTGCCAAACGATAAAATCGGGGCCAAGTTCTTTAGAACTTTAAGAAAATAGTTGGTTTCGCTTCATCAGTTCCAACAAGAAACGCCTGTTGCGAGAGAAGTTTTAGCCCGTTGAATAATTTATGGACTAAAGAGGGAAACAGATAGATTTTATCAAGGCTGAACTCCAGACTAAATCAATTTTGAAGAGTCTTGCTCAGAAATGTTATCAGTTTTTCAAAGCAGTGGCGGACAAAAACTTGTGAAAATGACAAAATTAGTGATAAATATTTTAAAAGTACTAGATTCATTTTGATTGATGTTCATTTTGATTTAATCAAAGACAGATGTTCAATTTTTGTTTATTTGTTGATAATACCTGATGTTGATTTTCAATATAAGTTTAGTTAATAAGCCTAAAAGAATTTAATTTTTTTAAGTTTAATATTTTTCATGTTTTTATTAATATACCCAATGTTGGTTTTCTACCAAAGTATGAAAAAGCCTAAAAGAGTTGCTCGATTTTTGTTTTAGGTTTAATATTTTCCTTTTTGATTCATAATACCTGATGTTCATTTTCAACCATAGTTTAATTAATAAACCTAGGAGCTATATATATTTTAGATATCAGTTTTTACCTAAAATAGATTTTTAAATTAATTTTGCATTTTTTCACTCTTTAAACATACCACTACAATATATTTTAATGTCAGAAATTTCCCGGAAATTATAACCCTGTATCTGGCAACCCTACATAGCGGGGGTAGAGTGCCGAGGCACAAGCCTCCACTTGTATCACTGAATAGTGTGAAAGTTTTGGAAAGAGTGCATATAGAATATCAACAGTAAAAAGAATTTTGTGAAGATTGTGTTATGTATTTGCTTTGCGACAAGTTTAGCAATGAATGAAATTAAGGGCATTATCGTGTAATTATTTTTTTAAATAATAGTACCCATCACTGAATTTCTTAAGAATGAGAACTGAATTAAGAAAAGATTAAGAAAGTAATTAAGTTTGTTTAGAAGAGAGAATATAACGCTCGGTATAGACAGAGGGCCGGCTGTAAGAAGCTTAATCATGACACAGTTACAAACTGATAGCATGCAAGGATATACTCGTAACTAGAATTCCGTGACCACTATGTTTTTACACAGAGGCGTTTCCGTATATATATGTCGTTGGCGAATAACTTCTTTCTGTTAAGTTCTCGGTTACCGACTTAGTGCGTTTGTAATTTTAATTGTGATCTCTGTTTGAGAATTCTCTTAAACAATGTTATTAACAACGCAATACAATTAAATTGTGTAGGCCTCCATATTTGATAGTTCTACCAGTGGTAAGTAATTTATTTGTTAAAGAAAATAAAAGACCTCCGTTTTATCCCTTTCATGAGTGAATGATTCATCATGCTGGCCTTATTCCTATGAGGAAGACTTCGTAGTGGCTTCAGGTAGCTTCGTGATCCGCAGGAATGTTAATTAACACATCATGCTTGCAACCGGTTTAATTCCTCACCTTTTGTCTTTCTCCTGAGCAGTAAGATAGGGAACGATATCAAAAACAATTAGTTTTGTCATCTTTTACATTCGCGTTTAGCTTTTTTCAAGTAGCACTATATTTTAAATAATAACATGTCAGAAACACGTCCTTTTCCCAGAGTTAAAATGCAAAGAACATTTACTTATTGTTTGAATTTAGATTTTCCATGGGCTAGATTTGGTTGTGTTCAAAGTCTTGTTGGTAGATGTGAAATTATCAGGGATGCACGGGAAGAGATAAAGCAAAGCATAAGTTCGACTTGCGTTCAAGCGTCAACAACAAGACCGCACAATCAAACTTCAGATAATCACTCAGTGTGAGTGGTTTTTATCTTTTAGAAGTAAGATTGCGTAATTGTTTTTTAGTATTCCTAAATGATATGTAGGGGAACAGGGACACTATCTGAATCTTCTTTTTTCCATTTAGTACGATTTCGCGACGAGCAGAAGAAATTTCTTATCACTTAAACCAAATTTTGTAGTTACTGATATATTTCAGTTTTCTTTAGTTTTCTGTAGTTTGACGTTTCTTTTATTCGAAAGCTAAAATTCATTTCTGCTTAAGCCGTGATCCATTTAAACGAGTGGATAAAAAATGTAATCGATAAAGCACATTCTATTCTATACGTTTTGACTTTTAAAAATTTTATTCGTTGAATTGATGTTTTTATAGTGCTAGGTTATTGGTACACACTTCAAATGCCCTTCACATGTGAATGGATTCCATTCAGACTGCGGCAAGATAGAAAGCACGCACGGCTAAAATGTCAGTTCACAACATCCGGTATTGAAACGGGCCGCTGCGCTGCCCTCCACTATTCGGCCAATGTGAACTCGCCTGATCGTCAGATTCTGTTTAGCAGTAAAATCATTTTATAGTTTCGCGTTTTACAGGAATATATTGCTTTTCATACACGATTACACTATTCTATTCGAACTCTGTTGATGAACGGGGGGTGAAAAATATGATTTAATTTTCTTTTTTCGTAGCGTCATTTGATTTGGTGATAAATAAATATTTATTTGCAAGTTATAATTATTACATTAAGATTTGATGCAAAAGTATGAAGCAACGAACATTTTTTTATATACGACGAGGTATCGAAGCTTGATAGATTCAATTTGCCTGTTTGCGTTCCTTTTTAAAGGCGATATATTGATGGCTGTTGTATTTTTCATTTTTTAAAGTTGAAAGCTGGCAAGTTTCCTTGAAAACTGACGACAACTGCTCCATTGTAGAATTTAGCAAGAATATTGAATTTCATAGCGGAAACAGGAAGCCTTGTTTCTTATTTTTAATAGCTATGAAATATGTGCCAAACGGTAGCTACAATAAAAATGAGCACTTGCACTTCGTCGTATTTAAATAGTATGTCACCTCTCTTTAAAAACATGGATTGCTTTTGTAATTTATGTTGATTAAAATCAAACACTGTTTTGTGTTAGTTAGTTTAATTAATTGCTTTTATTATTTAGATTGTTGTAAATTCCAGGAGATAAGGTAATAACAACTGAGCAACGATAAACCGCAATTCATTTAGTGGCAATACCCCCAATTTTCAATTTGCGGGAAACATTACTGCCGCAGTTTACATATATTTTATGAGATCGAAGTATTAATTTCAGTACAATGTGCGTTTATTTTAGAAGGACGTTTTAATTTTTATAATCCGAACAGATAATAAATGTTTAAAATAGAATGAAAAAGCAACCGCTGTCTCCATGATACTGAGAAGCTATTGGGTAGCTACAGTTGGGCTCTTCCGCTTTCATAACAGCTCAGAAAATTAATTCTTGTTACTTTGTACTTTATTACTTGTAGCTTACCGAATTCCAGGACAAGTTGCTTGGAGTTCAATTTTCGTGAATGTCGTTGATATTGATACAGAGGTAACGACATCTAGCGACAGGAGCGCGGCTGGCGTGTATTTTGCTTCGTGACGGAAGCAGTGTGAAGTTATGGCCAGAACATAGCGTGCCTAGAGCAGCCAGCGTGAAGCTGGTCTCTTGCCAGCTCAAACTTGTAACGCACAACCCACTCCGACACCACACAGTTAGCTCTTTCTAACTGGATCTTACATTGATACTAATTCACCATTCGCTATCGCCAAAATAACGTGCTCAAGGAAAAGTTGCTTTGGATTTTTCGTACAATTTTCACATTCTATGATTTATTTTATGTATTCCATACCTGTGTATGAAGATTCATATATATTATTTCTATAAGGTGATTTTTGTCACAAGGCATTATCTTCCTTGATAACTAACCGAAATATATGAATGAGGTATTATTTTAAAGCTTACGGTCCCTACTTTAATCACATCATATTTCAAGAAAGAAATTTTTCGGAATTCAACCCTTAAAGGCCAAAAATGACAATATTCCTAAAATGCTGTTTTTTGTACCATAAACCATTTATCTCCCTGCATTCCTAACCTAAATCGATAAATGAAGTATCATTTTAAAGATTAAGATCTCCGCTTTGGTGACATCATATATTAAGAAAGGATTTTTTTCGGATTTTGACCCTTAAAGGGCAAAAGTATCAATATTTCTGCAACGCGTTTTTGTGTCACGTGCCATTTATATCTCTTGATATATAACCGATATAGATAAATGAGATATCATTTTAAAGATTAAGGTGCCCGCCGTGGTCACATCATCATGAAGGGTTCTCTGCTATACAGCAGGTTCACGCACGGTGACAGCCCTCCACGCCTCCCTCTGTCGCTCTGTTCAAGGACAAAATGATCATTATTTCCAAAACGTATTATTTTGTCAGGAGCTATTTATCTCACTTGATACCTAAACGAAATCGATAAAAGAGGTATTATTTTAAAGATTGAGGTCTCCGGTTTCATCAAATCATATTTTAAGAAAGAAATTTTTCGGAATTCCACCGTTAAAGCGAAACATTACCGTTATTTCCGTAACTTATCTTTTTTATCATCAGCCATTTATCTCCCTTTATATCTAACCGAAATAGATAAATGAGCTTTCATTAAAGATTAAGGTCTCTGATTTGGTCACATCAGTTTTTAAGAACGAAATTTTTTGGAAATTGACCCCTAAAGGACAAAAGTAATAACTGTGACAGTCGCGCGTATGAGACAGTTCAGAGCCAAGTCGCTAGATAGCAGTAGCACATATCACAGAGATATTAATAAGCTGCTTCACTGGCGTCGACTTTTAGTTCGTACCTATTACACTAAACAAATTAACAATTAAAACAAATGAGGCGGCTCTTCTTTCATCCTTTTACAAACCCTCAACCTTACTATTGATTACACTTGCGAAATTTTCTTCGGGTCATCTAGTGTTTCTTAATGATACTTAGGTTAATTTATATTTTAATAATCAATTATGGAGATAGAGTCGGTTTGATTCTGGTATATGTATTTTAAAGCCTTTTCTGTTTCTCCTTTCCCAGGTACTTCTTTTAGAAACTTAATAAATATGTGGGATAAAAGATTTAAATAAAAGTGCTTAGATAACTGTCTAAACGTAATTCATGCTTTAGTATATTTGCTGAATGTAAAACAATCCAATCGAGATATCTACTTAAAAGGTCTGACAGTAAAACACCTTGCACAAAAATATACTGAGAAAATCAAGAAACATTTGGCACTGATTGTTTCATACATGGTATATTGTCTTTTGTTATGTAATGAAAGTGATTCATACATCGTGAATTACAACCTTAATTTCTTCACTTCATTCTAAAACGTAAACTAAGAAATTCCATAGTCTATGGACAGGTCGAAATGGAACGTGATTTTGTTTCGTGACTCCGAACGTAAGTTCTCACAATTTTAAACGGATATCATACTCGGACACTCAAGCACTAATGTTTCAACGAATGCGAGAAATTTAAAGAGTAGATAGGTATGTTTAAGAAAATACCAGATTTTCGTGGCCGCAACCATGAATGATGTGTGCCTCTACATGGAAGTTATATTGGAAATCTCTCGCAAAACTTGGCCCATCACTCTATCCGTATTACTACACAAACTGTGTTTACCAAAAATTATCTATGGCCTTGAGAATACGTTTTGAGTTTTTGTCATTATATATGATTCGCTATTTAGACCAATGTATGAAGTCAGCCTAAATTCGCGACGCTTAAAATTGTTACCAAACGTAATATCTCCTACATTTAATTTAAGAAACATTAATTGACTTAGAAGAAACTAATACAAATTTGTTCGAAACCGATTGAATTTTATATCGCTGAAAGGAAATTAACGCGCTTGAATATGGCTCTTAAGTCCTATTGTACAAGGCATTCGTCTTGGTACGTCTAAATTTTCAATATACCTCTCAGACATTTCGGTAATAATACGTAGATATATTCGGGAAGGAAGGTACAATATCCCTTTCCTCTTGTTTATGGAATGATTTTCTATCCATTCTGAAATATATCTGCTCTGGAGTTAGAAATAAGTGCTTCAGTTTTTTTTTTTTTTTTTTTTTTTTTTTTTTTTTTTTTTTTTTTTTTTTTTTTTTTTTGCATCAGCTATCTCTTCTCCATCCTAATAAAGAGTATTTGTGAATATATCATATGTGTGAATGGTTTTTAAAGAATCCTCTGAGTTGTGGTATAAAGATGCCGCCATGCTACACACACCTTTAGGGAGGAGGGCATGTACTGTACGTAGAGCGCTATTTCAAATGTCTCCGCCCCCTCCGAGCATCCTGCTATGGTGGTTAGATAGTTTTACATTATTATCTATACGAATTGTTCAAGATTTCTCACAGATATACAAATCGCAGAAAAACAAAATACAAATTACCAGAAAGCTTTGACGGTCGGCAAAACAAAGTGTAATTACCAATATTCCAGTGGATTTGGTTAAATTGTTGTTAATCATTCCTGAGCTGATGAAAGGACGCTGAATCCCAGATTAACAAAAGAAAACATGTGCTTGATTAGTTTAATCGATTCCATGTCGTGGTCATAAGACAACATACATCCGATGCTGACGGACATACAGGTCCGCATTAAGGTTTTCATAGTTAAAGGTAAAGATACATGTGCTACTAATAAAGCATGCCAATGAACATTCTTAAAATGAGCATGCTCTTTAAATTGATTCATTTGCTTGACATAAGCATGCTACTAAATAAGCGTGCTCAAAGTAAACACTCCAATACACATGGTATTCACTACCGTACTCTCTGCAACTATCGTGGAAATCATGGAATAGTGGCTATCCGCACAGAACCGAATAAAATCATTTTATTATTTGCAATACAATGTATCCAAAAACTTCTGACAACACGGAAAAAAAAAGAAGAAATTGAAAGATTTGGGTCCGTGATTGGATATGTAGAAGAAAAAACCTAGGAGCAAGTTTTCGATTGTTAGTAGAAATGCGAGATTAAGATACTGACGGTTACAAAAATCATTTACACATGCTACCGCATCAATTTCATGAGCTACTATCTTTAAGTTGAAAGCGCTATAAAGAATCAAAATACACATATGCGAAATGATAGTATGGTTAAAGTGAATCGCTATACACTTTGATTTTTTTTTTTTTTTTTTTTTTTTTTTTTTTTTTTTTTTTTTTTTTTTTTACTTTAGGGTGGCAGACAGACCTCAAGTTTTTAATTTTAGGTCATTTAGGTTTTTACAGTAGAGTCGGGTAGTTCATGTCATCAAATCTCGATATGCGTTATTCCTGGAAATGTTGTTGTTGTTGTTTTTACCTCTTTCTTTTTCGTTCACAATTGCTTATCAGTATTCCCCCTCCTACCCTCGCCTAACCATGCTCAACAGTCTTTCGATATGTGAGCATGCTCGACATTAGCAACACGTTCGACACACATGCCACTAGGTAGCAACTGCTCAATAATAGAATGCCTTTGTGCTACGTAGTGGCATGTGTATCTGTACCTCAACAGTCGATAGGTGGTGTGTTTTAACTGAGTGTTGGACACTGGAACTCATATAACATAAAGTCGAGTGGTCTTACAGACGAAAATGTTTGGGTCTCCAGTTTCAAGGAATAATTCTCGACTTTTTCTGAGTTTGAATTCGTGTCTTCGGGTTTCCATTTAGACACCCTGCTACGAGACCCATCAAGGAGAAAGTTTATTAGATTAGTACCATTGACGATCTCTCTGTTCTCACAGGCAGTTTATTAACATTTTTGAATGTATGTGCGTACCGTGGTAGTGATTAATAGTAGATGTACAAATTATATGTTTGTCGGGAACAATATGTAATCTCTAAACACAGTGAGGCTGTGCGCTACCGCGTCTCCTCATAACATCGAGGGGCGCGTCGAAGTGACTGCAGACCTTCAAGTGATGTGTTCTCGTGATTAGAAAAATATGTCGCAGTTTTGGTTTAACTCAGGAGGGTCCGATTGGCATGCGCAGACCGAGCTCAAATTTCTTGCTCTGCGCATGACGTCACCATAGGAGCACTGTGTGTTGCCGGAGCATTTAAGTATATGGGCGCGTGCTGTGTTGTGATCGTGATTTTCTTTAAAACTTTCTGTAAATTGTATGAACATGGCTGGATGTGCTGTCGCAGGAAAACAGAAGGTACAGGTATCACTTATCATTCCTTTCCAAAGGACCTACAACTTACGAAAATACGGATTCAAAAATGCTATCGTAAGGACGATTTCAGTACAATAACAGCAACTGTTTGTTCGCAACATTTTTTGGCAAAAGATGGTTCAAAGATTAATTGATTTAGATAATGATGTAATGAAAGTGTGCCCTAGCTTACACAGTTTCACTTGTCAGTTAAAGGAAGAAAGCGCCAGAGGAAATTTGTGGCATTGCAATTTTTTTCTAACACCACAGCATAAACTATTTCGTGCAAGAAGAAGAACTCGATGCCAATTTTTTCCAGCAACGACTTATTCGACATTATTGGGGTAGAGAGTTGGTTAAAAGAAGAAGTACTAGACAGTGGGGTTTTTCATGATGGTTACAGAGTGTACCGCAGAGATAGAGCAGCATTGGTGGAGGAGTTTTCATACTTGTTCACAAAAACTACCACAGATCACTGGTGTTCATAGATTATGACCATGATTTACTTGGGGTAGTTTTCTGGGGAAATAAAAAAGAAAAAATCAGAGTGTTGGCTGCTTACCGCAGTGAAAGAATGACAGATGAAGATGAGACTATTGGGGAGAAATATCATTCATGCTCAGTTGAGAATAGAATGGTCATTATTGGTGGGGATTTAAATTTACAAGAGGTGTAAACTGGGCAGGAAATAAGATTAATAACACAAGGGAACAGAGATTTGCAAATAGCTTAAAAAGAGTAGGGGGATTTACACAAGTGATAGAGCAAAACACTACGGGACAAAATATTTTGGATATATTCCTAATATTTAAAACAACTAAACAAGGGCTTAATAACAGCAAAGAAGGTGAATAAGGATGGGTTTATGAAGAGTATTGTCAGTGCAGGAGAACCATTGACTGATGCATCTAGAAATTTATATGGCTATGTTAGAAAAATGAGAGGAAGGGAGTGTGTTTAGACTCTTATAAATAAGGATGGAGAAGACGTTACCGAGGATTTGAAAAAAGCAGATTTAAGTAACTGGTTTAGTGACAGAATTAGGGAGAATGAATCAGAAACGGGAGGATCTAATTCGGAGAGCAAGCTTAGCAACACAATTAGAAATGAAAAGACCAAAAAATTTGAAATTCATCCTGAGGAAATCATGAAGGAATTAAGAAAGCTGAAAAAACATAAAGGGTCTGGTGCAGACAATATTACCACACATATCTTAAAGATAGCCGATGTGACATTGTACCTTATCTTGAAATACGCGTATTATTTAAATTGAATCTGGATACTTGCTTCTTACCAGAGAACTGGAAAGGTGCGATAGTAGTGCCAGAACATAAAGGAGGAGTGAGAAACAGAGTTGAGAATTACAGGCCAATCAGTTTGACTTCAGTGGTAGGTAAATTAATGGAGAGATTGATGTGCAACCACGTCAGAAATATATGTGAGGAACGTAAGTGGTTTTCAAGTAGGCATTGCAATCCAACAATGCGGGATCCCGCAATCCCGCATCATTAGACAGTCTGGCGGATCCCGCACAAAATTAAGCGGATCCGCAATCCCCAAAATCTGGCGGAAACATGTGTCAGTCTGCGTGATTCGTTGCCCCACTCGATCTCTATCGGATGTTTTGCACTGTTTGTCTGTACCCTTGCAGTTGGCATTTGACGCGTGTGAACAAACGTTTGTTTTTGTAAACCTTCGTCATTCGTAAGTAAATTGATACATTTTTACGTATTCATTTTCGAGCACACATTTCTGTAATTTGAGTTATGTTGCGTATTTAGTAACATTTTCTAATTATATAATTATTTTTTATGTGTCGGAAACATTATCTGAACTACACAGTTACAGCTTTTTATTCACGGTTTCATTATTCCCATTTTCTGTATTTGCAGATAAAGTTATTGTAACAATTTCATTATTTGCGGCTGAAAACTTGATTATTCGTTGATAGGAAACTAATGTTATCGTAATTTTAAAGATCGCATACCTATTTATTTAGCAGCTATCAAAAGGCAATTGTACATCCTTTGAATTATGGTTGTTTTGGCCACTGCCTCAATGCGTTTCTTTGACGAAAGCCACCTGCTTATATGTGCCGCTCAGGCTGTCGATTATTACCTCTTCTCCTTGTTTTTATTTCGGCTAAAGGCAAAAATGTTATAATGAAGTATTCACGAGTTTATCGACGAATTGTGTTGTAGGAACACCATACTTCGACAGCTGCCTCCGCCGTCTCCCTCACATGTGAAATTTCGTGTTTTTACAATGAAAACCTATGAATACTTCACTGCAATCATTCGCCGAGAAAGTCTCCTTTCTTACTAAATAGTAATAATTTCCACCCTAAAAAAGTCGTTACGCCACATAAGTAAAACTGAAATACTTGACAGTTTAAGTTTTGGTGAGAAGTTTCTTTTAATAACATTGAATCAACTGTAAGATCAATCAAACCCGCGGGATTGGCGCAAGTCCCGCACGAATCCCGCGGGATTGAAAACACTGCGGGATTGCAATCCTTAACATGGCTTTAGGCAAAGATATTCATGCGAATGTCAGTTGATAGGATATATGCAAGGTATTTCAGATGAAATGGACAAGGGAGGCCCAATTGACAATGTTGCACTAGATATGTCAAAGGCTTTTGACAGAGTGAGCCATAAAATGGTAGGAAATAAAGTAAAAACTATTGGAGAGGATGAGAAAGTGATTTGCTGGGTAGAAGAGTTTTGAAAATCTAGAAAACAGAAAGTTAGGGTAGGAAATGCAGTATCAAAAGAAGTGGTAGTAAAAATGGGAGTGCCACAGGGAAGCGTAATGGGATCATTGCTATTCATTATTTCAATGAGTAATTGTGTTGATTGTTTAGTATAAGAAATTAGATTGTTTGCAGATGACATAATGCTATATAAAAGGATCAAAACGGTAGAGGACTGTAAACAGCTGCAAGGGGATCTAGACAGGATATCTAGTTGGGTTGCTAAACATGGGATGAAGATAAATGCAAAGAAGAGTCAGCTTATTAGATACACAAATAAAAAACTAAAGGTTGATTATGATTATAAGGTGGGTAAAGAATTGCTTATTGAAGACGAAATGTAATTATCTTGGCATTACTTTTGATAACAAGCTTATCTGGGCAGGACATATTGGACAGGTGGTAGGAAAAGGTTTCAAAATTCTTCACTTGTTGGAGAGAGTGATGAGGGGATGTACTAGAGAAGTAAAGGAATTGGGTTACAAAACTTTGGTCAAACTATTGCTCGAATATGGTGGTATAGTATGGGACCCTCATTTTGCGTATCAAATACAGGATTTGGAGAGGGTGCAAAGGAGGGCTGCTAGATTTGTTCCAGGAAATTATCGCAGAATGCAATCAGTAACAGAGATGATAAAAGTGTTGGAATGGGATTCATTGCATAACAGGAGGAGGGTGAAGAGGGTCATGGGAGTGTACAAGGCGTATGCTGGTGATGAGGCATGGAAAGATATTGGTGTAGGTATGAAAAGTAGTGCATGGAAGGCAAAATATGACAGTGACCACAAGCAGGCACTTGATTTCAGGCACAAGGGTGTGGGAAGATTCCCTTTTTTAGGTGAGGGTGTAAGGGATTGGAATAAGTTACCAAAAGAAATGATGAATAATTTTAAAAAAAGTTGAAAGAATTTAAATTTAAAATTTGTAAAGGGCAAATGTAGGTGCGTGCAGGAAAGGGGGAAGATGGGTGTGTAGGGAAATTGCCACTGGAGCATACACTCCTTTGCAATTTAACTAAATATTAATACATTATTATGAGTAGTAGAGTACAGTCTGACAACAAGCCATTAGCATGTGAATATGGTGTTCACCATGATAATCTAGAAAGAATTTTGAGACAGATGTATGAATGTTGTGAAAAAATGCAAGTTGGTAGATTTAAACAGCTACATCCTTTCCAGAAAGGATATATTAAAACCATTCGATCAGTGTTTGGTCTATACTTCGAACTCCAGAGTTTCAAAGTAAAATACATTTTGACAGTTAACATGAATCAAGATTGTTTAGATAATTTTTTCTCGCAGATATTGCCTGATATTTCTGAACCACTGGCTCTGATTGAAGGTGACTATGACCTTAAATATGTTAATATTTCATTCGAAAGTGATATCGATCAGTCTTCATTTTAAGAAGGCTAAGGCTTTCGTTATCTTGCTGGTTACATCGCTCACCGCGGAAGAAAATTCGATGCTAATATTGCTAATATGTCTGCCTGCATCTACATCAAAATCTGAAGGATGGATAGAAGCACTATCTCGACTAAGCCTTATAGTACAATCCGATGACTGGTTAAATAAAGTGTTACAATTAGAACTAATTTTTATGGATGTGAATGGTTGTGATTTTGTGTCGAAAGAAAAGAATATTGTTAAAGCAATTTGTGCCAAAATAATTGAAAAATATCCAGAGCTACCAGTGAAAGTGATAAAATTCTATGTAAGTATTCGTTTACGCTACATGAACGCTAAACTGAAAATGCAGAAGGTGGCCGCGGCACATAGGAGGAAATCTTGTCAGTTCCTCGCATCGTCAGTTCCAAATACGAAGAAAAGCACAAGAAGGTATGCGAATCTTACTATCAAATACTTGCTTGTTGACGCTCGGAGTGAGCGGACGTGTCGTGCTGTGCGCTCCGACTTAGCAGTGTATGTAGTGTTGTTGCAGTGTTGGTTTTGGGTTTTGTGGATTCTGTGTTTCTACCAGTGTCCGGATACGCCTGCCATTGCAGCTTCAGCATTGTACAGGTACTGTGAATAATTGCTATATTGTGAGATAGATCCAGCGAGGCTTCGGCCTTGAGAATTGGCCTGCAGGTTAACAAAATGGATTTAGTTTGTGATGAACCCACATATTAAGCCTTGTATCCACTTGAGCACGCTCAGGCGAATGAGCCGCTCATTGATTTGAGCACGCTCGCTTGAGCGTGCTCAAGGTAAAAGGAAATTTTGGTCGAACGAGCATTGTGCCGGTGCTCAGTAAACGCTCGGCTATTGACATGTCGTCACGTGTGCGTGTGGCAGCTGCAGCATTTATTATTATCCATGCAATATCAAAGAAGAAAGTACCAAGGTGGTGGATTAGGGAAAGTTATCGTCAGCGAAGAAATCATCTTAATAGTTTAATTCGCGAGTTGACATTTGAAGGAGACAATGAGACATTTCAAAACTTTACGAGAATGTCAAGAATTGATTTTGAACATTTGCTGTCATTAGTTGGACCTCATATTAAAATGCAGGATACGCATATGCGTGATGCGATCCCACCAGATTCCTAGCTTCAGGAGATTCCTACACAAGTCTGCAATATATGTTTAAAGTATCTAAACAAAGCATCAGCAGTTTTGTACCGAAAGTCTATGATGCCATTGTTCAGTCACTCCAAGATTATATAAAGGTTGGTACCAATTTTTTATTTTAGTTACAAATATATATTTAAAGGTTAATTATCTCTTGTTTCATTTGGTTCACATTTATCCATTAAAAATTTCATTCGATCAAAAGCAAACCATTTTGATACATAAACTTCATCTTGTGCTGAAACAAAATAATGAAGTATAGTCTATATGTATTTTCCAATGTATAATCAATTTATACGCAATTAGCTGCGAGAAACACTATTAAAAAAGACTTACCGCTTCCCGTTATAGAAGTTCTCTTCTGTTTCGATCGTTCCCGCCTGAACGACCCTAGCAGGCTTGTAATTTTTTTCTTCACTTCATCAACACTACATTTTAATACCTCGCTAATTTCGCGCCAGGCATCATCTTTTTTAGTTCTATTGTAATATTGTTCATACGAGCTATCCCACAATACCCGTTTCGATTCGTAAGCATCAATAAGAGTTAGACAAAGTTCATTATCCCACGTGCTCGCGCTCATTGTCGAAAACCAGCGTCCACACTGAGCGCCGAACACACACTGGCTCGCCTTTGAGCATTCCAAAATACCGACAACCGATCGGCTCGCCCCGAGCGCGCTCGCTGTCGTTCGTTGCGAGCGCGCTCAGGCGTCCACACTTGAGCCGCTCGTTTCACTGAGCGGCTCATTCGCCTGAGCGTGCTCAAGTGGATACAAGGCTTTAGGAGTCGCAGATGGAGCTCAGTAACGGAATGAATACGACAAGCGATACTAGTGACTGCGTTCCAAATGCAATTCCTTTTGCATTTGGAGAGAGGTACGAGGAGCTAGTTAAATACCTAATGAGATCCATGGCCAAAAATTATCAGAGCAGAAACTAAGAGAGCTAAAGGATAAGTTTGCGTCCTGGGCAGTCGCTGTATCCCCTATGGAGGGAAGACTGAAGGAGTTAATCAACGAAAATAATAGACTAAGACAAGAAATTAAGGAAAGCGGGGGTGTGCAACCCACACATAGCTATGCTACTGTCGCAGCTACTGGTGGAAGGCACACACCAAAAAGTATGATAACCCCAACAGCGACTTGTGCAGTGTTCATTTCTTCTAAAAAAGGGGAGACGCCTAAACAAGTGGCGGAGAAGGTCACTACGATACTAAGGCCGCAGAAAGATAAAATAAAAATAAACAGAGTCAGGACAACAAAGCAAGCTGTAATTGTTGAGACAAATACCGCGCAGGATGCAAAGAAAATTCTAGACAACCAGACACTTAATACTGACATGAGATGCGAATTACCCAGGAAGCGGAAGCCGTTAGTCATTCTATATGATATACCAGTCTCCATCGATACAGAGAAATTGAGAGATATTGTTTATGAGCAAAATTTCGAAGACAAAGCAGCCAGAACTGATTTCGTAGAAGGTTTCAAACCAAGATTTAAAACAGGTCCGAGAAATAAGGCTACCGTCCATCATGTAGTGGAAGTTAGTGGAAAAGTTAGAAATAAGTTGTTGGAACAGAAAAAAGTATTCATTGAATTTTCAGCTGTGACGGCTAAGGATTACATTACAGTACCGAACTGTGTAAGGTGCTGTGATTGGGGTCATGTCAGCAAGCACTGTCAGCAAGCTGACTCAACATGCGGCCACTGCGGTGCGACTGGACACAAGAAAGACCAATGCGAAAAGAAAAACATTGCTCCTGTATGCATCCCATGTGCGAAGAGAGGTAAAAACGTGCAAAAAGAAAGGGAAGGAGTGTCTAACCTATCAGATGCTCCTTCAGCGTATGATCAGCCGAATAGATTATGGATAAGCCAGTTAAAACAGCAAAAGGGATTGAAAAACCCCTTATGTATGATAAACATGGGATAGTAATAACAAACAAGAGAAAAAATAAAAATCCGTTACGGAAGCGCAGGGATGCAGAACGAGCGGCAAACTTTAGAAGTAAAAAACAAGGCCGAGACTTAGCACCAAAAATGATAGACTCAGCAGTACAGACGGAAGAATTCGCAGAGACACAAAACACAACGAAAGATGCTACAGTTCAGACTGAAGAATACGTAGAGACGAAACACATAGCGAAAGACACTGCAGTTCAGATCGAAGAATACGCAAAAATAAAAACCAGACTGAAGGATACAATCACACAAACTGTTACCACTCCTCCTTACCCAGGAAGAAGGGCAGGACTTGGTTGGTGTAAAGGGCCTAACTTGGTCGATGCAAGTCTGACGGCAGCGCAATCTACACACCCTAAAATATCACTGCAAACAAAGTTTGAAAAAAGAGCTGCGTTAGATCCCACAAAAATATACATAGACCTTGAGAACACGGTAAAAATTAGCAGATTAGAACAAGAGCATGTGTTGGCAATGGCGCTTAGGCACCTCACTAGGATGCTGCACCCAGCAGGGAAAACAGTCACCTTTCCCCAACTTGAAGCAGTGGACAGAATACAACTCAACGCCAGAAACTTACCCACGGATCCAGCCCAGTTGTTGACGCTAGTTAAAAAATTATTCAACAACAGAAATGAGATTTTTGACCCGGACCAAATATATAAACAATTTGTGATGCCTCATGGAAGGATAGTTTTCGACGCGAAACTTCCATGGCCTCAGAGTAATGTTTACACTAAACACCCATAGATGAAAGGTACAATCAAAGTTGCACAAATTAATGCAAGACGGACAAATATGGTCCTGCATGAGCTAAGGAATCTTGCTGCGCAACATGACTGGGATGTTATCTGTGTGCAAGAGCCTTACTCTAAGGGCGGACAAATACCACACATGCCAGTATCCTCACAAGCCATAGTAAGTGGACCTAAACCTATGGCAGGAATCATTGTACTAAACAAAGAACTAACTGTAACCAAAATATCGCAATACTGTGATGAGCACACAGCATGTGCAGAGATCGATACCGTGTGGTGTAGCGTTACTTTGGTATCGATGTACTGCCAATATAAGGACCCTATAGATGCTTATATAAATAAAATAAGAAAAATTTGCACTGAGTTACAAGATCAAATGATAATTATAACAGCAGATATAAATGCACACTCCCCGCTCTGGTACAGTGATACAACGGATGAACGAGGCTTAATGGTAGAGGAACTGTTAAATGAGTTATGCCTGGAAGTCAGGAACTGCCCTAATAATGCTCCAACGTTTAGTAATAGAGCCGGTGCAAAATCGAATATCGATGTAACGCTGACCAATCAGCTGGCAGGAAACCTAGCCAGAAACTGGAGGGTGGTTGAAAACGAAACTACAAGTGACCACAACTTGATTCTGTTTGATCTGGCCAAGGGTAGGTTGCAAATCAATGAAATTAACGACACAAGGAAAAAATATAACTTACGTAGGGCAGATTGGGCAAAACTAAGAGATGAATTCCGTCTACCAGTGGATCTATTGGAAGGTAATGATGTAGATGTCATAGCAAGAGGGATCACGCGTGAAATTCAGCGCGTAATGAAAATGGCCATTCCCCTCAAAAGACCAGCGAATACTACAGACATAACGTGGAGCGACCGACTGCAAAAACTACGATCGGAGATGAGGAAGGCGAGAAAAGAGTACCAACGGTGCATGATTGCTGCCGATAGGTGCTTGCTTCTCGATAGATACAGGGAAAGGAAGACTGCCTTTAAAGAGTTGCTAATAAAAACAAAGCAACAGAGTTGGGGGGCTTATGTAAACGCTAATTTAAAGTCAGATCCCTGGGGGGTCCCCTACAAGATCGCAGCTAGCAAATTGAGACCACCGACTACACTTTCAACCGTAAGAAGGGCAGACGGGACCATGACGGCCAATTGGAGCGCAACAGCTGAGGAACTGTTAAAAGTACTATTACCCGACGATGAGGCAGTAGGTGAAAGTTTAGAGCAAGAAAATCTCCGTAATGGTCACAATGAAATTTATACCTCAGCTACTTTAGCGGATGATGTGACACCAGACGAAGTAATTAAAGCGATTAACGCCATGTCGCGGAAAAAGACACCTGGACCGGACGGAATCGCTGCTGAAGTGCTCCAGGCATTAGTGGTCCAGTTGACTTCACCACTCTGCATACTGTTTAATAAATGCCTTCAGCAAGGCAGGGTTCCAAATATCTGGAAGCAGAGTGAAGTGGTGATCCTAAAGAAGGGGAACGACAAGGATCCATTAAATCCTAAATCCTATCGGCCGATCTGTCTGCTAAATGTGCTTGGAAAAGTGCAGGAAAAAATTTTAGTATGGAAACTACAGGAACACAGGAAAAAGTATGGTATGAGTGTACATCAGTTTGGTTTCAGAGCGGGTAGGTCAACCGACGATGCCATAAATAAGGCCGTGCATCTAGTGAAAAGCAGTAAGAGCAAGTATGTAATAGCTATCGCCGTCGACATTGCTGGAGCATTCGATAACTTATGCTGGCCGGCTCTTTTTAGCCGCCTGCGAGAAATAGGAATTCCTAGTAACCTCTATGGAACGTTACGCGACTACTGTAAAAACCGATTTACCAAACTGATATGTCAACGAGTGACTATAGAGAAAAAATTAACTAAAGGCTGTCCGCAAGGATCGGTGTGTGGATCAGTGTTCTGGGACATAACATTCGAAATGGCCATAGAAAGCATGATTGGGCAAGAAGGACTCCTGGGGCTTGTTGCCTTCGCGGATGACCTTCTACTGCTGATACAAGGCGGAACAAGGGACGAAGTAGATACTAGAAGCAGAATGGCATTAAGACATTTACAAAACTGGTGCTCCAAAGTGAAATTAACCCTTGCACCACACAAGACTCAATTCATGGTTCTCAGTGGCCGCCCCAAGCGAAATCCAATAATAAAAGTTAACGACGTCTCCATAAAAAGAGTTAGAACTTGTAAATACCTGGGAGTCACGCTAGACGAGCGACTAAATTTTACTGACCATATAACGGAGGTGTGCAGTCGTGCCAAAATAGTGATGAACAAACTGATCAGTATTGGGCAAAGAAGATTTCATCTTCCAACGTCCATAATAAGGAGGTATCACGACAGTATATTATCCTCGATTGTGGGATATGCTGCTAGCAGTTGGGCGCATAAGTTACGACAAGTTAAACCTCGCCAGGCACTAAGAAGCGTACAAAGAAGCATACTGATAAGATTAAGTGGTGCATATAGCACAACAGCGACCGACTCTCTGCTGGTTGCGTTGGGCGTTTGGCCACTTGACCTAGAAGTTAGAAAGAGAGGGGCACACTGTTGGCTACGAACCGGTGACGCCGAAAAAGTAGAACAAATTTTAGGAAGACCGGTTACAGAAGCACGGGAGATAAAAACAGTCTTGATGGAAGAATGGCAACAACAGTGGTCGCGTAGTACAACTGGCAGGAGAACCTACAATATTTGGCCAACAATTTAAGAGAGATTAAACCTTCGCCACCTAGATCCGTCAACCGGACTTGTTCATTACATCACTGGCCACGGGCCATATCCCAGCCTACTACATAAAAGAGGACTAAAAGACACAAGCTTGTGTGAGTGCGGGGAAGAGGGTACACTCGAACACATCGTCTGGGATTGCACACAAATGGCAGAAGCCAGAAACGAAGGATTTCATGAACTAAGAAACATGAAAACGGAAGACATACTAAAAAATGAGCAACTTTGGCGCAAACTAGACGAAGTGACGCAGAATATATCCAAACTGCAAAAGGAGAGATTCATGCAAAGTTTAGCGACAGCAAGAGGAAGGCCAAGTCAAGCCGACTATGACGTCACAGAGTAACACCCGAGAGTTGCCACAAGCGAATGCGTGTCTAAGCACTCAATCAGCGAATCATATATCGTGCTGAAAACGCAACCAGCTGGTCTGCGGAGAGGAGTGTTTAAACCATATTAAAGACTTTAAATGGACCATTTCGCAGCAACATCACTGGAGATTCTACCTACAAACAAGAACTTGCTGAAGCAACACGTATAAAAGTATATAGTGTATGTATAAGTTCTTTACTAGTGCTCACATGCATAAAATGTGGTCTGACATTGCAATAACACAAATAATAGATAATAGTTGCAGTCTCGAGCCGCTTCTGAAGTAAAACATTGTTATCTCTTAAAATATGTAAAAATGTTAATAGTTAGCTAAGAGTAAAAGTTGTAAATTATGTAGCCAATAATCTTAAAATAGGAATTTGTTCAAATATTGAAAATAACAAATACCGGCAGTAGATGTTAAACTAATCTAGTTCACCTGTGAAACGAACAACCTACTAGCCGGATATTAAAGACTCCTTACTTCTGCAATTACATATATATCATTGAAAATTAGTTCTCACAACCAGTGTTGGAGGTGGCCAGTCTCCCGATGGGCGGCCTTCTCGGTCACTTTGGCTGCCAGAGAGACTGAGAACGTGCGCTATTCCGGGAGATTTGGAATTCGGATTACCGCTCCGATACCAATGCTGGAAAATGCTTTCTTAGATGGTAGAGTAGTAGATAGTAGTAATAGTTTAGTAATAGTAGCAGTGGTAGATGTACGAAGTGACAAAGTGAAATATTAAAAATTCTAACCATAAAGTGGACAGGAAACTGCAGACACCATACAAAACTAGAACACTGTAATAAATCAATTATGACAAAATGCAGCAAGTTTAGAAAGTTATAATATATGTTAACAGCGGAACAATCGTATGTATCGTGCCAACAAGAAAAGACTGTACAGATATTGCCAAAGCCATACATAACAAAAATTGAAATTATTCATTGTGAAATTATCTGTTGAAATATCAAATGTAAAACTGTTGTGTTAAATTAAGGCCTATTTTAGTTTCTAGATACTAGGCTGTAAAAATGTGTGCTAAATAAAATTTTAAAAAAAAATATCAAATACTTAAAAAATTTCGTTGAATTAATTGCTTTGGCATCCATAAAATGCGTAGTTTTGAACAGCAGCGCCCTTCACTGATTTGCCGCTTTCGTCCATTGCTTCAGTTTCGTCCTAAAGTGACGTCATTTCAACAGGCAATCCCCGCTCGTTTCGCTTCGGGCCCTACCTTTACTAGAATTACCTTGGTTTAAGGTTTTCTGAAATCGCCTAGATTTTTATGATTTTAAACATTTGAATTATTGCAGTCACAGTGACAGACAAGGACTGAATTGAATGAATGGGTTGTTTATTTTTTCCAAGGCGGAATCCCATGTTACATAGCATATATTCCTAAGAACTTTCAACGAAACGCTTGCACAGCTAGTACTTGAGCCATTATGTATTTTGTCTTCTGGGCTTTTCTTAGGTGATTGGATCTATAACATTCTCAGTGTGAGGTGTTGAATATTTCCAATTGTACTTCCTTATGGTATGGAGCAACATAATAATGTATTCAAGTCATTGCATTATTCAGTCGCTATGCCGAATGTATATTCAACCGATTTCATTCCTCTACACAGCCTTGTGCTGAGCATTCTACCATCGATGGTTAACTTCATAATATTTATTTTTCAGTGGGAATGCTCCATCTGCTATGGAACAGAAATGGATATGTGTTATATCTCCAGGAATTCGGAATAAATCAAATAAACTAAGGATTTGTCACTAAAAAATTCCTGCAGATTTTCTACTATTAAGTGCCTTATTATCGCCGATTCGTCCGTAAGCGGCGTAGCCTACGGCCAGAAATAAACCACCCACATCTGTCACTACGAACGATGCTACAGAAAAGAATAATTAATAATGTACGGACGCTGAAAGTGATTCTGGCGGAGCTTTAGTTTTGGCGTGTTTCCCAGCGAGACTGCGATTACTGTTGGATACATTGCACAGTGTGTGGATACGGTGAGCTAATTCAGTCCGTTTAAATGTAGAAGGTATTGGCATACACTCTAGCTGTATTTTTACCGTTTCGCCTCATGGCTGTCCGTTCAGAAAATAGAGCTATAAATGAACATCCTATTAAATAGGACCTGAATTTTTTTTATTAGCTCTAGAATTTATTTAATTTCAGTGATAAATTGTACAGAGTGGTTACAGAGCCGTATACAAAATATAAAAATGAAAATGTTCTGTAATTAGGTTCTATAGGAATATTATTATTTGAAACCACATCTGTTACGTTTGGAGAAATTTTTAAAATCTCGACCTTCTTAAAATTACTTGACCGAAAATTCAACAGATGCAGACGAAGAGGCAGAAAATAATGTTCCAGTTGATGATGCAGAAGATTCTGAGCTTATTGAAACGTATCATATTTAACTTACATTCAGACCATAGTTGCGAATTGTAATATGATTATGAAGAGGAAGGCAAAAACTATTAAAAGGTATGAAACTGCAACGAAATATTTTTTAGACAAACAGGATTCTTTTTTTTTTTAAATATATATATATATGAGGCAAAATCACTATGAAGAGGAAGGCAAAAACTATTAAAAGGTATGAAACTGCAACGAAATATTTTTTAGACAAACAGGAGTCTTTTTTTAAGAAAAATTGAGGCAAAATCACTTGAACTTGATCCAGATACGAATTTTTGCAAAACATTTGGCAGATGTGGAAGCTGTGACTGTAAACTGGTGAACAGGGTGCTCCGGGCTTGTTGTCAGTGGCAACGGCCTTCATGACGACAACCTAACAGCTGACCACATCGCCAACCTACTGCAACATCTTTCTTAATGTGCTCGTGTCACCAGCCGTAGCCTACCCTTAGTGGTAGTCTCTTAGCTCATATTTTCCCCTTTTATTTCAAACAGACCGTGTCTTGATAATCGCTTAATAAAATTAGGAACAAGGCTTCACATGACAGAAGTCTGTTACAATATGGACAAGCTTGGACCGCTAGTTTGTATTACACTCTAGTACACGGAATATTACCCTCTATGTAAATCAAGATTTTTGTCTGTCTGGCAAGTTCAGTATCTCTCAAGGAAACTATTTCTCTAATACAAAACAGGTCCACTTTTTTACATATGTAAATTAACAATTTTTAAAATAATATTACCCATAAAATCTTGATCTTCCATCCTATACGAGTGAAAGAGATTGCTTGAAGTAATGGCAGACGTCTAGTTATGAGTGACTGCTTCCATCGTAGAGCAATGAAACACTGAGTCAACGTAAACAAATACACTGCATTAAATAGAATAGGCCCTTCATTGTCGCTGTTAGGTTTTCGTAGTTACTAAGTTAACGGAACCGCAACTTCACCCTTCAATCGTTGCTTTCTTGTTTAGTTCAGATAGATTACGTGTTACCAATCCTTAACTTGTGATTCTTCACAAGCAATATTCTTGTCTTACAGGCGCTCCTGTAGTCAAGTCAGCAATCATCGATAACTATCTGGGAGTTGTAGTACGTAAGGGAAATCTTGGTGCCGTAAGTATGTGGTAAACACTCCCCGTCCAGCAAAGCAAAATACCTGCCTACTACACCTTGCAATTACCCATTGGCGCTCTCCTGTTCTTAATATTATACTATCTGTACCTATTAAGTACAACTTAAGGAAGAAATGAGTTATACTTTTAGATGAGTCACGTAAAGTGCTGAGTTCTCGTTGTAAACGCCTGGTGAGAGCCAAATATTGTTAACTATGAAGTCCACAAACGACCATCGTATAACACGACGGTGGAACACTTTGTGTCTTGCAGAGCGAGGATCGTGGCTCAGATGACATGTCCGCAAGGATACATCAAATCTCTATAAAAGAAACTTTATCCTCCAGGTTAGCAGCGTGTCTCTGGCTCCAACCCTACTCGTCGTTCTTGTATTTACTTGAAGGCTGTACTACTGCTGTACGCTCCACACTGTGTCGTCTATAGCTGGCTGTTCGGTGTTCATCATTCTTAATAGGCATCTATACAACTGTTGCCTAGACCACCTCAAGCGCGCGCATGACTGTCCGCAGCGACACCCCGCTAGACACACACAAAAAAGAGAGACGATTAAACGTCAACTCGCCTGCCTACGGGCACCTGCTGTCTGGTCTAGTGGCGGCTGTTAGCTAGCCACACACACACACACACACACACACACACGCGCGCGCGCGCGCGCGTATCACCACAAGTCGAACACGTTTTCATCGTCGAGAAGATATCTGTGGTCTCAGGATACCGCAGCAGGTGTTTGATAACTCATACCATTTTCATTTTCGAAAAAAACTATTGGATCCCCCATTTCCCAGTGTCTTCATACCAGAACTTCTGTGATAAAAGTCTCTCAAAGATGAAAGTGATTGAGCGTTGCTAGAATGTATCGACTAAATTCTTCAACTTTTCCAATCCACTATCCCAATTTTGTCGATGGAGAAAAGTAACGCCAAGCAGCGAAGTTGCCGCTTGACTTCCGCTTGACTTCGGGTTCAGTAAAAATGTATGATTACTTGCTGGAAACGTAGACCTTTGAAGAGTGCTAGGGATGCAAAATTCATTGACAGTAACGTACTAAACAAGTTATGGCCGCGAAGTAAAGGCGCGCTGTAGTCCTGAAACGTTTTATTGAGAATTGCAGCCGCGAGTAATACTGTTCATTGGTTATTATTTGATTGCAGTATAAACAATTCTTGTTTTTGTGTTAGCTTAAATAAATTCTTTTGCTTATTTCGTGAATCATATATATAGAATGTCCAATGAATATTTTTTAAATAGTATACAAATGAAACGGTGGTTTTAATGTGTTCTTTAATCTATTTATCCTATTTAAAAATTATTTCAGGTGATTAATTAAATGTTATGAGTAAAAAAAGAAGTTTTGTTTGTGTAGATAACCTAACGTTGGTGGCCATGCAGTTGATATTTTCTTATAAGATTTCGGATGTAGATTGTTCGTAGCCTATTTAATTAGCCTGAACAACATTTATGAAATTAAATGAATGTTGTGACTGATGCAGTTATAACCACAGTTGGAGATTAAAATTCGATTATCAGCTCATTTATACTCTCAGCAGAGAATTTATCTTGATTTCCTATGAAAGGAGTGCGAACTTAATATGGGCAAAAAGTCTGTCAGTATATTAAACTGCAATTTTATTAAATAGTTGTTCTTACTCTTTGGATCGGATAGAATTCGAGTAATAATAATAATTCCGTGTGGTCGGAATGACCTGGTGGTAGGGTTTTTACTGGCTGCGCATTCCGCCCACGTCGTAGCCGCTTTAACCTAACCCGGCAATTCTACCGGGTATAGGAGACCTACAGTTTAACGTAGAATCCGAACCACGGAAGCGTTCTGGTGTGCTTCACATTACACAGCTAGCTGTGCCAGAGGTGAAGGTCGGGTGAAGGGCCTATGAAAATCCCCGCCGAGACAGGGATTCGAGCCTGAAACCTATCGATCTCCAGTCAGACGCCTTAACCACTTAGCCACGAAACCGCTCAGAACTCGAGTGATACAGGATTACATCATTTGGCAAGTCAGGCTGTTAGGAAACGCATTAACCGATTGACAGACGATTCGATCAAGTAGGCCTACAGCATTCTATTCGAACAACGCAGAACTCCGTCGGAACACGAAGAAGAATTTAATCTTAACGGGTAGATGGTAGAGAACGGGGACATCCAAACAGCAAAACATTATCAATGTTATTACTAACGATTTAGAAATTACAAAAATTGATCCAAACGATTTTAACTTTTGATATAAATAATTTTCTAGATGTTCTTTGAACACAATAAACAATTTTTTTAAAAATTTAGTTGAAGATTATACGAACTACGAATATGCTGTCAGTATCCTCTTGTAACTTATTAAATTATTTAAATATATGTTTCAGGTAGATGATATAATAAATGTTACGGTACAACTCGCGTCACGATATACTGTACTGTAAACAGGCGTCAACGGCAAACCATCCGTGTCGTGAAAGTGTAGCTAAGCTATTTCTGGGGTTGCACGATTCTCCAGAACGTAGTCGTAGTACTATTATGACTGCAGAGGAGAATGTATGACCACGACTAGAAAGAAGGAGATGCTAACAAACGATATTGTGATGGTGAGAGATCATCCCAGGAAGCAGTTTCAAATACTACGGAAGAGTTGCGGAGGAAACTGGTAGAAAAAATGACGATATATGTGAAAGAGTGAGGCAGAAGTATCAAAAGCCTAATACGGAGCAAAGGTGTGCCACGGAGAAATAAGCAAATAATTTAGAGGGCATGCTATGCTCCTAAGTTCACGCTTTGAAGAAGCGGGATATCAATAAGATACAGGCAAGTGAAATTTCTCAGAAGGAGAACAGAGTTACAGGAATGTACAGGATAAGGAAATAAGATGTTAGGGGCACTATGAAAAATGAACCCCTGCAGGAAAGCTTAGAGAATGGAATGAAAATGCGAAGAGAATGGGAGAACCTAAAATAATAAGAAAAGTATATGAAATGAAAATACAAATTAAACGACACAGAGGAAGGCCAAGCTACAGATGACTGAGAGGACGATGTGGTGAAGAGAGGAGAGGGTGATGACGGCGAGTTGGTGGGAAGAGAGAGGAAAGTGAAGAGGATTGTGTTTAGAGGAGGTCAACCAATGGTTGGAAACTGCGGAGGATGACATAGTATT
Source organism: Vandiemenella viatica (assembly GCA_031002005.1). Classification (NCBI taxonomy): domain Eukaryota; kingdom Metazoa; phylum Arthropoda; class Insecta; order Orthoptera; family Morabidae; genus Vandiemenella; species Vandiemenella viatica. The sequence continues at coordinate 169,108,383 of CM061920.1, forward strand.
AAGGCTTGTTGGTCCTAGTTTCGTGAAGTACTCCAGCTAGGTTCATCGCACTATCAAACAGATGACCACCACACAACATATGGTGAGTGGTCTAGGAAGTTATAATGAATATTATAGAAGATTAAACTGAACTTCGTATTATCTGAGATTCGTATTCACTGAACGAAATGTTCAAGTAACCAGTTAGCATAGTTGATTCTCATGTCTTCCGCGACAGGAATAGTAAAAACGGAAGTGCAATGAAACAATGAATTAGAACGTAAAGAAGTTGTCCATAGAGACGTGGTTCACGTAGTTGTCACACAATTCCCTCTGTACTTTCTGAAAACGATAAAACTGTTAGTTAATCAATTTTTTCGTTAAATTTGTACTCCCGAATTGAAATCACAAGTGGAATCAGCTTACTTATCAGCTCTCAAAAGTTTTCAAACTAATTGCTACCGGGCTTATCTCACTGAGTAACTTTAATCTTGCGTAACATAGTGACACATTGTAGCGTTTTAGTTTGAAAAAATTAATGAGTAACTATATTTCCACATGGCAAGAGGAACCAGATATTACATTAGCTGTCATAGATGTGAATGAAACTTTGGACTCCTTAAAGTATTGGAGACTAAATTTATAACTACTTTGAACAACAGTGCGAGAGTCAGTGTGCATAAGGGACTGAGAGCGGCCTGGTGTCTCAGTGATTAAGGCGTCCGATTGGAGATAGGAATCCCTGTCTCGGCGGGTGTGATACGAGACTTCGTATGCCTCTTTCGGGTTGAGGACACGCTTAGCTTGGCAAGAGCATCTGAAATCAAAATATGCCAGCAGATTCGGCTGGCGACCTTCGTATCGACGGTGTTAAATTTTTACGGTTAACCCTCGACCTTCAGCGGTGGTGATTTTGGAATGGATGTCTCGTGTTAACACCACGGCCGCGTGCGGAGTAATTACAGCTGCAGTTTGAGTGTCGGTGACGAGGTGGTGATGGAGTGACGGGGAATCCATCACGCGCCGTAATAACCACCAGCTCCCACGGACGACGCCGTCCGAAACGGTGCAGCTTCAAGCGCTAATGTTTAAGACATTACCCACCAGCCAGTTACACAAGATTCCGAACAGTGTGAACCATGTGAATTGACAACAGTTATGTAATACAGACGTGTCAAATACAACTCAGTCAGGTGCTAAGCATTTACAGTTATGAAGAATAATCGTTATAAACTGTTTACTGATGAATTATCAAAAATTAATCTTAAAAAGTGTGCTTTACGTGCAGCTTTCACTTAAATATGCCTGATGGGCAAATTTGGTATTTATCTGAATTAAAGTTACAAATTAAAATATTGCCACCGCAATGTTCACTTTGTACGAACGCCTGAACTCTGATATGCAAAAAAATTAATAGCAACCCAGTGATAATAGCACCTCTCTGAAGATCCAGAGAAACTGAGTAATGCCATCACGGTCTCAGTTTCAATGCTGGTGAAACCCTGACATTCACCTCCCCGTGGTAGAGACGTATGTGTATAACAATTTTGTTATATACAGGCGGCTAACGAGTCTTCCGGGATAAGAAGACCCCTCTACCAAGTGCCAACAGCCTCTTGAGGGTGGATGAGCGGGTAGTGGTCAGGGCACTCTATTGTCCTTGGGGCAGGAAATGGTCCCCAAAAGCGGAAGAACCCACGACTGGTCAATGGCATTAGGATGCAGAAAGCAACGGGAAACCACTGCATTAAAGGTCCTGAAGGATATCCCTCTAAGTTCACATGGCATGGCTATGTTCAATGTAAAACCATCCGGAGTTTCTATTCCCCCAATCGGATCTCCAGGGAGGAATGCCTTGAACAATGCTACGATTGGAAAGATGAAAGTATATGACAACAAAATTCGAATTGCCACATGGAATGTACGGTTTGTATATGAGTGGGAAGCTTGCAAATGTGGAGGCAGAGAGATGCAGGTTGAAAATTGATATCCTTGGACTAAGTGAAGTAAGATGGCCTGGATCTGGGATTCACACTATGAAGGAAGGATCCCTATACTTTTCTGGTTGAACTGATACCAACCATAGATATGGGGTTGCCGTGATTGTGTCATCGACGATAGCAAAAGCAGTCCTTGATTTTGTTCCACTTGATGATCTGGTGATGTTTTTAAGGTTGCAAACGTCACATCGAGATTTGAATATCATTCAGGTTCATGCACCAACAGCTAACAAAGATGATGAAGAAATAGAATCCATCTATAACACCTTGGATGAAGCAATGAAACTTGCAAAAAAAGGGGAGATTACACTGGTCATGGGTGATTTTAACTCAAAAATTGGCAATGGTGCTGAAGGTAACACTGTAGGGAGCTATGGTCTTGGTGAACGCAACACAAGAGGAGACAGACTGGTACAATTTTGTATAGAACATGAAGTTTTTATTTCTAACACATTTTTCAAACTTCATCCTAGTAGGCTATATACACGGACGTTACCCTCCGATAGTGAAGAAAATACAGTAAGAAATCAGATCGATTTTATTCTGGTGAAACAACAGCTAAGAAAATATGTAAAATCCGTGAAAACCTATCCTGGTGCTTTAAAATGCAGCGCTTTAGAAATGCAAGAAAGGACGTCAAGATATCAAGACGCATAGATGTAAGAAGATTAGAAATTCCTGAGGTGGGAACTAATGTTGGCACTGCTCTGGAGGAAAAGATGAAAGTTATAGTAGATACTTGTCCTACAAAAGTAGACTCTACCTGCAACTTCATAAAAGATAGCATTACTCAAGTCCAGGAAAATAACATTGGATACATTACTAACAACAAAAGGCAGCTCTGGATGACTGATGAAATACTGGAACTTATGAATGAAAGAAGGAAATATAAAACCAAGGATCCCATAAAATACAAAAACCTGTACAAAGACATACGCAGAAAATGCGAGAAGCAAGGGAAACATGGATGTCTAGCAAATGTAAAGAAATTGAAACACTCCAGGAGAAACAAGATCACTTCAACTTATACAAAAAGGTAAAAGAGCTGAGTAATATACAAAAGAAGCGGCGCGGACAAATACTGAGGAATGCAAACAATGAAATTATCCTGGGAGTTGAAGGAAAACTTAAAAGATGGAAGGAATATATCGAACTTCTTTTTGCAGATGACAGAGATGATCCTCCTCCACCAGACAAAAGAATTAATTAAGTCAGTTCAGAAATCACAAAGAGTGAAGTAGTAGATGCCATTAAACTTCAGAAGAATGGTAAAGCTACAGGTTCTGATGGAGTTTACTCTGAAATTATTAAAGTTATAGCTGAGCAGGATTCAAGTGGTCTCAGCCTAACATCATTGTTCAACGTTATTTATGCATCAGGAAAGATACCATATGACTGAGATCAACTTTCATACCACTGCCGAAGAAGACCAACTCCTCACAATGTGATGACTATCGCATGATCAGTCTGATGTCTCGTATGGGTGAGACCCAGTTTGGCTTCCGAAATGGGTTTGGCACACGTGAAGCACTCTTTTCCTTAAATGTATTAGTGCAGAGGTGCAGGGACATGAATGCTGATGTATATGCCTGTTTCATAGACTATAAAAAAGCCTTCGACTGCGTGGGGCACGAAAAGATGATAAAGATTTTGAAATCAACTGGTATTGACCAAAACGATTTACGCATTGTCAGTATGCTGTATTGGAATCAGACTGCAGATGTCAAAATTGACCAAGGAACATCAGAAGCGACTGCAATCTGGATAGGTGTTCGCCAGGGCTGTGTACTATCACCTCTCTAGTTCAACATTTATTCCGAGGTAATTTTCAGGGAAGTGTTGAAGAACGAAAACAGTGGGATCACAATAAACGGAAAAGTGATCAATAATATTAGGTATGCAGATGACACTGTTGTAATAGTCAGTGATTTACCTACACTCCAAGACAAACGTTGTAGTCTTCTCTAAGAGAAAAATCCAGGCAACCATATCAATAAAAGGCAATAATATCAAGCAAGTATCCTCCTTAAAATATTTAGGCACTGTGGTGGCCGAACAGTGTGACTGCAAGAAAGAAATCAAATCGAGGATAGAAGAGGCAAGGAGACAATTTATTAGCATGAACAAATTTTTCATAAGATCGGACCTCAGTCTGCAATTGAAAATGCGAATGATTCGCTGCTACGTGTTCTCCATTTTTCTGGACCTTAGACCAAAATCTAGAGAAAAAGATTGAATCTTTTGAAATGTATTTGTATCGTCGTCTCTTACGCATATCTTGGGTGCTGAAAGTCTCAAACGAAGAAGTACTTCATCGGATGAGGAAACAAAAAAGAATTGCTGCTCACTATAAAGCAAAGGAAAACGCAATATCTTGGACACATTATGAGATGCGAGAGGTACCAGCTACTGCAGCTCATCATTGAAGGGAAAGTACAAAGGAAAAGATCTGTTGGGAGAAGAAGAAATTTGTGGTTGAAAGACATTCGGAGATGGTTCAATTGCACGTCTGAAGAAGCTTTCCATGCTGCAGTTTCACGCTCAGAGCTAGCTATGTGGACCGCTAACCTCCAATAGGAGAAGGTGACTTGAAGAAGATAATAGCTGCATGAGATGAGGTAAAAGCATTTACATCTTTATCAAAAGACAAAAAAAGAAGAGTTGATCAGATTTTAAGTAATAAGACTCTCGTAGATACTCGCTCACCATTTTGATTATAATCCTTCGAGGCCTGTTTCTGAGGTGGTTATTATTTCAACACATTCAATAATTTTACGATCTAAAAATATGAGAATAAAGATGTGGCTTCTATACTGATTCAACCGTAATAATGCGCGCTTCTTGATAAACGCGATGCGAAACTAGTCGCTTTTCCGTAGAGAGCACAATTCAGTCATTCCATTTCTGGAGCAGATACACTCTCTGCCGGAGGAATAAATTATCCGATCTTCCCTATAAAATGAAAAGCGTTCCCGTGTATGATCAGGCTGGTCAATTACCTTGAAAAATATCTCGGGTGGAAAAATATTATCAACGTCAGAAAAAAATCTGACACGGTATAATAACACGCGAAGTATTTTTATAAACAAGACTGTAATGGCGGCGAAAAGCACAGAAGATTACACACGACCATCATCATTCGAAAAATAATCTGATGAACACAGAAGATGAATATACTATGAAATTGTTCTAACTGAATTGAGTAGTGTTCATTAAACCATACATACTGCATAGGAAGAAGTGAAAACAGCTTGAATTCAGTTTCTAAGGAATTCCATCTGAGTCAACTTTGGCGTCGCTTAGGACGCGCGTAAAAATGAATGTGTTTTATTGTTATTGGATTGATGTATCAAATGAGAAACTTTTATATAATATTTAATGTCGTTCAACAACGCTTTATCTTACAATTTGGTTTTCAAGTAGCTTTAGCTGGAAGTTTAGAACCTCAAAAAGTACTACTGTAAGACAAGGGCTAAAGGACGCTCTTTGTAGACTTCGCGCAAGAGGGTACCCAAACATAGCAGTTCTTGCAGATCAAGAAAGCTTTCCCAAAAAAAAAAAAAAAAAAAAAATCAGAAGTTTTAAGCTCTCATAAATTGAAAGCCATCTCACCAACTTAAGAAAAAGCAACTAAAATAAGAGACGATGGTGACAGCAGATGTTGTTAGTGTAAACTTTTCTCTCAGTCTACAGCTTTTATTATCATTCAAATAATTTATTTTAATCGGTCCACACCAGAAGATACAAGTTAAACCAAAAGTTTTTACCGCACTTAGTTGGTAGGATAGTTATTCTGTGGAAAGAAGAGTAAGCAAATCTACCAGAACTGTCAGTAACAGTGGCGTGTTATTGTTGTGCGCCTGACAGCTGAAAAACATGTCTTCCTCTCTTTGCACTCGGCGCTAACAGATGGGTGGCACTAAATTTCGCTGGAGTAGATGTTGTCTTAAACAACGGCTCTGCCGCAGCTGTTGGAAGAATACTTGATTTACTGCGTCCAACGAACCACTCTCTGGTAAGAGACATACCGACGGCTTCACAAAGAAGGAATGTTTGTTTGTTAAGTGTGGTTTGAATAGTCCTCATCACACCGGAATCATCCAGTGGATTGTTGATATAGAGAACGTAGCTTTGGAATGGGGTGACTATTGATCACAGAATGAAACCAACAGCACTTAACCGACCGCTTAGTAGAAGACAAGGTTTAACATCAACATAACCTGAATTCTGCTTGCAATCGAAGAATCTCAAATTATGAGGTAGCCGACAATAAGTGAAGAAATATTAATAGTATCGAATTATTTATGGACTAGATGGCCCGTGCGAAAATTTCGCAAATGCAATGCATAGCTAGTTTGGGTGTTTGTATTAGGATGAAACAAGAATCGCCCCATTTGCTTCTATTGTTTATTTGTATACAGTAATAGGTACGTAACAAAAGTCGACGCCAGTGAAGCAGTTTATTAATATCTCTGTGATATGTGCTACTGCTATCTAGCGGCTTGGCTCTGAACTGTCTCATACGCGCAACTTTCACAGTTACTACTTTTGCCCTTTAAGGGTCAAATTATAAAAAAAATTTTGTTCTTAAGAAATAATGTGACCAAAGCAGAGACCTTAATCTTTAATATGAGAGCTCATTTATCTATTTCGGTTAGATATAAAGGGAGATAAATATCTCGTGAAAAAATACATTATGGAAATAATGGTAATTATACACTTTAATGGCCGAATTCCGAAAAAATTCCTTTCTTAAAATATGATGTGTCCATATTGATACTTGTGCCATTCAAGGGTCGAATTCTGAAAAATTCTTTTCTTAAAATATTATTTGACCAAAGCGGAAACCTTAAACTTTAAAATAATACCTCATTTCTCGATTTCGATTAGATATTAAGGGAGATAAATAGTTTGTGACAGAAAAATACGTTATGGAAATAATGATAAGTTTTCCTTTTAAGGGTTGAATTCCGAAAAATTCTTTTCTTAAAATATGATGTGACCACGGTGAAGACCTTATTCTTCAAAATAATACTTCATTTATCAATTTCGGTTTGATATCAAGTCAGATAAATGGCTCGTGACACACAAAAACGCAATGCAGAAAAATCAATACTTTTGCCCTTTAAGAGTCGAATTCAGAAAAATTTCTATCTTAAAACATGATTAGACGAAATAGGACAAGTTTAATTCATAAAATTATATTATTAAATTTCGGTTACATAGCTCGAGACAAAAATGAAAAGAAAAAAAAAACCTAATGGAAATAATGACAATTTTGCCCTTTAAGGGTCGAAATAAAAACAATTCCTTTATTAAAATACGATGTGACCAAGGTGGAGACATTTTAAAATTATACCTCATTTTCCTATACCGGTTATATATCAAAGGAGATAAATGGCTCGTGCCACAAAAATGCGTTGTCGAAATATTGATACTGTTGCACTTTAAGGGTTGAATTCCGAAAAATTCCTTTCTTAAAATGTGATGTGATTGAAGTGGAGACCTTATGCTTTTAATTGATATTTGATTCATACATTTCGGTGAGTTATCAAGGGAGATAACGGCTTGTGACAGCTTATAGAAATAATATAAATGATTTTGTTTATTGGTCTTGTAATCCATTATTGATATTCTTTTAATTCTCCTTCAGCGTTTATAATCCGATGTATACATATTTCAGCTATTTTTAATGTACGAACGGTTGGGCAATTAATTTCTATCACCATATTGGTATTTCATTAATTGAACTGCGTAAACTGAGTAAATATTTAGGAGGTTCAATATAGTTTTCCATATCATTAAGCGAGTTCCCAACTTTTGCCTTAATTTTAAAACGGGAATACGATTCACTGTCAGACTTAGAATATTCTAAGTATGAATTTTATTGTCACCTTCCTTTCTTCAATGCTTTCGAACACTGTCAATTTCGCACAGGGAAAAAATCCATCAATACCTGTCCATATACTTTGGTTGATTTATTTGTAATGATGTCTTCAGTTATTTACTTGCGTTTCCAAGAATTTGTAAGACACATGTAGCTTAGTACTGCAAAAAAGTTTTCTGATTACCAAAAGCTAACATTTTTTTCTGACCTTATGCAAAGATCCCATATGATCTTTATCCGAAGTATGTATCAATTAATATAGTTCAGTAATTTCCCCATTATTAACTTTACCTCACTTTTTCACAAATTATTGTTTGCACTGATTTTTTTGGAGTTTTTCTGTTCCATGAAGTCAATTTTATCAGATGCGGGAGAAGACAGGGAACCAGGAATGGGAAGGAATTCGGCCATGGTCTTTTGAAGGAACCATCCCGGCATTCACCTGCAGTGATTTAGGAAAACCGTGACAAATCGAAATCGAGACGGCCGGACTGTGATTCGAACCCGTGTCCTCCCGAATGCTACGCTCACCCACTGGGCTCGTTTGTTTTTGCATTGTCGTTGAATAATGGTACTTTGATTAGGAATGCATACATTTAGCAACTTCTAGCATGACGGGACGCTGTATGAGGAGACATGCATGTGTAATTATAGCAATATTTCTACGCTTGCGCTATTCCAATATTTTTATAGACTGCCGCTGGTTGAAATTTCGGAAACTGAAGTTCAATAGTAACTGAGCTTTAGATCATAGCAAAAGAATTATGTTCTTTGTGACATCAAATTAGAGGAGCTTCATATTCTTTTGAACAGCAACAAAACTTCTTAAAAAAAAGTAATAGTACGAAAAACAATTTATTAAGCGTTCGCAAGTAAGCAACTTAATCAAACAACCATATAGACGGTATCATTGTAAATAGTACTGTAAATTGCATCATACACATAGTTCACAAAAATCTTACATAATGACAGCGATCAAAATTACTGTGAAGTCTTTTCTCAAACCGCATACACCTCTAAGTCCAGGATGATAGTTCTTACACCAAAGTAAAATCAAGTTGAATCGATTTATTCTGACTTTAAACAATTACAAACTTGTTCTATATATTTTCCCCTTTGTATGGACATAGGCCGTGGAAAATTGTTGAATTGAACATCAGTTTTATTATTTGTAGCTGTTGATGCTGTTAGTGTTTTTCTATGTACGTCGATACTGTCGAGCCTGGGGTCCTACCATTAGGTAGGACGCAGCTTCGATGACCGAATCGGCAATTCAGATATCTATTTTTAGTGGTTTTCCGAAATCACTTTAGGTGAATACCGGGACGGTTCTTTCAAAAGGCCTAGGGCGAATACCTTTTCGTTCCTTGTTCCCAATCCTCTCCTGGCTCTAAGGGTCCAGAGCCGTAAGCCCCAAAAATGTGACGACTATATGTCTTAAAACGGAATAGGGATTTAGTGTTTTATACTGACATAGAATGTATGCCCTAAATTCTTAAGCAGATTTCATCACTGCGTTTATTTACTGCAATTGGTCCTGTTTAGTATATTAAGAAATTATAAATTACGTGAGTATTTTAACTATATCCTTCTCTAGGGGAATTCATTGGAAGACAGGAGAAGGGTGAAGAGAGTCATGGGAGTGTACAAGCGTATATTGGTAATGAGTCGTGGAAAGATATTGATGTAAGAATTAAAAATAATGCATGGCAGGGACGAGATGACCATGAACACAAGCTGGAACTCGATTTCAGGCACAAGGGTGTGGGAAGATTTTCTTTCGTAGGTAAAAGGGTCAGAGATTGGAAAAAGTTAACGAGAGTATTGATGAATAATTAACCAAATACGGTAAAACAATTTACAGTTAAAATTTGTTGAGGGCAAAAGGAGGTGGGTACACGGAAAGGGGGGGGGGGACTGCCATCGGATGGTGCGCTGCATTGTAATTAAATTAAATTCACTTAAAGCGAGTGATTCCATTTTCGTATGTTTGAATTAAGTGATACAGACGCAGGAGAGACAGCAGACCTCAGCAGTAATGTCATCTCTGATCATGGGTCAGAAAGATTGGAAATTAGTGGGAGAGAGTCTGTTGGAGCTAAAAAATTGAGTTTTGAAGAAATAATTATTTATTACTTTAAAGTTTATGGAAATAAAGCTTTTATTAAGTATGACATACGGTATATTCATCTACAGAAAGTAAGATGACAGCATTCATTTTAACTAATATAGATGTTCATCATTTAATTCATTAAATCGGATCGTTCTGAACTTTTGACAGAAATTTCATGAACTAAATCGAACACAATATTGTAATTTTAACGAAATAAACCGAATAATAAACCAATACTTATCGTTCTCGTTTGCTTTCGTTGAATGTATTAATCTGTTATTCACTTGAAAGTGGTGAGGCTTCTCTCTCACTCTGAATCATCGGGATCAAATTCTTTGGTGTGATATTCACCCTCGCAGGTACCGAAAGATCTTTCTGTCTGGTAAAATATGCACAGCAACGGAAAACATCACTTCCAGAGCATACAGCACAATCGTACTGCTAGTATAATAACTTGTAAAGTTCCGCCTTGTGGTAGAACGGAACCATTTACTAAGATAGAGCACACTCTTTATGGAATTACTAGTAAAGAGGAACGAGGGTATCACTGATGTGATGGCACCTCACGTTCAGCTCAGAAGGCGCTGTCGTAACCTTTCAATACGTTGGTAAAAGTGAGTAAATCCGCAACTTGGAATTATTGATAAAAAGGTTTATGAAATTGTATGCAATGTATTATTTTGATAAACAATACATTATAAATACGTTTGAAAAAAGTGAGGTGTAAAATTAGTGATAAAAAAGCGGGACGTTATTTCATAAGACACGGTACCGACAACAGTTTAAACAGTACCCACTACGAGTTCTACGAAACTGTGCAGGAATTCCCAGCCTAGCAGTCCTATGTGGCTTGTGGAGAAAGTTCACCAGCCATAGCGCCCACTCGACCATATGGCCGTCTCCGCAATCTCCAGCCACCCGACAAAGTAAAAGCGAACGAAATCCAATCACCAATAAGCAACTTCCCAACTCCGCACCAGCCTGCGGACGCTTCCTCCGAGAGTCACTCCGCAAAATATAGTAAAAATCCTAGAACGGAGGAAACATCTTATTCCTCCTGACAAGAAGAAGTGAATCATACGGCTTTTCAGTTACACATAGTTTAGAAAAGTTGTGGCGAAATTTTTTTACGTGATATTCATAACTTTTGGATCAATTTTATTTATTTATTTAGCTTATGGCCATTGCACAAAAATAATGCAATTTAACATTAAATTATAATTAAAATTCAAAATTACCATGGCGTAGCCAATATACAGCTTGATTTGATATATTAATAAAATCTATCGGTGATCCCCTGAATGCTCGAAGTGGACAGTCAAATGTCACGTGACGGATGGTTTGTTTTTCCTCACCACAGACGCATCTCGGTGAATCTCTCATTCCCCATGTATACAAAGATGAAGCAGATCTGTCATGACCAGACCTAACTCTGATAAAAGCTGTCCAGGTCTTGCGAGGAAGGTCGAGTCCCTTTAGTGCCCCTCCAGAATGACACTATCCACTCCAATTTCCAAGCTTCTCTCCCATTAAAATTATCATATTTGTTTTACAGTTTTTAAGCTTGGATTTCTTGATTTAAGTCTCTGAAACTGATTAACCATGTCGTCATGGATGGGCAGATCCAAGTTATGACAGACTTATTACATTGGGCAATTAGGTTGTGTCGTCTTATTGTGGGCTGTTCGATGTTACACAAAACGGATAGCCAGTACAGTGGAGTGGTCTTGATACATCCGCTAATTATCCGCATTGTCTGGTTCAAAACTGTGTAGATCTTTTTGACGTGTGTACTATTTATCCAGACAGATGAGCAGTTCTCAGCTGCAGAATACACAATTTTATTTACGGTGCATACGGAGAAAACACTCATTATCACTTTTTATTGTATTTCTTTGACCACTCATTCCATCGACCTCTTTAATAAATTTTTTGAGTTATCAGGTGCATTAATATTGAGAATAGCTCTTGTTAGAAATGCGGTTTATTACTGTTGGCCCCAGGTTACAGTCACTGGCGCATTCGAGATTTAAAATTTGGGTTTAACCCTTTGCCAACCCTTGCGTTACCTGTGTAAGGTGCAAAAACTGAACCTTCAAGGGTTTTCGTTGCTCCCTTTCAAAGTAGTGCCGAAAGGATTGGGTCAGCTGAAGCAGCTAACAACTGTTTTATAGTTTCGTCTGCTAAAATGTAACTAAAATGGTCTCTCCCCACCCTCCAAATGGAGCTTATATTTTTCTCTATAGAAATAATTAGAACATGATGGCAAATTTTTCACTTTTTTATCAATATTTTTGGCTTTTAAACTTATTTACAAATAGTCACTTAGTTAAAACTTAGGATGCCCTTTTGTCGTACTCGCTGTTTGTTTGGAAGGTGGCAGATCATCGAGGTAACGTAGCACGGGCTCGTCGCATAGAGTTTGAATGTCACGATTTACACCACTCAAACCAGAGACATTATCCTTCGGAATGTTGCTCGTAATGATCTGAAACCCATCGAAATCTTGAAAAACCGCTAATGACCTTGATTTCCATTAACAGCTGCAATAAGTTGGTCATTCTCTGCTATCAATTAGTGATAATAATCCATGACAAAATCCAGCTGGTGCAATTACTGTTTCCTTCCTAATTAAGAGCTTTGGCCTTTTCGGAGTATTTCAGTTTCTCAACAAACGTATTTATGGTAGTATCTCTCGTGTTATTGGTGTGTAGAGTGTCGACTTCAATACGGCGAACAGTATTCATGTTTGGATCTATCTCTTGTCGTAAAACCTGGTAATCCGTTTGTATAGCTTCTTTCTGGCAGAACGTCAACTTCTAATACCATGAGTACTTTACGGCATGAGAAGCGTGGATTCACTTCTGTTTTAAATGTGTCTCCGAGGCATGATTTGCACTGAATGTTGTCCAGTTTTCCCAATTGTTATTAGAAGCGCTCCCAAGCAGCATACATCCATAGTCCGGTACTGGACGGATTAAGGAACGTTACGAAAGTCAAAGTTATCAGTTAGTGGGACAGATCGAATAGATTTTGGGATGTATATTTTATAAGGTGGCTCCAGGTTAATTTCCATTCGTGCAAAACATTTCTCTGTATTGCGGCAACTTTAATGTGAACTACAAAACTAGGTAATTATCATAAACCATATCTTCACTGGCAAATGGCAAACATTTGGTTACGTTAAGTAATGTCCTTTAAGTTACACATCTCATTAGTTATTTTTAAGTCTGAATTTCAGTTACGTGAGAGTGAGTATCGCTACGTGTCCTGAATGGTGAGAGAGGGAACTGTGCGCCTCATAAAAATACAGACTAATATATGAGGAAAGTACAGTTGATGTAAATAAATATTCCTCAACAAATAGTGACAAGTGCAGTCAAATACCATAGCGTGTTGATCACTCAACCCAACTGAAAGAGAAATGACAGACATGAATCTCGTAAGAGTAGTTAATGGACGCGAGAGCAGATGAGTCATTATTAGTGCGGAATGTGCACACTATGCAATGAATTAGAAACAAGAAATCTGAACACATGGCGCCATAATAAGAGGGCGACTTCAGCGTTGCGTTTGCGAAAATTATTAGCTTAGGAATTTAGTAAAATGAGATTAGACCGCTTGGTACACCAGATATTTCGCTGAGGACACTTCGCCGCGAATCCAATCAACGTATATCAGGAAGCTTATGGGGAATTGTGAGCTAATCGCAGTAATAAGAAACGCAATCTTTATTCTGAGCAGCAAATGGTACAGATTTTTTCGACGCAGTGCCCTGTTTAGTGAACCATATCACCTCAGCTAAGACCAGAGGAAAGGAAATAGCTGTGCTGTAGTCAGCAGGTAAGAGCTCGAAGCAAGGTGGGCTGTATAGCCTGGCTGCAGTCCTCATCATAACCAGCTGGTGTCCTCCTGTCGGCTCAGGCTGTAAGGCTCCACCACATCACGCAGCCGAACAGAACCACTTACTTTGCTCCCAATATTCTATTTCACTTCAAAATGTTACAACAATTTTTCATGCCGTTTATTCACTCACGTTTTAGTAAACTTCTTGAATCAAAAAAGAAATCTGGTTGTTAACAACCTTTCTCATTTGCTCATTTGATTCAGTACATTAGAATAAGTCGCAATAGACAACGCCAAATACTGTCATCTACGACTGAATATGTCATTTACCCACTTTAATGCTCTGAGCCTTATTAAATAAAGAAGATAAAAGTTCTTGGAGGAAATGAAAAGCTACCAATTTACGCTGTAACAAATCATTTTCTATAATCACTGTTCATTTCAGAACAGAGCATTTAACTCGCACATTTTTTTTACCCATTCATTAACTAATATATGATTGTGAAACTTTTTTAATAATGGGATTAATTATCTAAGGTTGATTTGCAATCAAAATAAATGAAGTCAAAATTTATTTCACTATTAATTATATATTCAATAAATTTATAGATTTTGGAAAATAACCTTGATTTCGGATATGAACAGAACAATTAGATGATCTTAACTCACGGATATTAATCTGCCTATTGGAGAATCTGGGGTAATTGTTATCTTTTAATTCTGATCAAAGTAACGAGTGGATGAATGGCGACGTCTGTTGCACACAAGTTTTCTTTTTCTTTTCGCAGGTCGGTCGGTCGCTGCCCCACACACAACCCAACCAGCCGCCGCGGCGCGCCGCCTCGACGAGTTCAAAGTTCTGAGTGCGAACTCACACTTGCGACAGGTTTGTTTTTTGTCTAAGGTTCGTCTCAACACTATATAATTTTGGATATTATATATGATCTCGGAGACAATGTTGCCAGTAATTTCCAAATGTTCGCTGATGATACAGTTATATATAACGAAATAAAGTGTTCAAAAATTCAGTGCGTTCTGGACGTTATTTCGTAATGGTGCTACGAATGGCAGTTTACACTAAACTGCAGAAAATACAAGTAAATGCGCGTGACAAAATAATCTGTTCAGGAGTTCAAAGTGAACAACTCAGCTATTGAAATGGTTGATTCCCTGAAGTATTTGGGCATAATATAGTAATGAATAACTTGGAATGCGACCTGCATACAACTTCCATTGTAGGTAAATTTAATTCTAAACTGTGATTCATAGGTAGTATTTTAAAGAATTTTGAAGCTCATACAAACGATATAGCGTGCAAAACTCTCGTGTGCCCGCATTTGTATTATTGTTATGGATTTTGAGATCTGTATCGTAAGGGATTGATTGACACGACAGAGAAATTACTGATTCGTGACTGCTTACGAAAGCATCACAGAACTGTTATGTAGATTTGGCTGGAATTGTCTGGCTGACAGACGACGTAGGTTTACCTAGAATTTATTGATGAATATACAGATATCTTCTTTCGTTTACGAGTGCGATGTAATACTTCTTCCACCAACATATTGAGGTTGCAATTACAAAATTAGAGAAATAAAATACCATACTGATGCTGAAAATTGTTCATTTTTCCCACGCGCCATTCGGGATTGGAATGCAGTAGATAAATATTAGTTTTGATGCAAAAACCTTCTATCACCCTCAATATTTGTGAATCGCCAAGTATGGATATAGATGTAGACGTTGCAACTGTATAAACTGCATCACGAATGAATACCATGCCCCCATAACATGAGTGTATTATGACTCAAACTCCGCGCTACCTTGCTGAAGGTCTGCTTTTGCGGTTGCTGCTGGTGTCGAGTGCGGAGTTTAGGCCGCGTGGCTGCCTGCAGGTTGACCCTGCTGATACTGCGCATCCGATACTCGCTTTTAACCGCTTTGCGGGTTTCAATATCGTTTAACGCGTCTACAATACGGAATGCGACAAAGGGATTTAGGAATATCTCAATTTATTTTAACTCCGGTTTGTAACATGCTCTTGATGCTGGTGTAAAGTGCAGCCCCTCGATGCGGGGACCACTAGTTCTAAACTGGTGTATTGTGAAGTTGTCTAGTGAGCACTGGCGCTGACGGGTCAGCAAACAGCGCCGGTGATGGAGCACACAACTTGGCGACGCGACGTAGTGCGTACCAGCACGCTGCTCGCTTAGCAGCTGTCTAGCAGCACGACTTGTTTGTTACCTAATCTACACTTTTTAAAAGCATTCTAAATTTTTAACCGAAGAAATACTCAGTTGAATAGCAATGACTCAATTCAAAAAACTTAAATCCAGAAATTCGTGGTCAATCATAACATTAGTTTCAGCCATTTGTTTATGAGATTATTGATCCAATTAATCATCGCATTCATAAAAGACTGGAATATGGGCTCCGACATAAATTGTGCTAATAACCTGACATGTAACATTCCTATTACAAATAGAATAGAAAAAATTTTAAAAGTGTAAAATTACAGCAGATATTTTGAAACGAAAATAATTGTTTAAAAATTCGAAAAATATTAATTTTTGCAGTAACGTTGATTAAACTATTACTGGTGGTATATTTATTCTTAGATGCTCGTTGCGATATCATCGGCGGTCAAAAGTTCTACAGAAAAATATTTACCGATGTGCTTATTTTTTGAATAGATAGCCTTTTAGTAAACATTTCGGTATAGCTTTCATATTTTCACGCTGAGCCAGCGCAGTGTGTTATCTAAACATCTTTAGTTTCTAAGAATGCTTGTTTTCATTATTAATTCGATTTTCTTTGACCTCATCTGTATAAAACACTGATAGACAATCCAAAACTATTGAGTCTTTCTGTTGTATAGTTGCTTTTTCCAGTTAAATGTTTGTTAGTTCGTGATTATTTTATTTCTGGAAACTTTGAATTTGCGACATCAGTGTGAAGTTTTTTTAATTTGTTTTGACTTATCTAATTGTTATGATGTACGGGGGTTTGAAAACATTTTCCGATGTTCTGGTTTGATGTGCTGTAGAAAATTGTAATAACAGTGCTGTTTTGTAACAGTAGTATTTATGTATGTTTATTAATTTGAGTAAGGTCTGGTTTGTTAAGTTTTACGTGCTAACTGAGTTATTGTTTCCCGACTGTTACTACCTTTGGTATATAACAATTTTTTGTGAAATGAGAATTTTTTGTTTGGTAATTTTGATTGTTTTGATTCTTATGCCTGCATTTATTTGATTTACTGGTTCATTCCTCTTAAACTTTTACAAACTTTTTCTTGGTGCCCGCTTGGTGTATTTGTCATGAGAGGAATTACGGAGTGGCACGGGATTGGTTGGAGAGGAAGACTGATATATTTTTTTTATCTGCTTTACGTCTCTCAACAGCGAGGTCTTTAGAGACGGGAAGGGATGGGGGGAAAGGATGGGGGGCAAGTAATGGGAAGGGATGGGGGGAAAGGATGGGGGCAAGTAATGGGAAGGAATTCGGCCATGGCCTTTTGAAGGAAGCATCCCGGCATTTGCCTGGAGCGATTTGGGAAACCATGGAAAACCCAAATCTGGATGCCCGGACGGGGATTCGAACCATCGTCCTCCCGAATGCGAGGCGAGAACGCTAACCGTTACACCGCCACGCTCGGTGACTGATATTGAAGGCCGTAGAACTTGGTGTATCAATCGTACTAATGTTCGAAGCGTTTCTTAAAATTTAATTCATTCATACCTTAGTAACGGAATTTGTTTAGTTGAGTACATTTTTTTTTTTTTTTCGATTGTTGAATTATCCGTTTTGTCGAGTGCATATGTGTTTGGTAAGAGAACGAATTTTGTACTAGTTTCACCGTTGACAGGAGTCTTTTTAGTTTGCGCTCTTTTTATTGTGAATATATTTGTCCCTTTATTCCTAATATGGGGACTGAAATGTGACATATTTTTCCATTTGCTTTATAACTTTCTGACCAGTTTAGTAGGATGAAGGTTGTTACTTCAGCGATACGGAAATCGACATTTCAGGTTTCCCGAAATCACTCCAGGCGAATACGGAAACACTTTTTTCATAGATGACAAGAAGATTTTCTCTAGAGTTCCATTTCCTCAACTTTTTCCGACTCTAATGAACTCTTGGCCGACAAGTCGTAATAACAAAAGAAAAATACATGTTTGTTAATTCAGTAGTCCAGGCTCATGCTCCGAGGTTTTTTTCCACCCTGTCCGTGTACTAGCGATGGTACTCATTTCTTGTGGCCCCGTGGGTCACACCAGTTCACCATCACCGTGCTGCTATTCCAGCGAGACGGGTTTATGTCTACTACGCCTCGAATGTTGAAAGTGATCTAATCTACCTGCAGACAGTGATTACCTGTTAGAGCCACTTTGAGCTTTACATTTATGTGCACTTACCGTTTGCATTAGGCTCCGATGTGAGTGATGGTTGTAGTAAACGTGCGCTCGCCTGTTACGTCTGAAAACTCTCAAGCTGCAGACGCTCGTAACCTAGCTGTGTACGATGTCACGCGATGGGCCAGAAATTTAGGTTCGTTTCTCAGAGAGGGAAATTTATCAGTGTGAGGCTAAACCCGTTTGGTGTATTTGTTATGAGGGGATTTACGGAGTGACACGGGATTGGTCGGAGAGGAAGACTGATGTTGAAGAGTTGAGGCCAAAGAACTCCAGTTTGAGTCGTCACCCACTGAGTCAACAGACCGCTCTATTTTGTCAGTTAATCTGGTTAAAATATAGAAGCAGCATTAATTTAGCTACTCCATTTCTAAGGAAGTTCTACATGCATATTATTAATATTTAACCGCTAAAGAGCTTAATATTAACCTTCATATATTTGGGATAACGTTTGGAACCTCAGAAGCATTTAAGTAAATGATTTCAAAGTGGACGATATCAATTCCGAGGGGCCACGTTTGACTTGCAGGGGGTCAATGTGAGCAACAAAAAAATTGGGGCGGGGATGGTTGAAACCATAGGCGTTATCAATTTCGTCGTGTAGTAAAGTAATTTCAATTTTTTAGTATTGTTAAAATGAATGTGGACATACCATCAAATCGGGCCTGCAGGCAAAATGCTATTGACACCCGCGTTAATTGTTTCATTTTAAAACTATCAATATTCAAAACTTTTAAATCAATAACAAAGGCTCAGGACAAACATGCTATTAATTTTTGTTGTATCACGGTTACAACAAACATTCAATATCAAAGCCAGAACCGCATTGATGATTGATAACATGGATCCTGCGATAATAATACAATAACTATCACCAGGCAAAAGGAATAAAGTCATTGTAACTTGTTCTTTGTTTACGGAATTCTGTAACTTCAAAAAAGGGCTGCTAGATTTGTTTCTCGAAATTATCGCAGAACGCAATCAGTAACAGATATGATAAAAGAGCTGGAGTGGGATTCATTGGAACACAGGAGGAGGGTGAAAAGAGTCATGGGAGTGTACAAGGCGTATGTTGATGATGGGGCGTGAAAAGATATTGGTATAAGAATTAAAAGTAATGCTTGGAAGGGAAAAGATCACCGTGACCACAATCTTGCACTCGATTTCAGGCACTAGGATTTAGGAAGATTCTCTTTTTAGGCAAGGGTTTCAGCGATTGGAATAAGTTACCAAGAGAAATTATGAATAATTTACCAATACGTTGAAAGAACTTAAAGTTAAAATTTGTAGAGGGAAAATGTAGGTGGATGCAAGAAAGAGGGGAAAATGAGTGTGTAGGGAAATTGCCACCGGGGCGTGCGCTCCATTGCAATTTTATTAAATATTATTAGAACATAACAAGTGCAGGGATGTATATCAAAAACTATTAGACAACTCTTTTATATTGTAAATTACACTATAAAATAAAATAGAAGGTATCAATTCTTAAAATAAACAAATTTCACAAATGTTTGAAATCAATAAACCTCACTAATGAACTATCAACGAAAAAACAGTAACTATCTCAAATTATCCATACAAACTGTCGTGTCTATTTACAAACTATGCACTGTAAATTTTAATGTTAAACAAAATAAAAAGTACAAAATTAGTCTTTAAATTGGCAAAATTAGTTACCTGCGGGAGCTGGAACGTGTTCGTATCTATACAACAAATGCGAGTAACGAAACATGTTGGTAACGAAATGAATTTGTGAGTAACGATTCGGTACTTCGAGTCAGGCGACGAAACCGTTACTCAGTAACGAATACATCATTACTTTTACAGCTCTATAGACAAATAAGGCTTCACTCCAGCTAAAGACTGCAGTTTTCACAACTACCTCTTCTCCATGCGCTCACATTCGGCGGTGGATAGCCCTCCTAGCCCGCTCTGGTTACTACTTGTAGCCTCGTAAGACCTTCGGGAGAGATGCAATCCGGCGGACGCCCTATAAGGAGCAAGTTCTACAACTTCTTTCCACTCGCGCCTCTCGTAAACATTTCGACACATTCTAAAACATCAAAAACTCTAATTAAAGTCCCTAAATGAACTCCGGTAACTTTACAATGTACTTTTGTTTTATTAGCATTCGACCTTGCAAAAAAGTCCTTTCAAATCTAAAAGCACTGTGTCAGGCGTGTAAAACACGTTTAACATTACAATTCAATATTAGCATGTCAAGAGGTCTCTGGCTGACCTAAGTTTTTACGTTTAAAACGTTGTCATGAAAATGCTATTTAACCTTAAAAATCAGCTTATTTGCCTAAGGAGCAGTTACATGATTCTTACTTGCAATAATTTGATTGATCCATTCCTTAGTGTCAAAAATTTTGCTAATTTATTCTGCTTACACTACGACTGAATATACCAAGCGTGGAGGGTGAGCGGTAACGTTAGATCCTGGCATTCAAAAGAACTTCGGTTGGGCCATCAAGATTTCCGTTTTCCTAATCAATCCAGCTGAATGCCCAGATGGTTACTTCAAAAGTCCATGGTTGAATTCTTCTCCTTCCTTGCCGCTTTCCAACCTCAAATGACCTCGATGTGAACCGCGTGTAAAGTTCGAATCAAAAAAATTAATTGGAGCTACTGGTTATTTTCGATAAAAAGAATTATTTGTGAAAACCAAATTATATAGTGGTCAGCTAAAACAATACGAATAAAGTAAGCAAGAGCGTTTTGAGCATTAGTCTTATGAGTGAAGCCACTGTCACTAGGATTGATCTTTGGAGTCATAAAACTCCCATGTGAAATATTTGAAGTAAGGCAATGCAGTGATAAGATAATGGTAGATGGAGAAGTCCTCTTATGTTGTTACTGAAACAAGCGCTGTGCTGCCACACAGTGAGTATTGGTGGGGGTATGTGGAACGCTGCCAGTGAGCGGGGGTGGGGTGGGCAACCAGCAGCGCCTCTGGGCTGTCGCCTTAGGGCAATAATCTCAGCGAGACGGCTGTCCCCCGGGCGCTGTGCCCGGAGGTTCATCACAGCGCCAACACATTATCTCTGACCCGGGGAGGATACCATGGCAGCAACACCATCCATCGAACGGCAAACCGTAAATATGAACTGATGAAGCTTCCCTCGCCAATCAAAGTTAACAAAAAATAGTCACTGCGATAAGCATGCAAATATTCCGCATTTAAATTCGGTTTTCCGAGATAGATTCTGAGATAAGCGCCAAATTCAGTTATTCGCGCAATAATCACAAGGTTCTCCAGAATATCTTCTCAGTTTTGCGACTTGGAAGGAACACCTGTTCCATCTAAATTCAGTAACAGTAATCGCAACAATTTTAAAATCAGTGGAATAATTTTTAAGCCAATTAAATCTAGCCGCAATGAAATCACCAATTATTGTCTTAACATTACAGCACTGTAACCATTTTGTCTAATGCTAAACTTGTTTCGTTGACGATCTGGGAACAGTGTTATTTAGTCCATAAAAAAAGAACATATAAGTCCAGTCTTATAAATATTCGGCTTCTGTCGTAGACAGCGATGACGGTTATTCTTCACTTAGCGAAAAGCTAGTTTATAGAATGTCGGAAGAAGCATACATAACATTGTATTCCTAATCACTTAATTTCACGAACTTTCATGTGTTCTAGTTTGTATCTTCGAGTTTAATTCATTAGAAATTTATTTGTAAATCGAAAAGAATGCGACATCTTTGAAACAAGTGGTTATTACATTTGCTAAGCAGATACCAGACAAAAGGGATGATGGTGCACGTATCTTGCGTTGAGTTAATCGAGTTAATGTACCCTTACTGCAACAACTCGATCAGATTTTTTCAATAATTATATACATATATACTAATTCTAAAAGTGCCCTTAGATGACCTTTTCTGATATCTAGAAACGAGACACTTTGATCGAATAACAAAGTAACTACATTAAGGTGCAAATGTATGATGTAAAAAAAAAAAAAAAAAAAAGAAAAGAAATCTGTCGATATTAACAGGATAGCACGTTGGATGAAGGCCATTCTCCCAAAATTCTAAGAATCTGTTAGCAAAAGCGTGGTGATGAGTGGTAACAGTCTGGCCTCGCATTCGGGAGGACACGGGCTCGAATCTCCGTCCGGCCATCCAGATTTGAGTTGTCCATGGTTTCCCCAAATCACTCCAGGAGAATGCCGAAGGAGCTAATTCCTTCCAGTTCCTTGCCCACAGTCCTTTCCCCGCCTTTAATGACCTCGACTTCGACGAGGTGTAAAGTAATAAAAAAAATAGTATGACGGGAAATTCAGAAGATTCTTAAAAAATCTCATCGAAAGCTTGCAGTTGCGGAGATTAGAGACAAAAACTACACAACGTATAACACAACTTATAAATAACCTATTTTAAAGGTTTATAAACCAGTTTAGAATTTACGTATTTATGGTATCCGATTATTTTCTTTTAAGTGACGCTTATTTTCCTAGAAACATAAGACAGGCACATGTTATGGGAATTAAGATAATGAGGAATTATTGTAGAAATTCTTTTCTGCAATAAATTTACCCCACATTTTCATGTTCTCTGTAAACTCTGCATCTGCTTTAAGAGAAATGCCCCACTTATTCAGTTTTTATCCACATTTTTTTTCTGTTTTGCATTGATAGTACTTTTTATGGCACAACTATGATTATTAAATAAAATGACATTATTTTATTTCAGCTTCATCAGCATAAGCTAAATTTTGTAATCCCCAATACCGTCGTCTGCAGTCTGAATGGTGGTCAGTCCAAGTTAGTTTGTCACTATTAGCGGAGTTAAGCGCATCTAGTGGTAGCTGCGATCCCATTTATTGCTAGAAAAACAACATCCCCGTCGTTGAAATCGTTTTATGTAGCTTGAAAGCTGGTAAACTATTCTTCAAAGTGATTATGAAATAAAAAACATGATGTGAGTTATGAGTTTAAATTAGGATCTTATACGTTTTCAAGAAACTGTGTGATTTCGAAATCAATATTGTTCCGTTTTCCGCTAGAGCATTAAGTTCCTTAGACAAAAAGAATTTTTTTAATTAAGTATGTTGGTTGGTGAAAGCTTAAATAGTGAATATTCAATAACAAGCGTGAGTGAAATGCGTTTACTATTTTGTCACAATCATTATTTCTTTGTAACCCTTTCTTAGTTCTAGAAACTTTCATCTCAACATGGTGCATTGTTCTTATTTTGTATTTTTATGAACTTAAACACACAATCGTAAAACTTTTTTTAACCTGAATTCAAGCCAATGATCATCGAAATGCGATCAATGTAAATTGAAACCAGGAACCGAAAGTGTTAGAACTACAGTACCATAAGTTTTGTGTCACATATTACAAAATTACCGTTTCACCTAATGTAAAAATCAATTGAAGGGACAGCGGGAATGATAGCAGATGAGTTCAGAAAATCAGATTTATGATGAAGCAGTCATATATAGGGAAGTCAGGATTGCTTATAAATTCATCGCGATCTGGATGTTATTTCGGCATGGTGCGACGAATGTCAACTTACACTAAATTGTAAAAAGTGCAAGAAAATGTGCATAAATAACAACAATAATTCGTTTATTGAGAAATGCACAGTAAACAGTTCAGTTAACGGTATACTCGATTCCGTAAAGTGTTTGGGACTAAAGGAACATGAAATGGGACATTAATTCGGTCCTAGGTAGGGCTAATTTTATGCTGCGATTCATAGGTCGAATCTTAAAAAACAAAACTCTCACGCGTCCACATTTGGACTACTGCTGTGCCGTTTGGGATCCGTTTCGTAAGGGATTGATTTACAGTACAGAGAAGAGCCGCTCGATTCGTGAGCGCTTGCTACAGTTCTTACCAAAGCAACGCAGAATTAATTCGTAGATTAGGCTGGAATTCTCTGGTTGACAAGCGAAGCAGGTCTCGTTTGAACTTATTGGTAAACATATGTACACCCGCTTTCACTTACGAGTGCGATGCAATATTTCGTGCACCAACCTGTGTGGCTCGTAATGACAGGGAGGATAAGATTAGAGAAATAAGGTGCCGCACTGATGCTTATATGAATTCTTTCTTCCCTCGTGCCTTTCGGGATTGGAGTGCACAGAGAGGAGGTTAGCTGTTGTGCAAAGCACCCTCTGCCGCCAACACCTTCGTTACTTGCGGAGTATATAAGTGGATGAAGAGTAATTTTTCCCTTTTACAAATTTTAATCTTAAATTGTTTTAAAAAAATTGTTACTGTCTTATGCCAGAAATTAAGTGATAATTTGGGGTCATGGAATGTCTTCTTTTCGATTAATCCCCTCGCCCCCTTTCCACCCCCATAAGTTTTTCACCCCATAATTTAGGCAAACCACATTTTTATCCGATTTAGATAAGAATTTGTACACCTATACTATAAAACAAACAGAAAAATACTGCCTACGTATGGTTTCCGAATATTCATCCCCTCTCCCCCTTTCCAACCCCATTACGTTTTTACCTCATAATTTAGGCAATGCACATTTTTTATCCGACTTACATAAGAATTTGTACACTTATACTTTAACACAAACAGAAAAATACTGCCTACGTATGGTTTCCGAATATTCATCCCCTCTCCCCCTTTCCAACCCCATTACGTTTTTACCTCATAATTTAGGCAATGCACATTTTTTATCCGACTTACATAAGAATTTGTACACTTATACTTTAACACAAACAGAAAAATACTGCCTACGTATGGTTTCCGAATATTCATCCCCTCTCCCCCTTTCCAACCCCATTACGTTTTTACCTCATAATTTAGGCAATGCACATTTTTTATCCGACTTACATAAGAATTTGTACACTTATACTTTAACACAAACAGAAAAATACTGCCTACGTATGGTTTCCGAATATTCATCCCCTCTCCCCCTTTCCAACCCCATTACGTTTTTACCCTATAATTTAGGCAAACCACATTTTTTATCCGATTTAGATAAGAATTTGTACACTTATACTATAAACATACCGAAAAATACGGCCTACGTATGGTTTCCGAATATTCATCCGCTCTCCTCCTTTCCAACCCCATTACGCTTTCACCCCATAATTTAGGCAAAGCACATTTTTTATCCGATTTAGATAAGAATTTGTACACTTATACTTTAAAACAAACAGAAAAATACTGCCTACGTATGGTTTCCGAATATTCATCCCCTTTCCTCCTTTCCAAACCCATTACGCTTTCACCCCATAATTTAGGCAAAGCACATTTTTTATCCGATTTAGATAAGAATTTGTACGCTTATACTTTAAAACAAACACAAAAATACTGCCTACGTATGGTTTCCGAATATTCATTCCCTCTCCCCCTTGCCAACCCCATTACGTTTTACCCCATAATTTAGGCAAACCACATTTTTTATCTGATTTAGATAAGAATTTGTACACTTATACTTTAAAACAAACAGAAAAATACTGCCTCCATATGTTTTCCAAAGCGCATCCCCTCTCACGCTTTCCAACTGAAAATGAATGTAACAGCAGTTTAAAATTTATATGTAAATATTTTTTCATTTAATCTATGTGCCTACTCAAGTCCAGCAATAGTGAAGCAATGCCGGGTCAGCTAATTTAACATATTTTGACGTGGCTTTTGCAAACAATACAAAATAGATTGCTCAAAGCAAGGAACATGGTGCTGCTCAATGATGGACGCTAAAAAATATACAATTGCTTCTAGAGTTTCGAATGGTTGTTTACGTTCGGTGTGTTGGCTGGTTTCATAGAGACAGCCAGCGCGCTGTCAGCTGCGTCGTGTTGGTGACGGGGCGCCGCCTCTCGCCACGCCCAGCTCTTATCATTCAGTCCCCAGAGGTCACGCCAGCTGCTTTTATTGCCGTATAAAACTGCTGCGTCTTCTCCCCTGTAATTTTAGAAACCATGCATAACAACGTACAGACATAAAACTCACTATCACTCAAGTCCCTCTCGAAAGCAATTACCATATTTTAGTGTGACAGCATTTTAATGTATGTTTGGTTGGGTGACTTGTGATGCTGCCTCTAAATTTTATTACCAGCTCTCCGACCAGAGTAGAATTAATTACTAGAGAAGTATGAGACACATTAGGGAACATCTAGGAAGCAGCCATAGTCACTCTGCTAAGTAGGAGATTCATCACAAAGGGAGGTTCTGTTTACTTTGTAAACGCGTGTAACCTCCTTAATGTTAATCCTCCCTAAGTGAAATGTTGTCAGAACTCCTTTCATCTCATTACCATTTAATTAAAAGTCTCGAATTGGTGATGATATTTCCCAACGTATCCTTAAATCTAGACCAACGAATTAGTGATTTTGATTTTATTGAGAGCTATAAAGTTTGTCTAAAGTGTGGAGTCCAAGATCCTGATTGAACTATAAGTTATGGGAGCTCTATCTCTTTGACTATTAACAAGTTACATCATCCTCGC
The DNA here is from genome assembly GCA_031002005.1 of Vandiemenella viatica. NCBI lineage: Eukaryota > Metazoa > Arthropoda > Insecta > Orthoptera > Morabidae > Vandiemenella > Vandiemenella viatica. The sequence goes on from CM061920.1 coordinate 169,135,060, forward strand.
TCGAATGAATAACGGCAACAGGGCACACAGTTCAAGAACTGCTGTCCTTAAAAATAAAATGGATGTTATATTTTGATATTTAAATAAATTCAGTATTCTCATCCTCTGATCATAAATTATCAGATATTTCAACAATTTTATAAGTAATTAATACCCTCCTGTAAATTAATGAGTGTTCTATTCCAAAATATAACATATAAAGTGATTAACTTCCACTTTTCTAGGAGTAGAATGTTTTCTGATTGATGTCTTTCCGTTATTTCATATCCATTTAAAGATCCTAGAATCCTATGTTTGTAAAATGTACGATATCTCAGTCATTATGTGATTATGGATTTTCTCAGATGCTGGGGAAGATTGTAGTTTCAGGGATTCTTTTAAATTACAGTTTAAGTCAAAGTAATCAGTTCTTACGCTCCAGATCTCTGCTTTAATATCTTTTCTAAAAGTAGTCCGCACAGAATTTAAAACCAACTTCAGCGATCATATTGTTGTCGTAGTGTTTCTGTTTAGTACGATAGTAAATGTTGATTCTTCTTCGACACTAAATTTCCCATCTCAGTTACTTGCATGAAGTACCCGCTGGTTGGTTGGACCCCTCTTATGAAACGTACCAGGCCTCGTTACGGAAGTAATAAGGCCATTTCCTTTCCCCCGTATGTGTAAGACACGTTGCAAGTCTGTATATAACAGTGTTAGCTGTTGGTAAGTGTATTATTCTGTTGACATTGTGTAGAGAAAGATGAAGGATCGCTGAGAGTAAAGTCGGGTGCTGGTCCATTAAAACCTTCTACTCAAGAATATACCATTAGTCCGCCTAGTTTAACACCCCTATTCAAAGGGGAATCACCATCAACCATGACGTGTGATCTCAGTTTATACGCAGTATGTAGACTTTAGGAAATTACCTGAGGACTGTGGTGCAAAATCTGGAGATGAGGAATCGTGCACTACCCCCGCATCTCTTGCCTTGCGATAGTAAAAATGTTTTCCCCTACTGTGACCAAAAGTAGCTAACGCAGCGGACATTATTTTGACGCCGTAATAACCAAATCCAAAGTTTGAGCTTACTTTATGTTGTGCGTTCTGAAGTTTCCAGTTCCTTTTAATATCCACTCTTCTAATTCCTGATTTACCTTGACTGTTTTTATCAAATAAACCTGCTTTTGGTTGTTAGATGTGAGAACTTCTCTTGGTGCTAACTGCGAAAGAACTGAAACGTTTCAATATCTATGTCAGTGCGGTCTTATCTAGAGGCCAGTGTATAAAATATCGGAGCAAGACAAAAGTGATGAAATTTAGTAAAAAAGATAGCAGTAATAGTGGATTAAATATAAAAATGCGATAGAAGAAGTAAATGAATTCTGTTAGTTAGGAAGTAAAATTTCAACTGATGGCCATAGCGGGAATGATTTTAAAAGCTAGAGCGAAAAGAGCTTTCATGAAAGGTTTCGAACATTGATCTATGACTCAGGAAAAACTTTTTAAAACTATGTGTGGAGCAAAGCACTTTATGGTAGCGAAGCCTGGACTTTCGGAATAAAATAAAATAATAATTGAAGCATTTGAAAAGTGGTGCTATACATGGATGCTAAAAAATAAGTTGACAGTTAAGATATTGAATGAAAGTCTTTTAGACATGATGGGCGAGAAAAGAAGCTTGTGGAAGAGTCTTACAGAAAGAAGAGACGGGATGGGAGGTCACATTTTAAGACACGCGGGATTGGTTAATTTCTTAGTGGAGAGGACAGTTGAAGAAAAAAACTGTAGAGGTAGATTAGAATATACGAAGCAGATAACTGAAGATGTAGGTTATAAGGAGTATGTTGAGTTGAAAAGATTAGCGCAAGATAGGAAGGGATAGAGAATTGCATTAAACCAGCCGAGAGACTGATGTCAGCAAAACCAATACAAAATATTTCAGATCATCCCTCGCCATCTGAGGAAGACCGTACTAACATGGGTAGTGGAACGTCTTTCACTACTGCCGAGGTTAGAGGCAAGAGAACATGAGAAGTATTATCAGCCACGAAAGCAGGCTCTTGTTCGTGTGTATGACGTTTGTTTGTAATGTTAATGAAGTGTGTACTTTACCTAATGAATTAAACTATATAGCACAGCACTGCTGGCTGTAGGGTCTCGAAGGTTAATTACACCACCGACCGAAGGTGCATTCCTCTTCTTCCGTGGTTGAACCTATACCTTAATGTTACGGGAGAAGTAGCTGAATATTTCTTCAGATCGCAATCATTCAAATCCAATTACTTCTTTATTCCGCCCTCCACTGCCTCCTATGATAAATTCCAAAGTAGTCACTCACCAGCTTTATTTTGCTCATACATTGGTATAATGACTTTGCCACATTCTTTTTGTCTTTAACAGCACACGAGACGGTGTTCGAAAAAGTTCTAGGCATCGACTTTGGGTTGAGGTGTTATTTGAAATTTCTTTCTCTATGTTGATACTGTTACAAGGGTTATTTCTGCATAGCAAATGTGTTTTCTTTGATATCAATAAAACTGAGTACTGTTCTGTAGTAATAGTCTTTAAAGAAATTGGTTCAGCACCAAATGAAATTCATTTCAACTTAAAAGGCGTTTATGAGAATCTTTTCATGTACTGTCGACAATAGAAGAACGAGATGATGAATTTCAGTTTGACAGTGCCAGACTTATGACGGATGTATAGAAATTACGTACTGTACATCAGAATAAATCAATGAATGAATGTATTAGTTCATGTAGTAACAGATGATAGGCGAATTAAAGCGAGTAAAATTGCTGAGGCTATAGATACGAATATGTTTCCCTTTCAATTATTTCCATTACAACGTTGTGATCGTAGTTTGTAACATGGGCGCCAACTTCTCCAGTCCTTAATCAACTCGCACACATAATTGGCGACTGCGCATTCCTGTGTGTGGTTTATTGGTGAGCGATTAAAATGTTCAAAAATAATGGAGCAACTCGACTTAGTGTAATATTTTCCATTATCTGTTTCTTGAATGTAAGGAACGTGAAATCGCCTTTTATTTACCCTCAACTATCTGAGGTAGAGATGCCACGAGTAAAGGAATAGATCAGAATGTTTAATGAGGTTCGTGACATTATGCATAACAAGCGGCTTATCGGTCGGTCGATGGTGGTTTTGTGAATGTAGTTGAGGCAAAATTTTGTGAGAACAGATGATTCACAGTTTATTCGCTCTCCTTGGGCATCACACAAGTGTCACCAAGTGTTTTCTGCTGAATCGTGATAGTTCATTTGTAGTATTGGAAACTGTGCTCACGACAGGTCGCGTAGACATTTATCCGTAACACAAAAACAAACCAGCTGCCTACGCGCTGGATCACAATATCGTGACAGGTGACAAATCTTAGGTGTCCCAGAATCAAAGCAGCAGTCCATTCTCTAGAGATATATCGCATTGCTAATGATGAAGAAATTCATGCAGAGACAATTTTAACTTTTTTATGCAGGAAAGGATTCCCCAAGTGATTTCCGTATTTCTGCATCTGAAGGGGCATCTTGGTGGCTAACGTTTCACAGCAACGATGATATCGGAACGGCCCCATCTTAAAATAGCTGAAGATTATTTAAACAAGTAATTGTAATTTAGGGAATACAAAGTAAGGTAGATGGCTTGTAAATATCTTGTCCACATGGGTTTGGAACTTCTCAATATTTGCAAAAAGTTGTACAGTACATTTTGCGTGGTGAACTGCACATCAAAGAGCCATGGGCAAGGTGACTTTTGCATTTAAGCAGGTGAAAGAAGGATTTATGTAGAAATTGGTTAAGTGTTTGTACGGTATTAAAAATAGTAAAATGAAGTTTTAGTCCGTTAATATCTATGGATGAATCTCAAACTCATCATTACACACCACAATCAAAACAACAATAAAATCTTTGCACTTAAACCACCGTTAAAGCGAAAAAGTAAAAAAGCCGGTTGTTGCAGCAGGAAAAGTTTATAACGCTCTTTTGAGGTGTCATAGTGATTTATTTTATTATCTTGGAAAGGGTATGATAAAAATGGAATTTTTTCGTGTTGTCGAGATGTATTGTCTGAAGCCGTTAAAAAAAATAAAAAAAAATAAAAAAAAAAAAACTGGGTGGTTATTCGTAGAGTAGTGCAGGCCTGAGCCGCTCGCCAGGAACGAGTGGTAGAAATAGAATATCACATTGTCTTCTGCGACCTCACGGCACCAACACGGGCTGCTTTACTTACTGACAAGAAGACACCCACTGCTCATTTGATATGATGAAGCGAGGGAATTTGCGGGTCCACACGTTTCAGCTTGCTCGTAGTGTCGCTAGTCTCTGCTGCTGGCCGTAGCCTGTTCAGTACGAGGTCGAGAACGTGTCATGTCCAGCACCCAGTCGAGGAAGCTGCGGTGACGCAGCGGTCGATATCGAACCGTCAAGTGGGCACTGCAGCACCCTGAGTATCAGCCTACTGCTAAACTAAAAACTAAGCGGTGCCCATGTTGATGACAAAACAGACTAAGTCCTGCTACGAACTGACCTGTGACGCTACAGATAATTTTTTTTTTGTTGTTGTAATGTTAAACAAACAAAAGCTATTTCGATGGAATGCTGATTTTACATTATTAAAAAGATAGTTTTTGTTTATGATGATTGCGCAAGTTTACATTTGTCACTTGAGTTGGTAGCTCATTGCATTTTAACGAGAAAATAACATTTATTGTAAGTAACGAGAGAAAATATCATGAAATAACATGCAAACATTCAGATTTTTAAGTTCAAACTTAATGAGAACTCTTTTTGACTTCCAAAAATACCAAATTTATGCTCTAAGTAATGTCGTCTTCTTCAAGGATTAGTCCGTCTTCCCGACCCGGTCCCTCAGACCATCTCTTCAGTGGACGTCCTGTCTCTCTTCTACATCTAGTCTCATACTTTGGAAGAAGTTCGTCACTCATTCTTAATGCATATTCATGTCGTTTATTTTTATAAACCTATATTTTGTCATGTATTACGAAAATCTATAAATCTATGCCTTATTATTTCATTCCAAATGTTGTGTGCTTTGATAGTCCCTCTAATAATTATCAGGAACTACACTTATGTGTTTTGTATTCTGCTTCTGTATTTATTCCACAGGACACATGTTACACTTCCATATAAATGTTGGGATGGAAAATATTTTATAGACCTTCACTTTGGTTTCTTTCCCACAACTTTAAACAAATGTTCATTTAATTTTTTATTCGAAAAACTCTATAACTTGTGCTCAATGGCGCGGACTCTACGTTCCAAATGTTTAAATTCTAATGTCTATTCTGAACCGGCACATTATCATATGTTTTTGAGCTTGTAAGGTGTTACTCTCTAAATTCTACAATTTTCGTTTGGGTTTTAGAGATTTCACAGATTGGTAATGGAATTTGGCAGATGTATAGTTTTCTACTGAAATTTTTTTTGAGTATATGAAGATGAGATGATTTGTTCTTTTGGATAGGAAAACCTTTCGGGTCTAGTTCATTCTATTTCTGTGCAAAACGACAAGATAAGAAACACAAGAGACAGACGGTCCGGTCCCTTGGTTGGTTTTTACCGGCTTTGCAGCCTTCCCTTTTGGGCTGTCTAAAATTATGCTGGTGCGTTTGTACAAACTTTAAATGACCAACGTTAAATGATCTGGAAGGTCCATTTGTTCAAGTATATGCTAAAATTTATTTCACTTTACTAAACGCTTCAGTGAAGTTAATAAAAGCTGAGTTCTTATAATGATTATTGGAGCTTACATTTTGTATCCAGAGTTCATAATGCTCTTATCCTTATACCATTCGATGTATCTTGAATTCTTCTTGGATCAGCTTTCATCTCTAAAATATATTTATCAAATGCAAGTGTTCCACCAAATTTAATAAGTTTGCAATTTATACCATCCGTTTCGGGTGCTTTCTTGTTTTTCAGTTTATTTAAGGCAATTACAACTCTTCTAGGGATACACATTCTATTCCGGTATTTTTTGTAACATAAATTTTTCTGTTCATCAACTTCACAGGGAATAAACAAAAGTCTTTGTAATATATTTTTGTGCACAGTCGACTTTCTAATACACTATTGAATTAACCCGTGCTCTTTCCGTCTCTTCCTTGTTTAGACGTTTCTATATTTTATATGCTAACTACTGTTTAAAACTTTTATATCCAGAAGACAGTAAATCCATCCACATTCAGGAAATGGAGCTTATACTTTCTTAATCAAACAAAAGTATGGAATGTATTTACTCATGCTGATCAGACCATAATTAACGAAGTTTCTTAATTAGTCAGCTCACCAAAAGGTTCCGAATTAATATGCGATAGTATCCAACATTTTGAACTGTAATTTTTACTTATTGCTTCACGTCCAATTCGGTATTTATTTTTGTTAATTTATGATGTCCATAATAAGTGTATTTGCGGTATGCTTTTCCTTATTTGTATTGATGTAAATGATATAAACTTTTATATGTCCCAGTTTTGAAATACAGTACGATAAATTTAATTTTCAATTCTATAAAGGAAAACAGCTAGCTTTTAATTTCCATGTAAAGATCTCTGCATATTATCAGTGGCGTAGCTAGGTCAACAAGGGCCCCGGTGCAAAAAAAATTATTTTGGGCCCTCAGGCCAGATGGGCGACCTTTTTTTTCTTTGTGTTGCTGGTAAGGACCTCCTGAGCTGAGGATGGGGCCCTTGAGTTTTGCTTAGGGGGCACTGAGAGGGACCTTAGTGAGGGGCTTCCTGTGTCTCAGGGGCCCCCTTAGACGACTGTAGAGCTAAAAAAAAAAAATTAAAAAAAGGTCGCCAGTTTGCCATGAAGGCTCGTGGGCCTCTGAACTGCACTTGGGGGCCCCCAGAGGTGTGCTTCGGTGCCCCCTGAGTGTAGGGGCCCCGGTGCATTGCACCGCGTAGCCACATAGTAGCTACGCCCCTGCATATTATTAATATCAATAATAATTACATTTTATTTCAATAGCACATATTAAGTTATCAGGATTGCAAAACCACGTGTTTCACACCGAGTAAGTCAAATGTCTGTTTAATTTCACCACCCTCTTCGATTTTCGGCATAAATTGAAGACAAATATCTCAAGAGGATCTGCTATTATGTGTTAATGGGTGTGGGGAGGGGCTTGTAGACTGGCCCGCCGCTAACTGTTTGAACGCCCGTGTGCAATACCAATTATGCCGCCCCTGTCTGACTACAGCCAGTGGTGGATCTAGGAGTTTTCAGAACCGGGTTAAAAACTATGAAATTTTCGCCCTTACTACATAAATTTCGTCGCGGCGACAATGGAGTGTCTACTATCGCGGGGCGGTGACTGTGGATCACTCGATTTGCCGCTCCCCTGGACGTGCCGCCCGCGTGCGGTGCACACCTTGCACGCCCGCTTACGGCGGGCCTGCTTTTAGAAGACACATCGTAATGATTTGGGTATGTCATTTGGTAACAAGTTCACTTGGCCAGGACTCACCAGGGAAAAACAGGGAAAGATTTCAGATTTTTGTCTCAGCTGGAAGAATAACGCAGTGATGAAAAGGCACTGAAACTTTAGACCATTGCTTGAGCAGGTAGGCAACTCAAACTTAAAAGATGAAGGTGAGGCAAAGGAGAAAACATTTGGGACATGTTAGCATTAGATTTCAGGCTTACTCGACCGACAATGTAAGAAGTTGGTTTTTCAAGGAAGTGTTAAACAATACGCCAGTATCTGAAACACTAAAAACCTAGTTAAGAATAAAGACAAAACGTAATTAATTGTGACGCAATATTCTTTTCCTTTCAGATTTTGGAGGTAAAAATTAAACTAGGGTGATTGGTGTCTGGAATGAAGGGGATTTCACGTTCAAACAATTTTTCCTCTTTTGCTTTGATCAAAGCCCATTGGAATTGGGAACCATCTGTTTGTTCTGCGGAAGAAACTAATTTCTTTGCTGTGGTCAACCTATTATTCCGGATAGAGCTCTCTCGCTGTAAGCTGGCTTTTATTACATTCTCTGACTTTCCGAACACTGGAAGCTGTAGTGGTGCGGTTGTATTATGCTACACAGAACCAATTTAAACTTTGTACGAGGTACAAATACGTATAAAATAAACAACGAACATTAGTTGAGTTAGCGGCACATTATTCAAACACTCAAAGTAGAGTATTTATTTCAATAACTGAAACGTGTTAATCACTACCAGTTTTTTAGAAAACGATAGAAAGGGGGAAGTGTTTGTGTTAAAGTGAATATCATAAGCTAATCTCTCCAGCATGCGAAATTGACAAATGCAAGCTTTTTAAAAAGCAATTGTATTAATTTACAATTTGAAAATTGTATCAACCACCTGAAGGAATGGACAGGTAATATCATACAACAATTATTTTTTTTGTATCAGTTCCATGCAACGCTAGTCACGGGTGTTCTTCAAAGGTTTTATTTATGTACTGTTAAGATAAAGAAACCTTTCATAGCATAACAGCAATTATGTTCCTACCAGTTAAGGAAATTACTTTCAATTGTGCCCTGTTGCTCTATAATTCTTTGTTGGGTATCTCAGAAAATTAATTTTATTGCTGTCACTGCTTCGAGAGAATAGATTTTTAAACTTAATATTCAATGGCGAGGCGGTCATTGGAGCCGGAAGAGAAATGGAGACTGTGAAAGGAGAGCTATTAGGCCACCGAAGAGTCCCCACATGCGCGTGCAGTTGTTTCGGGAAACCATTAAACACTGAAATTTGGGTGGCTTAGTTGCAATAGATTCATGTCCTTAAGAATGCGAGACCAGCTCATCTACCGGGCTCTGTTCCTTCAAACAACTATTTTACAATAAAAGTATTTCCTGTTTATTTATGACAGTAATTAAGCATAATTTTGATGTTATGGCTCAAGAATGTTGCATTTTTTCCATCTGTGAGCTATCTATGCGCCCTTGTCACCATATTGCGTATTGACAAATGCAAGAACGTTATTAATACATTCGTTCGTCATGAGAAGAAGATAGTAGTTCCTTCTGTAGATTATGAGAATTAAACTATTCAATTAGCGTGATTTCAAATGAGTAGCAGCAATATCGCATGAGCAGTTGAGGAGAGGAGGAAAAGGTGGCTGGTATACTCCAAAAGGTAACACTACTGTATAGGCTTTCAATTGACTGCACCACTCACCTCTGGCTTTACCGTCTACCACAAGCCTGTAGTCTGGGCTGGTGGCTCAGTGGTTAAGGCGTATGGTTTCAAAACTTTAGGGCTCGGTCCCGAATTCAAATGCTGTGATGCCAGGAATTTTTAAGAGTTGGTTTGATCATGTGAACCAGACCAGGACATTCCGCTGTTTACATTCCACGTTAAACACTAAGTATAGCCACGACAGAGGCGGAACACGCGCCAAATCGAATGTTCGGACGATACCAGAGTTTGACTCACGTGTCATTCTGTACTATGGCTACCTAGATCATTTCCCAGAGAACCCGCAGTTGGTTGAAAAAAAAATTAAAAAATAAAATAAAAAAATAAATAAAACCTCAGCTGCTAGTCCGAAGGCGGACCGTAAATATAGTGTGAGTGAAAGCATTAATTTGAGCAATTCTTCATAATTGAATCAAGCGATGTTGACCGAGCGGGAGCGGTTAAGCTCTGGCCTCGCATTCGGCAATACCCCCGTCCGGTCATCCAGATTTGTGGGCTATTCCATGGTTACTCCAGATCACTCCTGGTGAATGTGAGGATGCTTCCTTCTAAAAGGCCATAAGCAAATAAAAAAAAAGTGATGCTGAAATTTAATTTCTTGTAGATGTGTTCAGTATACATGGATGACATATTTTTCCATGAACAGATAGTAGCTTACACAAAGTTAATAACATCGCAGGAGATACAGAAGCCGTAGTATCACATGTGAAGTATTAGACATTTCCCCATCGAAAGAGGTCTTCTTTATGCTGCCGATAGCACTCACGTGATTAATACTGTGTATGTATGCTCTGTCAGGCAGACGTCAAAGGACACAGGCGCTGTACTCGTATTATTAACATACACCGTACCTGATTGTGAAATCGTTATTTGATATAACAAAGATATAACCAGTCGATAAGCTAGTGCATATGATTGTAGTGTTTGTTTTTAGTATAACACTGCTACTGTTGTCATTTGATATTTGGAGTAGCGACACTGTGCTTACGAATACGTCTTGCATTTTACGGATTTAAAGAAATTTCGCGCTTTTATCGAATAAAGCTAACGACAAGTGTCATATGGAAAATAGATAAACACATGGCTCACGTTCCTCCGTATATCACGGAATAAAAGGAATATTTGTCCTGTACAATGGGAAAAATGTTTCACTTTTAATTGATAACTTCTTTGGCGACAGCTATTCCAGAAGAGTGTCAACGTGCTTAGGTGAAGTACGTTTAATTGATTTCATTCACGATGATACACTGCTGTCAACTTGAAAATATGGTCAACTATAACCAACCAACGATCCTCAAACATTTTCATTTCTTGGGTCTCGCATTCGGGAGGACACAGGTTTGAATCCCAACCGGCCATTCAGGTTTGGGTTTCATGGTTTCGCAAATCACTCCAGGCTAATGCCGTGATGGTTCCTCCAAAAGACCGTGTCTGATTTCCTGTCCTTTCCCGCCTCCAGTGACCTTGACGTCAATAAGACGTAAAAAAAAGGAACTAGGAAGGCTTTATCGAGGGATGTACCTACTTGATCAACTTCTGTGGAAATTTTAATGGAGGCAAGAATTCCTACATTTAAAGTACACAATACTTCATTTGTTCTTTTATATGTGTATCAAACTTTACAACTGCCTCCTACTTTTGAATTTTGACGCGCGCAATAAAAATACTTGTTCTTAATTTATATTTTTTCTGGTAATTACTTAAGGTATACTGTAACTGAAGAGACTAAAAAAGAGATTGGAATTCTTCAAGCTGACAGGAAACTGAAATTTTCAGATGATGTAAGCAATTCTATACTAAAAAAATACAATTGAAATTAAACCGTAAAAAGATGGCTTGTACTGAAGAAGAAACTAATGAAAACAGGTAAAGAAACACTAGGCCTCAAGAAGCATGACACTAGAAATCCTTGAGTAGGTAAAGAAATATTAAAACTGATAATTCTGGAAGCAAACCACAAACATGTTAGAGATAAAGCGTAACATATCGACACCGAATGTGCAGCACAGCTCCCAGGACCACTGAGCCTACTGTCAAATGAGAACCGTGAAGGGAACTCGGCGGGGTGGCTTAAATCAGCTGAGATCCCACATCCATGCTTAGTGCCGCAGGTCGGAGATGCGGGTACGGAGACCTTTTTGTCTTGAGTTCGTTATTGTGGCAGGTGTGTGAAAAACATAAAAAATGCTTTCATACAAATATCGTCTCTATGTCAGGTTGAGAACTCTTCACCTTACCTTCATATTACGGCCGGCATCTATGGACTGTGAAATGATTCCTTCAAATCCTTCATTCCCGCAGCAGTAGAGCTATATATTATCTTTGGTAAAGGAGCAGTGTTTTGCAACAGAAGTAATATTAAACGTTTTAAACGAATAGTTTTGGAGAGAAAATAAGTTAGACCCACATTTGGCTAATCTCTGCTGTGTCCAATTACTTCTCCGAACAATAGCGAACTTTTCTTGTGCGTGAAGATACTCCGAATAAAAACGTGAAGAGAAAGGCCTCTCGTCGTGTGCTGACGCCTGTGGTAATCACTGCTCGTGAGCGTGACCTCACTGCCGAAAAGTCAGTCAGCAGCCAATAACAGACGACACGCCCGCGCAGTAATAACGCAGTCCACTCCGTTTCTTTTCTGTAATAACTTATCCTGTAACTAACTGTAACCTTAGTTTCTGACGTAGAACAACAACTTAATCATATAGATATTACTGAGAACGCTGTGAGGAAATTAAATCTAAATCAGAATAAGATATCTTTCGTTATTAAATTACGGTTGATGTGCTACCGGAAATTCATCTTACTCCTAAAAGCTAAATAATATTAAAGATAGGTTCTCTGTATTGGTACAAATGACACGGTCTAATCATGTGTTCTGTTTCTATAAAAATCGGGGTGGGCAATATTGAAGCCGTTGTTATTTTGTTGAATAGTATTCATTGGTAGGCCTACTCTAGTTTTCAAGAACTTCATTTAATTATTCAAATTTGTACATTAATGCAAGGTCGCAAGTTGTACATGTATTTTTTTATTTAAAATTCTTAAATGTTCATAACGTCTATATATGTTTCTATACTGAACAACGTAAAAAGGAAAAATATAAATTTTAACCATTCCTCGTTCAGTATTGCTGCCTGACTGCTATGGGTTAGCAATACCGCATTTGCGGGCAAAAATGCTGCTACATTTCCGTGGACTCATTATTACTGGTGTGCTCTGTGAAAAATTGGAGTTAGCAAATGCATAAACTCTCATTATACACCTATTTTTCTTCCTCGTCTATTATTAGTCTACTTTGGAATATAGCGGTTTAGCAGTATTTACTGTTGTAGCTTGGGTTAATAGCTGTTTATACCTAAACGTAACATGGCTCGCGTTAGGCGCCACCGCAGAGGGTGTGGGAGATACAACGGGACCAGGGGCGTGTACGACGGGACGTTAACAAAACTCCGCGTCATCAACTACACAAACAAAAATACACATGTCATAAGAAACGTAGGTTACATGACTCTTTTACAGATGGTAACACTTAAGATTCCCTTACTGCTCTAGAAATTGACAATCCTTGGTTCTAACTACACAGTGGAAACATTAAAAAAGTTCTTAATTACAAACAATGATGAAAGTCAAGGCATTGCTTCATCCGATTCCGTCCGTAAACATTTATCGGGTAATATTTTGAATAAGTTAAATCATTTGAGGTTTGTGAAACACTTTTGTTTGACAAGGAAATGATGCCATTCGAAAAATTCCGAAAATGTAATTTTGGACGAATACAATATTTTCATTCCAGCAAGGTATATGAGGAAACTAAATGACTTTGCGTTACATGTTGTTTGGAACATTGCAGTGGAGAGTGAAAAAGAACGGTCAAGATACTTGGCTGTGGAGAAAGTGAAATGGACGGACAAGAATACGAATGAGGAGTAGATGAAGAGATTAGGCGATAGAGGAACCTGGCGAGGATGGAAAAAAAAAGGAAATTGAGTTGGTTAAGTTACATACGAAATTGTATATAAAAGAGGATCATCGAAGGCAAAACAGAAGAAAACAGGCGAAGAGGGAGGAGAAGGTAAGGAATCGTTTCTTGGTTTTTCTTTTAGTCACCAGTGTCTCAGTAGTTTAACGCTGTCCTCCATTTCCTCCTATTTTCAGCAAACTTTCTTATCTCAAAATACCCCTTACAACTTACGTGCTCAATTATCTTCTTCTTCTCCTTCTCCACCTTTTCCAAATATTTTGGGGTTGGCTTGGTCAAATTTGGAGCTATGGTTTAATGGCTGCATGTCCTTGCTGACGTCAAGTGTCTCATACCTACTGCCAGTACTCATGGGAGAAGCGAAGTGTTTTCAAAACTTGTGACTGCGTTTATCGTCTGATGAGGTATATTTTTAGTTTAATAAATGTGTAGTTTGGGGGATATTGGTGACTAGAGATGCCACGAATAGTGATTTTGCCGAATACCAAATATTCGGCCACGCTCTCGGCCGAAGCGCCGAATATTCGGCAGCCGAATGTTCGGCAAAAATGTGTACTGTGTAACTTTGGCGGGTGACTAACTACGACCTGTCTCATGGGGCAGCCATAAACCACGTGCTCCATTTTGGCCTCCTGTGAACCCCCTCTCCCCCCCACGTAGTCCGACGTGGCTTTTGCCTCCCTCAGCTTGTAGTGAAGTTCTCATTCTCAATAACTTTGGTGTTCTATATGCAGTTTCTTCCTTCCCCAGGTATTTCAACAATGTGACGGTATGTGGAATCACTTAAGAGATGCAGGAAATACCTGAGCTGGTTATTCTCGTAATCGCCTGGAACGGCTTCAGGAGCTTGATACATTGTTCCATTAACTACCACTGAGAAGGTGTTAAATTTATTAAACACTCGTGATCAGTTATGTACAAAGAAAAAGCTCGCTTTTGTTCTAATCATCTCTCCATTAAATAATATGTGGAATTCCATCGAGTGTTTACATCTTGTACTAGTTGGCGGTTTGGCAAGTCAAGTTCTTGGCGAATGAATGTACCGTGTGTGTTTTTATTTTTTTGTTGTTTTTTTATTTTCAACTTTTCTTGTGCAATACCAGAGTGGTTAAAATGGGTAGCAATTCGTCTTGCAGCAAATGAGATTGATTTTTATGTGAAAACTGTTCGCCTACATCGGACGGCAGACCCTTACAAGTGGTGGTCAGCAAACGCTGAACAGTATCCAAGACTGACAGAATTCGCTCGGATTTACTTATCGTCTCCTGGCAGTACGGTATATAGTGAGAGGCTATTTTCAGAAGGAGGTTTAGTTTATGAGGAAAAGCGCAACCGTTTGCAATCAAGATTTTAAGTATTAAATGTAATAATTTGGAATTAAAATAAATATATTTTTTGGTAATGTGTGTGTTTTCTTCTTTCATGATTTGGTATTCGGTATTCGGCCGAATAGTACGCAACATTCGGACGAATACCGAATATGGAAAAAAAGTGGCCGAATACCGAATAGTAGCCGAATATTCGTGGCATCTCTATTGGTGACCGTCCGAGCATTCGCCTTGATGGCTGCGGAAAACCTCCTAAAAACCGCAGTGAGGACGGCCTGGTCTCGTGCCCGGTCCGTTGTACCTCCCAGATCCAATGTGGCCTCAGTGGGGGCTTACGTCCTTGTTATGTGCATCACATATTATAATCCTTGTCTTCACCACAGATTTTTCCTTCAAATGTGTCCTCCACTACCAAGTTAACCAGACTCAAACGTCTTAAAATGTGAGATCTTATTGTGGCTTTTGAGACTCTTTACAAACTTCTTTCCCCACCCATCATTTTTGAAATACCTTCATCTCATTCTTTACTGCTTCTCCTAATTTTCTACGTCCTTCTATAGCACCACATTTCAAAAGTATCAAGTTTCCTTAAACCCATGTTTCACTACCATAAACTCCTGTGCTCCATTACATACAATTTTGACAAGTTGTTTCAGAGTTCTAGATCAATATTTGAAACTAAATTATTTTAGTTATTCCAGAAGGCTCTTTTCGTTGGTGTTATTCTGCTCTGCCATCAGTTATAATTTCACATCCTAAGTAACGGAATTCACTTACGTTTCCTACTATTTATGATCGTAATTTTATATTTAATTCTATAATTTCTGCTACATTTCATGGCTTTTTGCATATATTCTGGTTGTATTTAGTCCAGATTCTACCCCTCCACTATTTTGTTCATGCCATTCCACAATTTCTCTCTTCTATCAAAACAACGTCAGTAGCAAATCGTAGCATACTGATTTTTTCTCCTTGAACACTTATGCCACATTCAACTTTTACACTTCCTTTATTGTTTCCTCTTCATACAAAGTGAATATTAACGGGGGTAGACTACAAACTTGTCTCACATCCTGTTTAACAGATGCCTGTTCCGGCGAATCTCTACTCTTATTATAGCTATCTAATCCTTGTATAGATTATAAATTATTCTTCTATATCGATATCTTATACTTAAATTCTTTAAAATTTGAAATGTCTTGACTCCTTTGAATTATCAATTCACATTTCCATCATCAATCTTTAACCCATTACTTGGGGTATATCCTTCGTAAATGATTCCTAAACAATGTATTTGGTATCATCGGTTTATATTTCGCACAGAATTCTAACAACCTGCTTCAACGCCCATTTCTTTCTCAAGCACTAACACTTCTTACAATGTTCATTTCTTTTCGTTCTTCTGTGATGTCTGGATTTTCAACCCCTTTCAAATATTGGATTGATTCTTCAGTTTCAATGTACATTTGGCCTACTTCGTCATAATTGTACATACACTAACATGACTGGTGCAGGATAATTTCTTTCCTCATCCTGTCAATAAATATTCATAACAACTCACTGGTTTCCCTATTCTCTTTGCTTCTGGCTTTACGCCTAGTCGATGTCGAAGTCATTAGAGGCGAGAAAGGACTGGGATCAAGGAAAGGAAAGGAATTAGACCATGGCCTCCACGTCGAGTGAATCGGGGAAACCATTGGAAACCCAAATATGGATAGCTGAATGCGAGGCCAGAGCGTTACAGCTCCCTACTCTCTTGTCGATTGTAACTGTCACACTAGTAACCCCACTGACAGCTTACGTGGTAATTGTCTACAGGGTGTTAAAAAAAAGTGATAAAATATTTAGGAATTGATAGTATGCGTAAAAATAAGCTAGAAATGTCCACTAAACAATGGGCAGCAAACACATGCTTTCGGAGATAATGTCAGGTGCGTAGTGCGTCGACGTCTACTGCAATGCACGCCTTTGTCCTTCAGTATAAGGAATCACCCACTCTTGAAACTCTCCTGGGTGCGTGCTGACATGCATTGAAGACGCGCTCATGGAATGTCTGCACATTGTTAATTAGAGTGGCGTAAACCATTGTGCCACTATACTGTCGCAGAGTGCAGACAGTTGTGTACGTGGCAGTCGTGTTGGTGTCTCTTAAAGATATGCGACACTCGAAGATCGCGTCTTCAATGCGAGTCAGCAGGTGCAGGACCAACCAGGACAGTTTCAAAAAGTGCGTGATTCTTCCTTACGCCGAATGACAGAGGCGTGCATTACCATGGACTGACGTCATACGGCGCACCTGACATTAACTCAGACATTATGTGTATGTGTTTGCGGCCTTATGTTTTATTATACTTTTTGTCTTATTTTGTCAACTTCTAAAATACTTCACACTTTTTTTTGATAACCCTTTATATTCCACAGACTAGAAATCCTGTGAATGCTTAAATTTTAGCCCACTAATCCCATGAACATCTAACTTAATTTGTTCCCTATCCTCAGAGGGATCTCTAATCTACCTGACATATTCAGACTACTAATAATCGACGTTCAGACTCCTTCCTGAGCAGTCCCTATCAAGAGATCTGATTGTGAGGTTGTTTTACCGCAAGAATATTTTACCTAGGAAGAAGCCGTCATTCCATATGTAGTTTTGAGAGGGTTACCCTTTGGGATTTTAATGTAGTGTCAAACAGCGAGTGATACTTTATACAAGAAATTGTTCAGTCGCCAGAGCGTAGTCGGTGCAAACCGGGAGCACCACGTGAAGGAAAGATTGACATTAGTTGAAATATGTTAATACGGTCTCCCTCAAATCATCGATCACTTAAGGTATGGAAGTAACACAATATTGTTTGAGAAGTGGAATGAATAAAGCTACCATCTACTGCATTATTAACATACGTCAAATAAAGCAGAAGCAAAAAACAAATTAAGGAAGATGCTAAGGAATGGATGAAAGCCAGTTAATATCTGTGAAAAAGCAGACCCAATGAGGAAGAAGAAACATGCGTAATATGCAGGAGCGAGGAAAATAATAAGCAGATTTTTCACATTTAAGTTACAGTCTAGCCACTAATAGAAGAGATTGATAGCTATTCCGAATGTTCTGGAACAAATATAATCTTGTTTAAGTACTACCATGCAATACGATTTGTTTGTCAGATGTGAATGTAATACAAGTGTATCCAAGTATGGATAAAGACAATTATTACATTTCCTACACAAAAAGAAGTGAAACTATCAATAATTTGAAATAATTAGGATACAGTTTGGCAAAAAATGTTTTCATACCTAAACATTTTTGAAGGGAATAACCTTTAACAGCCAGTACATAACTACATTCACGATGTAAGAAAATATGGGCAACAAAAACAATTATTGTCTCTTGGAATTCCTAAACTACCGGCAATATGACATCACATCATTGCAGAAGAGTGATAATATGGTAAGAACTAGTAGAATGTAAATTTGATGTTTGATGCCAGTTTTTGAATGAACAATAAATCATTACCTGAACCTGAACGGGTATTCTGTTGTGCAGCTGCGGGTCAGAGATCTGGTTGCAAGAGTTGGAAAGTCTTTAAAACAGCCGCTGTTGAGAGAAAAGTTTGGGGCCGCGCTGCCAAACTTCACTTTCTCCGCCCACCTGAGAGTTATGGATGTCGTTAACGAGTTTACGACTCTCGTCAAAAATCGACCAGCTGCGACAGTGTAGTAGCATCAGCAGATCGTAATCTGCACCGTGATGGGGACCTGCTGAAGAGGGCGCATAACGTTATGATTAACTACTTGCAGATACGCAGGCCACACGTACCTGGTACAGTGCTCACCAGTGGGGAACAAGAAGCAAAATGCGCAGGAAATGCGCAGGGTCTGCTTGTATCGTTTGCCAGTTACTCTTGTTAATTTGTATGAATGTGGTACCTTCCAGTGTGAGCATGTATATTAAAGCAAATCTATATTGGATTAGGCGAATGCTGAGACGTTCCATAGTTTTCGACTCATAAATTTAAGATTTTACAAACGTAACTTACACTTATCATAAAATACAAAGATTATACGTTTCAGAGACAGATTATACCATTGAAGGAACCCCTGGCAGTTTACGGGCTATCTCGCTGACCTCAACTGCAAGGTGCTCTATTTTTTGTATATCATTCTATTTTGTAGTTAACTTTACAGAATGATTTAATCAACTTTTTCTTTTTTTAAAAAAAGGGAAAAGAATTTCGATTACATTGACTTTTTAGGTTCCTTCGAGTTTCCAAAATGTCTTACTTCTACAACCGTACTGCTAAAGTTTTTAAACTTAATCTTGAATATTTTTGTATTATATTCAAATTTAAACCTCTCACCTGCATCTGATATCACCGATGTAAATATTTCATCTTTACGATGGTATAGGTATTGTTGTTTCATTGTATAATCTGAAAATTTTAATTAAAAAAATGATTGTTCCGCACGAAGTCTGGGAAACACATCGATAAATGAAGCATAAAAATACAAAATAATTTCTCGATTTTCAGTAACGATATCAGGCTGCGTTTTTATGTAGACGAAAGCAAGCTCTTTTATACTTTCAGTAAACAGATTTATTGTTCTTGAACAGTTCGGGTTTTGAAACACTGCTGATCTCATCTGGAAAAACAACACTTTACACTCTACCATTCTTTTCAGTGTTGGAATAAAGCTTTTAGCTCCATAGATAATGGGCCTGCTCGGCCTCAGTTGTTTTGTTCTCGTGTCACGGTTATTATGCTCTTTGCTTTTGGTGCAGTATCTTCAAATGAACAACATCGTATTTTACTCCAACGGTGCATTATTGAATACTTCCACGTACGTACAGTCGGTTCAAAAGAATGAAAGTGGGAACGCGTTTATGAATTAATATTCAGGCTTGAAAACTTTTGCATTAAGCCCCTGCCGTATCACACAAAACAAGAAAGTTTCATTTAGACTGCCGTGCTCATTTTCCAATAAAAACTTAAAAATATGAATATTGAGTAGAAGTATTGTCGATGGTAGCTTTATTCATTGCACTTCTCAAGCAATATTGTGTTACTTCCATACCTTAAGTGATCGATGAAAAGCCATGACATTTTTTAGCGTGAAACATTTCCTATTGAAACCAAAATTGCTAGACGCCTATGTTGCTTATTCAGGTACTGGTAAAAGCCTGTAGCAACTCTGGTAGGATCACACAAACAACGTTTCAACACTAAAGTTACTAGTTTTACCAGGTATTTTCAGAGAAATTGAAAGGGCTACTGAAGAATTTAATGTGGGATACTATAACACTAGTTTTGATGTCATACAAATGTGGAATGCTTTATCCACTTTACAGTATCAGAAATTTAAATTTAATCACCAATAAAATAATTTTTGATAAACTAGAAGGGTTATATCAAAATGACTATAAAAAAATTAACTCGAATATTACAAACTCACAAACTCTCGAACAATTAATGAAAACTGAAATTTAAATCCCAAACGAAAAAAAAAAAACCGTAAATATCAAACCCAAATTGTCACGTTAAACAATAAGTAAAATTACAAGAATAAATCACCTCGGTTTGTATCACAAATTTTTACAAGAGTGAATTTTTTATGAGACACGCCATAAAATAACATTGAAACAACTGAATGAATACCTTCGGAAAAACTCATTTATAACACTCATCTTGTGAATCACTTCACGAAGGTCGTTAACTTCGCGTTTGAGATGAATTATATTTCAGTGCAGTTACAGTTCAGTATTTAGTGATTACCGCTTGTTCACCTGAGCGTAGTTCACAAGAAGCTTCACTCGCATCTAGAATCAGACGCGTAGCATCTTATCGCACCAAGCGAGTAGACAATTTACTGGTACTACCTCAGTGAGTGTTACCCCTCAAGTTACGACAGTACTTATAAGTTTCGGTCACTACTACAGATCGCTCCCAGCTGATGTTTGAAGTCCGTTCCCTTGCAAATCTTACCAACGACTCCTCCGTATTTTCGTCTTCAATAGCGTCGTCGTTCGAGTTTTCCGTCTTCCTTGCCTCACTATTTCGATTTTAGTGTCAGGCGTCGCGTATTTTCTCCCTCCCGATGCGGTTGTGCAGACATGTCAATAAAGGTAGGAACAATTAATTATTGTTGCACCAACAAATGTCTTATTTGTTAAAGCATCGTCAGACGTCACGTTTTCTGTACTCTTTGTTGGAGAATCCAATCTACGCGGTTTGTGCATAGAAGTTAATTCATCTGGTACCATTCCCACAACTCGTTGCTACGTGCGAAAATCAAAGGTTTTGTTTAGTCACCAAAACTTTCTCACCTCACGTAATGTAAATTTATTCCGAGCATGACATGTTGGAGCCAGAATGGACGTCCCTCACTGCGCTCGACCACTCGACAGGAATTCGCAAGGGGATAGCCTGGTGTGCTAATACGCCACTAACGGTCGATACTTGGCTTCCCATTCGTATACAGCCAGTCAGTCACATGTCACATGATAACAAAGCCTGGTCTCCTCAGTCCTCACTTTCCCTGTTCCTCTCTGCATTTAGCTCGCTCACTCATTTCGTTCAACACTTTTGGTGCCAATTTTTCACCCAGGTATTTATTACAGCAATGTTGTTCACAATTAAGATGTGACGCTGAATACACTACGTTCCTGATTTAATAAAAATATTCAACAAAAATACATTTAGATATTTGGAACACCACAAACATTTAAAACAATTTTAATTAATATATTCTCTTAGGAGAGGTTTGCATTTCCTACAGTGACCTCTACATTTGAACGTGACTTGCTTACTCATACCTATGCTCCAACCTTCGAGGATATCATCATTCCGGTACGAATTAAGTTACTTGAAATCCGGAATACGATACAAAATTACTGATATCTGCAGGATTTGAATAACCGTTTTCAGTTTCCTTTTAAATCACACAATAGAAGTAAACGAAGATCGAAGAAACAAGTTGCTTGCTGCTTTCATGGGCGAGGCTCTGGCAGCTGAACTGTTTTTGGTATAAGGACTGTTCATTGGATTTCTTTTAGAACAACAGGGCAACAGAATGTCGCCCCGGGTATCCTATTGACCTTGAGATATAAGAGGCCCCTCAATTGTGATTTGAAGAAGTAAAGGAAAACCACTTCATTAACTGGAGGATACGTAATCGCCTCGAAATAGATAATGATAACTTTTTCCTCAGAAAAATATTCCACAAACGTATTTTAAAAGGTGACTGCTCAAGTAGGACTAATTTAAGTTCAAAGAGATATTCTGCAACTCGGAACATGCAATGTTTCAATTCTCAATAGTACAGTAATATTAAATAGAAAATATAAAACTATTTAGTTGAATGTTGTTGAGATTATTGAGGTTAAATGAAACGATGTAAATTCTTTCTGTTCAGGGAAGAATGTAGACTAATGTTCACACTTACTTACTTATTTAAGAATTATGATAACCATGGGAATAGGAAAAGAATTAATTTGCAAAATAATTGAATTGAATATGCAGAGAAAATGCACTGTATTTCGAAATCACACAGGTAATATGTGAAGGCTGAGTAATAATTTGCGACTCGTAGGTTGTAGGAAATTGAAAGAAGGGGAATATAGTAAATTAAGAATAGAGTAACGGAGACGAATTACAGTTCTGATAACGAAAACAGCTATTTAAAAATCGTATGATTATAGAATTGGTAAGTTCCAGTATAATGTCGGCAGAAATCAGCTAGAGTACACCATGAATAAACATGTTCTGTTTTGAACAATGACCGGGAGCTGATAAGTCGATGTTATGATGTCAGACTAAAAGCTAAGAGACTACGAATATAACACATTCCAAACATATACTGTGGCAGTTTAACTGAATCCTCTTTCTAATAGGTTATTAAAACATACCATATGAAGGAATATTCGGACGTGGGCCTGCAAAAACCTAAGGAGGCGCCCGCCGGCAAGACGACCCTTGGAAGAGACGCTATCAACCTCGTCTTTATCGTGCTATCGTCCCCCAGATTCCTGGTTTAAGTCCATTGGTCAATAATCCCGGAGGTGATGGAGACGTCCACCCTAAGGTGCTAGCATAATGATACAGGGAATTAAGTAGTTCAGTAATTCCCGCGAAACGGAGATTCTCAAGAGGAGTAAGGACTTGATCATTTTTTTTTTTCAGTAAGTTTAATTGTTTGTGTGCCGGGTGAAATATTAAATTTCGTGCGAGGGGAAAGCTTGCACCAGAGGTGTTTTTTGCAACTACCGACATGTAGAACCGCGACGATAAATTTCATCGTAACAAGAGATGTATTTTGTTTTAACTGCTTAACGTCTCTTAACAGCGAGGTCTTTAGAGACGGGAAAGGATGGGGGGGCAAGGAATGGTAAGGAAATCGGCCATGGCGTTTTGAAAGAAGCATCCCGGCATTCACCTGGAGTGATTTGGGGAAACCATGGAAACCCAAATCTGGATGCCCGGACGGGGATTCGAACCGCCGTCCTCCCGAATGCGAGGCGAGAACAAGAGATGTAGACAGAAGATATAATTAGGGGAGCAAAGTGAGAGCAGGATACGTTCAGCAGCAGACAGCGCCGGAGTGCATGTGCGCAGCTAGGGATTCACTTCAGTACGTACGTGTGTGAGCTATTTCATTTGTCAGCGGTGGCATATGTGTTCGTTCGTTGAAATTTTTGAGTGTGTTTGTGTGCAGCTATTTCCTGATTTTGTTTAAGGTCATTTTGGTAAATTGCCTTTTATTGTGTTTCGGCGAGACGAAGTAATATATTGTTGTGTTAAGAGAACTTCCTAGTAGTCACTCCAAATTATGTTAGTTCGTCTATGCAATGTATTAATGCCGTGTTAGTGAGACCGACAGAAGTCACAGTAAATTAGGGAAGCGAATTTACCAAGAGAATTAGTCGGCACTACTTTGACTGAGTGAAATGTATTACCGCACAAGTACTCATGTGTGTTATCCATCATTGTGCAAAATAATCAAACGATTGTAACAAACTGTTAGAAATTTTACGAATTGGAATCACATATTAATAATCACTGCGCAACGTACATGGAATTGAAATTAGATATGGAGGACAGTTTGGGAATATTCAAGAAACATTAAAATTTGTGAATGTAACAGGAAGTAACATAGAACTACGATTTTTAGAAGAAATGATTCTGTTGTGGTGGAATCTTCTGAGAGAAATATATATTATAAAACCGGTATTCCATTAAACGTTAATTGGTGAATATTTATCTCTGACTATTCGAGTATTTAATTTTTTAAGTTTTGAGATCGTTTCTGACCTTTCGTAAGTTTTAGAGGAATATTAGAAAAGGCCATCAAATGAAGGCAGATGACACAGAACAGTACTCGCGTTCTGCAAACCAGGTAAGGCGCACGTGAGACCCACTAGAAGATGACCAGTTAAAAGGATACTTTTACATTAGCCATGTGCTGTGTATTGTCACTTGACGAGAGCCAATGGAAAAAGGTGAGACCCTTAATAGTAAAGTGATTGGCTCAAGAAAATTCCTCTACTGCATGGTGTTTCCAGATGGCAACAAACTAAAGATTGATTAATAATGACAAAAAACTCAGTCATATATGCATGGTGTTGCCATATGGCAAACCAGAGATGATAGCCAACACAGTACCCAACAGTTTAGTTTCGCACTGTTGGTAGAAGTAGTAGAAAATCAGCAGTTCCTAGGTGAGATCGTTAGGCTTCAGAAGTGCATATAAATATATTTTTTTTTACAATATATACACAGGAATAATTGGAATTATTTAAGTAAGGTAAGTAATCTGATATATAACTTGCAGAAAATTATTGTTTTACAATAATGTGGCACTATACATAATCTTGAATGGATATTTTGTGTGTGTTAACATTTGGCAACAATATGAGCGTAACTTTGTAATAATCACTGCACCAAAAGAAGTACCATAATTTCTTTTTTTTTTTTTGTACTGCGTAGACATGGCTTCGATTCCATCTTGTATCATTTATGGACGTGGATCTTCTAATGCAGCTACTAGGAATATTCCAGAAGAAGTGGCGATTCTGAAATGGACAGTAGTGATGGTGAAGATATTCTTGCAGGGTGCTCAGATGAAGAGGCTACTGCTAATTTCTATAAAACTGTTCAAAATACTATTATTATTCCGGAAAGTGATTATGATGAGAATGGTGATGGTGAGGATGATGACACTGAAAGCAATGATCATGAGGAAAATGTAATATTACTTGAGAGGGGAAACAACAATGGAGATGAAAATGTAAGCAGTGTTCCAAAGAAAGTTGAAAGAGATATTTCACTTGTCTGGAAGAAAAGTAAAAAAGAACTGAATATGCCAAATTGGACAGGAACATTTCCAACATCTAATCATATTTACACATATTTTCTTCGTCTAGCTACGGAAGTGCCCGAGAACAAAAAAATGCAAAATATTTTTTAATAACTGGTTCTGTAGTCTTGATTTGCAGAGGGAGCTTGCTAAAAAAAAAAAAATTACAGTTTAGGCACTATTCGCTTGAACAGACTAAAGGGACGTGTATTTGACAATGAAAAGAAAATGAAAAAATATGGCAGGGGTGCAACAGGCGAAAGACAGTGCGTAGCAGACAATGTACGGTATTCTGCTGTAAAGTAGTCTGACAACAGATTTGTGACATTTCTCAGCAATTTTTTGGGTTCAGAACCAATAAGTGAAGTGGAGCGATTTGATAAGAAGCTGAAAAAAAAAAAACTATCAAAGTATCTTGTCCCAATGCAGTATTGCAATACAATCAGTTCATGGGAGGTGTTGATCTTGTTGATTCAGTGATTGCTTTGTGTAGGTGCCATCTAAGATCCAAAAAATGGTACCACCGAATTTTCTTTCACATTCTTGATCTAATGGTTGTAAATGCTTGGTTCTTATACAAAAGGGATACCGTAACTAATGGAATACATTTCAAGAATATACTTCATTTGGCAGATTTCAAGAAAGCTATAGCTAGAAGTTTTTTATTCCATGGGAAAAATGCAATAAAAAAGAATGGAAGACCCAAATCCAATTCAATTGAGAGGTCACATATAGCTAAGAAGAAAAGAGGTCCAGCTGCTGCACTGCCTGAAAAAGAAATGCGGTTGGACATTTGCCTATTATGGATCAGAAAGGTAGATGTAAGGTTCCTACATGCAATGGAATAATTAGAGTTAAATGTGTGAAATGCAATGTGCATCTATGTCTCACTACAGCAAAAAACTGCTTTCTAAAATTTCATACAGAACAATAACATAAAGCAAAGTTGGATGTTCTAAAAGTGAAAGAACAACTTCGTAAATGATTAGACTATTACATAATGTGTATTCTTATCAGTAAAACATGCTTTTTTGTTATTTCAATAGATAAAAAGTATATTTGTGAGCCTATGTGTCAATACTCTTGAGTATCATATTGTGGAAGTCTGCATTGTAACTCATGTTGTTGCCATATGGCAACAAACCTAAAATATGAAATAAATATCTAAATAATACATATTCAATAGCTTTTCCTAGTTAATTGTCATTTGAGACCAATATCCCATGATTTGAACATTTTTTCGATAGAAAATATAATTACTAAAAAAACTCATGCAGTAGAGGGTTTTATCGTAGATGCTGGCAGCTTCACCGAGGAGAGCCTAAGTGCTGTCAGAATGGAGTCATTCCATGTAGTCCCGATGGCAGACGGAACGAATTCGATACATAAGTCTGCATAGTATAGAGTATTAATTATCAAATGGAGTGAGGATGAGTCGACGTACCATCAGCAGGAAAGATTTACACCTAATCCAGGAGGCAGTCGAGCATCTTCTACGTCTACAGCTACATCCATACTCTGCAATTCACAAACGTTGTGGGTGGCAGAGGGCGCTAAGCACCAACCCTAATTCTACGCATTCCATTCCCGAATAGCACGAGGAATGAAAGAATATATAAAAGCATCAGTACGGCATCTTATTTCTCGAATCTTATCCCTCCGGTCATTGCGACCTAAATAGGTTGGTGGAAGAAGTATTTCATTGCACTCATAAGTCAAGGAATTTCGTATATTCTCCAATAAATTCAAACGCAAACGACGTCGTCTGTCTTCCAAACGATCCCAGCCCTATGTATCAATTCTGTGACATTTTCATAACGGCTGTAGCAACCAGTAACGAATCTAGTGGCTCTCCTCTGTACCCTCTCCACTGAGTCAATCAAGCCCTTGCGAAACAGACCCGAATCTCCACAACAGTAATCCAGACGCACTAGTGTTTTATACGCTATTTCCTTTGTATGAGCATTACAATTAATCAAAATACGGCCTATGAATCGAATTTAGAATTAGCTTTGCCTGCTACGGAAGTTATGTCCAAGTCCCATTCCATGTTGCTTTGTATTATAACCCCCAGATACTTCAGATACTGAAATGCTTAATTTGTACTCGTGAACAAACTGATTCTTTTTGTTACTTATTCGCATTGCCATGCACTTTTTACAATTAAGTGTAAGCTGCCATTTACGGCACCATTCGGAAATAGCATCCAAATCGCGATGAATTTCTAAGCGATCGCCAGAGCACCTTATTTCCCTATTGATAACTACATCATCGGAAAACAACCACAACCAACATTTAATGTTGTCACCGAGATCGTTTATAAAAATTAAGAAAAGAAGTGCCCATATTACACTTCCCTAAGGAACGCCAGAAGTAACAACTAGCTTAGAAGAGGCTTCTTCGTCAACTGCGACATACTGTGGTTGACCAGTTAAAAAATCACGTATCCATTCGCAAATCTGATCTGATATACCGTATGCTCGAATCTTCGCTAAAAGTCGGTTGTGTGGTAGGGAATCAAAAACTTTCTGAAAATCCAAGAAAATTGCATGAGCTTTTGAACCTGCATCGATAACTTTCATTACGTCATGGGAAAATAGAGCCAATTGTGTTTCACACGATCTCTTCTTCCGAAATCCGTGTTGACACGGTATAAGTAACTCGTTCTCATCTAGAAACTTCATAATGTTAGAGCATATCACATGTTACAGAATTCTGCTGCAGACAGATGTTAGAGATATGGGTCGATAATTACTAGGATCGCTCCGATCTCCTTCTCTTAAGGCAGGAATTACCTGGGCAATATTCTAGTTAGAAGGTACTTTTTTCTCTTCTAAAAATTTACGGAATATATCTGACAGAAATGGTTCAATTTCGTTCTAGTATTCTAAAAATACTCTTACTGGTATATCATCGGGACCCGGCGCTTTATCCCCCTTCAGGAGCTTTAATTGCTTTACAATACCTATGCTACACGATGTGGTAAAGTGGGAATGTATTCCATGTTTTTGCACGTGAATGAATTTTTAAATTCGGTGTTAATTACGGTAGCCTTGTCGCGGCTGTCGTGAACTTAAGACCGTCTTGTATTAGAACTGGCTTACTGTTGCCACTACAGAAAATGTTTTTTACATACGACCAAAATTTCTTAGGGTTTTCGGCGAGGCTTGTAGAGAGAGAATTGCAACGAAAGTCATTAAAGGCCTCATGCATCACATTCTTAAAATATCCCCTTATCTCATCTAACTTATCTAAATCGGTCCGATACATCGTCCTTCTTGATCGTTCATGTAACTTCCTTTGCTTTTTGAGTAACCTTTTAACGTCACTATACGTGGCTATATGTATGACTCGATGCCACATCTCTTCAAAGGGTGCCTCTTGCTACTATGAATGTAAGGTAATTATGCCTCGCACACTCTTTTGAAGCCTTTTCGAATGTGTAAACAATTCTTTCTTTTTCCTTTTTGCTCGTGGTTGTTAATTTTACTGTAAAAATTATAACTTTGTTACCACTTATTCCTGTGGTGGTAGAAATTCCTGTGAATAATTCATGCCTATTTGTAACTAGAACATCTAAAATATTTTCGTTACCTTTCAGGCATCGCATTGGTTCAGTTACGAACTGCTCAAAATTGTGATCTGAGAAAAGGTCTAGAATGATTTCGCAAACAGTTTCATCCCTACCACCAGTAACGTGAACGTAATTAGTTCAGTCGATATATGGCAAGTTTAAGTCACCACCTAACGTTATAGTATGATCAGGAAATTGACGAGTTATATTCTTTACATTATTCTTTAAGGCATATCCAATAGTTACGCCTACATCTGGTGGACAAAAGAAGTACCCTATCACAAGTTTTTTCTTAGCTACTTTGAGCTTAATCCATAAGATTTCACAGACAGTATCGACAGCTATTTCGTTACATGGGAGATACTTACTAACAGCTAAAAATACACCACCTCCATGGGAATGCAACTTATCCTTTCGTAAAACGGTCATGCTGCTATTAAAGATTTCAGCGGAACTTATATCTGGTTTCAACCAACTTTCTGTGCATATTACCATATCAGCATCTGTGGTACGAATAAAGTTTTCGAGCTCATGCTGTTTATTTCAAACACTTTAGCAGTTAATTACTAGAACTTTCGATGTTT
The DNA here is from genome assembly GCA_031002005.1 of Vandiemenella viatica. Lineage (NCBI taxonomy): Eukaryota > Metazoa > Arthropoda > Insecta > Orthoptera > Morabidae > Vandiemenella > Vandiemenella viatica. The sequence continues at coordinate 169,164,063 of CM061920.1, forward strand.
GAGATTCTCTTAAGCTACCCCTAACACGCAGTGTTGAATTTATCTGGGCTGTCCGTAAATGAATGTCCTGTTCAGGGTCATCCTCCCTCAGCCTAAAAATCCCCCAAAGCACTCCACACGGCCCCTGCCACCCGTGTAGCCGATTCCCGTGTGTAGTGCACACCTGATCTATCCAAGGGATCCCTCCATGACTCAACCTAAGGGCGAAGAACAAGGAATCTGCAGCCATGACTTACACAGAAACGCCGTAGTCTTTGGTTCAGCCCCTCAACACGATTCTGAACCAGAGGTTCACAGTCAGTTCCGCAGATAGTTAGCTCAGCCAAAATTTTGCGGCCAATGGCCACAGAGTTCACCCTTTCTGCACGTCGCCCAAAGGAAGAGAGAATAACCTCCCACCCTAGGCGGCAAGCATCATTGGTGCCGACATGAGCCACAATCCGCTGCTGGCTGCACCCCGTCCGTTCTGAGATAGTCTGTTTCACATCTCGGATCAGACCCCCCGGAAGACACAATGAATGGATACCGAATTTCATCCTAGACCTATTCGCTATTTCCCTAAGGGGTTCAATAAACTCCCTAAATTTGGAGCTTCCGACCACTAGAATCCCCTTCTACGGTTTCCTAGACCTAGAGGGCTGCGACGCTGCCAACTCACAGGATGACGATTGCATGACTGAATCAGTTTCAGACAATAAGTAGTACTGGTTGGACAGTGGATCAAGCTCGCCTTCCTGGGAATCACCCTTGTACGACTGCCCCCAGCATGCGGCGTCGAGTCTAAAAACCACGCGTCAATCACCACGAGGCGACGCCGCGCCACACAGATCGCAATGTCTCTGCCTGGACTGCAGGTACGATGACTGTTAAGGGAGGACCTGCGAGCCACTTAGCTTCAGCAGGGTCACCAATACCACATCTACTGCACTCACTTGTTGCAGCTTCCAGCTGTGTAACTCTCGTTAACAAAGCTGGAATCTGGGTGCGCAGATCAGCCACCTCAGCCACACAACAACCACAGTCCTTACACATACTATCTTTCGTCACAGAAAGAAAAACTGAGGAATACATGAAAAAAAACAAAAAAAAAAAAAACGAACTCACTAAACGTTCTCAATAGCAGGATTTTTTGGCGGCAAACAAATATACAAAGATGAAGCTAACGCTAACTACACACTTGAAATTAAATTAACACAGAAGGTAGTACTTCACATAACGGGTGCCGACGACGACTCACTCTTGATGCTGGTTAACAAATATGCGAAGATGAAATTAAAACCAATTACACACTTCATAAATTAACACAGAAGGTAGTACTTCACAAAACGGCTGCCAACAAACGACTCTTAAGTTAAAGTTTGCAGCTGAGCATAGACGCGGGCTCTCTCCAGTGTAAAACAAGAGGAGTTTCAAACAGCTACGTGTGTAAACCTTCGCGGTATTTGGGATCGGCTAAGTACCTCGAGCTGAGCAATGGAAAAATAGCATCGGAAGCCGCCTCTACCTGGTGGACACACGAAACAATGCTAACGTGGATAGCGAATACCGTACACGCAAGAGTTGTACATTTCATTTTATTTCATTGCTTATAATGACCTATTCATATCGGCCATACGATGATATTTTCTTAATTCTCAAGGTAGAATCCAAGACATAACATGTTCATAAATTTGCATCTGCCGTATGCTTGTCAGTATATTTGCCATTGTAGAAACAGAATGAATGCACAGATATTATATTATTATTATTATTTTATTATTATTATTATTAATCCGCGATTCACTAAAAGTGTGTGGCGGAGGGTACATTGCACCTATCGAAAAGGGTTATGGTTTGGAAGGGTTATAAGGGATATGGCAGGAGGCGCCCATGGGCTATTGTGAAGAACCATCCCCGCATTCGCGTGGAGTGATCTGGGAAAACCATGGAAAACCCAGATCAGGATGGCTGGAGTGCTTTATCGAAAGCTACTCCTGTCGGATTTTAAGTTTACTCGCCCGGTAAATCCTTTCTATTCCATTCCCTAATCGCTCGTGGGAAAAATGAGTACAGAAATGAATCTGTTCTGGCCCTGATTTCTCTTATCTTGTTTTCATGGTCATTTCGAGATATGAATGTTGCTGGTAGCAATATTTGCTGACTGTCATTCCGAAATACATCTGTCTTGAATTTTTCAATTAGCTTCCGTCGAGAGCAACGCCTTCGGTGTTCCAGGTCTTCCCAACCTAACTCCTTCAACATCGCACTTACGCTTTCCCTCCAACTATATATACCTGTCACGAATCGGGCGGCTCTTCTTTGGACCTTCTCTAAAGCCTCCATTAACCCCTTTTGATGGGGACCCCATACAGAACAACAATACTCTAAGTGAGGACGTACTAGTGACTTGTATACAATCGATTTAACTTCCAGAGTGCATTGATTTAAATTACGACCTAGAAATCGGAGCATACGATTTGCTTTTCCCATTACATTCTCGATATGCTCATTCCACGACAAATTATTACGAATTGTTAGCCCTAGGTATTTAGCGGAATTTACCGTTCTAAGGACAGTGCCATTAATCGTATATTCATAGTTAAATGGTGTCACCTTTTTACTTACACGCATGACTTGGCACTTTTTAGCGTTTAACTCCAACTGCCAATCTTTACACCACGCAATTATTTTCATAATATCGTCTTGTAACAAAGCGCAGTCGTCCTGGGTTTTGATTTCGCGATAAATTATAGCATCATCGGCAAATAATCTTTTCATCCCCCCTATTATGTCGCATAGATCATTGATGTATATGAGAAACAACAGTGGCCCTAACACGCTTCCCTGGGGAACTCCAGACCCCACTTCAGTAAGTGATGAACGCTCACCGTCGAGAACTACACACTGTGTTCTGCCCTTCAGGAAGTCTGCATATATGTATGTATGGTATGTTTTTTTTTTGCTGTCGTCAGTCTTTCGACTGGTTTGATGCAATCCTCCATCCTTTCCTATCCTGTGCTAACCTCTTCATTTCTACATACCCCTTAAAGCCCACGTCCTCAATTATCTGTTTCATATATTCTAATCTCTGTCTTCCTCTACAGTTCTTACCTTCGACTGTACCCTCCACTAACAAATTAACCAATCCAGCATGTCTCAAAATATGACCTACCAGCCTGTCTCTTCTTTCCGTAAGCTTCTTCAACAAACTTCTTTTCTCACCCACCATTTCCAAAACTCGTTCATTTCTTACTTTGTCTGTCCACTTAATTTTCAGCATTCTTCTGTAGCACCACATTTCAAATGCTTCAATTTTCAAATGGTATGTTATGATGAATGTAAAGGTAATAACAATACGGCGTTGATTTCCATACTTTTGTAACTGTGTGTTTGGAAATGCATAGGCCCGTTGATTATTGATGGTTGATAATGAGAATTTAAAAAGATCAGTCTCATTGTTATAAGAGTTGTATTTGCGTATCTAATTTCCGTATGAAGTCTAAATGGGATTTATGGTTTCCTTTCAGTATTCCATATCACTAATAGCCATTACTGATAAATACTAAATATTTAAGAATTTTTAAAATTACAATCTCTTATAATGACCAACTCTATTAACGAGCTTAAAGCTTTATTTTTGAGCAGGCTGATGGCTCAGTGGTTAAGCAGACTGAATGGAGATCAAGTGGTCCCCGCTTTGAATCCCTGTCTCGGCGAGTATATTCACAGCCCTTTAAGACGACCATCACTACTGGCACAGCTTGCTGAGTAATGTGAAGTTCACCAGACAGCTTTCATGGATCGAATTCCCTTGCCTGGTCAGGTAAGCAGGAAAGGAACTGCCCACCATAACTCCAGTGCTAGGCTAAGTACACCTCCTTCTGGAGGTCGGGTTGAACACCAAGCTCAGTATTTAGTTTTGTTATTACGGTAACAAGTAAAATGACTGAATTAATGCAGATGTCAAAAAAAGTTCTGACACAGTAAAATGACACTGAAGAAGATTCTAAAGGAAATTCAAACAAAGTAGAATGGATTTCATTGGAAAGAGAGATAACAGATGCTGGTAAGGACACTGTGGGAACAAGGAGTTTGAATAAAAACTTTGTTACAGAAGAAATACTAAAATTACTGTATTAGTAAAGAAGGCAGAAAATATAAACAATAAAGATATATGTATTTAAGAAATGAAATAAACAGGGTATACAAGAAAGCAAAAGAAAAATTGCAGGTGTAGTGGCAATAGTAGTATATGAGAAGATGTAACAGAATTTTTGAGAAATATGGATAGAGTGTATTAACTCAAAATGTGCTGATGGAAACTCTAAGATCAGAATGATAGTTAGCAGATCGAATGAAAACGTAGAGAAACCACTTAATATTAGCAGTGAGGACACAGTAATCAGGAAGATAGGAAGATATTGATGGCATAGATGATTTTTGAGGACAGAATTCGATAAGAATTTGACAGTTTTGAATTAAAATAAAAGGCAGTGATAGTTAGATAGGTTATATCGGAACTAGTTTGTGAACGAGTTGAATTTAATTTTGGAACGATGGATCAAGACATAGAGTATTTTTGGACATAGATTTTGAAAGTTATGTATGGGATCATATCTAGAATAACGAGTGGATTAATAACTTGTGGTCTATTAGAATCAGATGGTTGTAATAAATGCTAGAGAAGCTTCAGGCACAGGTAAACTGTAGTCTGTCGCCATTAATACGCATATGTAGAGAAAGTAGTCAATGAAGTAAAAAAAAATCAATGTGGCATAAAGGCACAAGCAGGAAGAATAGCCAAGAGATTTGATATTAAGAAGTAAAATGGAACTAACTGCAGAAGCAAGAGCATTATAAAAAGCAGAGTTGCATAAGACTCTCTCCTCAAATACAGATAAATATTTAAGTATAATAAAACATGACACTGAAGTGATCAGTTTAATACACCGTTCACTTTGAATCATTTTCGCGTGTGACCATTAGATGAGCCAGGAGAATCCATATACCTGCTCCCATCCACAGCTATACTGCTTGGGTGATATTCCTCATCACGCACATCTCATATTTTCCAGGTCAGTGACAGAGTCACCTCTTACATTTCATGTGACGAAAGAAATGCGAAAATTACCCACGTCAACCTGTAAGACTATTGCCTTTCTTGGGGTTGACATGATACTTATTGTAGACCGAACTTCGTGCTTGCTAAAGTTTTAATTACTAACATGCAGCACCAGAAGCCGGATAAATGAGTTCGTAGTCGCCGCCGGTCGCCAGATAGGGTCCAAACCAGTCCGATAAAAGTGTGAGGATAACTAATTAAGAGAAATCTTCAAGTATTAAGTAATGAAAAATCGGTTCTCCACACATTTATTAGAATAAGTACACATCGAACCAGTTGGCCACTATCAGAATTTAGATGATAAGGCTATTGAAACTTCGTAATCCGTCGATTGCAAGATTCTTAGAAAAAAACAGGAAAGTTATTCATCCAAATCAGTCCACACTAAATTACTTTCGATGTCACACTTCACTGTTCTGGTATCTCAACACACTGTTCAAATCAATTTAAAACATACGTCGCAATGGTTAAACTAGTTCATTCTTCTTCTTACTTCTTGCTACACCCGCACAGTTAGTATAGCGTCTCACATTACGCGACGCGAGCCGTCCGCTACCAAACCTCGATAACGACTGACTTTAAACAATGTAGTCATGCGCTCACTTCGGAGCGGCGGAATGCTACTGTTATGTTACATTCCCCAACTACCAATTTGTGATAATTGTTCAGGTTTTTTTCCAAAAGAAACTGAAGAATTATCATTACAATAAAAAAAAATTTACAAATACCAAGTTTCAAACTCTCGAGTGTGGCCAACCTACTAACATAAGATACACAAAGCCATTTAACATATTTAAATAAAAAAAACAGGCACACAAACAACATCAAGAAAACATATAAAAAAAATACAGGAAGGAACCACATGAAATTGTTATAGTTTTCGTGGTCACAGTTCTCAAATAGACTGTCAACTCTCACGAAAATAAAACTGAAAAGAAAGAACATATAAACACAACATGACAAAAATAATATTTCCGCTTCTACCGTAGGCTCTATGGGTGGAGTCCTCGGTTGCGACACTGGTAGAGGTCATTAACCTCTATACGACTTTTGTCGAAGCACTTCACGCACTACACTGCACTACACAAAGCCTACTGTTGTTGCTGCTGCTGCTTTGGCATTTTTTCAGGCAGGGTACGAGAGTGGAAATGTGGATTTGGTTTACTGGCTTTAGCCGGAAAAAAATTAAAGATTTGTTCGCCGCAGCGATGAGGTAATTGGCATACGCCAAATAAAAATTAGAAAAAAAAATAGGATAAAGGGTGTCCCCTCCTTTTAGTCAGATAAGTCTTCTGGTAACATTTTGTAGGGTTTAAGGGAAGTAACATTGAAAGTACCCCTGATATTTTGACCAACAGGGTACACTAATACATAGGAATTTTTCCTAGGGCAGCTAGCAATCCGATACGGGCCTTCATACAAATACTTAAACTTCCTAATTTCTTTATTATGCTAGAGGACTTATAATGAGTCTGCGCCAGTACCAGATCACCCGGCTTATAGTCGATTGCCTTCCCTCTTGACCATGCCGCTTCTTCCTCCTCTGAGCTTTCTTCTTCATCTGTCGTTGAACCTGTCTTAATCAACTCTTCACGGTTTCACTTGACTAGTGGTAGGAAAATCTACGAATTCCGTTACAATACGGAATGCCTTCTCGCCGAACATGATTTCCTGTGGCACCACACCGAGGTAGAGTCATGTGGAATATTAGTTAAATATATGCTCCAGGTGTTCAACTTCAAGGGCCCATCTCTGATGGTTATCTGTGGCAGTAACATCGAACCACCTCCCTATTCTCTCATTACTCGTTCAGAAACATTACTTTGAGGGGTGATATAAGGAAGTTCGCACTACCTCTATCCCGACTTGCTCCAACCCTCTCGGTCCATTTACTGCTACAAAATTGAGGGGCGTTATCTGAGACAACCCTCCTAGGTTTTCCAACCTTCGGTACGAAATCGTTTAAAATTTTATTTGCCATCAGCTTGGCTGTAGCCCTCTTCAACGGGTACAATCTGACAAATTTTGAAAAAACATCAATTACGAACCAGTATCTGTGTCACTCCCACCCCTAGACTTAGGCAGTGGGCCATACACGTCAACTGCGACTAACATCCAATACATTTCAGGTAAATACACTTCAATCTCTCCTCTCCTCACACATTATCCACCTTCGTCCTCTGACATAGGTCACATGTGACAGTAGCTTTGCTATCCTCCTCGCCATATTAACAAAATAACAGTGTTCCTTGATGATTCGGTGACATTTACCAGGCCCAAGTGACCGTAACTCAAATGATGATGGTTAATCAAGCTATCTACATACTTTTCTGGTATCCACAATTTGCCAGTCCTGACTTATTTCTGAATTTCGCTGGAAAGACTACGTCTCTATGAACACAATAAATATTTTGATAATTTTCCCTGGTAGTTGGTTTTAAAATTTCTTTCCTTTACCTCTTTAATCACTTCATCCTGCTCCTGTAAGGTCTTCATATTCTTCAGTAATTTTACAACTTCATTTTCTCCTGTCACCCCATGAATATAATGAATGTGTGCTTCTTGTGCTGGCTGAATATTATTCTTCCCTTCGACTAAACCGACAGGTAAACGTGAGAGGCAGTCTGCTACCAGATTTTCTGCACCAGGTCGGTATCTAATTTCAAACTCAAATTCCTGCATTAGTAAGGCCCACCGGGTCAGCCTCCCGTGTACCAACCTGCAGTTCATCAAAAAAGATAATGCCTTATGATCTGTGTATATCACGGTTTTTCTTCCTAGAAATAGTGCTCGAAACTTCTGGAAACACCATATAATAGCAAGAGTCTCTTTTTCTGTGGTATTATAGGACAATTCATGTTGATTCAACATTCTACTGGCAAATGCAATGGTTCTCTGCTCAATTTTCCCTCCGACCTTGACTCTTGAAAAACCTGTGCACCGAGTCCGTAGTGAGACCCATCCGTGGCCACACACATGTCTAAGTTCCAGTCCGGGTGTGCTAACACAATCTTTTGTGACAGCTCTCGTTTAATTCTATTAAAATCCTCTTCACAACTTTCAGTCCAATTCCAAGGGGTCCTAGCCTTCCCAAGATCTCTGAGGTGCACACTATTCAGTGCCTGTCCGGGTATGAACTTTCTGTAATAACCGCACAATCCCAGAAAACTTTTTAATTGAGTCTTAGTAGTTGGTCTAGGGAATTTATTGATCGCCTCTACTTTCTTGTCTTCAACGGTTATCCCTTCAGGCAGTATAACATGCCCCAAGAAATTCAATCTTTTCCTCAAAAATACACATTTCTTAATTTTTAAAGTCATTCCTCCCTTTTTCAAAGCAGTAAGCACTTCTCGTAGTGTCTCAAGATGCTCTTCTAAAGTTCGTGACGCAATAATTATGTCGTCGACATAGTGTGGATTTTGTCTCTCAATCGCCTTCCTAACACCTGATCAAGTGCCCTTATAAAATTGGCTACAGCGTTATTCAATCCGAAAGGCAACACACGAAAATGAAAACATTTGCCTTCAAACCGGAAAGCGGTATATTTCCTCGAAGCTTCATCAATGGGTACTTGCCAATAGGATGCTGTTAAATCCAAGGAACTCATGTATTTGACACCATGAAATTTTTGCAAGATATCATCGACTGGTAATGGATGGTCTCTTTCAGTAACCAGAATTTTATTAAGCGCCCTTGCGTCCAAAACTAGTCTTATTGATTTATCAGCTTTGGTTACTGCGACCAAAGGGTTTACAAATGCACTATTTGATCGTTCGATCACACCCCATTCTAACATACGATCTATCTCCTCTTGTGCCTTGCTTTTCAGCGCAAAGGGAATAGGATAAGGTTTAACAGTAAATGGCGTGTCGTCCTTGACCTTGAAGTGGCACTGATATCCTTTAATTAAGCCAGGTTTATCTGAAAATATCTCTTGAAACTCGTTAATAATTTCCTGCACCCGCACTTGAGCTTCTTCTTCATTTTCGAGCTGTTGTTGCGAGTACATTAAATCCTCACTGTCCTTTTCGACCAATAATTGTGACAGCTGCACTTCTTCCTCACTAGCTCATCATAGCATACAAACTCCTGCACCTCTCCTCTTGAAATGACTCTAACTTGAACCGCTTCCTTTCCTTCTTCACGAATTTTGGTTTCATAACTTATATTCACTCTTTTTCCTTCCGTAATAAATTGCAGACTATTCTCTTCCCAGTCCAGTTTAACCATTTTCTCGGCAAGCCAATCGACTCCCAGAATTAGATCAACGGTTAATTTAGGGATAACAAATGCTTTTATTTCAATCCTGTGTCCTCCAATCTCACCATCTACTCGAATTTGCTGGGTGATTCTTTTAATTTTACCCCCATTTGCTACCGTAACTGTCATTCCTTGTACCGAGTGTAAACATGCGTCAGGTTCATTCACAAGGATTTGAAATAGGTTTCCGAAACACAGGATATGTCCGCGCCAGAATCTATCAAGGCTTCTACTTGTCGTGATTTAAATTTCACCAAAACAGTAGGTGTACGGGCTTCTTTTCTCCTTAAAATTCCTTCTTCTTCCAACAAATCTTCTCTCGGGTCGTTATTGTAGACTGAAAAGACTTGTGATTGGCGAGCCGTTAGATTCGCTTCATTATTCAAATCTGAGTAGCAAGTACTAGTAATGTCCGTTAATTGCTTGTCACTATATGGTAAATCTTCGTCCCGCGCAACTTATCTTTACTCTTCCATTTTATTGACTTCTGTCAATTCTTTTCTCTTCTTCATATATCTGTGACTGCTTCAGCTTCCCGACATCTTCTTTACAAGTTCCGTAGTCTGTTGGTATTGATCTTTCCTTTCCATAGCTCGCTTTAGTTGACAGAAATGTTCCATTGTTCGTATACCGCGCCAGCGGCTGCCGCGTGCTTCAAATTATTTTTGGCACAGGTACCAACACTGTTTACGCCTGGACTGTTACGCGTGTGTTGGCTGCCGTCGCGCTCGCCGGCTGCGCCGTCATGAAATACATAAGACTTCCGCACAACTTTAATCCCGTCCAGGCTTACCTCGCCTGTATCCATATTTTCCGAACCATCAATTCCTATTAACATCATCTCACCCTCGCGTAATTTCCTTTGTTCTCTCCAAATGTGTTCTTGAATTCTTTCGTTTTCAATTTCAAAAATGTCATCTTCGCCTTCTCCTCTGATCTCAGATTCTCCGACTTCCATTTCCTGATCAAATTTATTTTCATCTTCTACCTCATCCGCCTTCAATTCTTCACTTGTACTGGTTAATAAAATTTTCTCGTATCTTGTCGGTTCCTCTTCAACTTCGTTATTAAATACTGTATCATATAGACATATTTCTGGTTGATCCTTTTTCCGCCTCAAGCCTATTTTTTCTTCTTTTACTAATACTATTTTCTCTGTATTCGGCCTCTTTTCTGCCTCCGCCGCTGGCGAAGCCTTCTCAGTGGCAGGCACTAGTTTAAATGTCTGGTATTGTCTTCTGAAACCACTGCTACCCTATGTTCTTCATTTTGCGGTCGGTAGTTATGATTCTGGAACCGCCTATGAGATTTTCCTTCCTCTATGTTTTCCTTTCGAACTCCGTCTTGCCGGCCTGAGTTTTCCGGTTCTTGCCGAAAATTTTTATTCCCTTCTCTTCGGTGGTTTTCCTGTCTGAATCCGTTATTTTGAAAATGATTAGTGTTATGTTGTCCCTGGTATCTTGTTCTGTACATTCTTTGCTCTTGTACATCTAATCTTCCCAGCATATCTACAGCATCCTTTATGGAGCGGATCTTGTGGCTAGTAAGTATTAGCTGTGTCTGTTCCGGTAACCTAGCCGCAATCATTCGTACATACTCTTCTTCACTATGAGGCTGGTCTAAGTATCGGCAAGATGCATAGCACCGCATGAAAAAATCGGTTTGCGATCCTCTTCTCGGGTCATAACGGTCACCGCACATTAATTCTGATTTTACGGCGATCTGCCGCTCTGCCGACCAGTAAAGATTCAAAAATCTTCTTTGAACTGCTCGAAAGATGAAAATTCCTCCTCTAATTGCTCTGCCCACAGTCGGGGTCCTGCTCTTAAATGTTTTATTACCATATTAATTTTCTTCTCCTCACTAGCAGCCATAAAAGGTGGAAAATTTTCGAAATTTTTAATAAACTTTACAGGATGGATGCCATTTCGGTCCGAAAATTCTTCCCAATCAATCTTTTCGTCGTAGCATTGAACAGGAATTACGGTGCCCTTTCCGGTTTCTTTGTATTTACAGAATTCTTCTCTCACTACACCCGGCACTTGTTTTAATACTTCTTGCTTTATAATTAGCGGCGCCTGTACCTTCATTCTCTCATCCACAAATACGGCAGTTGACACTTTTAATTTCTCCAACTTCTCATCCAGCTGTTCCACCTCCGCAGTTATCTCTTTCATCCCAAATTTCACTTCCGCATAGCCCTGTCGGGTACCTTCTTGCAATGTTTGGAACTGTCCTTCGATCGTCTTTATACGGTGGCAGTGACTATCGCTTTTTTCTTGCAACTGCGCATATTGTTCTTGCAAGGCGTCGGTTTCCTGGCGCAAACTACCAGTTTCACCCTTTAACTCTTGTTTTAAATCGGAAAACTGGGTTGCTAAGTCCTCTGCTCGCATATTACACAAAGCACGATACTCTTCCATATCCTTACGTAATTCTGCTATTTGGGATTTGTGTTCATTCAGAGACTTAGAATGTAACATTTCCGCGTCAGACTTTAGCTCAGCTTTTAGATTATCGAGCTTGGAATCAAAGGTTTGAGTACTTAACTTAAGATCTGAATCTAACTTTTCAAATTTATCATGGAGGATTTCAGTGCTTGACTTAAGGTCTGAATTTAAATGTTCAAATTTATCATGGAGGATTTCGGTGCTTGATTTGAGGTCTGAATTTAAATGTTCAAATTTATCGTGGAGGATTTCAGTACTGGATTTGAGATCCAAATTTAAATTTTCCAACTTGGAATTTTGCCTCTCAGAGTTCGTGTTTAAATTTTTTACTGACTCACTTAACCCCCGTAACATCTCCATTATATCTGCATTGGCGCTTCCCTCGGTTTCCGGCATGATTATAATTTTGCACAGAAAACAGGATCACAAAATATGGCAAACTCACTCCCCGCGAATCAGACAACCAGACCACAACAACGCCGTTATACACGAAGCGCCAGCCGCTGCAAGCTATCTACTACTAGCATGCCATTTAAAGAAAAAAGGGAATAAAAGGTTGCACTACAGGCATAACTACAGGTGGAATTTAAATAACTGATGACAAAGGATAAGAAAATGTATTGTCGAGTTAGGAGAGAAAATCTTGTCCGATTTTCTTCCTCGATATTTCACAGAAAAAAAGGAAATTGTCAGAAAAAAAATTAGGAAAAGGATTTAAGCCTTCAAAAATAGCCAAACAAGCAGCGCACAGCGCGTCCTTAGCTTTCGGAGACTCTGCACGACGATTCTTCTTTCTCCCGCCTTCGTCGTCTCGGCTGCCCAGCTCCGCGCCGAACAATGTAGAATATCTTCCCCGCTGCTCCTTGACCAGCCGCGCTGCCTTCGTCGAGTGGGAGTTCTTCCGCACCTTTGGGTATTGTCGACACCTGTTTCGATTGTCGTCTTCTTGATATCACTAGTTTTCCTTTTTATTCTTTGTGTGTTTTCCTAGGATTTGAGAAAAATTGTCTCTCCTCCTAGTACTAATTTCTACCACACAGTCCTGTCACCGTCGCCATGTAAGACTATTGCCTTTCTTGGGGTTGACATGATACTTATTGTAGACCGAACTTCGTGCTTGCTAAAGTTTTAATTACTAACATGCAGCACCAGAAGCCGGATAAATGATTTCGTAGTCGCCGCCGGTCGCCAGATAGGGTCCAAACCAGTCCGATAAAAGTGTGAGGATAACTAATTAAGAGAAATCTTCAAGTATTAAGTAATGAAAATCGGTTCTCCACACATTTATTAGAATAAAGTACACATCGAACCAGTTGGCCACTATCAGAATTTAGATGATAAGGCTATTGAAACTTCGTAATCCGTCGATTGCAAGATTCTTAGAAAAAAAAAGGAAAGTTATTAATCCAAATCAGTCCACACTAAATTACTTTCGATGTCACACTTCACTGTTCTGGTATCTCAACACACTGTTCAAATCAATTTAAAACATACGTCGCAATGGTTAAACTAGTTCATTCTTCTTCTTACTTCTTGCTACACCCGCACAGTTAGTATAGCGTCTCACATTACGCGACGCGAGCCGTCCGCTACCAAACCTCGATAACGACTGACTTTAAACAATGTAGTCATGCGCTCACTTCGGAGCGGCGGAATGCTACTGTTATGTTACAAACCATTGATCGGAAACATTTAAAAATCCCGGATGAACTCGCTGTAAAAGATGGTTCTGGAGTGAGAGATTTTGCTTGCAATAGGAGACCAAGGCGAGACCATTCTACTTGCAGTGAGAAGCAGCATCGTTCTACTCGACACTCGAGAGCACGAGTGGGGAGAAGGCTCAAATGCTCCCTTCACACTAAACGAATCTGAACCAATCAGGAGCAATCCACATTAAGGTGTGTCTGATTCGTGATCAAACCTGCACTACAGCCGAGTCAAACCAAGTCAATCCGAATCAAATCCATCTCTCAGTTTCCCTCTCTAGTATCTTATCTCAGTTGCTTTTGAATTTCCAGAATGGTTTCAGTTATAATAATACATTTTATGATAAAAATGTCCATTTGTTTTGGTAGTTTAAATAATAAGGATTCAATGATGATTAAATTAGAAGATTACGTGGAAAACTTAAATCTTCCGCAATTTTTCTCCACACAAAAGCAATAAAATTTCTGGTACTTCAATTTTTATCATTCAAGCTATTAAAATAAATAAATCGCATTATTTTTATTTCACCCTTCATAATCGGAAGTTCCATGTCCATCGAGTCTGGTTGTTGAAGGAAGGAAATTCTGACCAGCTGATTCCCCTCGGTATTGAATCAAGGTGGATTGAAGACTGTTGAACGTATGTGAAGGCGGGATCTGAGTGTTCACTGGTCACAAATCTTGATTGGGATTGTTCTGACTGATTGAAATTCGCTAAATATGAAGGAACCCTTACGGCGCGCATCAGGTAGACTATGGCGACTTAAGCAGTGGCGTAGTAGGGTACTCTTCAGAGCACAGTTTAGTTTATATTTCACCATATGACTAAGCCGCTCGCAAGGAAGTTTAGGTGATTGTATAAAATAAGTAACGAACATATTCTGGAAATAATGGGCGAGAAGAGAAATTTTAGAAAAGGGGATTGAGGATGGTGAAGTCTTTTGAAGATATATTTTGTAGATTAGTATTATATTGGAGGGAATATTCAACTGAAACAAATGTAGAGACAGATAACTATTAGAATATATGAAACATATTACAGAAGTCAAGAACTGATCATTGGAAAATTCTCATAATTAAAAGGGTCAGTGACTGAAGTTGGCGCAGGTGTAGACAGTTTATAGGGTACAGGTCCTAAGACCTACTAGAGAAGAGGATGACTCATTTAAGTAGATGTTAGATCCTAGCACTTCCATATTTGTTGGATCAGTTTCAATACTTTGCAGATTTCCGATCGTTGCATCCGACTTTGAACTGAAACATCTGAAGAACATAACTACATTTGCACATACGGGAAGACGTAAGATACTTTCAAATATATTTTCCGTTGTCAAAAACCTGTGAAGACTTACAAGGGGAGCCCCACATAGTGAGTCCACCGACTTTGGTGCCACGACACCTACTCGCCGCAGTGGGTGACAGCCACAAAACTTTCACCCATTTTAATTCGTTTGAAACAAGGGCCTAATAGGCTGAAAGGCCCACGGGGCGTATGGGTTTGTCTAATTAGAAAGAAAGAAAAAATTAGTTTATTGCTATATCTCATAGTTGCGATGAATTCTTATAGACCATGAACTTTTTATAGGTTCCTCGACAATTCCCCCCCCTCCTTTTCCCTCCTACAATATGACGAATGACAGGAAAGAACTCACCCTATATAAGTGTATTTTTCATTTTTACATTGTATTTTAACTGAGCAGTTCCTTACGAAGTCATAAAGTGGCCAGTTCCTGGTCTTTGTCGAATTTACGTAGTGACATTTACTGCTAAAAGGAACGTGGACTACACGGCCGTATTGATTCGAGTTTATTAATTATTCAGTAGCGTATGTAAACAGCGAAATAAAGTTAACAAATCGTCAAACGTTTAATCAATACCGGACAACTTAATGGGCTTGACATATCGCCTGTAACAGCAGATGAAACAGCGTAAAGGGAATTATTGCTATAATTACGTATGTAAATGTGAGCCGCCACATACGGAGATAATTTTTCAGCGTAATGAAACGGTTGTAAGGCTAGTTTTGTGTTTTGATTATGAGTTGTTCATTTATTATACAGTTCTGTAGATATAGTTTCACTATGTTGTTAATTGAGTCTCATTTCAGACGCCTAATTCTAAATTCATCAATAATTGTAAAAAAAACTACTATTTGGGAGGATTGATATACGCAAGTTGAAATATCAAATAAAACACTAAAGACGGCTTTATGGCTCAATCAATCAAATTTGATAACAAAAAACTGTAGTATGTGATACTCATGACTACCTTTTCTAATAAAAACTAAACAAATGTTATTTTAATTTATTTTTGTATAGATTTTATATCCATGTCTTCGTTTGAAGAAAACGTTCATTTGGTACAAAAGCGCGGGATTACTAGTTGTGTTGCTTCCACTAACGCGTCATCCAGCGTCTTTCTTGGTTTTGCTACCTCTTTAAAGTTCAAACACAGACGTTACGATGGTTTGGAAGCATCGTGAAAATGTAAATATCGTTAGTAGAAAACTAATTCATACAAATTTTAATTTTTTTTTAGTTCACATTGCAGACGAACTTTATTTTTGCGCAATTCTGTGACAAATACCTTATATTGTTTTGACTAATTAAAATAAAAAATGTACATTCTTTGTCAAATATGAACGCGTTATAAGCTAAGATATGTATGTTTGTTAATGGAGACAAATTTTTTCTCAGATGTGTTAAAATATTTGAGGTATACACACCCAATATATCTATTGTAACCACGCATTCGGTATGGAAACTTATATTAAAATATTCTGGTAAATGGGACCACTGATTAATAACGGGAGTCTTCTCAACTTTAATCTCGCAGGTGCGAATGGGGCGATAAACCGTTCACACCATGGCATCTGACTTCTACTGGAAATGATTTTAACTTCCTTAGCAGAGAATATTGATTCTCAGACTTTTCAACAAGAAAGCAAGAACATACAAAATAATGTAAAACATGCAGAAATATATTTATTTAATTCCTATTTATTTTCTGGAATCATAAATAATTGTATTGTTTGACCAGAAATGATATGATCTTTCGAAATATGATAAACTAACATTCAAAAGTAGAAGGCTTCACTAGATAAAAATATGCGATTTTAATAGTTCATAATAAATTATTTGTATTGGCATTTCAGACTGATTGTTTGCTCTCCATCACGACCAAAGAAGAACATTGCGGTTAACCCCCAGTAGCATTTAATTTTTCAACATTGGGTAATTATTTGAATGGAATATATTTAGGTTCATCCCATCAAAGAGTACACCATCAGAGCTCAAATTCAGTGTGTATTCACTTCCACTTGTGTAACATACACTGTTTATCGTGTCAAATAATTTCTGTTTAAATAGCTTATTTCAATAACGCAAATTCACTGATGAGCATTGAAGGGACAAAGTTAACTGATTAGCTTTATCGGTCTGCGTTCAAGCGACAGTTGTCGAAAATAAATCTTGTACCAGGTAATTTTGTAATTCTTTGCGATCATCACACAACTTCAATAATTTAATTAAAATCCAATTTATTTAACCTCCCATCAGCGTGGGTATACACAAATATCGAAACGATCTATTGATGTAAACAATGAAGTAGGCATACCTCAATGGCAGGAAGTGGTGAAGGTAAATCGACTTTTTGTAGAGTCTAATTTATTTGATTTTTTTGCTTATTCGATGTCAGATAGCTCTTGATTCCAAACACGCAACAAAGTCGTAGCAAATATTTTATTACTTTTTTCAGCACTGTATTTTAAACGATCTTTATTTTGAATTTGCCGTGAGTGAGTCGATTCCTCTGGGAAGTGATTTGTTCGTTATTACTAGAAGCTGTGGACTTCAACATTTTTCTCCTGTGAGCTCAATGCTAGAATCCAACAGTCTTCATAGAAAATGGAGATTTATTTCCCCTGATCTTACACCCCAATTCTGGCCGCCGGCTACACATACAGTATATGGTAACCACGCTCCTACCTCACGAATCCCTGCATGACGAAATATCACACTTCAAAACTCCGCAGCGAAACTGTCGCCTCAGAATTCAAAGATGATATTTAAAAACAGCTGACCACCAACCCAGTTAATACAAGGAATGTGGAGCTAGAATGGGCCATCCTTCGAAGTATCATTACAAAATCTGCGGAGAAAGTAATTGGGTACGGGAAAAAGAAAGAACCAGACTGGTTTGACAAAAATAATGAAGAATTTTTTACTCTAATCAGAGCTAAACTGGAATCCTCTCAACTCTTCTTTCAAGATCAAACTTTAAGGGCGAAGAAAACATACCATCAGGCCCCTAAGCGGAAATGTCAGATAGAAGTAAAGGAAATTAGAAAAAACTGGTGCAACAAAACCAAGGAACTCCATACTTTCTTAGATGCTAGGGATCTTAAGAAATTTTATGGAGGAATTACATATACATCTACATTTATACTCTGAGATTCAGAAAAATTGTGTGTGGCAGAGGGTTCTAAGCACCAATACTAATTCTGTGCATTCCAATCCCGAACAAAACGAGGAAAGAAAGAATACATAAAAGTATCAGCATGGCATCTTATTTCTCTAATCTTTTCCCTCCTGTCATTGCGACCTATATATGTTGACGGAAGAAGTATTTCATTGCACTCGTAAATTAAAGATTTTCGCATATTCTCCAACAAATTCAAACGAAAACGGCATCGTCTGACAGTCAAACAATCCCAGCCCAATCCATGTATCAACTTTGTGACACTTTCGTAAGAACTATACCTAGCGGTCACGAATCAAGCGGCTCTCCTCTGTACCTTCTCTAACGTGTCAATCAATCCCTTGCGATACAGATCCCAAACTCCACAACAGTAATACAGATGCGGACGCACTAGTGTTTTGTACGATATTCCCATTGTATGACCATTACAACTTCTCAAAATACGACCTATGTACGATAGTTTAGAATTAGCTGTGAAAGTCCCATTTTATGTTGCATGCCTAGATACTTCAGGGAATCAACTGTGTCAACAACTGAATTGTTAACTTTGCACTCTTGGGAAAACAGGGTCTTTTTATTACTTATTTGAATTGCCATACACTTTTTGCAGTTAAATGTAAACTGCCATTTATGGCACCATTCTGAAATAACATCCAGATCACGCTTTATTTCTAAGCAATCGTCAGAGCACCTTACTTCCCTATCGATAAGTGCATCGTCAGCAAACAATCGCATCCTGCAATTAATGTTGTCGCCGAGATCGTTTATAAAAATTAAGAAAAGAAGTGGTCCCATTACACTTCCTTGAGGAACGCCCGAAGTAACATCTAGCTTAGAAGAGGCTTCCCCGTCAACAACCACATACTGTGACCGACTAGTTAGAAAATCAGGTATCCATTTGCAAATCTGATCAGATATACCGTACGCTCGAATCTTCACTAAAAGTCAGTTGTGCGGTACAGAGTCAAAAACGTTCTGAAAATCCAAGAACATTGCGTCAACTTGTGATCTGTATCGATAACTTTCATGCGAAAATAGGGCCAGTTGTGTTTCACACGATCTGTTCTTCCGAAATCCGTGTCGGTTTGTTGTAAGTTTTCATCTAGAAACTTCATAAGGTTAGAGAATATGACATTCTCCTGAATTCTACTGCAAACAGATGTTAGATATATGGATCGATAATTCCTAGGATCTCTCCGATCTCCTTTCTCGAAAACAGGATTCAACTGCGCTATTTTCCAGTCAGAAGGTACTTTTCTTTCCTCTAAAGATTTACAAAATATATCTGACAGAAATTGTGCAATTTCTTCCGCGTATTCCGAAAGTACTCTTACTAGTATACCATCGGGACCCGGCGCTTTCCCCCACTTCAGGAGCTTTAATTGCCTTACAATACCTACGCTATCAATTTCCACCGGATCCATCTCATATTCTATACGCCGTGGAAAAGCGGGAATGATTTCCATGTTTTCATCAGTGAAAGAATTTTTAAACTCGGATTAAATACGGTAGCCTTGTCAAGGCTGTCATCAACTTCCCAACCGTCTTGTAGTAGAACTGGCATATTCTTGTCACTACCACTAACTTTTTTTACATACGACCAAAATTTCTTAGGGTTCTCGTTGATACTTGAAAAGCTTTATGGACCTATCGCTGCTCATTTGGTTCACTGAAAGCGGCTGATGACAGCACTATTCTTACCGATAGCCAAGACATCTCGATGCACTGGAAAGAGCACTACAAGTCGCTCTTGAACAATAGCTGTACAGCTGGAGGCGACATCTTCATGCAAATACCCTCTACAATCTTCAATGTCAGTTCTATCAACATTCCAAAACTTTTACAAAGCCCTGAATAATCTGAATCAGGGTAAGGCTACCTGACCAGACATTTCACTAGAACTTATTCAAAATGGAAGGTTATACCTAAAAAGCAGGATTTTCCATTTGATTCTTATCATGTGGGAAACTTAGTATGTGCCATAGGACATGAAAGCATTATTCATTAGTTTTTAAGTTTTGTGAGTTTTTATGTAGAAAGTTTTTTCACTCAGAAGACATTATTGTTTATTGTTCGGGTACTACGCCAAGTATTGTTAGTAAACATACCTGATTTTAATTCCGAATCTAAGATTTCAGATAGTGAAAACGCGTAAAAATCGGTTATTGTCGAATTATGATATATAAGTGAATTGCCTTCTCCGGTTACACGTGACGTAGCATCATAATATATAGGCCCTATCTCATATTTTTAATCAGGCCCTTAGGTTTCAAATTTGAAAATTCCGTCAAAATATGTTGAACTCGGGAGCAGTCTACTGTCTCTGTGTTAAGCGTCTGTCTGAGTTTCTCATTCTAATCCCAAACTCCTCTGTGATATTGGGAGGCACCTCACATCCGCGAAAGCTCACTTCATGTGGAACCAGAACACTTCAGGGTTTCCAATCGTACTTCACCATTGATCACCTCTCCCCGTCAGGATTGGCCTGCTAGGTGCCGTCGTATTATTACTGATGCTGAAATTATAAAAGAGACGAGAACTCACGAATCTAGCTTAACATTTATTCAGCAAATCATTCATTTCGTTTTTAAATAGTTCTTTCAGCATACAGTGGTTTTTAATTCAGACATCTTCGTTTTTGCGAAAGACTTTTCTCCACTTACTCTAAGCATCTTTGGAAGCCGGTCTAAAATATTTTTTTAATTCATAAATTAGTAATGCCGATGTATGACAGCAAGATCAAATGGAATACGTAGAAATTTGGACCGAGAGTGGTGGGTGAACGGTTAACGTCCTGGCCTCGCATTCGGGAGGACGCTGGTTCGAATCCCCATCCGGGCATCCGGATTTGGGTTTTCCATGGTTTCCCCAAATCATTCCACCAAATGCCAGGGTGCTTCCTTCAAAAAGGCCATGGCCGAATTCCTTTCCGTTCCTTGTCCCCCGTCCCATCCCGCCTCTAATGACTTTAGCCGTCGACGAGGTGTAAAGCCTTACAGAAAAAAAAAAAGAAATATAATGTTATGTACAGTTAGAGCACACGATTTCGTATACAGAATGGAATACAATTATTTTTCCATACTCAGAAATCGAAAATGGCCTGTCTTGAAACACAGAACTGCAAAAATAGGGATGAATAACATTTCTACTCACTCTCGCAATTAAATTTATTTTAAGATCTTTTAGTAAACGTAAGTAGTCATTTTCCTATGAACTCCTTCCTTTCCAGTAGGCTGTTTTATGTGTAAATAATCCTTTAAAGAGAAGTATCGTTTCATTCGAGTTCACTCTGATCTTCTTTCGCCCAATTTGTTCTGCACTACATTTTCAAATAAAAAAAAAAAAGTAAAGCACTGAGAGCACAGCAAGAGAGTTTTAATGAAACCAGAGCGCAGGTATTATTTTTTTTCATTCCCTGCAAGTATTCCTTTGCTTTATTGTTTCCTACTTTATTCTTCATGTCGCTTGAAATTAAAGTTTCTCAAAATGCTTTCTTGTTACAAGTGTATTAAGTTCTTAATACTGTTTGGAGGTTTGTAAAAGGATTGATTTAAATATTATTGGTAAAAGTACTGGAATACACGTCTCAGACTCTTAACATAGGTAAGTTCGTAGCTGTAATCAAGCGTAGTGCGTGAGCGGCAACGGTCGTGCTAGGTATTTCGGAGGACAAACATTCGAATCCCCGTCCGGCCATCTAGATTTCCATTATTTCCCGAAATAACAGGAGAATGCCGGATTGGTTACTTCAAACATCGTCGGTCGAAATCTTTCCCGCACATTTTCCCCAGTCCTTTGCCTAATGACTTGCCGATGAGATGTAAGATTTTAACAAACAAACAAAAACAAAAAAAAGTAAATTTTATTAAGCGAAACTGTTAATACACACATAGACAGCTAACGTTTTGATGAAATAATTATGTTGCCTCAATGTACTGTAGGTGTAAAATAAGTTATTTGTATTCTGTTGACAAAAATGTAGCGCAGCCACCAGTGTACTAGTGAGAGGAGTGGCAAAGAGCTTGACAACCAGAGACGGCGAACCACCTCGTTAAGGGCATTACGAGGCAGTGCCGGCCACTTCAAACGCAACAGCTCAGCACGCTGTGTTATAATTGTAACTGCTCCGGCACAGACGACCTCACGTTTAATTTACGCATACACAGCACGGAATTTCCCTTCTTTAGCCTCTTCACGGAGGAGGCGTAAATGCGGACAGTACAAAGCTTCTGTCGCTTTTACCTTTACAGAGGGAAAGTTCCCACTCTCATAAGCTTCTTAACGTGGTTATTCAACTCACACTTAGCTGCTCTTATGACTGAGCTATGCGCAAAGACAATTTCTATCCAGCGTTCAGAGGCTATTAGAACCAGCCTTCCGACGGATCCGGCACTTTACCAGAAGATGGCGACGGAGCCTCAAATTGCCGAAATATCGCGTGGAAACACCTTAATTACTCGGCTAGTCTCCCGAGAAGACTGCATCCATTCTCAAAGTCAAAAAAGACTTCGTTCCTATATAATTTCTATCTAGTTATGTATTGCTCTCACGTAATGCTCTAAACCTTGATTTTGTAATGTTGTCCGTATTGCGGTCGTACTTTCATAGTGATATAGCTGGAACTTTAACTAAATTGATGACGACGGAAGTATGGAACCAATGACGTTAAAAACAAATTATGAATCCCAAAACCTTATGTTATACCGCTAATATTATCAGTAGTTTTATTCCTGGTCCAGACAGCATTCAGCACAACAAATACAGAACTACTTCCATCCTCATGGAGTAATAACCGG
Organism: Vandiemenella viatica; assembly: GCA_031002005.1. Classification (NCBI taxonomy): domain Eukaryota; kingdom Metazoa; phylum Arthropoda; class Insecta; order Orthoptera; family Morabidae; genus Vandiemenella; species Vandiemenella viatica. Next base: position 169,186,855 of record CM061920.1, read on the forward strand.
CGCATATAAAAGCAGCTTAAATTGTCTATAAAACTAAATCCATTGTGAATTATGCTGTGTGTCACTTGTCAGGCTGTCTTTCAACCTAACTACAACCTCCACTAATATTGCCATTAGAATATTATACCTTCTATCATCCGCGAATGAGTTCAGTCATTGTATCCCGATATAAATTTGATACATACGAATTATTTACACGCTACCGATATAATTACATCAGTAATAAAAAGCAAATAATACTTATTATGTTAATTTAAATGCAATACATACTTTTACTTCAGTGTTTTGGCAACTCATTTTTTTCGAGTTTACTGTAACTAAAATAGAATATAGCGGAAGCATGTCAAAAATTACCGGTTTGTATGTAAGTTTTCTAGCAGTTCATTTCGTGGAAGGTGCTCAACTAAACAGAATTGTTATTAAATAACACTCATAACCTTAGTTTTCTGTAACAGTGATATCTCTGGAGAGAGAGTACGTATAACAAAACATCTACATCAGCCGAATATAAATAAGCAAATAAACTAGTAATTAATATCTTAATTTAAACGCATTAAATACTTTAGCAATTCATTTTTCTTGATTGATTAGGTAAATAGAATTATTATTAAACAATTCCCACAATTTCAACTTTGCTGTAACATCTATGGCCGCAGTTAGTCGGGTATCGAAGGCGGAGCGTGTTACGTTAGCGTTACGGACATGACGACACGATGACCAATATTAGCGTTTAATAGATCACAACGGTGAGTATTTGTATGGAAGAGATATTTTTATACTGTCGAATAGGCTTCAATAAAAATTATATACCCCCATTTGTACATCACTAAGTTAAGGATCGTAAGCGATGTTTTCCAGTGGACTATTACCATTATTTGCCTACATAACAACTATTGCCTAATTTACGGAAATGTTTATTCCGAGCTGATACAGAACATGGTTCTCTCGTTGTTGTCTCGATTAAGTTCTGTGCACACTCTAAACAGCTGCAGTTTCGCAGCTGTGATATGTTTTTATTATCGAGCGTGGCGGGTGTGCGGCAGCGATCATGGAGGATATGGCTTCAAGCCCTTGCCTAGCTTTCCAGATTTCGGTTTCCCATAGTTTTCCGAATCTTCTACAGACCAATGTAGGGATGGTTCCTTCAAAAGCCCTTGTCTGAATTCCTGCCCGTTCCTAGCCATATGAGACATGGATCATCTTACTGTCGAATATCAGGCAGAATTTAGAAAAGGTAAGTCATGTGCGGCACAAATTCTAAATCTCAAAATTATCTTATTCATCTGTAAAAACAAATAAACATTTGTAACTTTAAAAAAGCATATGACTCTATAGAGAGAAAAACACTTTTTAATATACTAGAAGAAAACAAAGTAGACAGGAAAACGAGACAATTAATCAAACTTATACTAAAGAATACTGACTCAAATGTTACGTTCTTAGAAGCAATCTCTGAACCCTTTGAAATCAGAACAGAGGTTTGACAAAGAGATAGGCAATCAACTCTTTGGTTCAGTCTTTCTTTGGCAAAGTAATAAAAACCTGAGAATTAAAAGGAATAACTAATGGCAGATTACTCAAAAATAAACATCACATGTGGTGTTTGGTCTTTGTAGATGATCTAACAATTCTCTCCAACAACATGCCTTGGAATACTCCATGAAATTTAAACTTAAACTTGTCTCAGAATCTCTTCTGCTGAAACCCCCTGTATGCAAGGATTCTCTTGCTACCAAGACCAACAACTTATGAAAACTCGGTTGGCAATATTTCTCAAGTAATTACTAAATTCAATATCTGGGACAAATTATTTGACCTGCAAGACTAAACCGCAAAGCAAACAACGATAGAATACGAAAATTACGAAAAAGCCTATAGAATCACCTGGAAACGATACGACAAAAAGATTTTTTTGCTGTCATCAGTCTCTTTACTGGATGGATGTAATCATCCATTCCTTCCTGTCTTACGCTAATCTCTTCATCTCAACACATCCCTCACAATCTACATTCTTATCTGCTTTAAGTATTCTATTTTTTGTCTGCTTCCGTAGTTCTTTCCTTCGACTGTTCCTTTTACTCACAAATTAAACAATTCCGCATGTCTTAAAATGTGACCCATCGTCCTGTCTCTTCTTTCCTTGTCCGTCATTTCCAAAACTCCTTCGTTTCGTACTTTACCAATCCACTTAATTTTCAGCCTCCTTGAATAGCACCACATTTCAAACGCTTCAATTTTCCTTTTTTCTGATATTCCTAAGGCCCAGGATCAAAAATTAGAGTTTTACAAATATCTTTCTGAAAATTAGATGAATATTTGAAACTAAAAGATTTCTATATTTCATGAAAGTATCTTCGCTAGTGCTATTCTGCGTTTTAGCACCATTCCTGCTTCGGCAATCAGTTGTAATTTAACTTCCTAGGTAGCAGAGCAAATAGTTAGAAATTCGAAATATTAAGTAAAAACTCTAAGACACAGTAATCAAACAGGATGCATTAAAGGCATCGGAGATTTTGATTATTAGGGGCATATTACTAATTAAAGATATTTAAAAGAAAGACATTAAAATTTAAATGAAAATATTCGGCTCAGTTTGTGCAGGCGGAATTTGGATGAAAAGGAAATTTCATAAAATATATCAACACTTTGAGAAAAATTCAGTCACGTTTTGAGAAACACAAATAAAATCAAATGGTGACATTATCAGGATGAAAACAACAGCACATTGACCAAGAGAATTCTCACCCTTGCATCTCAATGGAAAACAATAACAATTTGTTACTTGAAATCGAATGGGACCTTCAGGAAGTTGGAATTACAGGCGATATCATACAGTATATATTTAGATTCATTAGTCTGATGAGCAAAGATATTTTTGTTAGCAAACCGTGTATTAGAAGAAGGGACACCTGGACGGAGGAACACAGGAAGCAAAGCCGCGAAATGAAGAAGAGATTTTGGGAAAATAAAATAAATACATCTACTGAATAAGTTCAGTCGCTTCGTCAGTTGGGCATAACAAGAAGAAGAAGAATAGCTTCAATTACATTTATGCAGTGACGTGATAAAATTGATTGGCTATGCCTTCACAGAGTATGCCACTTAAACTTACCACATAATGCTTCTTGACTTCGCTGTAAGAATAATCGAAAGCAATGAGAAAATTACCTGCGCGCGTTCTTGTTGCTCATTTTTTTTTAAATTTATTACAATTATTATTATTATTATTTTACCTGTGACATTTTGTTTCATCAAGTGTGCTATGTTACTGGGGATTTTGAATTATTCAATAAGAGAACGCTTGGGTTTCTTTGTGTTGATGTGTTAAATATGCGTATAGATATATTTGAAAGCAAAAAGTTAGAGTAGGAAATGCAGTATCAAAGAAGCGGAAGTATAAATGGGAGTGCCACAGGGATGGGGCCATTGCTATTCATTATAGTAATTAACGATTGTGTTGATGGCTTACTATCAGAAATTAGATTGTTTGCATTTGACATAATGCTTTATAAAAAAGATCAAAACGGTAGAGGACTGTGAACAGCTGCAGGGTGATCTGGACAGGATATCTAGCTGGGTTGGTAAACATGGGATGAAGATAAACGCAAAAAACAGTCAGCTTATTAGATACATAGGTAAAAAACTAAACGTTGATTATGATTATAAGGTGGGGAAAGAATTGCTTGTTGAAGACTTGAAATGTTAATATCTTGGCATTACATTTGATAACGAGCTCAACTAATCAGGACACATTCGACAAGTAACAGGGAATGTTTTCAAAATCCTTCACTTGCTGGAGAGAGTATTGACAGGACGTACGAGAGAAGTAAAGGAATTAGGTTACAAAATTTTGATCTGATCATTGCTCGAATATGGCAGTGTAGTACGGGACCCACATTTTGATTATCAAATACAAGCGTTGGAGGGCGTTCAAAGAAGGGCTGCTAGATTTATCTCTGGAAATTATCGCAGAACAATCGGTAACCGACATGATAAAGGAGCTGGAATGAGATTCATTGGAATACAGGAGGAGGGTGAAGACAGTCATGGGGGTGTACAAGGAGTATATTGGTGATGAGGCGTGGAAGGATATTGGTGTAATAATTAAAAGTAATTCATTAAAGGGAAGAGACGACCATGACCACAAGCTGGTACTCGATTTTAGGTACAAGGGCGTGGAAAGATTTTCTTTGGTAAGCAAGAGGGTCAGGGATTGGAATAAGTTACCAAGAGAGTTGATGAATAAGTTATCAAAAACGTTGAAACAATTTAAAGTTGAAATCTGTTGAGGGCAAAAGTAGGTGGGTGCAGGAAAGGGGGTAAAATGAGTGTGTAGGGAAACTGCCTCCGGAGCGTGCACTCTATCGTAATTGAATTAAGTTAAACTGAAAAACTGTAACTTAGATGCACCGCTATAATACTCATAGAAGAGCTAAATTATGGTATGGCAACGAAAAGATAAATCAGCACCGTTGAAGCTTAGAACCGGTTTGTCTGATGCTAATGATGGCCTTTTGGTACAGTAAAACATTACTGAACTTTGAGTTTCTGCTTGAAAGGCAATCTGTCAACGCTGCATACTACCGTAAACTCTTAGGCACGTTTAGGTGGGCTTACGGGTTAAAAAGAAGCAATATTCCGATTTGCAGCCCCACACTGCTGTACTATACTTCTTTGCATCATTCCTCTATAATACGTATTTGTAAACTTATCGTTTATTTCGACCTCTCAAATATAAATTCAGGTAGAAAGAATTTCGAAAACAACTAGAAGGTACATAAATTTGTGCGCAATTGGACCGTAGAACTATAAAATTTTGTATGGAGAAATACAGCAATGGAAACTATATTGAATATATATATATACATTATAATTAAACGAAGAACATTTTAAGAAGGCCCTTTCGTATTAAATTATCCCTTCATTAACCTATTTTATTTCTGTTTTGGTGCAGTGAGTAGCACAAGTTAGAAAGGATTGTAAGGAGCTGTGCACGTCTTTATATCGTGTGGCCCGAAGAGCGAGCTCGACATTCCTTTTGATATGTTCAGCCTCTTCACAAAGAGATCCTTCCCGCGGTGACTTCAGTCTGTCTAACGAGATATTGCGCGAGTAGCTGCTGAGCTTATCACTGGTGTCACGGGTAACCACGCGCTCCTTTCACTGCCTGCACAATACCACTCCAAGTTCTGCTTCCTGAGGAGGCTTGCTGTGTTGGTACATTATTTTACAACTGCGATTTCCTGTATAGGCAATATAATGTGTTTCTGAATCTTCAGTTTGTATTTAAGGGCGTGAAGAATATTTTTATTTCTGAGTTTTGGAATATGTTAAAAATGAAAATTACTGAAAACTTTTTCCTCTATGTACGACTGACACTGCATTTTTCTCGATTTTATACAAGGATGATAGTTAATTTTTCCATTCTTGTGCATACGACGAATTTTTCCAGGAACACGCAAAAGCAAGAAAACCCAAGTAACGTTCTTTTTATCGAACTAGTTATTTTGAATATGTTTTTAAATTAACCTCTTGTGTTGTGTTTTTCTATGTTTTGTATTATTATTATATATGAATAAATTTTCAATGTATACTGTTTTCAGAACAATGTACTTCTTTCATTTCCAGCGTTAAATTATGAAACGTCTAGATACTGACTGGTTGACCTAATTTTAAGGTAATAATTTGCTTTATGAACAATAGACATATATAATATTCAACGGAGTCTCCCAAATAAATGATAAAAAAGGACATTTCGGAAATGAATCTATCTTCCCATAGCTGAAATCAGTATATCCGCCAATAGTTATACCCACTGTTTACAGGGCTGCCTTTGTTTTCATATTCTGAAGTGACTTCCAGCATATAACGGAACCTATCGCTGTTATCTATATTGCGACACACACAACTTAGCTATTGCTACCAGTACTTAAAATGTATGAACTCACTTATGCATTTTGTACCCTGCTGTTCGTGATTTACATATTTTGTGATCGAAATTCAGAATTACTTTTGCATTCACTTTACAAATACTAGAAAACCCCGTAAAATTGTGCAAAGGTTGCCAGGAGTACAGTCCTACACGTATAAATGTAATATGAGGATTATTTAACTCTTTGAGCCGAAATTTCGAATCATACACAGCTCAAACAATCCGTTGTTCATTAAAAAAATTATCGTAAAGTTACCTGGTTCGTGGAATCATATGTGTTAGAATGTATGAGACACAAATTTTTTTTAACTCCTTACATTTTGCCGAATATTACTCGCAGTCTGATCTTCAGAACTATGAAAGTATTGTGTCCGATTTTAACATCTTTGTTTCCAGGTTTGAATGAGTGAAACAATGGTGATGCAGGAGACATCTATAGCCCACTGTAAAAAGTTCCAGAGCGAATCAGACTGAGCGAAGTAGCAAACTGCATTTAACGAACCAAAAAGGTGCTTCCCTTGCTAAGTGTCAAGTGATGCAATTCATTGGCCAGTGAATGGTGTGGATCAATATCTAAAGTACAAAACAGTAACCGAACTGTTATAATTTTTTTTCACCTACCCAGCTGCTCTGAGGTGTGGTCTGTATAATCTGCTAACACAGCAGACTCACGAAATTAAATACGATGTCAATTTCTCGACTTCCTTTTTGGTGGGTACACATCATTAACAAACAAACATTATTCTATTCCGTTTTTCCTCTATAATTTGATCCGATTTTTTTTTTTTGTGTTAAACTTTGATGAAAGTAGTATTCAGGTGATACAGAAAATTCAATACAAGTGATTTGCGCCACGTCAGTTATATTCATCCATAGCCTAGTGCAAAATGATAATTTTTTTGTGCATCATAGTTTATTCATCTAAGTTTGTTACCAGATCGTTCATTCCTTAAACTTAATTTGCTGAAGTATTTTGTTTCACTTGAACGTATGAGCGGTGATCAGTAAAGTTTCCCGAAAAAAAATTTTGATATTCACTTCCACACCATTGTATACTAATCGGTTCACCAAATTTTGAAACTACGTTGTTGATGAAACGATGTTTAATTGTGATGTATAGGATCTTCATCTCTTGTACAACGAAATGTAATGCAGTTCAAAAATAAAGGTTTCGTGCCTTTTGAGGGAAACATACTTTGAACTTTGATTCGGATTACTACTTACAAGTGCTGATGACTAACTTAGAGAAAGGTTCATTCACATTTACATACCAATTGGAAATTGTTCCCGCTGAACAGATTTACATATCACGACTTACGATAGCACTTCGAAATAGAAGTTTTGGGTTGAAATATAGTGAAAGCTGAATAACATTCAGAATTTTTGGTAAGGTATGTTTTTTGCGGATGCATAATAGTACAGTTCATGAATAAATTGTGATAATACCACTGAAGTTCGTTGACGAATGCAGCAATATCTGCTTTTTTTTTTTTTTTTTAATACAATATATTGCTGCGAATAGAAACGATTGTAGCACCTAGTGTTAGTAAACTTCCAGAACGCGGGATGATTACATACTATTTTGTATTATGAGAGGTTAGACATAGCTGGGTGGTTATGTGGATAGACTGACTATCCAGATTTTGATTTCCGTTAGTTCCGGAAATTAGTTCCTAAATATCTTATGGGTTTATATTAGCCCTATTGAACAGTGGGAGGAGAAGGAAATCAATTGGAAGACCACGGCAAGGTTGATGAGCCAAGTGAATAAAGATGTGGAGGCGAAGGGAGACAAGTGGTGGAGGAAAAATCTTGGAGTGACCGCCAGGGTTGGAAAAGGATTTGCTGGACGACCAGAAAAGGTGGAAACGTCTAGTAGGAATGATGATGATTATAGAAAAATTGTATTGCCGATTGCACTCTTTTTAGTATTTATTTCTTCTTCTTTTTTAAAATACGGCCATATATTCATCTGCTATCTGCATTTATTCGACAACTGTATTTCTAATTTTACCACTGAATGTGTTTTCCTGCACTGTTCGCACGTTTTGTATTATGGCTCAAAATATTTCGACGGTAAATTGTATACGGATGAGGAAAACAATCCAAGTAGCTACACGCATTTAAGCCTTAGCAGTTTTATTTCGGAAAATATACCCGAAACCGGGTGCGAAATCGATTAAAAATTGAAGTAGTGACAGTTCTTGACCGGTTAACTGTGTCCTGTTCGGTGACGTAGTTACGACTTTCTTGGTATATAAGCTGCTATGAAAAGTAAGGGGCGCGATATATCGGAAACTAAGGTAGAGCACATGAAATTTGTAACCCTGTAACATTTCAGAATAACTGAAATTGATGATTTCCAAATCTGTCGATCCCCCTGTGATATAACAAGAGCAACACTTAGTAGCACACATACTGCGGAGCACAGCTTGCTGACACTCACATCTGCAGAATATGGGCATGATTCTACAGCTGACAGCTTAATGAGATTAAAATGGTGTTCTGTGTACAATTGTTGTTAGCGAATCCAAGCAGCACACTCCCAGTTAAGAGACCTGTAATGCCAACCTCTGCTACAGGAGGTGAGCACTTCAGCAGATTTCTGAAGATTATATTGGTTATTGGCGGCACTGTTTGTGTATTCTGCAACACTCTGTCACCCAGTAAGGACTCCTGACTTGGTCTTAAGGTCTTCAGAAGGCTGGCTGTAAAAATAATTAACGGACCTTTTTTACAATTTCGTAAATTTTTTGGTTTATTTAGTCATTAATTTGTTTTCATGAACATAATACATATCATTAGGCTTTCGAAACAATTGCGTAATTGCGTAATTATAGGAAAAGTCATGAGAGAATCAGCCTTTCTATTATTTTTAAAATAAATTTTTACGATCTACGACAGTAAAGTTTATTCTTATGATCTTGCAACCTGTTGACATTGTTTCAATTTTCTGCGCATTCCGCCCGTCATGGCTGATATAAGACATTGAAAGAGCGTGAGTATTGCCTTTACATGTACAATCCAACATCTACGCCACAAAACATATAGTGTAATACAAACGAGACACACACACATACAAAATTCTAAAGCCTAAACACATTCTTATTTTGAAAACATTTAGTGTAATACAAACGAGACACACACACACATACAAAACTGTTAAGCCTTACCACATTCATGTTTTGAAAATTATTTCGATTGGAGCATTTCATCCCCTTATAGGTCAATAAGCACCCGTCTCTTCTCTCGTTTATCTCTCACGTGATCACAATCCTATCGGTGATTCGCTGGCATTGGCGGCGAGTCTTTTTAACTGGCACACTGTAGTTCAACTACAATTGTGTTCCTGTTTCTCTCAGTGCATATACAGCATTTCATTACAAGTATCATATTCAAATTATACATGAACTAGCAAATACATGATTTAATTAAACCCACCCACTCCCTAGACCTGTGTCGAACCGGTGACCTTTACAATGAGATGCCGTGTTGGTGGTTATCCCATCTGCTGTCAGAGGTTCAGGATTGTCTCCAATCAAGAGTTTTATAAAGTTAATTACTCGACCACGCCTTAATAATGAACTACGAAGAAAACCACAGTGGCGCCTACACTGCTTTAATAGACCGGATACTCTGTTTAGGGCTGCTTCCTGGAACAGAACCAAGGTTGCTAAGAGACAGCTGAGTGGGCGACGCAACTACCCTAATTGCGAGTAGATTACTATAGACAGCTCGGCCAATTGAGCGTGTATGCTTACTGGAGCATAAAAAGAATCAGGCTGGTCGACATAGACCGCGATTATACATTGAGAAATCCTGGCGTCGTCTACTGGCCACGAGCACCTAACACTGTTGCTATTCTGTTTTAGAGACACCTCACCAGAAATAACTCCTCACAACAAAGCGAGTAATTAAAAAAAGACTTACGCATCTATGATGGAAAAGAACTTCGGTAAACACGTACAGTACATGGTACAAAGCAACACGCCACAATAGTTCTCAGCCACAATCGTGTGTTATTCTAAACTAGTTTCGAGCTATATTCTGGCAGTTAATTTTTTTGCAGTTGGTTAATTTTACGGAATTGTTATTACGTAATGCTAGTGGCCTTGATTTGGTAATGTTCTTCATATTTCATTTGCTGTTCACATAGCAATACAGTAGTAACTTCTACTGATTAATGACAACGGAAGTATAGAGCCAATAAAATTAAAAACAGATTAGGAGTCCCGAAAAATTTTGCTATCCATGTAATATCTGTTTTATTTCTGGTCCAGGCACAATTCAACACGAGGTGCATGGAACTAATTTCACCCGCATTAATTAATACCTTCAGAAACATTGCGCTTATGAAAGCAGTTTAATTGGTTTGTAAAACTCATTTCAGAGTGAATTATGCTGTAACAAAAAGTGTTAATAGGGATTCTGGTGAACTTAACCACAACTTCCACTAATATTGCTTTCGAAAATCATAGCTTGTATTACCCTCATATGAATAATGACGGGCATCACCTGTGGTAGTGGTAGTAGGAATTTATTCAGGAAAAGCTTGTAAGGAAAAATGAATAACGATCTGGTCTACTGGAGATCGCGATTCCGCGAAAATGACATTCAGTAATGACGTCATTATACTGCTGTGGTCATATTATTTTCAAGCAGTAATTCCGTTGTAATACAGCCTGTAGACTACCATTATTTTTAAGTAGAAATTAAGTTGTAATACATCCTGGACCGGCATAATACAGTTAAATGTAATTCGTAAAATATTTCTAGAGGATTCTTGCGTTTTACCACGGCAATTCCTGGCGGAATCACGATCTCCAGTAATCCCGATTTACATTCTTTACTTTATTTTACTTCAAATGACAGAAAGTATAATATCAAAAACGGATAACTGTCATTTATTTGAATGATATATTTCGCGATTCGTATATTTCATGTAAACTTTCTCTGAGTTTTTAATAAACTTCATTGTTTCTTATCTTCTGCCAAAAAAATCTTAGGTTACTCTGGTTAGATTGTCAGAGTATTTGGTTAGGATTTTATATAAATAAACGTATTTTACTTTAGATGACGGAGACTATAATTTCGAAAACGGATAAATGTTATTTATTTGACTAATACATTTCACATTACGATTCTCCGAGTTTTTAGTAAACTTCATTGTTTCTTACCATCTGCCAAAAAAATTCTTAGGTTATGGTTTAACCTAGTCCTTACAGCTGATACAGATAAAATAGCGTAAATATTGAATCCCCTTCTCCTAACATGAATTTCTGCGTCTAGTTGTAAATAAACGAAAAGCAAGATGATGGAATGAATGTAATATGGTGGCTGTTGATTGGCGAGTGAAGGCTGGCACGTGACCGTTCTCTAGCAAATAGCTATAGTCGGCGTACGCAAGCTCCAAACTTAGCGTTTGATATAGGGGGATATCAGTCTTACATAAATAAATATCAATTAAAACACAAAATGTTGTAAGGAAGCCACATTTCTTTCCTCGTAGTGATAATCATCGTACGGTTTCGACTAACCCACTGGATATGTTGATTTCCATATTCGAGAACTTGTGAGCCGTTGAATATCTCAGAGATATCTCGTTTTTTTTGCTTCTATTATAGATAAAATTACGAATCAATTGTGCTCACATGTACTACTAAGTTCACTGAGGTAACGCTGGGTATTACAATACATCTTCGTTTGAATCATGTCTGTAAGCAATTTATGTAAGAAGCGAGCACCATACCACAGTCTCACAGGACGTATATTCCTCCTCATACAACAATTCTAGATTATGCACTTGACAATTTCTAATGACCCAGCAACAGGACGACGTTTCTTTACACAAATTTATCACTTTAGCAGAGAGCTGAAAAATACGAAACACGTTGTAGTTGTATTTCACAGTAGTTATGGTCGCATTTAAAATAATATATACCAAAAACTGAGCCAGTTTCCCAGTCTGATTGCCACGATTCCTGCCAAAAACAGTCAAATATGAAACGCGTCCAATTTTGCCAGTTAAATACATTTACAAACCTTGCCACATCCTTTATCCAGGCACCAGCTGATTTATTCCTTGTAGGACGCCTCTGTAACACCAGAAATGAAATAGTTTGTGGTACAGATCGGAGGATTTATAGTAACCATTTGACCGAAATTATTTCTCTTTGTATGACTGATTTTTTTATACTTCCTCTTAGTTTTAAATTGACCTCTACAAGAATAGATATGCCTTTTTTACAATATTGTTTTAGATGCTGCACGCTCACGACTGACTTGTGAGATCTAGTCTGTTCGATACGTAAACAGTACTCTGACTTTTCTTCCTGACAACAGTCCTGCGTAACTATCTTTTCACAATCTCTGTTCCGAAAAATATTTCTGTTAATTCAGAAAACAAATAACAACTGGAGAGCAACTTACAATAAAGATCGTTCACCACCAAATTCTGAAACTTATATTTACTCTGCTAAGCCACGAAACACCTAGTGTTTCATTTGATAATAAAAGAAAAAAAAACACAACCAAATTTTTATCTTATGTGATGTTGCATGGGTAGAAATATTTTGAGATGGCAAAGAATATAATTTTATAGAGCTCAGTCTCTTCTGGTGTGTTATTTCTTAGCATTTCTGAAATCTGGAGTTAGGGAAATTACAGCATCATATGACAGTTCAGCAAATGTTAAACTGTTGAGAAAGATCAGTTATAATATTAACAGACGGTTAGTGTTGCTATCGATTCATCTAGTTTCACGCGATTAGACACATGCGAGTTTAAGTTCAAACAGCTAGCTGCTAAAATAGGCGAAGGGCTTATCCCGTTTGTCAGCGTTTTTTTAGTAATCCTGTGAAGTATGAGCTTATTTGGACTGCCTGCTGGCAATTCGGAACTCTCTACTTAGGTCACACACAATACGTTTATAGCTTAGCTCAGTCTTGAGCGTATCAAGTAGGAAGTGGCGTTACCACCGCAAGTCCTTTAGTCTCTGCTGCAGACATCGTAAAGCAAACGCCACAAAGACGAATAACACGAGACTGTAAAGCTGCTCGTAAACAAACAGGGACTCGGTTCGAGAGGCTTTCAAACTACTACTCATCATCACAGTCCTAAGTCCTGTGGCCTGTATTCAATCGGAATGATAATAATAAACAAAAGTTCGGAATTTCGAATATACAAACCTAATTTGACATCACATTTAGCGTAAAGATTTAAAAAGAGTTTCAGTGTTTATATAAATTGCAGATTATTTTTTCGCAATTTATATCCATTTTCAAAACACTTAATGTAGCCGCGATTTTTCTTTGGATTTTGTAATAATTTATTCTTCACCCTCTAAAAATTTAATACATTTTCAGAACGCGTTTTCAGTAAAACTTGCAACAATTTAAAAAGCATTTCCTTTACAGGAAGAAAGACCCTTATGTTTCAAACAGTGTGGAAAAGCGATTAATCACAAACTTGTGGTTCCAGAAAAAGATTTTAATATTGCTCATAGGCTGATGGGAAAGGCAACATCTTCTAGTATATTCTGAGTATCCTGTATATTTACATGGAGCTCCTGGACATCGAAAGGTCCCCGGTTCGACTCCCGGCCTCCAAGGGGGTCTTCAAGTCTCTAGCATTCCTAGTTTCGTGTGTGCGAAGTACATTCATCAGAATGCTTCTGCGGTTTGGATACTACGTTAATCTGTATGTTCCTTTACCTATTAGTATTACGGAACTAGAATAGGCGACTACGACAGTGGCGGATTGCACAACCGTTGAGAATGTCAACCAGATCCAAAAGGCCTCGAGGAATTACGTAATATAATATTCCGACACACTGTCACTCCAACTCACTCTCATACCGATAACGTAAATGCTAAATAAATCTCATGATCTGAATAACTCGCAGAGTCAAAAACCGTACATATAAATATTAACTCTAACGAGAGGGAGGCCATCATTAGAAATCATTTGAAAATTACTCTACGGTTAACTATGTTATAAAGTAGCTTGCACTGTTTACCACTAGCCAACATTAAGAAAAACAAAAAACCGTAAAGTTAATGTCTTTATTTTTTATTACTAAGTTGCTGTGTGGCATTTTACACAGTTGATAATCATAAAGAGGATGTAAATTCGGCGAACAACTATTTTTTTTTTATGAAAAATGTTTATCTCATGTTCATTTTGTTCACGTAAAAGAGAGCTTATCAAGGCAGTTAAGTTGTTTCAAATACACGCAACTAATCTCCACTACATTATTTTTTAAACATAATGCAAGTTGTAATAAATATTTTCATTAACAAAACAATATCGTAGGTCTGACAGTTTGTACATACATCCTCCGTACGGTATTTTATTGAGTTAATGTTACAGATAGAATTTATTTATATTCCTATAAATATCATTGGAGTTACAGGAAAAGCTTTAAATAAGATGTATTAAGTAAAAGAAATATAAAAATCAAACCTGAATGGTTTAGGAAGACCAAACCAGGTTGGTGAGCGGTAGTTCTCCAGCCTCATTTAGGGTTCAATTCCACGTCCAGCCAGTCAGATGAAAATCCTAATGCTGAAGGTCCACTGATCAAAAAATTTCTATCATTTCCATGCTTTCTACACTTTGCTCGATTTAAATGATTTCTCTGATAACCAATGAATGTTTCAGATTTAATTGAACTGTGATAATGTGTTTCTAGCTGCAGAGGCCATAAGAGAAGCACGTTATAGTAATAACCTGAGGAGGCATATTTTCCGCGACTTATTCGCACATGAAACCAAAGCCGCAATTGCAGTAATTTCGTAATTTCCTTTGGAGATGCCAACGAACCGAATTTGAGGTGATGTTCCGGAACCACTCGCACGCGGAGTCACTTTATGCTTGTGGTTAGCAGATTATTCGCTTCCGATCTCAATTTCTCTGTCACTGGTAACAATTGTTTACAGCTTTATTGCACCATCCGTTTTTTGTTGTAGTTTGAACTGTTGTCGATTTCCTTGGATATTTTTTATATAGTCTGAGTTCATGTTCTACTTCCTCTTTACAGAACAATCCATATAACTATTTTACATAAGTTTCTGCTTGATAATTTACCAAGCTCAGAACATTAATTATGTAAATTTAATCCTGATTGTCTTACCATAGATTTTCAATCATTAAAGATAATGTAATTGATGTAAGCACTTCTTTAAAAAAATTGAGAACTCACTTTTTATTTCTTATTATTTTGTATTACTGGTTTAGGTAATTAATTTCAGAATGAATAAAACTGAGAATAATTACGGGCGAATTCATTCTATCATATCGGTTTAATTCTATTTGTCTGCATTATTTGTACTACAGAAATGCATTATTCAGTATCTAGTCGTTTCAGTGTGTGAAATTAATATTATTATTAATAATAAAGAAACGGAGTCAGGGTTCCTGCGAAATATACCGTGAAATCATGTCGTAAATTTAGTTTTCCAAGTTGTCTGCGATATGATGAAAGTCTGGGAATAGTGTTAGAACGTTGTCTGTCTCCAGGTCACAATGGTCTACTAATGAAGTAATTATATAGTTGTTAAGCCTCTTACGTTGTTGTACACCGTCCCTGACAATCTACTTGCAGCTGCCCACAGAAGTTGTCTGTTGCCTTTGATGATACTACAAGTTAGTGTTCTTTCTACAAATAAAAGTAAAATTCGGGTGACAGAACTGAAGCACACAAATAATCAATTGACTTCACAGGAACGATAACTGTGAATTGGCTTGATCTACGGCTCACTTGATGTAATTTCTATAAAACCTCTGGTCCGTTCAACAATTTTCATGGACAGCCATCATCTTTCTGTTTTGGCTCTACATTGTATTTTAGAATTATGTATTCCGCAAAGTCATCCAGCTTTCCTTTATTACCATTTTCATTGAAACAAATATTCGCACTATTTTCGCTTCCTAGTCATGCAATTTCTTGCTTAAAAAAATTGACCTCACCATAATACGGCTATTACTACCGCCCATTCCTTCCTGCTTATACACTGCTTGCTGCTATCCGCCAAAGTAAAGACACTGTAACACAACTTTCCCCCGGTAGGCTTGCCAACGCTCGGGTATACGATACATTTTGACAAGCAGAGATATCATTTATAAGACGTGAATTTTTGGATTTTATTGAAAAAATTGTGTTAAAATATTTAGATTATCAACAATATTACTCGTGTGTATTGTATACACTTGACAGCTAACCGTTTCAGAAGACTGAACGGTTGCAGTGAGAGTTGTGGGACATGCTGAGAGAGTCCCACATGTGGTCCGCCAGAGATCGATATGCGGGCCATGTGTCTCTGGGATCAGCCGCGAGTGCGGAGGCAATGTATCAAGGCGGGTGCCGGCATCTCGCAGGAGCGCCACGACTACGCAACCCTCCACGCGAGAGAAATCACTCAGCAGGCCTCTCTCTAGTCGTTCAGATTTTTTATCCCTGGTGCTTCTTCTTATTTGTAATTGCATATTAGAAAAAATGTAGAAGTTGCAAATCAGAACACAAAGAGCTTGGTTGGTAGGGACGGAGCTTCGCATTAATTTCCCTGACCTTTAGTACTGATAAAAAAAACTACTATATCCCACCGAAAGAGAAACACCCTCCCCCTCCGTCGTCAGTGCCCATTTTAAATGGTCTAAGTGGGAACTTAGAATAGTTACTGAAGATTCTCGAAGCGAAATCTCTTGCTTTATAGCGACTGTGACCTCAACAGTCAGTCGTTCTCACGACTGCGTTACGTGGTATTCATTGTAGCGTACCTCTTATTGGAAGTACACTGATCACCTACCTAATAGCCGGTATGTCCGCCATTGGCAAGGATAACAGCGCCAACACGTCTTGACATGGAAGCAATGAGGCGTTGGTAGATCCCTGGAGGGAGTTGGCACCACATCTGCACTGACAAGTCACCTAATTCCCGTAAATTCCGGGGAGGGAGTCATGAGCTCTGACGCCACGTTCAGTCACATCCCAGATGTGTTCGATCGGGTTCAGACTGGCGAGCTGGGGGCTAGCACGTCAGTTGTAACTCGCCACTGTGTTCCTTGAAACACTCCATCACACTCCTGGCCTTGTGATATGGGGCATTATCTTGTTGAATAATGCCACTGCACATGGTAGTCATGAAGGGGTGTACGTGATCTGCAACCAGTGTACGATACTTACTAGCCGTCATGGTGCCTTGCATGAACTCCACTGGACCCATGGATGTCCACGTGAATGTTCCCCAGAGAATAATGGTCACGCCGCTAGCTTGTCTCCGTCCCGCAGTACAGGTGTCAAGAAGCTGTTCCCCTGGAAAATGTCGGATTCGCACGTTCCCATCGGCATGATGAAGAAGGTATCGGGATTAATCAGACCATGCAACGCTCCGCCACTTCGCCAACGTCCAGTGGCAATGGTCACTTGGCCATTTCAGTCGTATTTGCGTTTTCGTGGTGTTAGCATTGGCACATGCATGGGTTGTCGGCTGTGGTGGCCCATCGGTAGGAGTGTTCGGTGCACTGTGTGTTCAGACACACTTATAATCGGTCCAGCATTAAAGTCCCGCCACAATCCACCGCTGTCCTGTTCTACCAGTCTGCCCAGCTTATGACGTCCAACTCTTTAATGAGGAGTGGCCACCTATCCCCTCGATGTTTGCACATGGTTTTACCTTGGTTTCAGCACTTGTTGAAGACATCCACCACAGCACTTCTCTAATTCCCGACAAGTCGTGCAGTTTCTGAAATGCTCGTGCCGATCCTTCTGGCCATCTCAGTCTGCCTTGGGTCAAACTCGGATACATCGCGCGCCTTCCCCATTGTAAATACGGATAGCACGCTCACTGGTACTACATGCACCGTGTGTATTTCTGACTAGCAGTCATTCCTCGTCAGGTGACGCTGCTATTGCCTGGACCGATTTATATCGATAGTAGGTAGGTAGTCGTCATGTTCAGGCTGTGATACATGTTACTAACATAAAAAAAAAAAATCAGCATAAGTTGGGATTTTTACACTTCAATAAATAAAGCTTTATCGACGTAAGTAAATGAGAGTAAGTTATGTTCTCATATCAAATGAAGATATTACATGCGTACCAGCACAAAGTTAGGGAGCGTGAATAAACTACGTGGCTCGGCCCAGGGGGTTGGAGGGGTTGGCTGGAAGGCTACGCTGTGCACGTGAGGGGAGGGGGGGGGTTCCGAGCCAGGCCACGTAGCTATCCTTTCATAACATTTTTCACAGTTAAAATTAGGAAAAGAACACACAACAGCATGTGAATATTTATTCCCCTCAGTTAATTATCTCCTTATATAATTTACAATCGTCTGACAAGAGAAAACAGTACAAAATATCTACTTGAATCAAAAGGGAAAAAAAGCTACGTGCTACGTGCTACTACGTAGGGGGGGGGGGGGGGGGGTAGTGGCAAAAGCCAATGTGTGTGATTCGTGTTTTGAGTTAATCTGTTTGTGAAAGATGTAGTTTTTGATTCTGTAATTTGGGACAGTCCGCGCGTTCGCATACATTATTAACGAAGTATCGTAAGAACCTTGATCACGTAGCCCTTTACCCGAGAGGTGGGATTTCACGTCATGCTCGCAGTACGTCATATGTTGGCGCTTTACCTTGCGCAGCCAAACCGCTAGGAACGTGTACGATCTCGATGTACTCGAAAAAAATTTGTTCGCTGCCGTCAGCAGTGAAACAACCTCGCATATAACAACTGCTTGCACGTGTGAATTGTTCTGACATGGCTAATCCGTTCGTAACATATTCATTTAAGCAATAGCTATAATAACACCAGCCCGTTAATGAAATCAACAGTGAGCAATTTCTATTATAAAATCAGGTACATCGTGTCAATAAACAAGACAGATTTTTTTTAAAAAAAGAACTTGCTGGATAAACACTTTCAACAAGCATTGCAAGTGAGAGTTCCTTGCGCTCACGGGGTTTATACGCAACTTGTGTGTAAAATTTATCTCAAATAAAAATAAACAAATACAAAATAACTTATAAATAATTTTTAAGTGTTCACCATTTTTCGCATAATTATCTTTTAAGTCGTATATATAAATAAAAAATCGTATGCAAATTATTAGTTGACTCGGAAACATTTTTAAAATTTTGAAAAATCCATGTTGGTGACAAATATATTGTACTATTCATGATTCTCTATCAAATTTAACATATCATTTTTTCTCGGTTAAAATTTCTAATTAAGTACTATAATTTGTCAAAATCATTCATTTAATTATTTTGTGAAAACATAACCTCAAGAAAAAGTACTTCTGTTTTCACGTAAACTTTACCACCGTAAATTTTTAAAGAACTTTTTTATTGCATCATTAGTTTCAGAAAAAAAGATGGAGAGTGGTATTTTTTTTCGCTATAAAATTCTTCAAATCGTGGCTGAGAAAGGAAAATCCACGCATTCTGAGTCTGGGATTGCAAGCTTCCATTTGATACCCTGCTCACTGTCTAAAGAAAATATTTTCTGCGACTCCCCTAAACAGCATATGATTATTTTTACTACATAATTATTCAAAATTTTATGTTAAAGTCATGCTAGGTTAATACCACCAGTGCGTAGTTATAAATTGTTTCAACTAAAAAGGTTCAGAAGTGTGAGACGTACAGACCATTGAGCGATTCCATAAGGCAAAAGACGCTAAAAATTTGGTTTCAATTAGAAGAATTACTCATAAGAACTTCCATTCGCAGCATACCATTCGGATTGTAGAGGGAAGAAGAATGCTCAGTAGGATTCAGTAACTGAGCTCAATGGATGAGTTTCGGATCTGATATTTGGAATGGTGTGGGTCCAGTCACCTATCCGGTCATCCAGAATTCGCTTTTTAACGGTTTTGTGAATTAATTACCGGTGAACAAAGGAATGGTCCCAATAGAAATTCATGACCGATTTAATATCCATTTCTGGTTCTGATTATTTCGTTGTCGACGAGCCGCAAAATTAAAGTAGAATATTTAGTGAAATGTATTTGCAGCACTGTTCGTTAAGTTGCAACCTCATCTGTCCTTCAACTATTTGTGAAATAAATCCAAGTGTGGAATTCATGTAATCGTATCACTATAAACAAAGGTTCCACAGCATAAGAAATGTGTTTAATCTTTGGAAGCGGTAGCGTTGTTGATTTTTTTAAATACACAATTGGGTGGTAGCCCACGGGATTTTTTGGTAACGTATTTCAGTAGCTACGATTTCATACAGCTCTACTTAAAGAAGGTCAATTGCAACAGCAAAGGGAAACAAATTCAGACGTTAGAATGTGGCTATGCAGGAACCAACACCCAGGAAAGCAGGTCGGGAGTCAGCAAGAATACGCTGAAACACGAAGTCATTTGGCAAAGGATGGGAGTCACGGAGGTCGGGCTTAGTCTAAAAGCCTCCCTATTACTGGAGGATGGTGGGAAAACCCAGGTGCACGAAGGAGGGAGCAGCCAAGCTGATCGATCAGTTGACCGGAGGCTACAGGCTCTTGTTCTAGGACGATGAGGAGATGGGTCGCGGCATGTTCGAGGCGGACTATTAGCCGTCGACATTAGCAGCGATGCAGCGATGAAAGCAGCTAGAAGCATACGCCATCATCTTTATGCCCAACAGGTGGGATGAAACCATTTGGGAACATGTAATGGGGATATCAGGCATTAGCAGCAACTAGTTGGCTGAACTATCTGAAGGGCTCAAGAAGTCTATGGAGGTTTAACTGTGTATAAAGAAATGTTTAAATAAATATAAATGTATATATACCTTGCTGAGAGTATCATGTCTGACTTAGAGTCTTACCCATAATTTAATGTACCTTTAGGGAAGTGGCAGAGCGAAAGAAAAAAGATTCACCAGTCCACCACAATTGGTAGAAGCGTTAGAATATATTTTTTTACGTAATTGGTAGAATTGTAAGAGTTTACGTAATTGGTAGAAGTGTAAGAGCCGCGTGTGTGTGAGTGCGCAAGGAAAGTCTATTTATATGTGTGAGAGCCAAGTTTTTAAATAATTAGTATTAGTGGCCAGATATGATGAGATGGGTCTGTTCTGTTTCTGCTGTGAAGGAATTGTGTTTTGGGTTAATAAACGGAATCATTTATTAGTATGGTGTTTGATGTAATTATGTACTGAAGATACTTCAAGAACTCAAGTCACGATATTATATTAAGTTACCCGCAGCATAATCCGTTTGAAGGCCACTCTTATGTTTTCAGCGGGCTACGATACCTATTCAGAGGTAAAATCAGCAGAAATAACAGTAGTCAGGCAACTCGAAGACTCTAACGTTAGTGAGCTCACAAAGTAGTTACCATTGCCAGAAATAGATAGCTCTCAAAGCGTTGTGTATACGTGGTACAAGGCAGTAAAAGCGTACAAGTGTTGCATGATCTTTAGGGATCACCAAAATTCAGCCTTTAACAATAATTTACGTAACCGGGAAAATTTCAATTAGTCGCAATGAATTCACGGTATATCTTTAATATAGACTAACATTAACATACCACCCGAAGCCAACGGTTCTTAGACTGTCTCCTTACTACTCCGTAACATTATCGGAATTCATGTTTTATCCTTTTTTGCTAACATTCGATCCTATATGAATTCTAAACTGTTAGCAGGTTTTACTCATTTCTATTCGCATGGAGTATTCAAGTATGCTGCTGTTAAATAAACTAACTGTAGTCTATTATTTCAGTGCCGGCATGGAATCTTGTCAAGGGCTTCATGAATTCGCTCCTATGTTGTCGAGCATGATCCTTCTGGACTAGCTAAGCGAAAACATTTCTCCTAATTCCACGTCCGCCACCCACAGCTGGCTTCCACAAGAGTGACCGGGAGGATTGATCTTCTACACAGAGCATAGCTGTTTTTCTCGATGTTTCCTGTGGGTTCAAATTACCAATATATTTTGTAACTGTGTAGTCCAAGAACAAAGAAAAAATAATGCAGTTTTGTTATATCATCAGCGAAAAAAGAATACATACATATATTATTAGGGCGAGCGAAGCGAGCCCTTACTCTAGGCGACGGATTATGCACACCTAGTGGTACACTTTTTGAAAAAACTGCCGCACCTAAAAACGTGAAATTGAACACACTAATTCAAAGTCAATTCTAGATGTGCCATAAATAATTATTTTTGCAAAATTATAATTATTTCATTCCTGCATGCTGTTAAGGAGAGGTCTTGAGTTTGGAAATCGATATCGTAGAACGAACAAGTCTGGTAAATAGTACGTCATCTGTGGTTTCTCGCCCTAAAGCAGTTCTGTCTGGTGGGCCTCTGTTTAAGGGAAATCGGGGAATAAAAAGTGTAAAAATTGTGTCTAAATCAGTTACATCGCTGTGGAATAACGTCGGTTTATCCATGCGTGTTGAGGTGGTGGGTTCATAACTGTGTGGTCCTCAGTTCGATCCAACCTACGAATTTTTTTCTTTTTGTATTTTTTATTAGCTATTTGATTTTGTAGCATTTCAAATTTCTTTTGAAACAAAGTTTCAAAATTATTTATTTTCCTTTGAGAAATACACAAATGATGAATGATGTAACTCATAGAAACATTCGAAACAAAAATTACGTGCACACTAAGAACATTTTATGGTGCATATCCTTGCACAGTCACTTATTCTCCAGAAAGTGAAATATTAATTTATTTTTTGTATTAATGTTTATCTATGCTTATTGAATATTCTTTGTAAACAGATCTGTGACATGTGTAAATGTAGATGCATCCGTTTTATATTTCTACAAAAACATTCCACTCCTTCCCTTAAATCAGTTATTTAAATAACCATATAATTTTACTGACAGGCTATATAAAGAATGAAAGGAAAGTACACCTAATCGGTACACTTCAAACATTAATCGAAAATAATGTTGCCGCAAACTGAACTATTGAGAGAAAATGAACTTATTCTCCAGAAAGATAGATATTAATTTATTTTTTTGTATTAATGCAGATCTATAGTTGCTGAATGTTTTTTGGAAAAAAAAAATCTGCGACTTATGTAAATGTAGATGCAGCAATTTTGTAAATATACAAATAAATCCCGCTGCCTCCCTTAATCGGTTATTTAAATAATTTTATTGATAAACTATGCAAAGCTTAATGACAATCAAAATTAAATCAAACTCTACATGGAGATTTTGAGAACTATTTAACGGGAGAAACATGTTTCCACGTAACTGAAACAAACCAAAAATGCATGCAGGTCAGTAGTTTAATGAAGCCAAACACAAGAACCATAAAATGTTTACTAAAACTAGAGGTCTTACTATGCAACGGAATCACCCGGAATCCACTTCAACAACACTGTCTGCTTTTCAAAGATAATGGCTACGTTTCCAAGATCACCGAGCCTCTGATATCCACCAGTTTCTGTCGATGAAGTAACTCAACGAAAGTTGTTTTCATCACCATATCTTCATAAAAATATTCCGTAGTTTTCTGTATTGTTCCCCTCTCACCACGAATTCCGAGTCGGTGAACACTCTGGCCTCGCATTCTGGAGGAGGCGGGTTCGAATCCCTGTCCGGGCATACATTTATGGGTTTTCCATGGTTTCGCCAAATCACTCCAGGCAAATGCCGTGATGCTTCCTGCAAAAGGGCGTTGGGCGAATTCCTTCCCGTCACTTGCCTCCAGCCCTTGCTGGTGTCCCACTACTTAAAAATGTTCTACAATCAAACACAGGCCAGTCAACTGCGTGCTTCAATGTGGAAGAAGGGGCGTTATTCTGTGTTATTGTTATCGAATTGTGTACCATAGCTTTTTTGTGAATGTGGAATGACGAGTTGTGATCAAGATATTCGAGTTTTACGAAACGATTTGGATGGAGGTAAGTGACAAAAGCTGATTTTTTTTAATTTATTTGGTGATTTTCTTTAGCAGAAGCAGTTTTTGTGTAATATGCGAGCAATATATTGGTAACTATTCAGTTTTCAGCCATGTCTACTGACTTTTTGTAATCGAGCACAGAGATTTCCATCTTTATCTGCCACTCCTGCTCATAACGTTTTGAGGAATTAACGAACAAAATTTGTACCAGTAGGAGCAGCAAGGCACTATGTATATTTTCTAGTACTAATCACACTTCAAGCAGCCACCATTCGGAAATTTTATAGCAAAGCTTTAATTAGTCTACTGAAAACAGAGAAATAATAGGCGTCCACAGTCAGTTCAGTTCACTGTACGGTTTCTGTATTTTTCATACAAGAAATCGTATAGATCATTCGGTAGGGAATTTCGTTTAGTTAACACTAAATATACACTTACAATAAGGTTACACGTTACGTATTCTAGTGTACAAATATTTGAAGATAAAAGCAACTGAAAACTTTATGAAATTTCTGAACAGAATTGGAGTTAAATTTTTGTAAGTAGTTGAACTGGTGTAATGAAATTTCGGTCATCTGGTGCATTTTCCCTTGCGCTCGTGGTTCATAACGTTCATATTACACACGTTCATACACGTTCTATGATTCTCCACTTACATAGGCCGCGCGTTGGATACGCAGTCAAGAATTCAATTCTTCAGGCGAACGTTCTCCATACGGTAGTGAACATACGTAATCCTTCCTTTAAAAGACGTTTAAAACGGCTAACAATAATTTCACTGTCAGGTTTGCATCGCTTTAAGTAAATAAAGATTTTTTGAGAAAGAAAAATTAATTCTTTTGATTGAACAAGTTTTCCTTTAAGATGAGAGTAAGGTACGAAAACGTTGCTATGAAAACAAATACAGATTGTACATAATTACCTTAAATATTAATTCAAACTTTCGTTTTCGGACCGTAAAAACGAAGAAATATTTCTCACAATGAATTCATACCTAATGAAAGCGCGTACAATGATGACATTTTCGTTCTTTTATTACTACGTGCCCACAAACTTTGTAAGCTTGAATCTTTCCACTGATCTTATTAGGGCGAGCGACACTAGCCGACAAAGTTTTAGATATTTGTGATAAACGTTTTTAAAAAATACTACTGTACGTCTAGACGTGAAGTTGAACATAAATTAGCTCTCCCTGATAATTCAATCTCCAGATGTGTCATTTATAATTATTTTTACAAAAAACATTGTAATATTTTGTGTTAGCATATACGTATATGTAATGCCATGAGTGATAATGGTTCGTTTTGAAAATTGTTTTCATTCAACTTATGAAAATAGTGGTTGTGTTCCGATTCCACCAACAACTAAATTTTTTAAAATACGGAATATCACTTGTAAAAAAATAATTATTCCTTTACAACTAGCTTTCGCAATCACAATGCATAAAGTTCAAGATTTAACATTAAATTATGTTGCTGTAGATATTGTAGAAAAAGAAACTTTTTTTTGTTTAACTTATGTTGGGTTATAGAGATTAAAAACTTCAGAAAGACTAGCATTAAATAGAAGATTTTCTTATTACAGAATTAGTAATATTAAAATATTAAAATGGAGAAAACAGGAAGAAAATTAAATAAGAAAATTTGTATCAGATTAAAAACAAATTAAATAAATTGATATTTTAAATATTTAAAGATTGCGTCTGATTATAAACGTGCCTAATTTTTTTTTCCAATAAATTAAAATCACGGATTTTAATGATAGTAATTTCTTTAACTGTATATAATATTTTTTATAACAGAATTTTGGGAGCCACCACAAAGCTGTGTTTTTTAAGCTAGTGAGTAATAATGTGGCGCGAGTGGTGGCATAAGGGACGGGCTACAGCCAGCGCTAGAATAAAAGTACTGATTATTCTTGAAACCCTGTTTCGTGTCCCGAGCGACGAGGAGAGGGGTTGTTTGGTGTTGCCATTAACGCCAAGAGTGTTACTGACAGTGATCCAGGTGGCGTGTGCTGGCTCAGGAGCTTGCAGGGTGAACACACACAGGTCGCCGACCCAGTCTGCACGGCTACGACTAAAAATTCAAACAATATACAAAAGACGATTTGCAACACTATCAACACCAAAAATGAGCACCCTCCGAAATTATCGTACACTGCGAATGCAACTAGCTTGAATGTAATCAAAGCCACTGTAAAGAAACTCTACAATGTAATGTCTTTCTGTTTAAATGCAGACGATTAATCGTTTTACAATTAAAAATACAGTTAATTGTAAACCCATCTTTTCTCTGACCTTGTGATCCCAAAAAGTAATTGCCATGTAGGCTAATCTTAATTAATAATATTAATACATGTATCGAAACTAATAATACAATAATTTATTTTACTATATATATATCCTTCTGGTTTTACGCCCTTGTCGACGTTGAGGAAATTTAAGTCGGGAGAGGAAGCGGGTCAAGGAACGGGAGGGAATCCGGCCATAGCCTTTTGAAGGAACCATTCGCCTGGAATGATTTAGGGAACAATGGAAAACAAAATTCTGAATGGCTGGACGGGAATTCGAACTCTGGACCTCCCGAATGTGAGGTCAGAGCGTTACCGCTCGCCCACCACGTTCGGTAAATCTAGAATAAATATATCACAACTGTACAACTAAATATCGAATTTGACAAATTATCTAAGGCAAATGGCTGGGTATATTTCTCTTTCATATTTTGGCCATCTTCCGCATCAGTCCGTTGTTTTGTACAGTAACTCTAATACATTGCCAACGAGCTGAAATATTTATAAACCACCATTTGTAATAAAGAAAGCATTAGTTTCTAGGTGAAGTATGAACGAAGTATCTGACAGCCCAGAATGCTGACCGAAAAGTTACTCTAGTTTTACTCAGTGACCAGACAACACCTCCATAAAACTTAGTTTTTTTTCTAAAATAATTCAAGATGTAAGCTTAACCGTAAAGTCTAAAGTAGCAACTTTTCAGTCTTCGGTGATTTATTACAAGTCGTTATTCAAACAATGAGGGGCCCATATATAATCAGTTCAACCCTTTATTGAATATCCTTTAAAACTTATAACATATTTACAAGATGATTATGATAAAATAATACGCGTAAATTTCTACTGCAGTTTGGGTTGTTATGAAAATTTTTTCATATATTCCGGAACAAGCCGATACGTGATTTAATCTATAGCTTAAAGCATATCTCAAAAGTTAGAAAATTCCACACAAATTTCATAGTTTGTCCATTTTTGTCTTCTGTCAATTTTATTTAGTTACTTTGTTGCACAATATACTGTTACGTGCCAACTTCAACGATAGGTTTGTGAATATAAGTATTCTTGGTCGATCTGTGGTGTTAAAAATCATTTTAAATCACCGCGCTAGTATTAGTAGATAAATGATGTAATATTTCTTGGTATTTTGCTGGTATATTCTGTAATGAAAGCTAGCTGCCACAGAGGTTTATTACTCAAAATAGTTTAATCGTACTCTGGTTTTAATTGTAATAATCTAACTGATGAACAATTACTTTGGTATGACCGCAGACTTGGAGAAAGTAAGATCGCAATCCTGTACGATAAATCTTCTTCTGAAATTCGAGTGCCACAACCTACAGACCGACGGCTGTGTATCTCATTTCAGAGAAGTAGTGTGTAAACAGAGCAAGCGCGGAACGTGCAGATGTAGGCAAACCGAGAGTGAAATGAGACAGCGAACGTTTCACGTTTGGGTTGCACACCACGTTTTGAATGTGTGAAAACAGTAAATCCCTTGTTCTCATGGCTCACAGGGTTTGATTTTTTTTCATGCATACCTATTGGTTCGCTGTGGACGGCGATACAGATAAAAGCGCTTTACTCAGCCGTGGTTCGGTACAGGTTGGTATGAATCCCAGCCAGTACAGCGCAAACAGAGAATAGGAGCAAGAAGATTACACATGCATACACGCTCACCATTTTACAAATTATGTCAAAACTGAATAAGTAAGAGAAAAAAGTTTCTAATTGACTGTTAACGTTGAATATAATGGATCAGTTAAATTCGGGGATAAATTTTTAAACCATTCATGGGTTTTTGCGTGATGCCGGATTTGCTAATAAAGTTTATGACAGCTCAACAGCTGTGATTGTATCTCTAAAAAATCACAAGGTTACAAGGTAACAAAAAATCTAATTACCTAGCAGTAATGTTTCCATTAAAAATGTTTTAAAAATATTTTTACATACTGTGAAAATGAAACACATTTCAAGTTCCCTTGTTCCAATAAACAAAATTGAGTTCGTTAAGTCAGAATAGAATAATCGTGGTGATTATGTTCATTTGAAATTTTGTTAATGCAAAACAAAAGTTGAATGCTGTACAGTTTCAAGTACAGCCCCTCCTACATGTTGTCGATACGCCATGCTGTAAAGCTCAGAGGACGGCGCTCGCATTTTGTTTGGTTGGCTTTCAGCTATCTTCTGCGTGTACTTTGTTCCGCCGGAACTGGAGCCGCGTATGAATTCTCGCTTTTGATATCTGCCTGCCGTTTGATCCATACTACCCCCATTGTTTCATTGTTCTAGGTGAACTGATAGGTAGCACACAAAGTTGGGATATAACTTTGATCTTCTAAAAACCATACTGTTTCATCTGCAAATTGTTGATTGCCCCGGAAGTTTAAATGTTTATAATAATATTTATATAATTAAGGAAAATTCAAAAGCATAAGGGTCTTTCAATGATGTTTTGTAGAGTCATGCATAAAAATTCACAAGATTGCGGCAGCATTCCAGAATCCTACTATCACAATATTTTGAAGTTACAGAGCATTCTGTACTAACAGAGGAAGATTTTTTTTCAGCATTTCATCCTTATTTACTCCGAAATTTTATTCCAGTTCCTAAAAACCTGCCCGCGTGTTTGAAATAGTATATTATGTGCCAACGCTCAGAGTTCCTACTCTTCACGATGAAATATTTGATTTTTTTTTATATACATCTGTCCTTTCTTGGCATTTATTTCGTTTCCATACTACGAAAGCTTCTTCTTTCTCTTAATATCTCTCTTTCTATCCATGGTTTTCACTAAATATGCAAGGCATCATCAGAACTTTGGAGCTACACTACGTAGACAATAAAAATTTTCTGACTCGACGTTTACTTGAATCGCCCAGATGAGTCGACGTGCACCACGGGGCGCCCTCCACTAGTTGATACACTGCCCGGGCCGGGAAACAGCATTCTAGTTCACTCAGATTACAGCGACGAAATTGCTGTATGTGAACGCACAAAAAGTTAGCTGAATCTGTGTTATAAAATCCTTTGTAGTCTGTAGTGAAATACACTAAAGAACCAAAGAAACTGGTATAGGCACGCATATGAAAACAAAGAGATATCTAAACACTCAGAGTACTGCGCTGCGGTCGGCAACGTCTATATAAGACAATAGGTGTCTGGTTCAGGCGTTAGATCGGTTACTGTTGCTACAATGGCAGGTTATCACATTTTAAGTGAGTTTGAACGTTCTGTTACAGTCGGCGCACGAGAGACGGGACACAAAATCTCCTAGGTAGCGATGAGGTGGGGATTTTCCCGAACGACCATTTCACGAGTGCACCGTGAATACCGGGAATCCGGTAAAAGATCAAATCTCCGACATCGCTGCGGCCGGAATAAGATCCTGCAAGAACGGGACCAACGACGACTGAAGAGAAACTTTCAAAGTGACAGAAGTGCAACCCTTCCTTAAATTGCTGCGGATTTCAGTGCTGGGCCATCAGCAAGTGTCAGCGTGCGAACCATTCATCGAAACATCATCGATAAGGGTTTTCCGAGCCGCCGAAGGCCCACCCTTGTACCCTTCCTGAGTGCACGACGAAAAGTTTTACGCCTCGCCTGGGCCCGTCAACACCTACATTGGACTGTCGATGATTAGAAACATGTTGCCCAGTCTGACGAGTCTCGTTTCCAATTGTATCGAGTGGATGGATGTGTACGGGTATGGATACAACCTCATGAATTCATAGACCCTGTATGTAAGCAGGGGACTGTTCAAGCTGGTGGAGGCTCTGTAGTGGTGTGGGGCGTGCGCAATTGGGGTGAAATGGGAACCCTGATACATCTAGATATGACTCTGACAGGTGACACGTACGTACACATCCTGGCTGATCACCTGCATCCATTCATGTCGATTGTGCATTCCGACGGCAATTCCAGCAGGACAATGCGACACCTCACACGTCCAGAATTGTTACAGATTGGCTCCAGGAAAACTAATCTGAATTTAAACACCTCCGCTGGCCAACCAACTCCCCAGACATGAGCATTATTGAGCATAACTGGGATGCCATGCAATGTGCCTTTCAGAAGAGATCTCCGCCGCTTGGTAATCTTACGGATTTATGGACAGCCCTGCAGGATGCATGGTGTCAATTTTTCCAACACTACTTCAGACATTAGTCGAGTCCATGCCACGTCATGTTGCGGCACTTTTGCGTGCTCGCTGGGACCCTACACGATATTAGGCAGGTGTACCAGTTTCCTTGGCTCTTGAATGTATAATTCTGTGTCCTATTATCCACGCTTCACATGATTCAAAATTCATCTTCCTAAATGAAATCTTCGACACGAAAGGAAATTTGTTGTGTTGCTAGGCTCTTTTTCATTTAGAGTCCGTTATAGCGTGGAGAAGAGTATATCCCGACTTTTTTTACAACTAAAATCTTTAATCCGTTATGGTAACTATATAAGTATGCCAAAGAGAAGTATTAATCTCTTCTTGCTGTCGGAGTAGATTGTTCCAATGCACCTGCAATCACCAGTGTGACTGGGTGCGTTAAACACCACCACATTGGATCGAGGAGTTGCAGTGGGCCTGGATTCACATCCCGACTGTGGTTTTAGTCTCCTGGGACGGTCCTCAGTATACATATTTCACACAAAATAAACTTATCGTACAGAAGACAAGTTGAAATGCCTGCACGGTCGGCCGGCAACGAAAGGCACACACTTTGGGGGGGGGGGGGGGAGGAAAGAAAAACAATGATCGATGACGAAAACTTTCCTCTCCATTCAACGCGATGATAATCAAAGCCGGAACTCATTTCAGACAAATGTGCTTTTATTTAGTTCGCGTTCCTTCTATTAATACACTTCAGTTAGGTAACGGACTGAATAATACGAGTATAATTCATGCTTCAACAGCAGTGTAACACTGACACATGTTGAAGTCATAGCAAGTAATACACAGCTCAAAAAGAGTTTTGTTTTAAGTGATACGCTCTCATCAATCTTCTTTTCCTACAGAGCATCAGAAAATTATATCAAATGAAACAGCAAATATTTCTTGTTTAACTTTAACAGCATAACTCAGCGGTATATTTCTTTCTCTTTCCGATAATGCTTTCAAAAATATTTACAAGAGATTTTCGTTAACATCTGTTCTTGCCAGGTTTACCGATGTTTCTTCTTTTCCACAAAGCGCTCTACATTATCTTCAGTTGTCACTCAGTCAGGTCGTCTCACCTGAAGCATCTGTCAGTGCCAGCACATTTACGTAAGTTGCAACAATCTAACAACTAATCTGAATCGCAAAGTTCCAAAAATTACGTAATAAATGTGACAATAGTTTTCCAATGTTTTTAATAAAGTTTCTGTTACTTGCGTTAAGGCGTATAATTTACTTGGACGCAGGGCCGGCGCTAGAAATTTCGGGCCCCGTGTTAAATGGGCGACCTTTTTTTTAGCCCTACAAAATAGCCGGGCGACAATAGGCGGATTCTTGGCTTCGAGGCCTGGGGGCCCCTGCATCCGGTAATCGGGGCCCCGATACATTATACCCGCTTAACCCCCCCCCCCCCCCCTCCTAACGCCGGCCCTGCTTGGACGCATACTGAGTCCGCTGCCGTGGCTGTGAGTTTCTGCATATCACGGCACAGCGCGACGGGATTCCAGTTCAGTGCCAGACAGCTCGTATCCAAGAGATGAAGCTCCCAGCTTCAGGCCTGAAATTTTGCTGATTCTGAAAGCTACATTTCTTCTGTTTCGTATAAATGCAGTGCGTTTTTAATTGCTCGTTTAAGCGTTGGGCCCTGAGGAAGAGAATTAGTGATTCTTTTTCAACCCCCCGACTTGACAGGATTACTTCTGGAGAATGCTATAAATCTTTAGATACAGCACTACATTGAGTTGTACTTGCAGCTCTTTGTGCTTGTGATGTATATTTATTTCAGTAGCTAGTCAGTCTTCCGTAGTAATATCACGTTACCATCATGTTAAGACCAATAATAGTACTATAATACGCTAATTGTTAATTTCTGATATGAGGCAAGTATACCGTTAGTTTTTTAACTCAAGAACTTACTTATGATTATGAAAGAATCTAATGAAAACCCGTTATATCACTAACTAAGTAGTAATGCCACTAACTATATGAATCTACACCACTATTATAAATGCGGAATTAACTCTCTCTATATGTTTGTTGCGTTTTTGCGAGTAAAAGATGGAACCAATTTTTAAGAAATTTGACAAGAAAATGCTATGTATCATTAAGAAGGACGTAGGATACTTTTTTGGAGGGGGAAGAGGGAAGTAACATATTTTACCATTAAATTTTAAAAGCTAAAAGAATGGTGACAGACAGACGGATAGCGTGCGCTAGTCTCTGTAATGTTATATCGCTCACTCAGGCTTTGTTTTTGTCGCAGTTGGTTTGTGTATGATCCGTTTAAAATTTCGTGTACAAAAAAACTTATTATAAAGTATAGATCTGCATTTGCGCTGCAGTGGACTGTTATTTACTGTTTATATGTAACTAACGCACGACTTTACAACCCCCAAATGCCATATTTCTTGATAAAGTACGGAAAATTAAATATGTTGTGTACAAAACTGTATTGACATTAGAGGTCCTAAGGAAGTGACGTAATTTTAAAACACACACAAAAAAAAAAAAAAAAAAAATGTGGTAGGCAGTCTGACACAGTTAACACTCTCCCCCTCCCCCTTGGTTTCTGGCTATTTTTAAACATGTTTCAAACTGGTTATGTATATTATACAAGTTCAGTAGTATGGTGATGGCTGACTCCGCCATAATATCCTGACTCCGCTATTTTTTTACACCTTTTACGCAACTTTCATCATTCTATTCATATGCTACAGCCTGGCATTAAAATTTTAAGCTCGCGCGTGCGAAGTCGCGGGTAACAACTAGTTTGAAATAAGATGAAAGGATCACTATGCCAGTCGGTGAATTCTTATTGGCCATCTTGAGCTCTCGTCATAATAGTTATCACTTAGCGATACCTCTTGCGTGAGCAAAAATTTATCATTTGAAACTGAAACCATCAACTGAGAATGAATTCTAACATCAGGGAACGTCCATAAACCACGTAGCTCCATTTTGGCCTCCTGTGAACCCCCCTCTCCCCCATCCCGACGTGACTTTTGTCTCTACCCCCCGCGTAGCACGTAAGTTTCTCCCTATTGATTCCAGAAGACATTTTTAAGGTTTTTCTCTCGTCAGAATGTCGTAAATTACATGCGGAGATAATTAAATGACGAAAATAAATATTTACATGATGTTGTGGGTTCTGTACCTCGTTTTAAATGTGACAAATAATACCAATGAAAAGCTACGTGGCCTGGCTCGAAAAAACGCGCCCCCCCCCCCCCCCCACGTAGGCCAACGTAGCTTTCCAGCCAACCCCTCCCCCCTCTAGACCAAGCCACCCAGTTTATGGACCCTCCCTTATTTCCATTTCTCAGAAAACACCTACCTTTCTGTCATCCAGGAAAATACTGAAGACCTTTGAAACGAAAATTGATATGGAAGGTGATGGCGGGTATACGTGTGACTGCTGCGCCTGACGTCCAGTGCGGCCGTAATGTGTAGCGGGAGCCGTTGTCTTGGGTGGCCGTGCGGCACTGGTGTAATTTGTCTAATTGAATCCGCAAATCATGTTGGCAGTGCTGGAGCTGCAGGCTCATCTACAATTCCGGCCCTCGAGCCTTCATCTGCAAGTCCGATCCTGCGTACCGACCTTGTTTTATGCGCTGCCCGCGACGCACTACAGCCCACCGGCTGACCGTACGGAATGTGACAAACGACTCTGTTCTAATCACTTAACGCGCTGGAATCCTCACATTGTGTCACAGAGATACTGAACGAACTTTCTGACTACCGGTAAAAAGAAACTCACACTCCTAACGGTACGGAAACCCGTATGCGACTCCTCTATAGACTCCACACATTTGCTGCCATCTTTAAAAGTACATTACGCCTGAGCCTTGGATGATAAAAATGCAAATGCGTGCGCTCTGACACAAATAAAGTCCAATTCAGTTGGATTTCCTATTACGTAAAAGGAAAAAAATTGCGAAAAACGATATCAGAAAACCAGAATAACTACGAAATATATATATATAAAACTGTGTTTCGGCCCAGATTATTTGTTGGGAGATCATTCACGGATGTGCGTTAATAGAACTCAATTCGTAGGCAGATTGTTAGAGAATTATGCTCCCCAAGGACAGTAAAATATTACCCGACCTACCAAGGTCATTTTACTTCTCAAATTTCGTCTGGAAAAAATTATAACTCATTCCTTATTTGGCCCGAATGGGCTCTGCTACAGAACACACCGACTTCCGCGAGTTATTTAGCAATCGTCCGTACCCCCCCCCAACCCGCCCCACCAAAAAAAATTGGTCCGCGGCTCTTGCGATTCGACTGCCAGATTTCGAATGTTGAAACTGACGGTTTCCTTCATATCTACTGTAGTAAGCTTGACGGCCAGCAAAGGTTTTCACCTGCCCTTTCTTTAATCTTCATATAAAGTATGAGTTACTCGACATCTTAAAATACAGGTATACACTGATATACGGAGCAGAGGAACCGGCTACACTACTTCCAAGTGATTTATCTCTGTTATTTCAACTGCCATAGAAGCGTGGAACATCTAACACAGTAATTTAATTCTGTACTACGCTTACAGAACAATAAGAAATTCTACTCGCTGACAGTGGAATAACTGAAAACGACAGCCACACAGTACAAATAACGCAATAGTGTAGTTTCAAACGAAACTGGGGGTTTCTTAAGATGCCATTGGTTAGAAATAAAATCAGTTAGTTTGAAGTTTTAATAAAGAAATTATAACAGCAAAAACTAAATATGAGAGAGCAGCATTTCTAATATTTCAGCACCAGTAAATGAGAGCCATTTCTCGGTTCTCCTGCTAGTGGTGGGAGCTACTTTTCTGAAACAAAAAGGAATGAAAGTTCCTTCTGATGACGTTAGAATTTACCTGTCAGTTGACTCGATTGTTGAATGTAGCTGCTCTGACTTGAGACCGTGATGCGTTGCTGTAAGCTGATTAGCTGGCCTGTACTTTATCTCTCCTCTTGCTTATCTTCTGCATACTGAACCCGGGATCAATGGACTCACCATGGATGCCTTAGTCCAAAGGCACGAGTCCTGTACCTTTCACGTGCGGTGCAATTAGTCGATGAAATACCCGTCTGTTCACTAAGCCCTGTTTCCTCTTCTGTCAGTAACGCTACAAAGGAATTTAAGGCGATTGATCTAACACACTTGCTCAGACAAGTGCACCCACTCACTAAATGTTCTGGCATAGCAATACCGTGATTTATATTGCCCCTATTCGCTTAGTCTCTAAGATGAATGTAACAGTGTCCATATAATTTACTTTTTTTCAAATACTGCTCCTTAATAATTCACAAAACGCATAAATAAATTAGAGATCGTCTTTCGTTCACCAGTGTACCAAAAACATGTTCTATATTAGACACGAATTTTACTCTTTTTTTTTAGTTTTTTTTTTTTTTTTTTTTTTTTTTTTTTTTTTTTTTTTTTTTTTTTTTGGGCTATACACTTTACTTTGAGATATTATGAAACCCAAGACGAAGTTGTTCATGAGGAGATTAGATATTTTGAAAAAAGTTGCGTTGGACAGTATTACTCAAAGCCACGTTCAGGAAAATTATAGACTTACCGCACTTCCAAATCTTTTCCCCATCAGCGTGGTTGGTGAACGGTTAACGTTCTGGCCTCGCATTCGGGAGGACGCGTTTTCGAATCCCCGTCCGAGCATCCAGATTTGGGTTTTCCATGGTTCCCCCTAATCACTCCAGGCGACTGCCGGGATGCTTCTTTCAAAAATGCCATTGCCAAATTCCTTCCCGTTCCTTGTCCCCAGTCCCATCCGCCTCTATTGACCCCGGAAAGACCACTGATCATTCGATGGAGGAGGAGTGCGTAAAGGTATCGTAGCAAGCATCACGTACTGCGATGAACTACCTATAAATGCGTTTTCAGACACAAGGCTTAAAGTTTATCTGTACAAAATGGCGGTCGAAAAGAAAGCATCATTTTTTAATAAAATAAGATCATGTTGGAAAAACACATAAGCCCATCAATTATTTATAATGGTCAGTACACCTGTATACACTTAGCAGAAGTTCTCGAAACACCGAGTGCCGTATGTTTACGTGTCAGATTACAAACATTACCAGTGACGGGACTTTATGAAGCACAGTTGTCGGGAATTCCCTCTTTTGAAATGAGCAAGTTTCTGAGGAGGATTCCAAAAGATGATGAAAGTCTTTGTTACATCCAGCGTTGGAATTAACCCAAAGCATAATGTGTTTTAGTTATTGGAATACATTCTTTTTCAGTGTCATCCCATTCCCTACTTGGTTTCACTAAGAAACGAATATGAAATTTAGCAGAATTGATTTAAGAAACAGTGAATATCCTTCAGAAAGTGAGTTCAACTGTTAAATATAAGGAAATTGTAACACTTTAACATTGTGAATGACTATAATAGAAGAAATCATTTACAATAAATTTTAGAGTATTCATATATTGAAGCAAAAGTTCTTGTTGAAGAAAGAATTCTAGTATTCATATATCGAAGCAAAAATTATAGCTGAAGAAATAAATCTGCTTCATTCACGTTTAATGCTGTAAAATCTTTTAAACAAACAGATTGTACGAGCCATTGGAAATACTTTACAAGATGGTTTAGATTTTGAAGAGCAGGAATACTTGAAACAAATTTCAGCATATGAAATACAAAAATAAAATTTAAGTATTTTACAACAGTATCGCGCATATTTTTCAAGCACTTAACTCGTTGATATACCACCCTGCATGGAACTGATAAAAAATATTTTAACACAAGTTTTTCTAAAAATTGTAATCTGGATTTGATTACAATTCCACTGTAATCAAGAAGCAAAGTACCAACAGTTACAAAAGGAATTATTAATTATCTATACTTATAATGAAAATATAACCAGAAAAAGTATGCACACTTGAGGGTTTTTTTTTTTCAAAAAATTGAGTTTTCGGTACTGTAAATAACCTAAAGGGAATGAATCAATAGCTTTTTTTTGTGGTGTTCAATATTTGTGTCTGCCTACATTTGGACGAACGTGCGTCACGCAAAAATTACTAGTCATATTGATAAGGTTACGTTTATTTTTCTATTTTATTTTATTTTCTATTTATTTTTATTTTTTACTTATTACTTTACGCCTCGTCGACGGCTAAGGTCATTAGAGGCGGGATGGGACTGGGGACAAGGAACGGGAAGGAATTCGGCCATGGCCTTTCTGAAGGAAGCATCCCGGCATTCGCCTGGAGTGATTTGGGGAATCCATGGAAAACCCAAATCTGGATGCCCGGACAAGGATTCGAACCCACGTCCTCCCGAATGCGAGGCAGTGCATGGTCTCGAGGGTAAAATAGTATGTTTCATTTCAATGCGACGTAGAAAAAACGAGAGATATAAAAATATATCCTTAGTTTTTCTTTGGTCGCGATACACGCCCATGATACAGGAGACATCACCTCAACGTGGAATCTGGGATACGAGAGCTTCCTAGAGTATTTCACACGAATAAATTACAGAACGTGATAAGGACTCTGGTATTTTAAATCTAGTATGTGGAAATCTCTTCTGTGGAATAAGTACATCATGGTCAATGAGATCGTTACATTCAGCCGACAGGAAGTTATATATGGCAGCTGGCGCAGCGAATTAAATGTGTGGTCGGCCGGCGTAGTTCTGGTTATCGGTCTGACTCAACACCACTGCATGGTTCACTTCCAACGTTGTTATTCGGGTCGCTCTATTGTCGAGCGTAATGCTTGCCAGCTGGGACGTCCAAAATGTCAGAACGAGGCACCCAAATACTGATACACCAGAAATCGCGATAGTTAAACCTCACTGAGAAATGCATCATGGGGACCTAAAGAGCAAATTACCTGTTGCAAAGAGTATATATTTACTGAAATGACGAAAGTCATGGGGCAGGAATATGCAAATATCCAGATGGCGGCAATACCACGGACGAAAGTATGCATGTTCCTCGCATTTTGTACACTATTGAGTCGTGTGTAATGTTTTCTGACGTGATTATAGCCGCACCACATAAATTTCAACACGAAGTGTTAGTTGGTGCTAATTGCTTGGGTAAATGTTGGTAAATTGAACATTCCTCGACTCATAGTGTCAAGAGTGTGCCGCGAATACGTTATTTCCGGCGTTACCTCCCACCATGAACCACGCAGGGACCAACCACGTTGTAAGAATTAGGTCATTTTATCATACAGGACCGGCCATTGATTGTAAAAGATTTTGTTCAGCTATTTAGAGACTATTTGTAGCCATTCGTGGTCTTCATGTTCCATAACAACGATGGAGTTTCTAGGAGGACAATACGCCATTTCACCGAGTCAAAATCGTTCAATATTGGTTTGAAGAATGTTCCGGCAAATGGTTTATATACCTGGATCGCCAGACAGGAATCCAATATAACATATCTGGGCCAATGTGCGCACAGCGTCCTGCACCGCAACACTTTCGTAATCATGGGCGGCTGCAGAGGAAGCGTGGCTGAGTATTCATTCAGGAGACTTCTTGGCAACAGGGGCTCCCACACGATATTGGGCGCTATCACGTTACAGATTCTCTGTCTGAACACTTTCAGTATTTTTTCTTCAGCATCAGAGATTCCAAAGGCAGATGTATTGTATACACACGTATTTTGACGAACTAGTAATAAACGATAAGTTAGACAGCCTACATGACTCTAGTACATTTGTTGTTACATTTTTAGATTAGTGTGTATGTCCAATACCGAAGAGAATTAGTGGAATAACTTGAAAGAAGTACGGCAGCCTTTTAGTTGTAACAATAGTCAGGAAGATTTTACGCATATGTTGAATATGTAAGCGAGACATTTCTGAATTGTGGATATCAAGAATTCCTTTGGAAGAGACTTATCAAATGATCTGAATTGAAAATACTTTGATAGTTAAATTCTCAAATTCATCATAGGTTCCATTACAAATATTATCTGTAATTGTTCATTGAATGAAACATAGCCGTTTATACGATTGTTTCACGCTTACTTATCGTTCCCATTCTTTACGTTTTTTTTCGTAAATTTTCTTTTTCTTTTAAATTAAAAAAATAGATTAATTTTTAATACTGTATCCAAAACTGAAAGAGTTGCGTACTCCCTTAGCAAAGTCCTGTAGCAAGTTTACCGTGTCATTCCACGCAATTAGCCTGGGCGAGTTACTCTAGAAGCCTTAATAAAGCTCCTATTTCCTTAACGCTATCTTGTAACTAAAGGTCGGGCCACACTAGACTGCACGGCGCCGTTACTTTTCTTATTGTTGTCGCTCACTCGATTGAAGTGAGTTCAAACGACACCGCATGTCAGCCGGCACTCGGCCGTATATTGGCCGGGATTAGTTTGGTTTATTTTTTGACAGTGTACAGCTGCTGTCGGGCTGATCGATATGGAAAAGTGTATAGAAAGAGTTCAGAAATTTCCGGTTCTTTACAACTAAATATTGTTTTGGCGTTACTGATTGCTTTAGAAAAGTGTCCTTTTTTTCACCTTCACTTCAGTTCATCAGATGTTCTTAAAATGTAGGTAGAGTTCTTGCATGTTCGCATTAACAAATCAAAGATTTGCCAAAGGTGAATGTCGATTTTAAGGCCTGTAAAAATTGCATCCGAGACCCGGATTTTGAACCTGGGACCTTCGATACCCAAATCACACGCCTCAAGCATCTGAATCCAGATGTACTGAAAAATGTGTATTCAATCATATAAAAGTACATTTGTGTTTTGGGATAGCAAAAATAAATTATATGGGAAAAAAAGTTTATTATTTTTGAACATTTATTTTTCAGTACATCCAGATTTGTGTCTTGACTCAGATAGTAAGGGCGTATGATTAGGGTACTGGAAGTCCCTGGTTCAAATCCCTGTCTCAGCTGTAATTTTTATTGGTATTAAAATTGACCTCTGGCAAAGCTTTGATTTGTTAATGCAAAGATGCTAGGACGCTCCGTTGTTGAATTTCACTTTAATCTGTAGGTTTCCATTTCAAATTAAGTGAGAACAATAGAGGTGTACTGCGCTGCTGATAAGAAACTCAGTGACTGGAATTTTTAGATCACATGAAATTATTATTATTTTACAGAATCTTTGCAGTCTGTATTTAAATTAAAATGTATAATAATCTTATTTTGTCTGTTCAAAAAATATTGAGTGAATCGAAAGTAATCGCAAACCAAATGTGAAGTGAGAGACGCTTGACATTTCATTGTGACTATGTAGAGATACACGAGGATCTTTCAATCCAGTACAGTGTGACGATCATTTTTTTACTAGTTTTATACATTTTGTGCATTAGAGATCAAACAGTGAGGTGGTAACAGGAGACAGGCAAAAGAAGTATTTTAACAAACTTTATTACTTTCGAAGATTATAAAAGTACGCCTACACAAAATAAAGTACAATACGCTATAATAATGTATGGGTGGTAGCCGCAGCTACGATCCCTAAATCACTCTTAAGGTAAATTTTTTAAGATTAATTCCGTGAAACAACCAAGTGTATACGTTAAAGGAGACTGAAGGCCGCGAAGGAACTCGTCCGTCACACGACCGTGCTACGGACCAGTGTGGACGCGAGGGGGCCGAGCCGACACTCGGCCGAGTGTCGGCTCGGACGCGGTGTGGGCTGGGTACGGTCTACTGTGGCTCGACCTTAATACTGTGTCTTTCAGTTTCTTTTACCATCAAGAAGAAAACAGCGATACAAATTGTCTAATAGCTGCGTCAAAGCTTAAAGTCACAGAAAGCTGATCTTGCTTAGGCAAAACCCAAAAGTGTGAAGTCACTTCTACTCGTAGACGCACGACTTTGGCACACAACCTGGTGGTAATGTACAGTTATCCGCCATCTTTTTTGCGCTGACAGCCTAGATGGACTCGATCGAGCTTACCCAGACTCTGTGATTGTAGGTACTAATATTTCGACTTTAGACTTAGTTACCAGTGACATTTCTTTAACACAAGAAAGAAGAACCTTAAAATAAAGTGAAATGTAATCAACATTTAAAATGGTGAATGATCTGCAGTCGATATCTTTTAAATTTTTTGATTGAAGTATTCTTGGTAGCAGTTTGTCTCATTCAGAATGTTGTTTGACACTTACTGTTTGGATTAAAATTGATTTATCGTTATTTTTCACTTAATTAAATATAATACAGATTATTTTTCTTTTTTTTTTAAACTTATTCTAACAGTGTGCGGAATTGTATTACTGATGTACTTGTAGTTTTTCTCATTTCCGACGAACAGTGGGGTGTGTGTGTGTTGTTAGATATAACGACGTCGGCCGCAGTACATTTTACCGAGTTGCTGGTGGCAGTGTTTGTGTGCTTCCCAGGCCATAGCCATCCACATTCAGTGAGTGCATTGTAGGAGGAAGGAAATGAGTAGAATTTTTTTAATAGGTGGCTTTTCTTTCTGTGACAATGCTAGTGAATAAGTTCAAACTTTTTGTGTTTTGTTTCCGTTTAATCGCTTACCGTTTGAAGTTACTGAGTGTAACCATTCTCAATGCTACAGTGACTAATTCTGGTTGTTGGTTGAGTTGCGGAGGCGTCCGCCGAAGACACCCGGGCGCCACCGTCGGGTGTGCGCCGGTGGCCGCTGCCGCCCCCGCCGGCGGCAGTCGCGTCGCGGCGCTCCGCCCGACAGCAGCTGCGAGTGGTCTCCCGCGTCGCCAGGCGTCGCTAGCGCCGACCCAGTGGCCGCGTCGAGTGAATAGGCTTGCTAATCGTAATACGTTCTTGCTTTTGATAATCCAGCGAGAAAATTTTCTCAACACTTATCTCCGTTTAGGAACAGTATGAGAGACACTAAGTTATATGTTTTATGTTACGCAGCGTAGATTTCATGACTTCTAATTTGCTATTAATTACTTAGTACTGACATTTGAAATTTGAAGCGGCATTGCGCCTCATTTTTACCTCAACCTACTTGCAGGAACATATCTAATTATTTTGGATAATCTATATACGACATGGGATTAAAAACGATCAATTTTGAGATAATAACTTTTTAATATGTAGTTTCACTCTTATCAACCTGTTAGGAAATAGGCTCCCTAGTATCTGATACACACAAAATTTAATATAATCTGTGTTAAATACGTATACAACTGTTATTAACCGTTAACACTTTGTTAGGATAATTAGGGATGAGTAGGAAAGTCTCAAATGTGACTCATGTTGTCAAAATCATATTTTTTGCTAGCGCACAAAATCGTTATTCGATAATCAGGCATCCAGAAGACTACTGAAGTGGTCTTTACAAATACCGCATTACCACTACACATTGTAGAGCTTCCCCCGAGGATATCAGATTCATACGCAAATAAGTACCTTCATCGTAAACTTTTATTAATCAGATCGTTGAAATAATTAACACCGAAATGTGTCGTTGCATAAAGAGATTTTAAAATAATTGTGAACTGAGAGTTTGAACTCCAGGAACATGTCAACGGTTCCGTAAATTGTTAGTTGGTTTTAAATATTTTCGCCGATAACTGACCAATCCAATAGTAAAACATTCGCGTGCAGACCAAAGACCAGCGAATGCTGATTTCTCCCCTGACGGGCCTCTACTTGCCATCCTTGTCGAGGTATTACAGCAGTTAAGGTTTACTCGGAGACGAATTCTTTGACGAAAAATATCCAAGAATTCCGTATAAGAGCTAGAATCGTGGACACAGAAAACAATTTAAACAATTGATTTCTAATCGTTCACCACTCTAACCAGTTTCAGTAATTTCAATGAGACAAATGGTTCGTAACCCGCGTCTTTGAAGACCGACTTCTTCTTACCAACACTCAGTTCCGTATCGGAGTAATTCTCATAAGAAATATTAAGCAAGCGACTTCACTTTTTACTGAGGTATTTACTTTGAGAAAACATCGTTGGTGATTAGACATTACATTTTTCACTCTGCACTCTTTTTAATCAGCAAAAAGAGCCATCACTAGCAAAAAATGTTAAACACTTGGTTCTGAAAATACTTAGATTGACTGAAAGCGCACTCTAATGAACTGATATAACCTGCATGGTACATTGTTTCTGAAATTCTTGGAGTGAAATCATTAACTTGCATCCTAGGGCTAACGATATGTTGATGCGTGACGTTTTAACATAATAAAGTTCGAGCAGGTCGTATCCTAACTGAATTTCGACTGTCCGTTGTTTTGCCTCAATTTTCCCACAATCGAATCCAATCACCGTGATGCGAATAGAGCTCGAGTTCATTTAGCATTGATTGGTTATTTAACTGAGACACAGTGTTGCTGTGAACATATTACATTTTCATGCTGCATCATAGGAATTGCATCGAGCTAACGTCCAGAGTGAAACAAAAGCATAAAACTGAGAGAAGACGATGATTACGACACTGTGATATTAACTGGAAACTAGGGTTTTTAGAATTATCAATGATTCGGCCCTGACTCGTGGCTGGTGGAATATGATTGTGGCAAGACATGATGCTGTTTGGCCGATAGTGATGCTTGATACTGACTATAAAGAGGTAAACGTTGGGTCATGGGGCAAAAATTTATGTTTGAGTGCTATTACGAGCTGTTAACAGTCGCAGCTGGTTACAGCGTCTGAACATCAGTT
Organism: Vandiemenella viatica; assembly: GCA_031002005.1. Classification (NCBI taxonomy): domain Eukaryota; kingdom Metazoa; phylum Arthropoda; class Insecta; order Orthoptera; family Morabidae; genus Vandiemenella; species Vandiemenella viatica. The sequence continues at coordinate 169,230,689 of CM061920.1, forward strand.
TGTGTAAACGAGTAAAGTTGACAAAATTTGTAAGCGACTTTATTTTTGAGAAGTGTAATTAAAAGTGTAACGGAAACTATAAACTGAAATCATTAAAATTTGAGGCTTTTCACCAAATTCATAAATGTTGAACAACAGCAGAGGTAACACAACATCAGAAATTTCTTGTGTCAGAAACAATTAATTACGATTGAGAAGGCCCGATCTTGACATTTTCTGAATTTGATTTGGGAATAGTGCAGGATAGATTCTTGCACAGTTGTTAATAGAGTATCCTTTATATCAATCAATTACATGTGAAACAGCTTCTGCGGTTCCAACCCGGTAGCACGTGATTCGATTTATATAGACCACCTAGAATTTCTACCTGCAAGTGACTGATAACTGATTTCGAGGACAGGGTTGGTCTAAGCCAGCTAGCACGCTGGGAGTAATGTGACAAGTGTTGGGATTGGGACTGCGAGATGAACGACTCGTGGCTGAACTCCTCTGGCGAGGCGTCGCCGGGGGCGGCGGGGGCGGCGGCGGCGGGGGAGGCGCTGGAGAGCGGGCTGCTGGTGCCGCTGTACGCGCTCATCTTCGTGCTCGCCGTGGCGGGCAACTCGCTCGTCGTCGCCACGCTGGCCAGGAACAGGCGCATGCGCACAGTCACCAACGTCTACCTGCTCAACCTGGTGAGTACGCTCACGATCCACGCAGGTGGGAACTACTTCCATACTGACTGCACCTTTAATAGAGTATCTCGTATAACAAGTGATCTGTCCTAAGTCAGGTCTTCATACGAAATGTTTTCTCTAAATCTTCCCCTCTCCTCTTTAATTATCGCCATTTTTTTCATCGTCGTGTAGCTGTTCCATACTTAAATGGGATCTTTGGCGCACGCTCTTTCTTCACCCACTTACAGTACCTTCCAATTTCCTATTTCTAATACGGTTCAAAATATTTCTCACAAAGTTTCGTAAGAGTATCCTCATTCGTTAAATTATCAATCCAGCTGACCGCCATGACGACATCTCAATAGCCTCCACTCTCCTTTGTTCACAGTCAAAGTCTCTGCACCATATAGCACCACTTTTCATGTTTAGTCGACCTTTTCCGTAACCCTTTCAGCAGGTGATCCACACAGTTTTCTTCCTACTGAAATCTCTTTCAGCAACGAAATAGTGTACTGGCAGCTTATGGTGGAAACTAACCTAGAACCTGACTTTTAAACAGGAGGAGAATTGAGGAAACCAATTCTAGGAATCACTACACACGAAAAAGAAAGTTAAAAATTAAAACATATCATAAAAAGATAGGATTAACGCCTCTGAGTCTTTCAAATGGAGAGAGGAAACACTGGTGACTTTAGATCAAGAACCTGAAACGCCTTTACCAGCTAGCGGTTTAAAAGTCTTTTAATGTTTGATGCCTTTCTGTCTGGTCAATCCAGAGCAGAAAATTTTGGGTTTAGTGTTAAATTTTATTAATCATTTTTGAGCTATTTCGACTGCTTCAAACTCAGTTAAAGTGTGGAAATTTTATTTATGTAGATGTGTTACATTTATTTGGAGTTTCCGTCAACTTCTCTCAATAGTAGCAAGTTTTGACCTAAAATAAATATTGAACTAAGTTATTCATTTCTCAACTACCCTTGCATAAGCTTTAAATGGGTTGTATAAATGTCAAGTCTTCATTATTGGCTTTGTATTTTAATGTATCGACACTTAGTAGAGATTAATTAACAGAGTATTGCAGGCTGTGACATCTCTTCGTAGTGATCCTTTCATAGTTAAGTTCTATCACTGTAAACCACGTCCGGACGATGCTGACTGCGACACAGCAAAAAGACTGAGTCTGCTGTATTACTGAACAATATTTAAGTAAGTATAAAGACTTAACAGCCAACATGTGCAGCGTAAATAAAGTTGAAACACGAAGGTTGCTTGGCCGATGTACAGGTTACATTCTAGGTTCAGCCATATCGTGCCTGTTGGTCTACGACACAGCCCTTCCACAGGCGTCTTGTTCTCTTGTGGCAGCCTTTGAGGTATGCAACCCTGCGTAACATGCAAACGATCAAGTGGCAGCGTTGCGCCTCGAGTCCGGAGATCGGAATTCTAGCCTCCGATGTTACATAGACGGCTCACAGCTACCCGTTGAATATCTTGATCATGGTGTCTACTATTCTGAATGAAGTAACTTGTTCACATGAATCGTTTTTCGAGCTCGTAACTACACGTTGCAGAATTTAAACACTGGGTGTATTCACAAATAAAATAAAAAAATATGGCGGTAACAGTGTGATCTCTTAATCTTTGTCTTCTTCAAATATGTACGCCTTCATGAACCTGGGCATGCGACTCACATCAGTATCACAACAACAAAGAGGGTATGTGTATAAATACAGTTCGGAAATATTATTCTTATTGCTATCGACAAAAATAACTTCGTACGAAGACATCATAGTTCAAAATTTGGAACTAGACTGTTTTTTACATGCAAAACAAGAAATTCTCTGAAAGATTGAACTTAAATTTGCAATTATCTTACAGGACTTTCTTCAGTGAAACGTATGTGTTCTGGTATCTCATTTTTTATGCTATGAATCGTCTTTTCTTTTTTTACCGCGTGCTGAGTAATTTAAGGGATAAGTGATTATTGGCAATCGCTGACATCTTAGAAAAAATTAACGTATTCGGATTCATTGTCTGTTGAATATAACTTATACTGTATCATTTACTAAAAAAGAATGTTTTCCACATATCGTGTGCAAAACTGTTAATATTAATTTGTAATTATAATTGCTGAAATGGATTTTCCTTATAATGTAACTCAGATTAAATTTAATTTGGCATACATTTTTGCTGCCGATAAAAAATAAAAACTCAGACTAATAAAACAACGTTTATGAAATAAAGCGGAAGTCTTAATTTGTGCTGAGAATGCCAACCAATGATGATAACTATTAGAAGCAATAGAAAGATCCACATCTTCGTAGTTAAGTCTTCTGCATCCAGTTATAATATTTTGTATTAAGAAAAAACTTTGTACAACATTTCTTTGGCCTCCTCAAAGTCGACGTAGAGGTAATTAGAGGCGGGGAAGTAGTCGGGACAAGGATCGGGAAGGATTTCGGGGTTGACTCTTTTGAAAAAACCATTCGCCTTGAATTATTTCGGGAATCCATGGAAAACCGAAATGTGGTTGCTCAGGCAGGGGTCTGAATGCCAGTCCATTCGCCCACGGTGTTCGATTTAAAAGTATATAAAGCTGACTGTGTCAGGATAATGAACCGTATTAACACATATGAATAACTGTTGAAGTTGTTTGTGGTAGGTTATTAGTAAACAAACTAAATTTTTCAATAATTCCTATGATAAACACTTATTAACTGCAGTTCGAAATCTTTATGTTTACACACAGAAAAAAACGATCAAGCTTACGTGTTTTGCAATATAGTGTAATAGAAGTAAAATATCTCTATAATATAATAATGTAACATGTGTAGGAGATACTACCCTACATGAAACTTCATTTCCATAAGATTATTGTTATTATATTTGCAACAGACTAGGCCATATAATAATCATTTTCACCGGTCTTGGCAACGTCATTAGGCACAGATTTGTATAAATCTCAGTTCGGCTTCGAACAAATTTTCATATCATAGTCAAATAAAACTTATGGAAGTAAGAGCCATAAATTTAATTACTAAACCATAGGCAGAAAAACATACTGATAACGTTTTTTAATTTCTTAGTAATATTTTGCCTATCAGTTGAATCATCTTGTTTCGAAAACTCTACGCGCACAAACAGAAAAAAAAACGTGCACCTGTGATTCTGAAAATGGTAAAATTGTCCCACAGAAATGCGAAGATTTGTTAACACGCAGAAATTTTCCACGAATAAAACATCTTTTGTTTATCTTTGGAAATGGAAATAATGTATTGCGTATTATAGATATTGTTGGCGGGTAACAACAAGTGTACGCCATCAAACATTTAGTGGGATACGATTTGAATCTTTAGTGAGTGTAATGTGCTTAATGCTAAACTGTTAAACAGTCCATTTGTATTGATACCATTTTCAATTCTATGTTGGCTACCGCACAACACATATGTTCTTTAGCAAAGAAAGTTAGATCGGCAGCCATCCAGAATTTTATTTTCCTTAGTTTCCCAACATCACCCTAGGCGAAAGCCGAGGTGTTTCCAGTTAAACGCTACGACCAATTAACTTCCTGATCCCTGTTCTAACGACACCACTATCGGCAAAAGTCAGTTACAAATAAAAAATAAAGAAAGAAAGAGGAATGATGCACTGAGTTCATGTAGGATGATCAAATTGATTTTCTGGATTTAAAAATTTCACAGATCCTGAGATAAAGTTAAATTAAATTATATGTGCCTTGTACATTGCTTTCAAAATAAGTAATAAATGAATTGAATTTTTGAAGCAATTCTGTTTTCTTTAAGCAAAACTGAGTTTTGAAACGCTCTTTTGTTACTGAGCGCGGTGGGTAGAGAGAAACGCTCGAGCCAGGCATTCGAAAGGTTGCGAGGCAATCAACGACGTTACAATAACTTTCGCCTCCACTTGGAAGAAAATAAATAAACGTCGGCTAACAGTTTGCTATCAATGCTTAGCCGTTTTCACCCTCGACTTCTACTGCCGTCTCCAAATATTGCCTAAGTGTATCAATAATGACAAACATAAGAAATGGTAAAAAACACAGCTGTTTAAATTTTTCCAATAGTCCATTACACCATTAACACACTAACCAGCTGAAAGGGTGTTCTACGTGATTTTCAGGTAAACTCATTATATGCATATTAGCGTTGGAATTAACAGTCTATGCATCACATAACTGAGAGTAAAAAGTATATTTTCAAAATTATAAGCTATCGTATCTTTGATTAGTCAATTGTATATTCGTCCTAAATAAAGAAAATAGGGGTGTACATCTACATCTACATATATACTCTGCAATTCACAAATTTGTGGGTGGCAGAGGGTGCTCAGCACCAAAGCTAATCTCTTTGTTGTGCATTCCAATCCCTAATGGTACGAGGGAAAAAAGAATTCATATAAGAATCATTGCGGCACCTTATTTCTCTAATCTTATCTTTCCTGTCATTCCAGCTCAAATATGTTGGTTGACGAAATATTTCACTACACTCATAAGTGAATGTGGGAGTACACATGTTTAACAATAAGCATACAAACTGCCATTACTTTACCATTTGACCGCAACAAATTGAAATTCGTATTTTAAGTCATATATGCGATTCGTTTATTCTCTAATTTTATTTACCTAATTATTCTGTTTCACTGTACAAGATGCTTTAAGGTAAAAAGCAAATTATTTTCAAAAACTAAATGTGTATATAAACGAGTAACACATCACGACTTCGTTTCACATTTATTGTTTAAACAAAAAATTTGTAAGAAATTTTCAGTAATTCCAGATTCACCCGCAATATCTCTTTCTACATTTGCAACCTGATTGTGCAGTTTCCGATATATTATGTTCTGTTATCTACCTACTCAGGATAGATTAGAAAGACTCTTCAAATTAATAATTTGCAACTTTCTCTGAACTATCGTACGTGGCAGGTGTAATACTGCATAATGCAGTCATCATATAATGTAATACTTCACTGATAACGACGAAACCAATACAGATATGCAGAAAGCAACTTTTTCCAAAGACACATAAAAATCATTTACTAAATATGAACTTTTTTGTTTATTATCACTTTAAGCGTGTCCATGGATGGTTTTTCAGTAATTGTAGGGATCGCCGCCACACCTTGCAAAAAAGGAATCTGTGATGACCCCCTAATTAATAACACCACAGTGGCTGAAAGATATTAGTCAACGAGGACTGACATTATCCATTGAGAGAAGACGTACAAGCAAAAAAGTAATGAATGTAGCATGTACGTTGAGATACCTAAAGCACACTACCAGTACAATGACATTTTCAACGCCAATGTGAGATCCATAGATACAACATTTTGCAAAGAGTTCAGGTTATAGAAACAAAAAATAATGCTTTAGTTAGTTTTAAATGTGCGGCTTAGTCACGTGAGAGAACATTAACTTGCATCACTGGCAACAACATCACACCGCACAACTTTTGCGAACTATTGTGGCACGACTGACTGCATTTGAGTTCAGACCTCCCATTGCCAGAGCCGGGCTATTCTGTCCGCTCCCGCTTAGCCATTCGTTACGGCTTTCTCCGCCAGCAGAGTGGTTTCCGCAACTCAGAACGGCTATTTGTCGCGTATTAAAGTTGGCTGAATCCAGACGTATTAAAGACAATTGAAATCATAACTGAAAATCTCAATTATTTGTATAGATTCTAAAAGTACTCTTAAAGAAAAATTACGGTAATCTCTTATGTTAGTTGTAGACCTTGGAAGTAAAGAGGATTTGAAACACACTAAACAGACGCAATTGCTGCAACGAACCAGAGAGAATCGAATTTGCAACAAAATCCTCTCCGGTGTCCAGCCGGATGGTGTTACTGCCTCGACAGTCGAGGCAGTAACAGTCAGCTGAGAACAACTACAAGATACCTGATGAAGACAGCAGAGTCAAATGTCGAAACGTCATGTTTTTACACCACCATCCGGCTGGACACCGGAGAAGATTTTGTTGCATCGATGCGCCGCGAAAGTCTCCACTCACAGAATCGAATTTACTTAGGCACCAAGTCATCAAAATTTATCTTTCACTTACATAGTGTACCCATAATACTATGACACGGAAGTATAATGACGATCGTGTTCAAATTTCAATAAAAAGCACTAACTAAAAGATTTAAGGATACTTGTATCACGTAACAGAACAATAATAAACTCGGCCTTTTAATTTTACTAAATTATACAGAAAAATATACTATCTGTATCATGGAACGCAGAATACTTCTGTGAACGCAGTCACAGTTCCACTGAATTAGTTTCGTCCAATTTTGGAATCGATTTTAGCTGCAGTATCAAGCTATAATGTTACCTCCGCAAAATATGTCGCAGTCGGCCCTTTCAGCGTGCGGCTTAGCGTCTTGCAGGATCGCCCGTTTGAGTCTGGTCTGTAGAGTAGGAGTTTTTAACTAAGGGTTGTGTCTCTTCTGTTTGCCCTCTCTGTTGTGAATACGAAAACTGAAGGAACGATATGCGCACTCTCATACAACTAAGAAAAATTTTTTATAAGCTTGTGGAACCAGCCCAAACTGACCAAATGGCTTCAAAAAACGAGAACTATATTTATTTATTATTTTTGAAAAACGGGGTAAATACTTGTTATAAATACGAACATTTCTGCTCTTAAAAGCATGATTTCTTAAGCGTAACACTGTAAGTTCCTAATATTTAACCATTTTAAATGCACTTAGTGGGTTATTACTAAGCAAACGAAAGTATGGACTCGTAAGGCCGTCAGGACAGTTAACAGTGATTCCCCTTTTTAAATCTATACTAAATTAACAAACGTTGTTTAACCAAATAAATATCAATACAGTGGTAAAATAAGCTTTTAAGTAGGGAAATATATGCAAGACTTCATGAACACAACAGAAGAATCCAAAATCACTTATGCTTATTTTTCATTCGGTCGTGAATATTCGACCATGCAGGAGTAATTAATTCATTGCGGCACATTACGTTAAACCCACCTAATGAGTGAAGTACTTTTGCGACGAATGTCTCATTAATTAACAAAATAATTAGCATGCACAAAATTCTACTGCTTCTTTGTGATAAGAGTATCCAGTAGAGAAAAAAATAATTCAATCAAATTTTTATCAAGATTGAAATATTGAAAGGAAAAGGAGATGAAGTACGAAGCAGCAATCAGCTTCGTCATATAGACGAAAAATTAACATAAAACGAACTTTTCAATATGAAGTACGCTAATGGAAAGCTAAAACAAACATTAAAATAAATCGGAAACATAAAATTTGTAGCGACCAATGAGTGATAAATAAATGGTGAGGTTATGAGGAACTTTTACAAATGGGAGGAAAAATGGAATTAAAATTAAAAAATCCATCAGGTGGCAGGTAACATCAATCTTACTGCGTATCTGTAAAGCAGGTTAAACCGTAACAAACCTGCCTTTTTGCTATTCCTGTGGAGATTATGACATTATAAATGATGAATATATGTATGAAACAATCACTATTCTTTTCTAAGTTGTATACTGTAATATCTAAGGCTCCTCTTATAAAATTTAATTTACTGAAATAATTAAGTTACAACCTTGGGTACCAATTTTATAACAGTGGTAAGCGACAGTGTTTTACCTTACAGATTCACAATTTTTAATTAATAAATAATGAATTTTATTAAGTGAACCAACTTTAATTTGAAAGATGAAAATTAGTTGACCATTAAAAAATTCGACGTAATATAAACATTAACAAATTATTAAACAAAAATCTAAATATAAGAGTGAATCTATGCTAGGAGAGTCCTATAAAACAACCATATGCCGAAAGAGCTGGTCATCTGACTTTCATTTACAAGTTAATAATCTACTTCACGTGCCCTCACATTTCTTCGGTATTATTCGCTGACGGGCGACTAGGATCCAGCCTGTAGTTTGTAAATGCAGCCCCCTCTAGGTCTCTATATTTATCCATTAAAATCACTGCGCAAATTAACACTATTGGTGGAGATTAATAGATAAAAATGTGGTAAATTGAACACTACAATAACAGTAATTTTAGATTCTCATTCCTTTTGCGTAAATATTTGTGGTATTACTGAGATTCGTGATAGCCATATGAAATTTTCTGCTAACAATAATTGATCCAAAAATGTCCTCATCATTAAAAGCGCTTTATATTGGTCACTAGATTTTTACATCGTTGCCAAAAAAATTTGACAGTAGCTCACACTTGACTTTCTATGCAGTCAAAACCAAAATGTCGAAACTAATAAATTTATTTATGCGTATATGATCGTTGAAGATATGCATATTATCAGTTTGTCTGTGTGCAGTAACTACTGTATACTTGTGGAAATTTAGTACCTGTGTTAGATCGAATTTAGCCTCCAAAACAAGTGTATCGGCCATACTAGTTTTAGTTTTAGCCTGTTTTGACAATTAACTGGATAAAAACGCAAATGATGTGGCTACCCACAATTCCCGCATCAACTACATAGCAACATAAAAACACATTACCACTAAGCTTACACTGGTCGCAGGCAGTCGACAACAATGTTTTCATTGCTTAGAGTAGGTTGGTCTCACACGTTTTAGGACTTTAAATTCTAGGGAAAAATACTTATCATATACACTAGAAATGATAAAAGTAACATTTTAATAACTATCAAATCACATCTTTAGTATCAAAGTATTATTACCTAGGAAGCAAAGTTACAACTGATGTTCCAAGCTAGGTAGATGGTAAAACCAGACAAGTGTTGCGGAACAATGCCTTCCTTATCAACAGAAATATTGAATACTATTAATGAGTTAGCCTGATATTCATTAGCTTGCGTAAGTGAGACTACGACATTTTGTACAATTGCGTAGAAGCATGTTACGAATGATACTGATTCACAAAGAGCGAAATTAAAATAGTACCAGAAAAAAAGTTTAGAGAAAACTTTAAAACAGTGAGACAAGAAAGTAGGACTGATTAATAATTCGGAAATGAATAAAGGCTGAGGAAGGAATAAGTTGTATTATGTTTGATGAAACAATTCATTTGAGGAACAGGTAAGCACAGGTTAAAAATAAGTGGAGGATTACAAAAGAAGTTTCTAGAGTAATCATAAAGTAAGGTAGAATAGAATTAATCAACTAATCGTTTATCTGAAGTATGTCAAACAAGTTCTTATAGAAAATTACGTAACTCTTCGATATTAGTGTTTTGGTTCTTCTTCTAAATACATGACCAGTGGGAATATTTTATTTAAATTCCACTGTTATTTTTTGTACGGTCTTCTAAAATAAAATTTCCCTTTTTTTAAATATCAGTCATAAAGTTAGAATAGATGCACCAAACAGTATTCACTTTCAATACTTGAGATTGGATTTAACGTGGTCCCTTTTTCCGTCGGATTTAGATGCACCAGAGTTTGAAGAATTGAGATTCAGGTAGTAGATATAATATTTAGTGCAAGTTTAAACGGTTGTGTTTCACATAACATGTAATCTTCACGAGCTTTCGGCGGCTAGCTCTGCCGCCATCTTCAGGTCTGGTGACGACTGTGACAACTGGAGCATCACTGGCGTCGTCAGGGAGACGTAAGACATTTGCCGTACTGATTCTTCATAATTGGTCGGCTCTGGAAGCCTCGGCAGTCGGGTTCTTATTTTGAATGGCCATAAAAAATTACTGGAACGCTATTTTAATCAACTGTAACTAATCCAACCTATTCGTGGTTTGAATATCATGATATTTTTCCTCATTTCACATATTATGGTTATGGAAACAATATTGTAACAGTAAAAATTCGATGAGAAGCCATTGACTTTCAGGCACAAATAAAATTAATTAAATTAATAGGGTGACGTTCTGTGTGTGCACACGTACGGAGCCTAATGGCCCGTTTGTCTACTACTGAAGAAGGGAGTTGCCGAAATATTGTGTATTTGTTTGTCCGCCTAAGTTTTTCCTCTCATCGCAGCCGCCAACTTTGGTATGTAGTGGATTAATTTCCTTTTTCTTCATTATTAACCCATTAAATTAAATTTGATATAAATCTGACAGTTGTTAGTTAAGTAGCACATTTCATTACAGACACATACAACTTAAATGTACATTGATACCGGAAAAAAAATCATTCTAAATTGGTTTTGAGAGCCTAAGAAATGGAAATTTAAGAGTTTTCCTCATGAACTTGTGATAGGAAAGTAAAACGTTTATAGTATGTAGAACTAATTTCTAAATTTAAAAGAAAAAAGTAGTAATAAACTCCGGACTTATACAAAAATTGGTTTATATCTGCAAACATACACTAAATAACCTAGTGATTGTAGTCACGTCATACCAATTTATAGTCACATGTGGTTACATTAAAAATAAACGTAATCTGACGAGCCTGAAATACGGGACCCGACCAGCTACGCTTCGATTATTACTTCCCGGCAGGCAGTAGAGCAGGAAGCGTTGACTGGGTCAGCCCCTGTGCTATTTGGTGGTGCCAGGGAGGCGGCGGGTGAAGGCCGTAACCCCCGCAGATGGCACAACAGCGTCAAAGAGAGAACGTCGGCCAATAAAAGGGCCGCAAAAGCCGGCCCACTGCTCGCTATCGCAGGCCGCAGGGCGTAGGCAGCATAGCAACACGCCGCGCCCTCCTGAATGTAGACTGTCCCGCGACACGACGGCCGTCGTAAAGGGGCACGCAGGCAACACGGCGGAACAATCTCCGCCAAGACTCTCCGCCCACAAATGAAACAGACAAAAGTTTACTTATGCAAATGGTTTGAACCGTAGCATCGTATACATATAACCGGCCGCTTAACTTACGACATCCTTGGCTTCCCTGTGTGGTTTTCGGTGGCTGTGAACGTACTCATGTGTTGAATGCGAGATGAAGTGGGTGGATCATTCTGACATTCTGTCAAGTGCAAAAATATCCGTGCAATAAGAATAAATTCCTAACAAATAAACTTCTTGTCCAGTTTTCTGTGTAACAGACCTATTGTTTACTCTATTCTATTTTGAAAGAAGAGAATATGTAATCTATTGATTCCAAAATACAATTTCAAAATCGAAATTACTCTTCACTTTTTGAAGACTACTGAGAATGTTAGAATTATTTCGTGAATAATAATCTGATTTTTACCTGCTTCTTAACATTTTTCCGAGAAACATTGCTACTCTGGTTTATTAGTACTATTTACGAAAAAAATGTTGTCTATTCAAATAATTACGATGAAATTATTAGTGAAAAACAGTGGATCGCATCTTTCAAGGAAATAGAACGGCGTGTAATTTTAATTTACACAATAACGAGAAACAGGAGTTAATTACGGAACTTATATATCACCATCGTTCTTAAGAGCCGTGTATTACATACATATAATTTAGCAACGCTTAGTTAACATATGTGGAATAACTGAATTATTGAAAATGCGATTATAACGATCCCAAACGTTTGAATTTTCTGGGACTATTTCTTCACTTACTGATTACTTTAAAAAAAAAAAAGAGAGAGAGAGAATTTCTTCTTAACACTAAATATAGAGAAAGTCATTAGACGGTGCGTTCAAATCTCTATTATTTGTTCAAATGGTCACGGATTACGCGTTAAACTGTAGGTTCCATCTACGACAGAGGCGGAATGTATGTTAAATCTCTCACCAGACTATATGAATTCATTATGTAATTCACTCCGTATAACACGGTACACATTTTCATCCGGTGTGAAGCGTCTTATAATGTTCATGCAAATACAATTAACATAAACATGACACTTTGAGCAGTGGTAACACAAATTCATATAATTTCGAAAACCAGTGTAAATAGTAACTCCTGAAAAAAGTGAATAACCATGGATAATTATATACGAGATAATTATATATGCATGTAATTCATATATCTTATGATTCGATCTGATAAATATTTCTATAAGCCACAGGCACCTACCGTAATGGAATCCTAATATGCACATAATACGTTCTCTTATTTTTGTCACCATCCATTGTGTAATAAAAACTTAATGCCAAACCATCGTCCTTAATGAATTGTAAATCCAAAAAAAATCTTCAAGCAACTAAATAAAAAGTTGAACACCTATCTTCTGTTTAGACAGTTTTATTAAAGGAGAAGGGGAAAAAACCTGGTATTATGCGCAACCAGAAACATGCAATTGGTGAATTTTTTTCTAAATTAGTCACACTTTCGCAATTTTATTCCTTAAATTTTCTAAACAAAGTAAACCCAAATGCGTTGTCTTAGAATATAAAAACCATTGTCATAGGGTGATATATTCTCGGTGGGAAGAGAAATACGAAATTTCATGTCATGTAATTGTGATTGTTGATTCCACAGACGAAGAAATTCACATAGATAAATATCAAATGTTAAGATGTCTTAAGACAGTCCAAATTTTCACAATTTGTTCATGTTACAGAATAAAAACGCTATGTGATCACTATGTTTGCTAAACTCAAATACTATCAGAAAGAGGTTAAAATTAGAAGAAATAAGTGTTATATCATCTTCGAGAGACAGGGACAGTATATTTTCGGTCTTATTTTTTGGATGCAACATCGTGTAGTTTGCGAGGTCCCTGTTATCGCTATTTTGACTGCGACAAACAAGGTTTGATAGCCCGTTTTATTTTGCACTTGGCCCTAACGTGCCTTTTAACGGTTGTCGCTACCACCTCGCCGATTATATTAATATACAGTATAATGTACTTTTATTACCAAAGTTTCAATATCTATCAGTTCGCGCAACGGATGTTGTAATATTATGTAAATGAATTTCACTGCACTTTTGCTACAATTCACAATTTATTTTGCTTAAAATTTCACATAAAACCAATGCTGTTACTGACACAATATTCTATACAAATTTTCATTACTCTAGCCGCAATCACATGTGCCGCTATGCTCGCTCAAAACAGCCTCTATCGCCATCTTGGCTTCCTCCTTCTACGACACTCCATCTCATACTATTACAGTATTGCCAACTTCCGTTACATGAAATCACTAAAATAACTTAAAACTACCCCATACTGTACAATCTACTATGCTGGAAGACCTTTTCCACCAATGAAATCATAAAATTTATTTACAATCAATTAACAAAGTGATAATATTACTTAGTAATGACTGGTGAGTGGGGACCTCACACATGCCCCCACTTTGCCACTAATTAGCACTTTTTTGTAATCACAAAAGTTGGTTATTTGGGGCAAAGTTTTCACCAGGCATTACTCCTTTGTAACACAAATTACACACTTTTCCATTACACCATGGTTCGCTACAGTTTCTCACACAATGTCCTTTGCTGTAGTCCAATAAGAGAAGTTCATTAACATTTATAATACACTACATTGTAATTATTTCTCCTCTCTCACCTTATACAACTTCAAATCAGTCACATTCCGCAACCCAAACTTCCTTCCTGACTTCGGGTACACAAGAAAATAGGCATTCTTATGGGGCTTTCCCTCCACTCGAAACGGCCCATGGAACACATTAAAGAATTTTTTAATCTCAGCATTTATCTCGCAAGACCTCTCGTGTGTTTTTACCAATACCAAGTCGTTCAAATTAAATTCAACAGGTTTCGTCTCTGGTCGTGCTTTCTCTTCCTTTCCTCAGCTTTCTTCTTCATTCTCTCCCTTACTTGCTTACAAACGTCTTCCTTAGACCACATTGACTTGCAGGAAAATAATTACTTCTTTAATCAAATTCGGTTCTTCTTTATGATACATCAAAAAAATTATGGGGTGTAACCAGTACTCTCACTTGGTACACTGTTTATGACATCTTCGAAATCTGTGACATAGTTCGCTTCCATCCCACTTTCTGTTTCTTCGCCCTCCATTTCCTCATCCTCTTCCTTCAAAATTTTCTCTTGTAATAAATCATTTTCAAACTCTTCTGGAGACCACTTTAACACTTCTGACGCACTCCCTCATCTGTTTTGCATTCATTATTTCCCGCAACTGAGCTTATGTCCTGTCTACCTTCTTCCGAAACTTCAACATTTGCCTCCCCTGGCATCTCACTTCCATCTTCATTGCTATTTGCATATTTCCTCTTCCTTCACCAAACAGCTTTAAACCCGGCTTCTTCTCACACTTCTTCACAACTTTCTTCTCTTCTGCCTTCTTTTTTCTTATTTACATTCTTCGCTTCATTATATAACTGTAACTTCTTCCTGCGCCTCTTCCACTTCAACTTCATTCCATTTCCTTCCACATATTTTCTCAGCAAATACCACTCTTCTAGTTTCACATACTGTCCTCTATTCTGCATAGCTTCTTTATTCCCATAAAGTACCTTGTGTTTCTGTGTCTTTAACTAATGAATAGTAGTCATCTATCACTATAGCATGTTTCACTGCGAGGTTTCCTTCCGGCAAAGTTTCAGGCTTCGTTGCTTCTGTCTGCTGAAATGTCTCTCTCACCTCAAAGACTGTTTCTCGCTGTCTTCCATCTTCATCTGAAAACTTGAAACATTCCCACCACCTCAGTGGTTCCTTCTCGTCACACACTCCAACATCCAGTTCTTTCGATTTCTCTTGAGTTTGCCCCCTGCTGTTATAGTTTATAATCTGCATATCACACTCGTTGACATTTCTCTGTGGCCAATATTTGTTCAAAAATAATTTCAAAAATTCCTCGAAATTATTACATTCTTCAACACTGCCACAACTCCATACGAAAGCATCCCCTTGTAGCATATTCTTTACATATCTTATCTTATCCAAGTCTGACCACTCACAAGGTAACCCATTCTTGTAAACTCGAGCAAATTCTACCGGATGCACTGTTTTTTTCAGGTTCAAATTTTACTTCAGGTAATTTAATCTGGTTTGTGATGACACCACCAATCCCCATAGCAGCCAAATTTCGCCGTTCTTCTTCCCAAATTTCTTAATCAGATGTTTCACTTCTTCCTTCACCTCTTCTTTGACTGACTTCATCTGGTCATCCACTTGGTTAAATGCTCCTTTCACTTCCTTATCCATAGTCATAAATCCCTCTTTCAACCGGTAAATTTGTTTGGAATTGGTTTCAGCTTTCTCTTTTAATTCTTCAATCCCTTTTGCACACTCCTTTTGGTTTTCATAAATTATCTTATTTTCTTCCTGCATAGCTATACGCTCTTCCTGTATTTCCTTCCTATCTTCCTTCACTGCTTCCTCCACCTTTTGTTGTACCAAACACACTACATTCTGCTTGTTAGCCTCTTCACGCTTCCCAACGTAATCATACACCATTGATATCTCTTTATCTATTTTTGTGTTGATATCTTCTTTTAATACTTGTCTTACACTCTCTATCTTCTTGTCACATTTTTCTTCCGACTGTTGAATACGACTATCCATTTTCAACAACATATCCTGCCTTAAAATCTGCACTTCTTCTTTAATTTTTTCGGTAATTCTTCTTTCCATTTGTTTTGACTCTTCTATCATTATTTCAGCTGTTTGTTTTGACTCTTCTATTTTCTCAGCCATTTGTTTTGACTCTTCTCTCATTATTTTAGCAGTTTGTTTTGACTCTTCTATTTTCTCAGCCATTTGTTTTGACTCTTCTCTCATTATTTTAGCAGTTTGTTTTGACTCTTCTCTCATTATTTCAGCAGTTTGTTTTGACTCTTCTATTTTCTCAGCCATTTGTTTTGACTCTTCTCTCATTTTCTCCAATAAAACAATTAGCATCGACAGCTCACCGCATTTCTGTTGCTGAACATCGATTTGTTTATTACCCGTCTCTTTTTCTTGAATATTAATTTGATTAACCGGTATTGGTGTTGACATCGCACTAATCATGAAACTCTTTGACTCGACTTCACAAACATCACTATCTTTAACATCTACCTCAATACTATCTTTGGTTGAATACATAACTCCGCTTCCCCCCATGCCGTCACAGAAACTAACGCAGCTGGCTTCGGTTGAATTAAACTCGCTGGTCAAGTCAACTCCACTTCCCTCCCTGTTAGCTGACTGCTCGACAAAACCGGAATCTTCATTGTTACAAACAATACTATCATTACCCCCAGCTTTAGAAATTAATCTATCACTGCAACCCGAAGATTTGTCCTTAATTACTTCCATTTTACTTATTCACTGCCAAATAAAATAATATTACTACTGAAATACCCCGTTAATTCACACGCAAAACACAAACATAAAATCACTTCCAAAATTTTCACAACGCTGTTTTTCAACGCAGAAATACTCTTTAATGGGTACAGAAACCCATTTTGAACACAGAAAGCCTTTTATGAATTACTTACTTTACACAGCAATGGCCACAGCACTGCAAACATAAATTTTACAACACACAAAAAACATGCATCAACGTAACATTAGCCTACAAATCACAATGGCTTTTACACATGCATTTATCTTTCAGTTACCAATTTAAAATAAAACCCTTCCCACTATTGCTTAAAAACTTTTTATTTGCTTAACTAAGGTCTTCTCAGCATTTAAATCTAATTTGGACAATTTTTTAAATTTCCACAACCATTCTTATGACAAATTTACAGATTTAATTCTTCCGAAATTAGCAAAAGTTTACTTCTGATTTTCATTCGTTTTCAAACTGTTGCATTTACCTGTTCGTTCTTTAAAGAAACTTAAATCACTTTTTTCAAATTCATTACCGGTGTTTTATTTCACGGAAGTCATTGAATCAAATTCTGCTTGCTGCCACTCTTTCGGAAAATTTATATTGAATTTCTGTACTTGCCAATGCTGCGATGATCTTCACGTCTGCTAACCTCTGCTCCAGAAACTGCTAGCTGGCTCCAGTCGAAGAATACCCAAGGTCGTTATTGAATAAATGCAATATTTTGCACTTATCCTGGCAGATTCGTCGCCACTTTGCGAGGTCCCTGTTATCGCTATTTTGACTGCGACAAACAAGGTTTGATAGCCCGTTTTATTTTGCACTTGGCCCTAACGTGCCTTTTAACGGTTGTCGCTACCACCTCGCCGATTATATTAATATACAGTATAATGTACTTTTATTACCAAAGTTTCAATAATCTATCAGTTCGCGCAACGGATGTTGTAATATTATGTAAATGAATTTCACTGCACTTTTGCTACAATTCACAATTTATTTTGCTTAAAATTTCACATAAAAACCAATGCTGTTACTGACACAATATTCTATACAAATTTTCATTACTCTAGCCGCAATCACATGTGCCCGCTATGCTCGCTCAAAACAGCCTCTATCGCCATCTTGGCTTCCTCCTTCTACGACACTCCATCTCATACTATTACAGTATTGCCAACTTCCGTTACATGAAATCACTAAAATAACTTAAAACTACCCCATACTGTACAATCTACTATGCTGGAAGACCTTTTCCACCAATGAAATCATAAAATTTATTTACAATCAATTAACAAAGTGATAATATTACTTAGTAATGACTGGTGAGTGGGGACCTCACAAGTTTCAGATTAGTGAATAACAATCTTGTTAACAGAAACAGCAAACACTGATATATAGGAAAATTCGTTTAATACTTGTAATGTAATAGCACCAGTAGTTTCTACTACTTAAAACATTTTTAAAACCGTTTAAAATATATACAATTATTTTTTTACTTTCATGTATTAACCGCCTTTTACTTTTGTTATAATTAAATAATTAAGTTTATTATAATTAATTAATAATAAGGATGAAATTTTGTTTGTGTTTTACATTATTTGAAGGAATGGCGATGAGGTACAGCAAAGAGATTTGACAGTATCTTCCAGAATATCATTGCCACCAAAATTTAGTATCAAATTTTTTGATAACTTGAGATTCCGTGGACGCTTTAAACTTAGTACCCTCAAAATGAGCTTTCGCCTTGATTATATCCTTTTTTATACTTCTAGCAGTGTACAGTTATTTGTTTTCATGACTTAGTTTAAAGTGTTCCAGGTATTAAATTTTAATTAAGATTACGTTAGTTAAATTTAATATTTCAAATCTACATGTATAGTCCTACATCTTAGTCTGCTTCTCCCATCTTCGATTTTGTTGATATTGAAGAGTATTGCCATTCGTATATCGGTTTGAATGTAGAGTGACTTGAATATTTCTTAGTTGGGCTTGCCAGTTATTGCAGTAATTAATTAGATCCAGCTGCGTCAGCAAAATAACTAGTGCTACGTGAATGAGTAAGTTCTTGATCAAAATAATTATGCGAAGATAATATGAAATAATAATAAAAGTGAATGAGGTTTTCCGGGAAGAGTGTTTTAAAGCGACCTTCTATCAATTTCTAAGGATTAATTCCACCAGCCTCGAGATTGCATTTTTATGAATTTAAAAATATTCAAAACAATTTTGTCCTGATTTTGGACCAAAGTACTTTTAATTTCATTGCAGAGTAACCTTGAAAATATTTTCTTGTTATATTTCAGTAGATTAACCCAAAAAATATTGCGCACCACGTGAAGTCTATTCTTCGTATGGAGGTTTGATTTTTTTCAGCAATAGGATAGATTCCTTTTAGTATGAGCAACAACTTTGTAACAATAGTGTAACAATGATCTAAACTTTTACCTTCGCTAACGTTTACTGCGATATGCAAAACGATGTCTGTTCTTCTAGTTAAGTTTGAGTTTTGGTGGGTTACATGAGTCATTGGCATAATTTGCAGATTTCAAACTAAACATCGTTCTGGTGATCCATTTGGTGATGAGGCATGCCTAGGAGGAGTGAGATCCTCTGTGGGGGGGCGGAAACTTCAAGAATCTTAGAACTGAGCGCCTCCTCTGGCAAAGCATTTCCATGCTAACGTGAACTACGATAGGACGCTACGTGGTTCAAGTTCCACGATAGACTGTCAGGCCAATTTACCTGGTGGGATTATCTGGTTAGGTCAGGCAACTACGACTGAAGAGGATTGAGTAGCCTGTAAGAAAGATCACTAGATCACATACGAAGTCATTCATAATTTTCAATACTTTATGATTAAATAATGTATTTTGTTTATCTGAATACATGGCGCGAATTTTCTATTTTTATTTCTTACTAATATGTTGTTAATACGTTGGATGGTAATGAAAGATTGCCATTTGCCTGCAATTAGTATGCTGTTGAGATTACATAGGTTACCAGAAAGATCGGTCATAAGACCTTATTTTTAAATATTTATTGTTATTTTGTGGCGAATGCGTCTTAAAGTCTGTCTGGCAACTTGCCACCGCCGCGTGGCTTCGATATACGTTTGGTGGCTTGATTCCGTATTGGAATCCGTCCAACTGGCAGATTACGGTCCCTGGAACGACCAGTGTGAGAGAAGTCTCCACAGTAATCAATTGCCAATCTAATCATGTTCCTCTGGCATTAAATCTTCTCAGATACACACTAGAATCAATGGTACGGCCCCTAATGCGATACAAGATTACTGAAAACACAATTTTCCGCATTATACATGACGAAATACTTCCTTCGCTTGTTTATATGTTTCTGTTCATTTTACATTATTGATTACAAATCGCAAAACATATTAAATGCTTTAGTGGTAACTCCATATAACAGCCGTGTACAGTCAGGCTCATACTGCGCTAAAATTATAGTTCCAGCCTTAACAAGGAGGGAAATTCATTTAACTGTTACATACGAATTTCTTTAAGCTTACTTGCAAGAAACCACTGTACTCATAATATAATGAAGCGATTTCAAAAGGCGGCGGTACCACACACCAGTGAGGTGTAGAAGAGATCAATGGGTGCATTTCTGGTCCAAGTCAAATGTAGGGTGCTTTGAAGGGCCCCTGCTCTCCAGTGTTTTATCCCGCTTTAAGGGTTACTTCAAAGAAGTTTTAAATTGCATCCCTATAATCATATATGATCAGGGCATTCCAAAAATACGAGTAAGTGTAGTCACCAATTTCATTAGCTATGAAAAGAAACAGAGTGTCAATAGTGGAGCGGACGATGTAAGATTGCTGATGACAAATAAGGCACCAAATACCAAAACATTAGTGCAAATACTCCGAGCTCAGCCTTACAATTAATAATATTTTTATAATATGTATTTGACAATCAAACTGTGAACAGTACACCAATATAGTTAATATCTTTAATGAGTAATTTTAGAAATTTGTTGTTCTGTGTATGATATTTTACACTTCACCTAAGAAGGTCATAATCGAATCTCTGTTTCAAACGTGGGTTAACGAGACAAAATAGTTGCAGCACTACGGGTTATATTACCTATTACAAGAAGGGGAGTTAGTATCTGTATTTTTATGATAACGAGGAGGTGACTAATTTTTTTTCGAAAAGAGGGTGGTGAGAATTTTCTTTCAAAAAAGGTGAAGGTAGATCATAAAAGGTTGTGAACGTATGATCTAGGGTGTCAAGATTCATATTGATAGGACAATTGTGAGTTAGTATTTACCGCAAGCTAGTTATGTCATGCCGAATATCCGATGAGTGATTAGTATAAAAAAGTATTTATTCAAATAGTAACTTGAACCAAGTTAAACGGATACTATTCATTTCTCCTACGCTTCAGTGCACAGCTGCTATTTTCCCGTTATCATATGTGAAAGTATTTCCGTATTAAAATATCTTTTATATTTGATTACGATGCACTGTTCCACAGTTTTTTCAAATCGCAATTTAAATCTGAGCGTCCCTCGTGAATTTTATACATTCTACCATTAATTTTCCTTTTTTTTTTTGTTAAATTACATTCCACTTTAAAATAATAATATTGGAAGTATTTCTACAACTTGTTAGACATTTCAAGAGTAATTGGTGTAAGGCGCAAATTTTATTCCAAATTTCATAATAGTTGCCAGAATAACGATCAAATATTCCTGACGACTCATGTAAAACGGAAAGTTATCCCAGATTGATAACCTAAGGAGAAAATGCACTTAATATTATAAAACATTTACTTCAATATCGATGACATTCCGAATCAACCAGCAAGTAATTAAATTTCAGGGAGTTTAAGTCATCAAGACTAAATAGTTATTGAGTAGTAATTAATGTTAAAAGCTCAGATAAAACGATCATAACATATAAAAAAATTTGTATATTATTAACAGCAAAAAAAATCTCTGTGGCAAAAATCACAGTAATTTGTTAGATATCAGTAAGCAGTAAGACAAACTATGATACATAAATGTTGAAATGTAGTGTCTGTACATAAAAGTTATTTAAAAAAAATAATTTGAATGTACGCTACTGATAATTGGCATGCCAACGCCCACAAATTTGGAATTTTGTCTGTTTGTCAATGCATAACGTAAAAACTAAGAGACTGATCTAAACTAAACTGCACGTAGTTGTAATTTAGGATATTGTTTCTAACAGTAGGATACTTTTTTCCATATTTGTGAGATACAAAGGTCAAAACCATAGATTTTGGATTTTAGTAATAAGTGGGTCTAATCTCTGCATCTCAGACGCATAACGGGGAAAGAGAATCTGGCCGACAACTAGGAAAGAACAAATATTTAGCTAAATAACCTCGTTACATCCTAGAACTCAGGGATGTCTTTTAATTAAACATAATAATCTTTGGATTTCGAGGCTAACTCGGGGTAACTGTTTGAGCATTTCTGGTTTGTTGTGTACATACTATCTGAGGAAAAAAACCCAACTTTCATCCTGTTAATTAATATATCACGCCATTTTTGCCGCTCTCATGGATAATCCCCGACATCGTTTAAACTTTCTATTTACACGCAAAATGAAGTTGACATTTTAATTACTTTCTTTAAAAATAACAGCGCAACTAGTTTCGAATGTTTACTTATCATATCGAGTCGTTTATTACTAAGCGCTAGACCTCAAAGCGCAAATAAAAGCGTTAGTAAACAGAAATGCAATAAAATCAACATAACCTCCAGTGACCGAAAACACCGATTTGATGGCCTGAATATGGGTCTAATATTTCGAGTACTAACTGAAGATGGAATGTGCCATATCATGTCGCTGCTAATCCAGGCAGCATTCATATGTTAATTTGTTTTATTTGAGGTTACTACGTTCCAAGCATCACTTATCCCACTACATTTCTTACTTCGTTAGACCATTTACCCCTCTATATATACATAAAAATATTTAGCTGCGCCTTTATTATATTGAAACTGCTTGATATAAGTGGTATTCGAATTCAAGACAGTCATGAGTAATAAATTATCCAAGACAATCCTTATAGAGTACTTTTCACTCTTTACTCAGAAACATTTACAGTTGCTAAAAGATTGTACATCTTTGAAAAATGATCTATGTGAAGTACGTACAAAAACTGCAACAACTGCAGGAGCCATTGGATAAATTCAACCTATGATAAAACATGACCATCGAATTATAGTGCGTAAAAGTGCTTATATTTGTGTATGTTTTTTTAAATTAAAACCCGAAAGTTGTTTTGATTTTCTTCTTAAACAGACATTTTCATTAACTTCAGTGCGAAGATCATTTCTAGTTGTTGTCATCACGCTTTCTCTAAATTCAAACCACGCAGCGACCCGCGAATGATTCAGCGGGATGTTAAAATGATTAATTTACTAAACAATTTAGTTTGAAGCGCATAGTTTCGTAGATCAGGTAACTAGCAAACAGATGGCAACAATACGACAAAGCTCTGAGTTGAGTCTGTACATCGTGGGCAGCCACTGTGAATATGTTACTCTTCACTGTATGTGCGATGACAAAGTTACTTTAACAAAAAATCATCAAATTAAATTTTGGCGTTTCGTGAAAGCGGACTTTCGATTTTCCTCTTCGAATTCTATAAACATTGTCGTTACTTTGTATTGTGTGTATGAAAATTGTTATATCAAATTTTGGCAGCGATGTACAGGAAAAACGGCTCTGTTGGATGAGTATTTTCGCCTCAATATTACACATCTAATGAAAACAATAATTATCGAAAAATTTACACAGTTCGGGGAATATATGATGAGCGCCATTTCATGAAATTAAGGTTTTTAATTATTGTCTGTGAAATGCAAAGCTTGAATGGATTTTGAGGAAAAAATTCTGTTGCAACATAACCACAGCCTCTGCTCATACTGCTGCTCGAAAATCCAAACATGCATCGTGCGCGCATTCTAGGTCCAAGTGGGTGAAGCTGCCAGCATATATTAGTATCTTAATGGAAAATTATAAAATATTACCTTTAGTAAACATTGAATCTTTATTTTGTAAGCTGTAATATTTAAACAAAGTTCTAAGCTGATTCTGTAATGCAACTAATTGTTAAAAAGTTTGTTATAATTTTTCGTTTGTGTCCTATATACATAACAGAAATCTTAGTGTTGTTTTCCGAATTAGTTTCTGAAAGGATCTACAAATTGCTTATTGTTATACCAATTATATCATGGTATCAGACAATCTGAAATAATTGTCGCACTCAGTGTTTAGCACAATCTTTCTCCGAGATGTTTTGTCCTTATAAAATATCCCGATTCAGAAGGCTAATCTAAAAAGTTCCTTATGTCACCAATAGATACCGTTACTAGTCGCCTAACAGCAAATTTCAGTAAAATTTGCCTGTCATGAAGTTATAGCACTGAAAAAATTGGTGCGGTGGAGACTGAGAACTGTTGGGACCGATAGAATCTTAATGTAATCATCATACTCTTCTAATATACTCATTATGAACGTAGAGTGAATTCAATAGTTTTAATTGTCTCTATCATCAGTTGTCAGCAACCGTAAATCGCCTTCAATGATAGTTCACCAGAAATTTAAACATGTCCAAGAATTTTAAAATGAATTATAGAAGACATAAAAAATTACAGTTTTTTAAAAAAAATTTAAGTTAATTATTCGCTTTATGAGCCTTAGGAAAATCATGAAAGCGAAATATATCAGTTTCATTTTACTAGATGTTATTCACATCTGTAATGTAATATAGCGAGAATAAAAATCTTCAATGAATTCTCTTAAGATAAAAATACAAATCCGAAAAATAAATGTTTCAGTGTTCGGTGTTTCTGCGCCTATTACTTCCAGAGCTACTCGAATCGGTGATCTTAACAATAATTATGAAGGTTTGGAATCACGAATTATGTGGTAGGATTGTGATCTATTGCATTTATAGACTGTAAGATTATTCCCCTGAATGAAGACTATAAGACATCGAATAAAAATCAGATCTTACCGATGTAAAAATAAATCATCTTACTTCGACTTGCGATAAATTATCTTCCTAGACAGTCCTACGGACAGCACAACCGCTATCTCGCAGACTATCAGAGCTGGTATTACAAATAAGCGCTCATGTCTACCATCTCTTTCAACTATATTTTTTCCTTAGGTAACTACAAGTATTAAGAAGAACCATACTGACAGAGTAGAGACAGTGAAGAGCTGGGAGACAGTTTCGCCCGGTGGATGAACTTTGAATCACTGGCGAAGGAGCAACGCCTTCCATTACGTTAAGACAAACAAGATAACACAGACTGAGTGGTCGCTGTTTACGCTTCGTGCGACCGGAAAAAGAAATCACTGAGTATCCACAACAAAACTTCCCTCAAGTGCTGCGTTTGTCTGTTAACGTTTGAGAGCCTTGTAGTGTTAGTTGTTCATAATGTGATGACCTCACAAGGAAAATATATATTAGGAATTTTTTTGTTTCCAGATATTTCTGAATCATAATATGATTCGTCAGTGACATCTAAAGAGTCGAAGGATCATTCTCCGTTGTCTACTGCTAAGATGAAATAGTAGAAAAGTAAAAACTAGTTTAGAAAGAGAATGCTGTAACAGCGGAAGGTAGTTTTGTCCTATGTACTTTGTGCGTTTGGCCACACAAAGCATTCTGTGATATCTGATTGCGGACGTGAGTATTCGACAGAACGTCTTTATCTCCTGGAAGAAAAGACTGTACCATTGTCTCTCGCGATAATATTTGGTATCGTTTTCCACAAACATTCGTCTAAAGAGTCATTAGGAAGTGATACAATCCTCTGTAAACATTACGCAGAAGTAAAGTGAAGGCGGAGGCTTGTAGTAGCTCGTTTGTTTTGATATTTTGATCCGATGAAGGCATTAAACCTGATACTACTGCAGCTGAAATCGTAGAAATTCTCGCTTTCCAAATCGAAAGGGCTATCGATATCTCGCTGAGATGCTCCATTTCTATGGTCGGCTTGAGTGGGCGGGAGATAAGGGGCGGAGAAGTGGTCGACAGGGGTGGGGGAGGAGCCGACATGGCGTGGGCGGGCGGACGCTGGCCTGCGAGGTAATCACCATAGGAGGGAACATCCAGCTCACTTTACTCCGGGAGAAAGCTGATCGGATCTAAGAAACTTATCATGGATGAAGCAAATAAGTACTTCACCACCGAATGCAGCTTTATCTTCCCTTCCAAATAGTGTTAAAGTACTGTAACAACGGAGGCTTCCCCCGCGTATTATTGACATTAAATTTTCACTGGTGTACAAGCAGATTGTGTTATAAAATCACCATATCTTGACGGCTATCCCCCACCCACTGCTTCAGACCTTAGGGTCCTCTTTTGTGTACTAGTATAGTTAGTCTCTCACCCGAGAAAACATCGTCGAAACTTCGTTTTTGTACAACACAATCCGGTGGTACAGCACATGAAGATTTCATTACTAAAACACTGTACGGTGGCGCAAGGATCGGAGGTAACACTGATAAGGAGCCTGAACGTAAACAAATAAACGTTACCTGATCGCTTTTATTCGAGCGTTATGGTAGCTCATTACGTATTAATGTGGCAGTTTGCATTATTCCTTGTATGACGTGAAACTAACTGTTTGAACTTGGTGTAGGCTAGTCAAGTCCTAAACAGGTTATGTAGTATCGGTATCTTCCTTTCTGTAGATTCTTCATAAGTTAGACAATATGATTTTAGACTCTTCCTTTACACTGTTTTTAGAAATTCTGTATTCGAGCATTCTTAAATTAAAAAGCAATGGAAAACTCCGTTCCAATGTCAACTGAGTTTTCGCTTAGCGTTTATGGGAAGTCACTCCATAGATTATATATTTAAACGGCCCTGGTGTCAGAATTTTTAAAATTTTGAGAAATCAACATTTACGCAACACTAAAATCTATGTTCTATTCGTCAAAGGTAAGAAGTACGATTCTGCTGGTTCAATTTTTTCTTATATTTGTATGCGACTTGGGATAGCTTGTAAGAATTTAATTTTTACCTTACTTATCCCATGTAGAACTAGTTGTTAGGTTAATTGGACTGATATTATCCATACGACAACCACACTTATGAAAACCGGTGTCTGTTTAGGACTTAATTACAATTTTGTGGGATTTGTTAGTCTCACACCCAATCACGTACTCGACTACAGCAGACACAGATCGAGGTGGTGCAGCTTACAGCATACATTACTTCGGACAATTCGTCGCTAAATACTCACACATTATCAATTTACGGAATGACGATGCAAATGCGGCGCTGTTCTGCCTCGTAATTTGGTTGAGGCTCCCTCGCTTGTAATTGCTACACACCCAGCTAGGAATCTCCCTGACATTAAGCCCATTGCTGTGGTACCTGTTTAGCGGTGTCATACATTCGACGCTTATACCTCTGTTACTAGCAACGATGAAATAGCTGCTAACTAGGGTACAGTTCACAAAACAGAGAAGAAACACATGTCACAATTTGAGGAAACTGGGAAGTTACTGGTCTGATGATATCAGAAGATAACACTAGTGTCATCAAAATGTAACACATCATGTTGACTAATTTACGTTTAAATGTACGTACTTTGTTTTTATACGAACGCAGTTCGGGGGCATCGAACGAGACAGGTATCCGTCCGTTCGTTTGTTCTGATAAGTTGGCCAGGTTGTGAAGTTAGAGCGTGGAGATGGAACACCGGCTAGTGCTTCAATTGCACTTACAGTTGATGAAAATCTTCTGCATCATCTAAGAATTATAGAATTTTCCAAACAAATCTTTTAAAAACATAAATGTCATTCAGACCTGAAAAAATAAATTGATTTTATTACTTAAAATTACTTTTAAAACATAAAAAAACTTGACGCAAAATTATTACTTAATAAATTGTAAATATTACTCTTGAATTCATTTAAGTAAAACTAAATTAAGCTTCAACGTGTTGTTTTTCTTTTAATTTATATAAAACTAAATTGTTTCAGATAGTGAACATTATGGACCAGCTTACCTTTGCCAGTTCCCACGCTGTGAAGAACTCATTTTTTTCTCTCTCCTGCGCGAGTCTCAAAAACTTCGATTTTTTAAAATGATTTTTTCTTGTTTTTTTTTTCATTTAAAAAGTCATTCTCTTCTCCCATAAGAGCATTTATTTCGCGACAATCATCCTGTATTGTTAACGCATTGTGTTAAAGTTTATCGTCCACAATGTGGAACGCCTTTCATACCCTTTAATAAAGAAAGTACCTTTGTATTGTTCCAAGTCATGATTAAAAATGGTCAGAGCAAAACGAAAACATCTTAAAAAAAATTGTTGTTTTATTTAATGTCAATGCACAACGCACCTAAACGAATACAGTGCCAACGTGACAGTGTGTACGAAGGACTCAGACGCACGACGGGAAATACCCGTCCACAAGCACGCAACGGAACCCGACTTGTCGCGAATGGCGTACGAACCGCCTCGGGTCGCTCGGGGAACGGCCAGAAGTTGCTTGTGCGGGCGTCGTACACGTGCACACTAGTATGCTCGCGACACACACGCCACCGTGCGCCGCGGCAGACGGCTCTATTGCTACGAGCTGTCCCGGCGCGGCACGCGGTACATAAATCATCAGGGGTCGTGGGAAGCCGCCTTACTGTGTGTGTTTGCGTGATTGGCCGCATACAACGCGTTTCGGTTTCCACCTTCTGCCTCAATTTTGCATACTGTACGAATTGTGAGGCCATCGTACTAGCCGACCAGCCGTGTGCAACAGCCAGACAGAAATTTGTCTTACAAACATAATAGTAAAAGAAATACGAGTACAGGCACTGGGCTTGTTACATATCTAATCACGCACGACTTCCTATAGAAAACAAACTTTTCTTTCGGTACGAATACTGATTGCTCCAGCCAGGCTAGCTGATAAATACTATACCGCCAAATTATGTTGGTCAATTCTCTCCAAAGTTAGTAATAAATAAAACGATAAATATCTTTCAAAAATGTATTCTGACATTCAGTTACAAGTTTCAGTTTATATTTGTTTACAATATTTATAGGTCGAAATCGGAATAAAACCCAGTATTTTCTTCGAAGAATGTGGTGAGCCGCATTAAGACTGGAGGCTGCTCCTGCTTCAATCGTCGAGCCACTCTGAGTCGCTTCTGCCGCCAAGTGCCGCCGCCGCCGATTACAGCTCCTGATTCTGCGACCGCCGCTCTCTCTAAAGGGACGAATACTCAACCACACGCCATGGGAACAGGGCCGCCTCTGCTAGCGGAGACGAGACGCAGCTATCCACTCTGAGTCGGTAAACATCACAGGCGTGTGTAACGGTGCGCTGTTGCCATCGGTTTGCAGCAGCGGTGCGCACCCCTTCTGTTGCTGTAAAGTGCTCTGTGCCAAACGACACTGGGCAACGTGGTGGGGAGGTGGCGGCGAGGTAAGCTAGGACTAACCTGCAGCCCGCGGTCATCTCTACACTTCGGCTAATGAGGTCCCGCCCCGTCCCGCCTTCGTTACAAGGGATCGTGGGAATGCGCCTTAAAACAGCGTGACGTCAGTATGCTCCCAACAACGGGTCCGCCCCACTCGCCCCCTCCGCGGATCCTGGCCCCGCCACTACCACCGCGGTGTTCGCCGCTTCCACGATGCCTGCTGCGGCATAGGACTCAGCGGCCTGCGGTGACAGCGTCCGCTGCCGCATTGGGCGCAGCGGCGGCAGGGTGCTGCGTGTGGCGACTAGCGGAAGTAGATTCGCGGCAACCGCTGCTGTGCAGTGGCATACGGCGGCTGAACCGCGGCAAGTGCCGCGGTGCAGCGACATACCGCGGCAGTATCCGCTGCAGCAGTGAACACAGCGGCCGCACGTTGCTGCGGTGCAGCTCGTCGCTGTGGTGCAGCACCTGCGGCGGCTGGAAGGCGGCAAACGCGGCGGCCAGAAACACAGCAGGACTCCAGCTTCGGACGAAACAACGAACATGCGCGCTGCAACCACCGCCCCAAAAGTCTCCAGTTTTGGCGACGCGTATTCAGACTGATGACTCGTGTATGCAGAGAATCCAAACCGTCTGCTCGCTGTCCCGTCCGAGGCAGGAGTGCACTGAGGCTCTTTTTTTCGTGGCCTAATAGGGAACCATCCCAGCATTCACCTTGAGTGACTGGGGAAAACCACCGCCTCAAATATCCTGTCGACAATGGCGGGAACCATTTCCGCGGCAACGCGCAAACAAAGAAAATTGGTGGTTACCGGGGATACGCTGTCACAGTATGCGTCGAAATTTGGTATATTGTTCTAGAGTCGCACGCAGTATTCTGTTAGTACCACAAGTTTAAACGGTCCACATCAGATATAATTTTAAAGATATTTCGTTTTGGTCACACAGACCAGTATGTTACCCTTGATATCAACATTGTGAGCAGAGGAACCGCATTGTGTCAAAATTGAAGAGAAGGATTTCAACGGCGTCACTTAATCTCCAAAGTCACACTTTTCAAGAGAATCGAGACTTCCAACATCCAAGGTAGCTATCGATATGTTTATGGCATTTGGGCATATTGGAATCATCATAAAGTGTGAGTGAATTTGGCTGCCACAGAACGAATTATCAATTTGTAAGTGTACGCTCTCATATAATATTCTATTTTTTTTAGGAACAGATAACATCTGAATCTGTACCCATCATATCTCCCTTTTTGGAGGGCAAAGAGTGCGTAGCATTCGACAGTGTATTTTGAAGAAACCATTGCAGCATTCGCTATGATTTATTTCTAGAAACCATGGAAAATCGAAATCTGGATGGCCCAATGCCGAATTCCAGGTCCGATCACAACGCTCGTTTCATCTGATACACTAATCGTGTGGTCGGTAAAATCCACCGCATTCCGACCTTCTTGGTCTTAGTATAAGTTGTTGGTCTTTTTATGAAACGCAGCTTTCAGTTTATTTATTTAAAATTTTTAAGATCTTTTACAAGTCTCAATATAACTACAAAAAAAGAAAACACTGTTAGCGATAGAGGAGTTGAATTTTGAGTCAAGGCTACGAGCTTTTCAAGCTATCTGAATCCGTAGCATGTTTGGATGAAAAACTGGTGAATTGTCAAATGATTCAAGTTACTGCTGATACGATATAATTTTTTCCTATTCAATTTAGTTCTAGTATTTGAAGTCTGTTGCGGGAATTCGGAAAAATCTGAACAGAGAGCTGAGATACATAATTTTGGGATTCTACGATGGCCATTGCGTCGCAATATCATAATGGATTCTTTTGTAACCTAATGAAACTAATCTAAAGTAAAGAAATTTTTTTTTGATATTTCGCTTAGTTTTCGTGATAACGTATTTCAAAACTGAGATGGTTAGGTTGAAATTCGGCCTGGACCAGAAGAAAAATTTCGCCAAAGCCAAATTTGATGGTGGATTCTTATGTATCTTGACGAGACAAATCGTAAGTAAATAGTAGATTTTTTTTACATCTCGCTTATTTCTCGAGATATCGTATCTCAAAACTGTGATGGTTAGGTTAAGATGGTGCCTGGACCAGCAAAAACTCCTCAAAGCCATGCAAGGAGCTACACGGTGGACATATTCATAAGATGTTTGTTTTCTTCCTAGCGATTGTGGATAGGATCAAATATGGCATGGACTAGAAGAAAAACGTCTTCAAAAGCAATGTACTTACAACTGACTTTTGAGGTTCGATATCTCGAAAACTAAGTCAGATATATATATAAAAAAATTCTTTTCTTTCGATTTATTTCTTCGAGCTACACAATAAGTCATCGTCAAATTGCAGCGCCAAGTTTACGATAATACTGCCCACAATTGTCTGAAAAAATATAAAGTGGTTAGTCACATTTTACAGTTTTTTTATCTCTGACGTATCTAGAAAATAAACCCAAATACCAGGAGGTGAGATAAGTTACTTGAAAACGTGTCTGCAGTGAGATTTTTGAGCAGTGGTGATCGAGGAGTGCAGTACGCTAGGATATTTCGGAATGGCCGAGGAATTATAGAAACCACAGCTACACAGAATGAAGGAAGAGTCAGATTATTAAGTAGCCACATATAAAGACTACAGGTTAGTTATGATCATAGGGTGGGGACAGACTTGCCTGTTGAAGATATGAACTGTAAATATCTTGACATAAACTCAACCAAACAGGAGACATAAGACAGGTGGTAGGAAAAGGTTATAAAATGTTTCATTTGCTGGGAAAGGTGCTGAGGGTATGTAAAGTACATCTTTAATCTCCACTTTGTATTTATACAACGTTTTATGTTTGTGTAATAATTAGCTGTATTTTCCTTCTTTACCTTAAACAATTAGAGGCCAACATCCACCACAGGAAAAGTGATTAAATTACACATTGTAAACTCGAAACTGCTTTATAATCCAAAAGTTCTGTGTTTAATTTGTTGGCAGCTATTAATCTTTGTAGATATGGTCGTGGGAAATACTTGTCGCAACTATTACTGATCTACATATTTCGATTTTACGCTAAACACCTGTAACTAATCGAAATACGAGGTCATTACTCGCGGAACAGGATTAGAAACAAAGTGTGGCGATAATGTGCGGCTGCGGCCGGGTGAGCTTTGCTATACTGATTGTTTGGATTGCAGGTTTATCTCTATTTAGAAATCACTACACGAACCGACCGCTCTGCAGTTCACTCTTGATTTATTAGCTAACCACATACATATTTCCCGATCTCCACCAACAGTTAATTTAATTAATTGACCGTGGATACTGTCAACAATCATTCCACAGTTTCTACACCGTGCGCTTCCGCACTCGATAATGCTACATTACAAGCTGAGACTTAACAAACAATTAATCAGTTTAAAGAATTCCTTTAAGTTAATTCCAGATATTACGCAAACGCATTAAATCTGATAACTGCCTGTCCACTTCTATTAAATCTTCTGCATCTTAACCTGATATAATACTGTCTCGTCAAGAAAGAATGTGAAAAAATCGACTTTTTGAAGAAACCACGACGGTGTTTGTCTGTAGTAATTTCAGGTAACCATTGGAACACCGAAATCTGGATGGCCGGAGGAGGATTTGAACCAGCATCCTCATAAATGCGTTGCAGCTCACCCACCGAGTTCAGACACGCATGCCATACTGATAAAGAGGCTCAATTGATTACTGAGCTCATCTGCAAGATTTGAAAGAAACACACAGCACTACATTTGAATGACAAAATGCTGGAAATAGAGCCTGAATGATATTTAAAGATCATGTGTTAAGAAACATGTGGAATATTAGCACAAGAAAGTAAGTAAATTTGCGCTCATAATTACATCAGTACCTGGGTGACCCATCTTCCGACGGCATCTTTCGATTTCTGTTCAGTATGCAAGATTTTATCAAAATTCTTAGAGAAGTTTGGAGAAATTAATATTACTTATGTACAGGAGTTGCTCATATAATAGTATCTGATTTGATAGATTGGATATGTAGACAGTGTTTTTTATAAAAATCTCGCTTAGTCCAAAACCATAAGGGTAGTTGGATCCTCCAGAGGGAGGCATACTAAACCATTGTGTAAGACGTATTAACCGAGATCAATAGTATTGAAGACGAAATTTTTCATTACAAAGATTTTCCGTTTCGTGAGTATCCTACGTACATTACATAGTCTTTACTCCCTCAAGTACTGTTGTTACAATTATGGGGTTGTATTATAATGTTACCAATATAAAACGCAATTTTATGTATGTGAATCTCTTGTAAAAATTTAAAATTAACTCATACAAAATAATTTCCGTTGAAATACGCTGTTGTGTGCCATAATATCAATTTTTTCCGATTTTCCAGTCAAATGGTTGTTATGCCACGTGAATAAGTCCTATGTTTACCGGATCTGGACATCTCAAACATCTGTTTAAAATTAGCTGATCACAAAATTAAATGTTGTGGTATTTTTGTTTTCTCGTCAATGAGTGTCCCGCAATTATTATGCAGAGCCGACATTCGCACGTATTATTCGCTCATCGTGGTGTAATGGTGGTGTCTATTATGCTTTGTTACCTTATAGAGCAGTGTTTCCCAACGTGGGGCCCACGCCCCACAGGGGGGCAATTTGGTTTTTTTTAGGGGGGCAATTTAGAAATTGACTGGATACGACTTTACCACTTTCTCTTCGGGTTTTTTAAATGCAATGTTAGATATACAGGTACAAAATATAGCAAAAAAGCAAATTCTTAAAACAGTGCTGTAAATAATTATTAGGTATAGTTTCGTTTGATGTTAGCAAAATAATTTTTTATTAAAAATTATGTTTGGGGGGGCAAAAACAAAAAAAAGTTAAAAGTGGGACATGACCCAAAAAAGGTTGGGAAACACTGTTATAGAGGGTCGTTAACATTTGTCACGCTGATTTCATGCTATGAATGTGACGTCGCGAGGGTGTAAGTAAACCGTTCACCTCGCGCCCATATGGCAGGGTGCAGCTGTTCTGCAAGACGCATGGCGGCGCCTCTTGCAAATGAACGAGGCCCGCGGGCTTTGGGTGCCTGTTTAGCTTCTGGCGGTAATGGCGCCGTTAGAAAGACGTCGTTGATGTATGGGCTCACTACGCACCCCAGCGGAGAAATTGCGTTTTCAATGGCTTTTCCCCTGGAATGCGGACCAAATTAAATTAGTCGCGAAAATCGCTGCTCTAAAACAAATGGACACGCACACATTTCAGATCTAGACCCGAGATCCGGTAAAGCAGAACATACCTCAAACATGAAACTCTCCATGGTTTGTCCTGCGTTATAGTTAACTCTGATAACTGTCAGTACATGACGCCTTCTCAGAACGTCCGCGATGATCCACATGTTAATGACGCCGCAACCGATAACCGAACACTAAATGAGAATCTGCGTTGCACTGCAACACGAAAGCAGGTTTTCTGTATCACCTGCATCGAGTATATGTTTTCTGTTTAGTTTCTCTTGTCTATGTGATTTTTTTTTACTTATGGCTTTACACGTCGTCGACGTCGATGTCATTAGAAGCGGGATGGAAGTGGGGACCAGGAACGGGAAGGAACTCGGCCGTAGCCTTTTGAAGAAAGCATCACGGTATTCGCCTGGAGTGGTTTGGGGAAACCATGGAAAACCCAAGTCTGGATGTCCAGACGAGGATTCGAACGGGCGTTCTCCCGAATGCGATGCCAGAACGTAAACCGTTAACCCACCACGCTAGGTTTGTCTATGTGAAAACGTACAACTGATGAAAAAGCTACAAATGAGAAAAAGTGAAGTCGATCTTCTGTTGTGATGCTACTTAACCTGTTAATACAGATAAGGAGTGGCCAATTATTTTCTTCTGCGCCTGAAGAGTTGTATCAATAAGTGCTTTGTGTTATACTGTCTATACGAAGATGAGCAAATCTGGTCAAATCTAGTACCACGCAATTGAATTCCAAAGATACCAAAGTTGTCATAATGGCTGTTAGTACCTCTTAAATTGATGAACATATCAATTGGAGCCTAGATGATTGGAAAAAATGTTTCGTCGTCAGTTAAGTCACGATTCCAGTTGGTAAGGTTTGAGTGTGGTGCAGACTCCACGAGACTGATGACCCAGGCACTGTGCAAGCTGATGGAGGCTCTATCCTGGTATTATCTGTGTTTACATGGCGTGGACTGGAACCTCTGGTCAAACTGTACCAACCACTGATTGGAAATGGTTATGATCAGCTATTTGGAAATCATGTTCAGCCATTCATGATCTTCATGTTCCATACAGCGATGGACTTCTCCGGGACGACAATGCGCCTTATCATTAGACCAAAATCGCTCACTAATGGTTTGAGTAACATTCTGGATAGTTTCAGCAAATGATTTTGCAACCAACATATCTAGGATACGATCGGAAAGCCAGTTCGTGCACAATGATCTTCATCGGCAAAACTTCGGGAATTGTTGACGATTGTAGAGGTAATAAGGCCGAATATTTATTCAGGAGACTTCCGACGGCTTTTTGAGCCCATGCCACGTTCAGAATAAGGAGGTTTCCCGCGAACTTTTGCACACTGGTAAAGTAGGTTGTACGTTTGTACTCTTGTATGCATTACATAATTGTGTGATAGTTAACTAAGTAACTCTTATGTAATTCTTTCAATCTAGCCGTACGACCGAAGGAAAATAATTCACATCTTAAACCAAATTCTGCTTCTATGTAATACCAGGAGTAAACTGAACATATGGTGACATTAGGTGCCGGGTTGCAATGTAATACGATATACACTGAAGAGCCAAAGAAACTGGCGCACCTGCCTAATATCGTATAGAGCCCTCGCGAGCACGCAGAAGTGCCGCAACACGACGTGGCATGGACTGGACTAATGTGTGTAGTAGTGCTAGCGGGAACTGACACCATACATCCTGCAGGGCTGTCCATAAATGCGTACGAGTACGGGGGAGGGGGGGGGGTTGCAGAACTCTTCTGAGCGGCACGTTTCAAGACATCCCAGATATGCTCAATAATGTTCATGTCTGGAGAGTTTGGTGGCCAGCGAAGGTGTTTAAACTCTGAAGAGTGTTCCTGGAGCCACTCTGTAGCAATTCTGGACGTGTGGGGTGTCGCATTGTCCTCCTGGAATTGTCCAAGTCCGTCGGAATGCACAATGGACATGAATGGATACAGGTGATCAGCCAGGATGCGTACGTACAGTCTTTGACATTATTTCTGGCCGCCGGTGAAAAATTCTATCACTCTTATTTTGCACAATCTGGCATCAATGTCATCCCAGGCAACAGGAACGCAATACTGGCTCCGCCTCTTCGCAATTTCATTGGTGGATATTTTATTCAGAGCCATCTATACTGCAGATTTTTCATTTCCTTAAGTCAATGCAGGAAACAATTGGCCAACAGGTAGGAATTAAGCTCCTCCCACTGACGATTCTTATTGGCTGAACAGTTCATCATCCTACCATTACATTTCTATAATACTTTACCAAAATTCAGATCTTGAAACGTTTGCCAAAAGTTCTAATTAACGGGATTGCATTAAAGTGAGGCAGGAAACAGGCTCAATGCTGTATATTACTACGGTTGATTAGCATAAAACTATAACGATAAGATTGTTATACTCATTTTGATAATTCCTTCGGATAATATTTCACTCATATATCTGGTCAGTCCACAAACCAAGGGATAATCATGTTCCATGAGGTAGAATTTTTAGTACTACGAAACTACAGAAACAAGAAATTATTTCGGAAGTGTCTCTCTCCAAGATGGATTGAATGAAACAGTCTTCCTACGCTGCGTTGTATACGCCTATTCGAGGAAAGTAGCACCGAGCTTGCAGTGGTCCTATGGTTAGCGTTCTGGGTTGCTGAGCGAGCGGTTCCGAGTTCAAATCCAAGTAGTTCTTATTATTTTTTTTTTAAATTTAGAAATCTATCTTTACTTGTATTTTATTTTTAAGCGTACCGAAACTGCACATTGCTCATTACTATAAGGTATCCATGATTCTTTCCTAACTGCGTCAGGAAATAAGATAAACATCTGCGAAACTACCCAATGTTTCGTAACTAATAGCCGACATAAGCATGAAAGATTTGCGGCAGCAGAACTGACGAAAATCTACACGGGTTTCAAGCCGCACCGAAATCATATCATCTGTCCCTTTTCAAACGACACACATGTTTCCAATATATTTATTTCACAGTAGAACGATCATCGCGTTTCAGAAAGAAATAATTTACAAGAGGAATTATTGCTCTCTTTGTAGGTGGACGATAATGATTATGCACTATATAAATAAATGAGAGTTAATCGCGCAGAACTAAATATTAGCACCGCAACAAATTAAACGACCATTGTCACTAAAAAATTTACAACCAGATTATTATCGTAGGACAAAAATAAATTCTTTTATAACTGGTGTAAGTAATTAAAGTTAATTGAGAATCGGGCTTAAAGACAGGGAGTTCTTAAATGACCGTTTTTCCCGTTTTCTACAATGCTGTTAGTTGTTGACACTATTACTTCATGATCTTTACAGGATTGGGATTTATTAAATACTGGGTCTAAATGCTCATTACTTAACAAGGCGTGAAA
This sequence comes from Vandiemenella viatica, assembly GCA_031002005.1. Taxonomy (NCBI): domain Eukaryota; kingdom Metazoa; phylum Arthropoda; class Insecta; order Orthoptera; family Morabidae; genus Vandiemenella; species Vandiemenella viatica. Next base: position 169,268,548 of record CM061920.1, read on the forward strand.
TTACCTGCGTTATTCTTTGTTTGGAATAACATAAATAAATACAAGCATTTGGCGAATGAGGATGTCGCCGTTCGCTGATTGTTCTTTAGTCTCCGGTATAAAGTGGAACGCTCAAGTTTTGTCACCCGTCATAATCGACTCCATAATCACCTAGGTCTCAAGGATTCAAACAAACACAGTCTACCTGTAAAGTAAGGTTGATGATGTCTAAAGACCGGAAGACCGAGCGTGGCGTGTGAGCGGTAACGTTCTGGCTCCAGGCAAATGCTGAGACGATTCTTATAGAAGGCCATGGCCGTTCCCTACTGTAATAACTTCAACATCGATGAAACGTAAAGCAATAAACAAAAAAATAAGGATAGGGAGAAGGTATTGTTAATCGATTTCAAGCCAGCTGCGACCTCCTCAATAAATTTAAAAATTCTTATGATTTTACGCCTCGTCGACATAGAGGTGATTATTGGCTGGATAGGAGTAGTGGCAAGGATTTCGGCCATGCCCTTGTAAAGAACCTATTCCGGTATTCATATGGAGTGATTTGGGTAAACCTTGGAAACCACAAATATGCATGGCCGAACTTGGGTCGAACCATTGTCATTTACAGCAACGACCAACGTGTGTTCCGAAATGGTAATGATGTAGAGAAATAAATATTTGTTCAACCTCTAAAACTGTAAATAAATTAATTTGATTCTTTATCTATGAATGCTTGAGAGACGTTACTTTTTGTATTGCCCTCATGCAGTTAACATGGATTCCCACCGTATTTTCAATTGCCAGCTGTAAGTTGGATAATTCTGAAACCAACAAAAACTTTTGCCAAATGTGCTGCTCGTGTTAAATTATTACGTGCATTATTTACGTGTTATAAAGGTATTCTTCCTTGCCGAAGGAAGTAGGAAACTTAAGACTTTTTCCTGGTAAGCGTTGCCATATTTACTTTCTGCGATGTTGCCACGATGTTCTGCCTAGTAGTCGCAGCGCTGTAGCAATTTCCCTATACCAGAAATAGTGTCTCATAGCTGGACACACACATAGGCGAAATGAAAAATTATTTATGTTCCAGTCTCATCTAGAATATTTTCATTTAACTGATTACTTCTCTTGCAACAGTTCGATTCTGTATACAGATTACTATTCAATCACGGATTGTTGTATCTATATGTATATTTTTTCTTTGGTCATATACTTTATGAGGCACTAGATTCTGTGAGTCCAGGTGTCCTAGTGGTAACGCGCTGGGCTGTCAAAGTGCTGGTTCTCGGTTCAAGCCCAGATGCTGTTATTTTTTTATTTTTTTCATTCTTTATTTCCTTTTCACTTGTTGCAAAATACATATCATATAAGTAAGTTTATATATATTTCGTGGTCAATTGGAACAGTGGAAATGAATCATAAAATTAATGTTTGGCTGAAATGAGAAAGTGTCAACGCATGATGCGTGAGTAGGAACTGAAAGCCAGTTTTCCAATAAATTTAATTTAACCATTACGATTTGTGCCACTCAACTTAACCAATATTTTTCTAGTGCAAAGGCGGGAGATTGATAATTCGGGCAATGATGGCTGTTTAAAAATAAACAAGGACCTAAATCAAACTAATGTGCGGTTTTTGTAGCTAACGTTCCTGCTATTAGCAAGCAAACCAGAATTGAAAATTTGAGTAGTTATTCTTACGAAAACAAAAAATCATCATTGACGAATAACATGCTAATGAGAGGTTCCGTATTTGACAAAATGCTGCTCCTACTAGTGATCAGTAATGATATAATTGATGTATATCCTCAATATAACGACATGATAACCTTGTTTCCGAAATCTGAAATTGCAAGAAAGAAACAGGAAATTTGAGGAAGGAGGAAAGATAATGCCAGTCTCGTTATAAGTTGTTGTTACCTCTCTGGTAATCCAGAAAGAATGTTACTGTAAGTGGCTCAAATTCGCGGGTGCCATGCTGATCCCGGAAGCTAGTGCGGTGTCTCGCGGTTCCACGGTTCGAGTCAGGCAGCAGGCAAAAGTGGTTTTATGAGTGTTTTTCTTGTGTTGCCTGTAAACTGGGACAGTGAAAACATATTATACACTAAATGAGAATCAAAAGCTACACATGTCTGCATGTATCTATTAAGCAATCCAAATTCGTTTTTGTTGTTATTCTTTAGTAAAGTCATTATTATTGCAATGGCTCGGAAAAGATTAGTTTTTAAGCAACGAAAAAAAAATGGCCACGGTCCTTGAGAAAGGGCAATTCCACATTCCTTTGAACAATTTTGGATTTTGTTTTTTCTATTTAAACCCACATTTTGATGGCTGGATCGTGAATATGAATTGAGTACTGTCTAATGACACTGATGAACTTTACCCTTCATCCAATTCGTTCGGCTATGAATTAATGTAAACATATGATTTGTATTTGCATCTAAACATAACTGACAATCATTTTTAAAAGTGAGGTTCAAAATTTTTTGCTATTAATAGATCAGTCAAGCATCCGTACAATTCAATCAATGAAACAATACAGTTTCTGATCCATCATTCAACCAAAATATTATTGGATTAATTTCCTATTCGTTTGCTGAATAGTAACGCAATCAAGATTTAATTTAGAACTACTGGTATCTTTATGTATTGACATATTAACCTGTTGTACGCTAAAGTGATGCTAAAGTCAAACACAATCCGTTTCAGAATACTGAAATGAGTAAGAATCCAGTCTTACAGTACAAATCAGGATACTGGATGTAAATTAATTTAGCCAAAGTTTCCAGCAAGTAGTTTGTTTCCTCATAGTTGTAGAAGAACGATAGTCAGGATATGGACGTCTATAGCCGGCTGTATGGTCTAGAGGTGAAGGTTCCCGGCTACTAACTGTGCGGTCGTAAGGGAGCGTGCGGTGGTCCTATGGTTAGCGTTCTGGGCTGCTGAGCGTGCGGTTACGATTTCAAATCCAAGTAGTTCTTATTTGTGTGGGCACTCCGGTTCGCCGGGTGCCTCGCGTCGCCGTCCGGCGCTGTGTTTCTTTAACAACAGCACAGTCGCTCGCGACCTGCCGTAGCGAGCGGTCGCATCACACTTTTCCTGCTGTGTCGTGTGACAAGTGCCTGCAGAGTAAATAAAAGCAAAGTATAGTGAAAACCAAAAAATATGGAAGTGAATCAATTCATACGAAAATCAACGCTAAAGTTCTCCTTTGCGTATGGATATATGCGTCCGAAAGCAGTTGAAATCGATGAGTGGTTATATAGTGAAATAGGATTACGAGAAGAAAGTGTACACGGTATCCAGGTGGATTTCCTGGCCTATGTGATATACGTCAAGTTACGAAATGAAGAAGAGTGTCTGCGAATACTGAAGGAAACCAACGGAGAAAGAAAATTTGTACACACCAATGGCGAGGTAAGCACCGTTTCCATATCACATGCAGGCCTGGGAATAAGACATGTAAAAATCCATAATGTGCCCTTTGAAATTAATACAGACATAATACGAAAAGCTTTGGATAAATTTGGTACAATTTTGAGTGTAACCTCCGATAAAAGATACGGTAGCAAAAGATTTGTCGTAGATAGTGGTATTAGAACTGTGAAAATAGATCTGAAGTGCCACGTACCATCGTATGTAGATATTGCCGGATTTAAAGCACTCGTTATTTACGACGGACAACCACGTACGTGTGTCATATGCAACTCAAACGAACACATCAAGGCAAGAAACCCCTGCAGCTACCATCTGAGCGCTTGGCCCCTGATACAGCTTTCAGAGGCGAACTTTTAAAAGCATCATACGCTAGCGTGGCAAACAGTAATCAATCAACCAGTGTACATAGAAATGATGAACCTACTCTCAGCATGGAAACAGATGACGCCACCAACATCATGATGGAAATAGAGAATCCTTATAATGACGCAGTACCTGATGAACCCCCGAAGGAAAAAGTAGCAAACTATCCAACTGGACAAGATAATAACCAACTTCTAATCTACATTTACTGGAAATATCACCAACTGAGAAAAAATAAATTATAAAAAATGCTAAACAACATCCTGTGACAGTGCCATCATCTGAGAAAAAAAGAAATTATGCCCATGGAAGAACGCAAGCACGAAAATACACCAAATACCAAAAGACTGAGACTTGATAAGAGGGGGAGTAGATTTGATAGCGAAAGAATTAGCTGAAAAATCCAGGAAAGTAACCACCTTACAAATGGAGACAATTGATGAAGAAATGCCCCAAAGCGCCAACTCCAATAAGGAAGACAACAACTATGAAAACAAGACCAACGAGATAGTTGAAATGGGAAATGACCGCGGGAACAATAAAATTCTTTGGTCGGACGACTTAAATGACACTGAGGAAGAAGATAAGTCAAGCAAATAAGAGGCAAAAGCAAGATTATAAATGTTATTAAATAAACGTGAAAGGGAAGAAAAAAAAAATAACTGTCTCGTTTTCAACCTTGTGTGACAACATTTGATCTAAATGGCAGACCGTAGTGCAACAACGCCCACTCAGACATACTGTGTGTCTACCCTAAATCTAAACGGAATAAAGAACCAAACTAAAATACAATGCCTCAAAGAATATCTATGGGCGGCATCTGTTGATATAGCGCTCTTACAGGAAGTTGCCTGGGAAGGTGCACTGAATGTCACCGGGTACAATGAACTGAAGAATCCTGGTTACGACCATGGTCTAGGGACTGCAATTCTAACGAAAGAGGGTATTCAAATCAAAGATGTTGAGATTTTAGAAAATGGAAGAGGATTAGCATGCACAATAGCAGGAACACGTGTAATAAACATCTATGCTCCCTCCGGAAATCAGAATAGAGAAAGTAGGAAACAGTTTTATAAAACAGAGATAACTCAGCTTCTGACAAACACCTGTGAAAGTCTCATACTTGCAGGAGATTTTAATTGCGTTTTATCTCAAAAAGATCAGTACCCTAATTTTAACAAATGCCAGGAACTCGAGTACCTAATAAATAAACTAAGTTTGTTAGACAGTTGGGAAATAAGAAACGGGCAAATTCCCGGGTTTACATTTATAACTGAGAGTACAGCAAGTAGATTAGATAGAATTTATATGTCACCCGACATATCGAGTGAAGTAACATCAGTCGAGATATGGCCAGTAGCTTTTTTCGGACCACAGTGCATATCATTGCAAATAAAATTGCGGCGCCAAGAAATCTTTAGAACAGAGGATACTGGAAATTAAACACCTCCATCCTAAATGAGAAAGAATTGGAACAGATAGTCAATAATACTTGGAATCAATGCAAGAAACAAAAAAAACAAGTACAATACAACTGTCCAATGGTGGTTACAGTGTGCAAAGCCACGCCTCAGAAATACATTGATAAACTTCAGCAGATGCTTGAAGAAATGGGAAAACAAAACAAAAGAATTCCTTTCATGGTCCTAAGAGAACTGTGCACCAACGACGTAGATAGCATCCAAAATATGAGAAAAATAAAACATACCAAGGCCAGAATAACAAATATAACTAGAAAAAAAAACTAATAGGTTACCAGATACGAGCTAAAACTGGATCCTTTCAACAAGAAGAAATAACTTCAACATTTCATCTCATAAAAGAAAGACATCAAGCAAACAGGAAACTCGTGACGGAGTTAAAATCAGAAGAGGGATGTATCATTACCACCAAAAAGGAATAGAGATAGAAATAAAAAGTATCTCTCTGAATTATACACTGAAGAGGCAATCGATAATGAAGAAGTCAGCGGTCTGTTACGTCACATAAACCCCAGTAATAACAGAACAAGAGAACAGAATGCTGAATGAAGAAATCTCGGAAGAAGAAATAAAAAACGCAATTCAACGGAGTCCGAGAATGAAATCACCTGGTCTTGATGGCCTCCCAATAGAATTTTACGTATCATATTGGAATATTCTAAAATACGAATTTATAAAAAATGTATAATGAGATTCTAGCTATGCAGTCAGCTCCAACCGAAATGCTAGAAGGATTAGTTGTATTAATCCCGAAAAAAACAGATAAGAAAAATGTTGAAAATTTCAGACCTCTAACTCTTCTCAATTCAGATTATAAAATATTCGGTAGAATTATCGCCACTAGACTTGGGGCTGTAGCTAAAAAGATGATTGGAGAATACCAGACCTGCATTGGTGAAGGCAGAAATATAATGCAAACCCTAACAAATATTCGTGATGTAACTGCAGTCTCGAAGGCAGCAAACGTGAAAATGGCTATTTTATCACAAGATTTCCATAAAGCATTTGATCGTATTAATCATACTTATTTTAAAACTTACTATGGAAAGAATGGGTATCAGCCAGCAAATATGCAATTTGCTTTACATGCTATTACACCAAGCCACATCACGAATATCTATAAACGGATCTATAACCAATTCAATAAAAATAACCAGATCCATTAGACAAGGATGCCCTTTATCCATGTTCCTTTATGCGTTTTGCAGCTGAACCATATTTAGCGGCAGTGCATAATATACTTCCTGGCTTAAAGTACCAAGGAACAAAAACAGTGGTGTGTGCGTACGCAGATGATATCAATATCATCATAACCAACTTGGAAGACCTAGAAAAACACACGACAGTTGGTAAATTCGTATTCAAAAGCTTCAAACGCAAAATTGAATTTAGATAAATCTGCAATACTAAACATAGGCGCTGGTATAGAACTAAACAACACAACATGGATAAAGCCATGTGACAAACTACAGATTCTTGGTGTAGAATTTAATAAAGTTCTGCAAAAAGCTTCCGCAGTAAACTGGAGACGTCTATTGGCAGTTATTCGAAGCAAACTGCATGATTTCACCCATAGAGAACTAAACCCAATACAGAAAATATGGTTGATAAATACCACAGCGCTCTCCAAAATATGGTACATAGCTCACATATTTCAGATACCTGTGGAAATAGCTAAAAAAATGGAAACGGCAAATCAGCTGGTTTGTACAGAGGGGACAGATAATGAAGATTCAACATAAAGTTTTGCAGATGCCGTATGAAAAAGGAGGATTAAATTTGGTTGATATACGTACGAAATGCACTGCAATCTTCATGAGGAATATGTACAGTCAATGTAGAGACAACACAAACAAACCTTACAAGACACATAATAAATGCAATGGAACCGCATAGCAACAAAGCGCCGTTGACGTCAGTCACATAAACGCTACCTTAAACCACTTCCGCTCCTTCTACATTGAAAACAGCTACATAAGAATAAACAACACAGACCAGGTGCCATCAACAAGGAAACTATACTGCTTGATGAAAAGAGAGATAAAAGTAAACTAGAACTCACCTATAAAAGAAATGATTGGAAACAGATATGGGAGAATATTCACAGTCAATATATCAGCAGTAATGCCCGTTCCACGTGGCACAGAGTAGTACATAGAAAGATACATACCAACGAAAAACTTTTCGCACTACGCCTCTGTCCTACTCCAATGTGTTTACGCTGCAACTTGCAAGACACAATACAACACCGACTGTTAGGATGCGAAGCTCCTGATATATGGAGATGGACAAAAAGCAAACTGGCAATAATAAATAGAACCACCCCAACAATTTCACGCCAGAGGATATACTAATCCCTGACACGAAAATATATCCTACTACTAAGAGAAATGCCCACTTCTGGTTGCTGGCCAACTACACCCATTATGTTGTACATAAAAGAGAAGAGATGACCATCGTAGACTACTGGAGCTATTTAACAAATGAACACAGCAAAATAATCAAATCGAGAAAATATAAGGAAAACTTTGCACGCTTCCTGCTTGTCATAATGCCCTACTAAGTACCAGCTGTACTTCAAGACAACGACTGACAGAAGAGCAAGATCGACACTTCCACATCCTGAAGATCAGAAAAAAATTATTATTTTATTATTATTATTATTTTCGCCTATATCACTATTCGAAGAAGATGAATAGAAGAAATATTTATTTTAATCCAGTCTTTAGTACATTGGTGCCCACAGCACTATGATAAAAAAAAAGAAGAAGATCTTATTTATTTTACAACAAAGAATAATACACCTAATTTCTAAACCTAAATTTTAATTTGCTTGTCGATTTGAGAAGAAATTAAAGCCGAAGAAGGCAAAGAAGGTGAGAGAAATGGACGGCTATAAGGGGAGGAGGAAAAAAAAAAAAAAAAAAAAAAAAAAAAAAGTGGTAACGCGCTGGGCTGTCAAAGTGCTGGTCTCGGTTCAAGCCCAGGTGCTGTTTTTTTTTTTTTCATTCTTATTTCCTTTTCACTTGTTGCAAAATACATATATAAGTAAGTTTATATATATTTCGTGGTCAATTGGAACAGTGGAAATGAATCACAAAAATTAATGTTTGGCTGAAATGAGAAAGTGTCAACGCATGATGCGTGAGTAGGAACTGAAAGCCAGTTTTCCAATAAATTTAATTTAACCATTACGATTTGTGCCACTCAACTTAACCAATTTTTCTAGTGCAAAGGCGGGAGATTGATAATTGGGGCAATGATGGCTGTTTAAAAATAAACAAGGACCTAAATCAAACTAATGTGCGGTTTTTGTAGCTAACGTTCCTGGTATTAGCAAGCAAACCAGAATTGAAAATTTGAGTAGTTATTCTTACGAAAACAAAAAATCATCATTGACGAATAACATGCTAATGAGAGGTTCCGTATTTGACAAAATGCTGCTACTACTAGTGATCAGTAATGATATAATTGATGTATATCCTCAATATAACGACATGATAACCTTGTTTCCGAAATCTGAAATTGCAAGAAAGAAACAGGAAATTTGAGGAAGGAGGAAAGATAATGCCAGTCTCGTTATAAGTTGTTGTTACCTCTCTGGTAATCCAGAAAGAATGTTACTGTAAGGGCTCAGATTCGCGGGTGCCATGCTGATCCCGGAAGCTAGTGCGGTGTCTCGCGGTTCCACGGTTCGAGTCAGGCCGCAGGCAAAAGTGGTTTTATGAGTTTTTCTTGTGTTGCCTGTAAACTGGGACAGTGAAAACATATTATACACTTAATGAGAATCAAAAGCTACACATGTCTGCATGTATCTATTAAGCAATCCAAATTCGTTTTTGTTGTTATTCTTTAGTAAAGTCATTATTATTGCAATGGCTCGGAAAAGATTAGTTTTTAAGCAACGAAAAAAAAAATGGCCACGGTTCCTTGAGAAAGGGCAAGTTCCACATTCCTTTGAGCAATTTTGGATTTTGTTTTTTCTATTTAAACCACACAATTTTGATGGCTGGATCGTGAATATGAATTGAGTACTGTCTAATGACACTGATGAACTTTACCCTTCATCCAATTCGTTCGGCTATGAATTAATGTAAACATATGATTTGTAATTGCATCTAAACATAACTGACAATCATTTTTAAAAGTGAGGTTTCAAATTTTTTGCTATACATAGATCAGTCAAGCATCCGTACAATTCAATCAATGAAACAATACAGTTTCTGATCCATCATTCAACCAAAATATTATTGGATTAATTCCTATTCGTTTGCTGAATAGTAACGCAAATCAGATTTAATTTAGAACTACTGGTTCCTTTATGTATTGACATATTAACCTGTTGTACGCTAAAGTGATGCTAAGTCAAACACAATCCGTTTCAGAATACTGAAATCGTAAGAATCCAGTCTTACAGTACAAATCAGGATACTGGATGTAAAATTCATTTAGCCAAAGTTTCAAGCAAGTAGTTTGTTTCCTCATAGTTGTAGAAGAACGATAGTCAGGATATGGACGTCGTAACATCCACGAGGAAGAGGAGTGGTTTTATAAAATATCCTACGTTTCAGTTATTCTAAGCTATCAGTTTTCTAAATTTCTGAAAGATTTTGTCCCAAGTTAAAAATCATAAAACAGCAGATAGAAATAGTGACACTTATTTTGCGTAACGTTTTGGTAACAGATAAACTACTATGTTGTTAAGTAAAAATTACGAGTCAGCTGATAGATGAAGTTAGCACTATCTAGAGCCACACTGTTATTGATTATAAGGATTTATACTTTATCTCCGTTACACTCTGCAAGTGATGTGTAGTAGGATAATCACGAGGAAGTCGGGCTGTTTACACACAGCGTTAAGCGCGCAGCATTTCCTTGACCGGATTGTACGGAATATCCATTCGCAAGATATTCCGACTGCTTTAAGAATTCACAATGATTTAACTTCTATCAATACTCGTACGTTTTGTTGTTATATTACTGTTGACAGTAACATCAAAATTAAAACACCCAGAGCTCGAATAAAATCCGCAGTAGCTTACTTCGGAGAAGTGAAAAGTTAAGTAACGGAAAAGAAGCGATTGCTTTAGTTATTAAAGCGTCAGCATATATAACAAGAAACTAAGTCAGTATACTGTTATAATCTTTTACAGACGTATATATGTATATTTGTATTTGTGAAATATTCTAATTTTTTTATTGTATTTCGCTAAAATATGGGCGTATGTTAAGTGATGTTGCACCATCAATTTGGACATCAATTGTTTTTTCTGAAACACTGTATTTTCAACCTCACCACTTCAGAAGACTCGTTATTTGGTAGATCCTCCGATTTGTTTGAACTTCATTGGCTGGAGATCACTGTAAACTAATAATTACAAGGATCTTTAACGCTTCGAATAATTAAATTCTGACGGTTCGGCTAAACTGCTATAGCTTTTATCAGTCCATCGTTCGCTCGGATTCACAGCAGAATTGACGCGTCTAGATTATAAGAAATTTGGGTAAATTTTTATTTTCTCAAACACAATGAATGTTCGTATAGAATGAATGGAGGAATTTTATAAATAATCTAGACGACAGTCTTAAAAAATCTACGAGTGAGAGCATTACAGCACTTGTTTCTCATTTAAGAATATAGTTGAATATTGGAGTGATATAAAGTGTCTCTTAATGCTTGATAGCAGAGTATCAGGAAAGTGAAACACAGGTTATTTATAGAAGAAGGACGTTCATAATTTCTTGTTTCCGCATAAGAAGGCGGAAATTTTCGTAGGCACTCGCCTTGCTTTCGATCTTTCCTTCCAGTTTACTAAATGAATGGACTATTGGTCATTATTGTATATGCATGCTTTTGTATATCGCCATCAGTGTCGGTTTCAGTACTACCTTCTAGAAGTGTGTCTTCTTTATTTATCAAATGTAATGAGATATAATAATTCCTTTGTTCTAACAGTTATGGGCAGCAGTCTAGGTGCTTAATGGTTAAGGCAGATTGAAAGAAATGGCAGTATCATAGGTTCAAATCACTTGGTCTAAATGAATTTTTACTGAATTTACTTTCACTAGGCTGCCGAAGTAATTAATAATTCAAATTTCATTTCACCTGAATGTATTATTATAGCATCGTGGTATGTGGAATGAAGAAACATTAAAACAAATATGAAAAGCATAACTGAAGAATCTCGTAATTAATAATATATCCACCAATGAAATTGCGAGGAGGCGGAGCTAGTATTGCGTTACTGTTGCCTGGGATGACATTGATGCCAGATTGTGCAAAATAAGAGTGATAGAATTTTTCACCGGCGGCCAGAAATAATGTCAAAGACTGTAACATACTGTGCTAATGTACAGCACTTGTAACAACGCTTAACAAATAAACGTATTGCCTTTTCAATTAATTAATTTAAAGCTCTTTTTCTTTAAAAATATTTTTTCTCCAATTCTCAACATACATTAATACAGTTATTAATTATAATAGACCCTTTTTCGGGAAAATCCAATTATCCGAATTTTGATTATCCGAATGGTGTCTGGTCCAATTGATTTGGATAAGTGGAGATCTACTGTATTATCTGTACGTATTATTTTTTTGATAGCCTAGAAACTTCGTGACCATCTGAACTGGTTGTTTAAATCTGTTTTCACGTATTATTTTCTCAACTGTGTACAGTTTTATAACTTCTTCTGTATCAACTTTTTCCACTCCGATACAGACACCAAAGACCATTGTGGGCAGCGTGAATCATGAAGAGATGCTGCCCGACGTATATCGGGCCTGTTTCACCCGTCGTACCTAATCCACTGGAGGAAAGTTTTGTGTTGCCATCTGTCTGCGCAATGTGTAACTTTGTGTGTTATGCAAGTGTGTGTTTTGTTTGTGATGTGAGTGGTTTATCAGGTGGAGATTGGGGACCGTTGCAGTCTTCACCACTCTGGTGGGTTAACTTTGATTACTTTCATATAAAGAGCAATCTTCTTTGTTTCGGTCGCAGAAATGAGAAAAAAAAGTAGCAAATATCTCCAAATAATGGGCAGTGACTCATATTCGATTATTTTGCATTGCATATGGACGGAGGTTCATGGTAGTAATTTGTGTTACAATTTGTGATTTATTAGGAAATGTTTTCTTAACGAATTGACAATATCACAGCAAGAGCTGCGTAGCTGAAGAAAATCCAATTGGTAATAACTACAAAATTCGGCTTTACACATTTACTGTATAAGCGGGAGGCTGCACGATTGTCAGCCTCATCATAGATATCGAATTACTACATAAATAAATGTGAGTTTTTTTCTGTGCAGCGTAAAATGATGTGTAGAATAATATGAAGTTAAATCCAACAAATTTTAAGTGCAGTCTCTTGTATTACAATTAATGTGTAATGAATGTATCGTGTGTGTGCTGCTCGCGGCAACATTCAAATCCAAAATTCGGGAAGATCCGTACAACGGAATAAAGAGGTGATGGAGACAATCTTACAACTATCATTTCTCGAGTGGTAACTGGCAGCACTGCATGCGGTGCTCAGGCCAAGCAGCCCGTGGGAAGCTCCGTTAGGCGTCACCGTTGTCGCTGTCTGCAGCGTGTTTGCTGATTGCGAGCACGTCCACTGCAACTCGGGCACGACGGACGAAACGCGCGCAAATCCAGCCCCGCCGCCACGCAGGACCCCGCTCACATCTCCACAGCGAAGCGACTTATGTTTCGGCTGTGGTACTTCAGAAACTGTTTCGGTATCTCAGATCCTCAAAACACTAGCTCAAATATTTACCTTCGCTCAACTGCGATTGGCCCCTCTGCCAGGAGCTGCTGGGCTCCGATTTAATAATTAGTTCTCCTCCGCTTTTGGAACCAGCTGTTGGCCGCGACTATTCATGTATACTCATAATCAGATAAATTGGATAAGCAAGACAGCCAGAACTGTGTCCAAAGAACAGTAAGGTCGGTACAGTTTACGGTTTCCTTGTGGCCTCATTTCATAATTAAAAAAAGTAATAAACGGTAAATATTAATAATAATTTCGTGTGGTCGTAATAACCTGGTGACAGGGTTTGTAATGGCTGCGCATTCCGCCCCTGTCGTAGCCGCCTTAACCTAGCCCGACAATCTTATTGGGTACAGAGGACCTACAGTGTAACGTGGTATCCGAACCCCGGAAGCGTTCTGGTGTACTTCACATTACACAGCAAGCTGTGGCAGAAGTGAAGGCCGGGTTAAGTGCCTATGAAACTCCCCACCGAGAGAGGGACTCGAACCGGGGATCCCTGATAAACTCAAGGGCGACCGCGTATCTCAGGCGGTAGAGCCTCTGACTGAGGCCCGAACGATCAGGGTTCGATCCCCGATGAAGCCAAGGATTTTTCCTCGAAGCTGAGCATCCGGAAACCCTCCCCCCCCAGGCCCACCCATCCTGCTGTCAAATGAGTACCGTGAGGGAAACTCCGCGGGAAGGTAAAGAAAAAGAGCCGTACGGTGTCGCTGACCACGGCACGTCCACTCCAGCGCCTGCGGTCAGAAAAAAGGAGTGTCGAGTTCTACTTCCGCTAATCCTACGGGGTTACGGCTTGAATGCTGTGAAAACCAACTACCTTTACCGTTTTACTATTTACTCATTTGTTTCCATTTGCGGTAGAAACTACACTACTGTTTGTAAAAATTTCAACACCTGCAAGGAATGGTCACATTTAAATTGGAAGATGTGTAGAACAGTCGAAGTATAATGAGCGATTGAGATTGCAGGGAGATGGGGTCCATCTAGACTCAGCATCGCCCTCCTTTGGGTCAGTGCTACAAATACGTGCCGGAATACCTCACCGACGTCAAAGGGCGCAGCACCAGCGTGCGAGTGAGTTTCAACACGGAAGAATGATTGGTTTACGTGGCAATGCGGCTAATACGGAATACGATGCTCCGACGGTGATGTGTGTGTTTAATCAGTGCATAGAAATATTTCGTATACTGGACCACACAGCGTGACCACAGGATGGTATGAGCGGCATACTGTCCGCATGGCCGACGTTTGTAACACTGCAGCGTGTGTGCGTATGTCTTCGTCGGCTTCTGTTGGCCAGAAACCACCAACGCCTCAGCCTCAGACTGACTGACGCGCTCAGTGGTGAACTGTAGTTTTTTTAGGAGTCCCGTTAGAACTTCTTCTACAGTAATGCCCGCTTATGTGATGAACGCAATCGGACAGACTATTCTTGAGCAGCATAGGGAACAAACACCAAGTATGATGGTTTGAGACGCCATTGGCTATAACATGCAATCCCGCCTCATACGCATTGAGGGCAATCTGAACAGCAGCTGGGAGCTTTTATAGCATGACGAACTGCCCCTTCTTCAGGTAGCTCCTCTTCGCCATTTTTCAGCAAGACAATGCCCAGCCGCATGTGGGAGGAGTGTGCAAGGCTTCTTAAAAGAAGTGTACCTCTGCCTCCCTGGCCTGCATGTTCAGTTGGCATGTCGCCCGTCGAACATGTCTGAGATATGGTCTGCAGGTAGCTCCTGCAACCACTGTCGATGCTCTATTTGACGTCTAGAAGCTCTGATTACAAAACATGGCGGCTTCACAACGTACTGAATTCTCACGATCCAAAGGGATGTACACTTCTGTAATTTAAATCATTTCTAAACTGTCTTGTACCTAATCAGTGGAACATATTTCAGTGTAATTACATGTCTCGTTCATGATGTTATAATAACATGGTAGTATGATGTGGCTGTTTCTGTAAATTTATGAAACATGCGCACAGAGAAATAAGCACACACGGAAAAAGGTGCGAAAGGAACGCACAACGTGAGCACCCTGTGGTGGGGGATTATAAACCTGGTCTCGCGACACCTGAGAAGGAAGGAAGAGAGTGCCTGGAGACTCAACTAGATCTTCTCATTTATAAGTTGTAGTAAACAATTTTCACATTTATACTACCCAAACAAAACAAAGTAAGATGTATCCAGTTGAGTTTGCTCTGTTGTAAAACAAGGGGAAAAAACTATATATATTCGACTTTTTTATATAATACAATTTCACAACTGAAACCAAGAGAAATCAACAATAATTTTAGAGAAGTGGTACATCTGCACTTACTTCTTAGAGAAGGTTTTCTATACATGGAGAACAATGGGAGTAAGAAATCCAAATGGAGAGAAACACTGGAAATTGGGTTGACATGTGACTAACATGGAATCGAAGTTCGAATACATATTAGGAAATGTATTGCAAAGTGTTCTTGCAAACTGAAGGCGTTTCAGACGACTGGTTTGAAAATCTTTAGCATGTCGTCGAAACTGAAAGATTGTCTCAGTTCTTTGATTTATCTTCATGGAACAATGATTACACAATGAATAAATTCCTACTGAACTGGAGACTTGCTAGCGTAGGCGACACCGCGATATGAACGCTGTGGAAGAAACAAAAAAAACGAACAATCTTTTCGGAAGATCAAACCCCAAGTTGTGAGAAGTGTTAGTTTGTGTGTTCATGGGGACGGAGCTCAATCTAATTGTGAAAAAGAGGTAAAAAATCTTACTTAAAATTAGATAAACTATTGATGGAGCGGCGTGGTGACTCAGTGATTAAGGTATCAGACTAGACATCGTAAGGTACCCGGTTCGAATCCCTTTCTCGGTGGAGATTTTCATAAGCACTTAACCTGGCTTTCACCTCTGGCACGGCTTGCTGTGTAAACTGGGGTACAACAGAACGCTTCGGATTCCACGTTAAACTGTAGGTCCCCACTACTGCTAATAACTCTAGTTGTAACACTGATGTGTACACATCCTCAGCACATTCAAGCCAAACAAAGACTTAAAGTGGTCTTAATTGGCCCAAACGAACATACGCACGGATAAACTATTGAAAGGAAGGAGCATGAAAAAGTAGGAAGAACATTAGGTCTAATTTGGATGCAATTTTGTACCTACAAAAGCTGGTCTACACCTGCTTTTTTTTTTTTTTTTTTTTTTTTTTTTTAATGGCATTCGGCTACTGGGCCTTACAGCCAGCTCAATGTGATTTGTTTCTATCAAGTAGACACAAGGACACTACAACACAGACAAGACATTCACAGACACAACACTAAACACCCATGCCCTCGGCCGGACTCGAACCGGCGACCTTCGGTACGCGGAGCTAACACTCTAGCCCCTACGCTACCGAGGCCGGCCACCTGCTTTCTTAGTCAAACATTCTTCTGAAACATGTAAAGCCGCTTTGACTGTATATAGGTAATGCTGACGAAGACAAACTCGAGTTGACTTTCAAGATGCCTAAAAGATAGTAAACCCACTAAATCCCACTAGTAGTTTTTGTATAAATCACCGAAAACAAACTGGCGTTAAATGTTAAGTTATTCTCGCACTCGAAGTGCTTACGGCCAAGAATATAATGATGTTAAAACATTTCCAACTTGTATCAGTAAGTTACATTTCATTGTCATCGTATAGTACTGTTATACTCGTTAAATTAGCCTTTCAGGTAGTTGCGTCTTTTGTAATGCTTAGGATACAACTGTAATTACATACGCCGGCACACGTCTGTTTACCAATATTAGCTTATACTCTTTAACGCCTTTTTGTATTTTTTTATATCTACTGTATCTGTATCGTCTCGGTTACCATCTCCTAGGGATGGGCATTTAAAAAAATATATCGATAAATATCGAAACGATATTTACTAACACTACCGATTTATATCGGGGAAAAATATCGATATTTCGATATATCGATATTCGATATTTTTGGCTAAAGGGAGTAATTATCTTAAAAAAATCATAAAATGCATCAACATATTTAAGAAAATTCTAAAGATTAAAGACTCTGGTAGAATATACAAACTTTTATTTATTATTTTTTTCTATATGATTTCTATTTGATATGGATAACAAAAAGACTTTCTATTTTATGTGTTCCCCCGTCAATCTACTCCTGTTGTTCGGTATAGCTATGTTGACTGCTGAAGCTACTCTTTCGGACGACACAGAAGAAGCTTGACATATAAGGTATTTCAGCGCGATTTCCGAAAGTACTGGCTTCGAGCGCTGGCAATTCACCCAAAACTTTACTGGGTCTGATTTTCTGTCTATTAATGGTTGGTCCAGATATTGCTTAAGCTCATTAGGAACTGAGCCAGAGCTTGGAACGTCTTGCATAACAGTAGTGCTAAGGGATAATAGCTTTTCATGTGTGGACCAAATTGATGTTTTATTTGCGATATCTTGTGTTGCTGCTGTAGACCTTACTTCTGAGAACGTTATCCTCGTCGTCTAAGTTCCAAGCGAATATCAATACTTATTGTAGAAATCGCATTTGACACACCGATGGAGAAGTAAAGTATATACGTTTGAAACGAGGGTCCAAATGGTAGCTGCTGTAAAGAAGCTATTTCTTTCTAAAGGACTTAATTTCTCTTGAATTCTCTTGAATCCTAAAGTGGTCGAAGGAGTACCTTGTTCCGTTACTTGTCGAATCAGATTTGTAACAGTAATGGCTAAGCTAGCAGTCACATAATTTGTAAAACTAACCTCTTCAGTGGCTTCTTTGAAAGGACCAAGGACAATAAGTACATGTATTACATTAAGCTGAGAAGTTGCAACCATATCAGGTGTGTTTATATTTGACTGACTTTTTGTAGCTAATATTTTAGCTACAATTGCAGAGAGTTTGACAAATCGTTCTAACATATTAAAACAGGAGTTCCATCTGGTGCTAACAGCTTGTGTCAAGTTGTTAAAATTTAACAGCTTTTTTAACCTCTGCACCGCTGATGAAGCTGATATTTCGACAAATTCACTTTTTAAGACACTTTCAGAAGATTGGATATGTATGTATATTTTTCCTATATACATGTAACGATTAAATTGGATACTGAATTGCGTCCGTAGGAGAATATCGAATTGGTGCTTAAAATCGATACACAAACACAATATCGATATATCTAAAATAAAAATATCGGCGATAAATATCGATTATATTTACAAAAAATATCGATATATCGATACATCGATATATTTGCCCATCCCTACCATCTCCTATAAAATGTAAGCGGATAGTTTGCACTATATTTTTCTGGCGTCTAGCGTAAATAGTGAGCGTACTGTCTGAGGTGTTTTGTGGTGACTCTGGCTGGCTGACAGCTTCCCCTCTGGCGACCCTCCGGAGACAAGACTTTTTTGTCGGCCGCTCCACCCTCATTCTTTTTTGTGCCTGTGTGTGAGCCACCCCTGTGGTGGGGGCCTATTCATTCATTCATTCATTTGGGCGAGACATCTCCCTAAACGCCCCGCCCGTCTGATGCGCACATGACGATAATTATGAGGGCTGTGTTTTTCCCGCCTTTTGCCGACTGGGGCCTCCTGATGAGTTATTAAAAAGCTTCCGGACAGTGTGTTACTTAACTCGCTGACAAATCTCGCCCTCTCGGCGGTGCGTCTCTCCCGCGTATTTCATTTCTTATCTGTCTGTAATTTCTTTGAGACCATTAACGAAAGAACAGTTACCCAAAAGATCGCATGGTCCCAATAAGTAGATACTGCGCATCAAATTAGAAAAAATCATCTAACGAAACTTTTCATCAAAATATACTTATCTATATATTTAAAGATGAATGTAT
>CM061920.1:169288423-169365509 GCA_031002005.1 Vandiemenella viatica
AAACCTACAAATTTCAAAAACAAGTTTTCTCTTATTATCTCGGTTGTCAGGGTGGAGTCGCGTCGATTTGTTGAAGCCCTACGTTTCAGCCATCGCGCTGTGGCTTTCATCAGAGATGTTTACGCACCGGAGCTAGTCGTCGAAGTATCGTGTTTTCACAATACAATCCGGCCGTGAAGACTTCATTGCAGTTATACGCCGGGAAAGTCTCCGTTCTTACAATATTCCTAGTTACTGCGCTGAGCTCGCAGGAAAGACAGATCCAACCGGTGCTAGGACAATCGAAGCCGTTAGTTTCTAAAACCAGCCGAAAGCGAACAAACCAGTATTGAATTTTAGTCACAATTTCCAACCATGAGTCATACAACACTTTTCGCAAATATTGGTGTTTGTTTTAGATATAGCGTAGAAAATCTAATCCAAATAAAATGAACAGCGAAAGATTTTAAACTACGTAAGTATAACATGCTACATAAATTTTAGAAATATACTAAATTCAAATAAATCGTAAAGAAATACAGCAATTACTGTCGTCAGAGACGGTAGCTAACGTATGGAAATAGCAAGTTCTGTCCCTTTGTGACCGTATATTTGTTGTCATAATACACGAAGTTGATTTAAAACGCGAACTCTTGAACAAACATAGTTGGTTGACTTTGCAAACTTCGAGCAAGCCAAAAGCTATAGCACTTCGCCTGGAGTAAGCCTGAGTATGTTGCAGACACATGCATTCCGGAATTACAAAAATTTCCACGTCAGGAAATACAAGTGCCACAAACAACAAACGTTGATATTTGGGTAAAGTAGTTCAGTTTTCTTAGCTTGTATACTTTTCAACACAAACCAACACAAAGCAACAAAAAAATGTGGTGATACAGTGCGGTTATTTCTGCGCCAGCGACTTAAAATAAATGTCGTGCTGAGGTTTTCGGAGTTCATATTGCGACTGCGAGAAGGAAATATCGCAGGCAGCTGTAACGAACACTGCTCGCTGTGGCGGAAAACCTGTGCTGGCGCTCGCAGTGCCCTTCAGCGGTCATCGAGAGCTGTCGCGAGTTCACGGCGGACTGCACGTCTGGGAGCTGCTACAGGTCAAATAGAGACTCCGTATACCTTCTGCGCTGCCCCTACAGTAGTCACAACTCTAGAATGTGTCTTTTTTAATTTCTAGAGAGTATAGTACTTTAGAGACCCCTGGTAACACGTGTACGTACTCCTCTGTCTTAGATTTTCACCTAGAGCGAATAAAATATTTTAACGTCGCATCTCGCGAGACCACGATATTGCTGCCATCACGAAGTTAATTGCAAGTACTGTTGTCAATTTTTTCAGTTTATATGCTTTCGTCCAATTACCTAAGGTTGTCTCCAAAAATTTATTTCACTTACAAAAACTGAAAATGTGCTAGCTAGAGTAAAATAAGAATAAACAGAATAATAATAGGAAAAAGCGAGCATGGTGGGTGAACGGTAACGCTCTGGCCTAGCATTCGAAGGAAGCGGGTTCGAATCCCATTCGGGCATCCAGTTTTCGGTTTTCCCCGGTTTCCCCAAATCAGTCGAGGCTAATGCCGATACGGTTCCTTCAAAAGGCTATGGTGGAATCCCGTTCCTTGATACCAATCCTTCCCTGCCTCTAATTACTTTCACAAGGCATAAAGAAGAATAAAAAAAGTGAAAATTTCCAGGTTCGTTTTGCAAGAGTCTTCATCGACATAGATTAAGTGAAGTTTCATGGTTCGAAACAATTGTCTTTGAGTGAAAAAACGATGAAATTTGCAGCCTTTTATAGTCAATAAAGTGATCCTACAACATCTGAAATTTTCATATTGCTATCTTTTTCAAAGAAGAATTATTCTCTTTTATGGAATATTCTATGGCCCTTCCAAAATATTTCCATCCTCCCAACTGCAGTCCCTTTGAAACTGATGCTATTCCACTGCAGCCTGTGAAGCTTTCTTCAGTCTGACTCATCGACGATATAAAGGAGAGTGAATTTGGTTAAAATTTCGAAGATTCATAAACTGTAAAGTCAACAATAGGAATTTTTAGTAATCGTCAAATATTCGGCCACACTACCTACCAATAAGGATAGGGAGCTGCGATTACGATAAGTGTGTCAACATTCGCACGTTGTTCTTCTAGGAATCAAGTTCACCGCTCACCCGCTGGGTTCCCTGGTGTTTTACAGCGATATTTCTCCGGGTTCCGACAGCATAAATTGATACAATTTAACTACTGATTTCTTGACGTCATCGCATCATAATGTCCTGCACTGACAAGGAGTAATGTGGAGTTTGATTTGTGGTGTAACTGCCGCGTGGTGAGGGCAGGGAGCATCTGTAACGCTGAGGCTCTTTGTCTGCTGCATACCCCGCCCTCTGCGGTGACAATGAGAGCGGCCAACCAAGAGGAGAGATTACTGGGAACAAACAACGCCCGGTGAGACAACTTCGACAAGTTTCACGGCTAACAAGCTGAACTGTGCATCACAGGGACTTCACTTTTCATACCTCTTAATAGTCCTTCCCCTGCAGAGCAGTATAAAGATGTCTTCTAAACTGCAGGTAATTACAGGACAATTCTAAAGCAGCTTTGAGAAGGCCTCTATGGCATAGTTTGGTACAGGCCAACTTCAAGAACTGCAGTCGAGCCAACGACTACCTCTCCCCTTCTAATGTGGAAGCCTGTGTATTGCCAGGCTCGGTAGCTAAGAGGGAAATGCGTTGGGCCGGCTGTCACAAAGAAGCGTCGTAACTCTTGGTAACTAAAACAATCGCCGATAGGCCAGCCAGAAAGGCCTGAGTGTGCACAGAGATCTTGAACCACTGGTATAACCGAGTTTTTACGATGCGTAACGTTCTGTGTTTGATTTTATAACTGAGGAGTTGATTCATATTTCACAATAATTCATTGTTTATAGATTCATTATTGTAAATTTGAATTCAGATGCTTGAGAAAGTGAAGAGAATAGTTACCGTAGAATGTATTCTTGGCTCAGAACTATATTCCGAACCATTTACCTAAACAATCGACAAGACTTACCTTTACAAGAATTTTTTTTCCGTTGGTGTTATATTTATTTCTGCAGATGATAACGTTTTCTGATTCGTCTTTCCTTACTACCTTCATTTCTTGAAATTCAGCTACTGCTTTCTACACAATCCATTCTCTGTTATTACCCTTTCTTGGTGGCGAATCTGGGTGGAAATTTGTCCTCGGGTTATTATACTCGCCAGCAGCAGATACCTGTGTTCTTATATCATTGAAGCTAGGCTTTTGAATCTTGAATAAAACAATTCGTGAATTAGAAGTTGTAACATATACGCTACGACAGTATGTAGTTGGTCTTTGTAATCTCTGGCTCTTAAGTGACAATAATCTTTGGTCCGCGTGTGCGGCCTAGTAGGAGAGGATGTGTGTGGCGAGAATCGCTGAGGTGATCTAAAGGCGCGAAGTGTATGGCGAGGGCGTTAACTTATCTTGTGTTATTAAATGTTTCATGTCGGACTATATTTCATTTAACGTCAAATCCAACTCGCTATATTACATCATTACGTACAAACTGCCAGGAGAAAAGGAAGAACCGGCAGGTTATAATCTGGCTTACCCTGTCAGCGAGGATTGGTAATAGCCAGGTTATAAAGTGAAATACTTGAAACACTTACAGATAAAGTTTCAAAAGGAAAATTTTTGGACAAAATATAAAAGCCTATCAAGATAAATACAGTTTCGTGGCAAAGTGATGTTTTCCATTCTGTTCAACTGCGTCTTAGATAAAATTGTAAGAATTTGGAATGAAAAATAACTTTGAGGAGAAAAAAACGGAATGATGAAATTAAATGCCTGCCAAATGTAGGCTATACTTTCAGAGAGTCTTACAAATGTGACAACACATATCAATATCTTGAAAGAAATAGCCAGCAAAACACGTTTGAGAATTTAAGTAAAAAAAAAATATATATAAATATTATGAATATTAAAAACACTCAAAAATGTTTAACGACAGATATTTGACGAATGGAGAATGAGAAGAAATTAAAATAAATGGGGAAAATAATTCAAGTATATACTTTAGATAAATCTAAGATTGAAAAAAGGATACACAAGATGTAAAGAGCTTATGGTATTACTAAGAACTTTTAGAGCAAAAAGTGCTTATCTAAAATTCATAAAACAAGGAACTCAGTCGTGAAACCGAAAGTCTATACGCGAGTGAATGCCTAGATTAGATAAACTGAAATTACTAAAAACAAGAAACATGAACAAAACAACAAAACCATGGAATTAAAAGGTAATAAGAGAATTTAGCAGAACATAGAAAGTATAACAGATTCAATAGGAATTTTTTTTTTTGGGGGGGAGGGGGCGTAATTTATATGTTTAAACGAGTAATTCTTGTATATGTTTATAAAGATTAATTTTTATATTTGATACGCCATCTCGTAGACGTTTCAATTACTAGTAAGCTAGTTAGCTATTTTTCTCTTCGGATAGAGCAAGGAACTCTTATACCTTTAAACGAACAATTCTTGTGTACTAGTTGACCCGTGCGAATGTTTCACACAGTATTGTGGTCAGTCTTCGAGTGGTAATATAATGACGTAGAAATAAGTGAATACAAGTATTTATTAATGAAAGGTACTTTATTTTGAATAGTAGCAATAAATACCAATTTTAATTTTAAAAAGAAAGTGAACTCATGGGAAGTTATTTCAGAGGAAAAAAAAGGAAAGATCTAAACGCAACTAGACTGCCGAAGAAAAGAAAACCGTCAGTGAAAGAATGAAAAAATAGTGGCCCGACCAGAAGAACATCCCAAAGAAAAATTGAACACATCCAATCAAAATTGCTTATCGTTCTCTGTTATGGGGACATACGAAAAATAATAATAATAATAAGAATTTTACTGTAAACTTAGTTATCATTAAATACTACGTGTTTAACTGTAAAACATTTAAAAAGTTGATATTTAAAAATAGAAAATGGCTTTGTCCGATTTGATTTTTCTTTACAATTTTTTTTTTTTTTTTTTTTTTTTTTTTTTTTTTTTTTTTTTTTTTTTTTTTTTTAAATAGCAGTTATAATGTGATCAGAGTTTACCTTTTGACCGTACGTGTCTTTAACACAAACATAAATATTACTGAATCTACGAACTCGTGAAAAAGCCACATATGGGTGTGTCCATATGAAAAAAAAACAGGTTGTGTTGGAGCCAATCCTGCGGTTTGAAGCGCATGACCTTGTGCTTTATCAATGGTTATAGCGTAGGTTACCTTCATCGGGAATTGTTTTATCATGGAAAGGCACGGTTGGATCAGAAGGTGAGAGGTTAATGCAGGGCATGAGCATAGTTTCATCGGAGTGAATGAATTTAACACTGATGATGTATTCGTCTAAGTAAATTACCACTAATCTTGTACCATTAATTAATCCCTGATTAACATTAAGATATCTATTTAACATGATAATAGCATTTTCCTTTAAAAGTAATTTATGAAGTGATAAACAGACTTTCTTGGAAATGGTTATAGTGATTTGGAAGAAATTTCATATGTAGATAACGTTTTGGTTTTTAAGTTTGTAACATGATTTTACAACAACAAAAAAACAGCAATTCTTGTATTTGGTATCGGAAACGGCTCTAACCTCATCTCGTAGTATTCAGGTACCAGTAAGCCTACTAGTGTTAGTTATCCTTGTCTTTAGTTAGAGCACGAAACTGTGTACTTCAAAATGCCTAGGAAGCCTTCAAGAAAAAAGTTTAACTTTAATCAAACTTCTTTCAAAATCTTGTATATTGAACAGAAATCGAAAGATGCCGAGCGAAGGTTGGTCACCCAGTTAGTCTATTTAATGGATAGTAATAGAGTAACAAAAAGATATTCAGCTACTTTACGCAAAAAAGCAACAACAACATAGATTGAAGAGTTCAAGAAAGAATTGAAAAAAATAATAATATAAGGGAAGGTGAAACTGTGGAAAGAGAGATAATTAGAAATAAGTCATTAAGTGTGGAAGGAATACTAGGCAGAAGAAAAAAATCCGATCATAAGTGGTTTGAAGAGAAAAGAAAATAACGCAGTGAAATGATGAAGGAATATTTTATTGAATGGAAAAAAAAAACAACACCAAAGATGAAGAACTGAAATTGGCACCTGGTCTTAGCGGGTCTCAAAGTGAGAGTTAATGAGGAGAGTTTCAACCTCCAACAGTGCTACGTATGCTTACTCATACGAGAAGACCAAGGGTTCGCTATTTAAACCACCAAGTCCTTGGTTTTTGTGCCACTAAGTATTTCATAAAAAGCAAAAAACCGAACGCTGATGATATTTGTCAACAAATTACTTTAACAAAGAGTTTGAAAAACCGATTTTTCAACACAGATAAAGCAGTAATGTCAAATCTAGAGCAGATTTTGTTCCTTAAATTTTGTTACTTCCACATAATATAGCTAACGCTGCTTTTTCAAAGCCTTAACTACGGCCATAACTGAATTCAAAATAGATGCTGGGTTTTTTCTACTTACCTTATCATATAGGGTGTCACTCAAAATATCTTGAAAAAATGTGGAGAAAATCACAAATATTCTGTTATGATCTGTATTTAAAACTTTATCTGTGTACTGAGTTATACATTTCTAGGATTAGAATTTTAATAATGGCCAATGCGTGAGTTTCGTACTCAGTTATATTTGCATATTAGAGACCATCCATAAATTACTTCACACCTTGAGGGGCGGAGGAGGGCGTCAACAAATGTGTGACATCGTGTGACAAAAGGGGGGGGGGGATGATGTGTCATAAACTTTGTGACATCACATCCATAATTTGTATCACTTTTTGGCTCGTGGCGGAAGATGAAGATGACACATCGAATGATCCCAACATTATCGAAATCAAGAATGAAGTGACTATTATGCCAATATAAACAGTATCAAGGAATGGGTTCAAAATCCATGGAGACATGATGACTCAATTTTGTATCATTAATTCGATTTTTATGGTTTTTTTTATATTTTCTTAAATGTTTGATTTATTGTTGATATGATTTTTTTAAGCGTTCTGGTGGCTTAGTGGTTAAGGTGCTTGCTTTCAAAACCCGGGTTCGAATCCCGGAAGGCGCGGGTTTTTTGATAGTTGTGTTTGATCATATGAGCTATGCCAGGGCGCTCCGTGGTTCGCATTCCACGTTAAACTGTGGGTCCCAGAGGAAAGGAACTGGCCGTCCCACCAGTGACACAATGGCTTAGTATGCCTCCTTCGGGAGGATCCAACCAACCTTCGGGTTGTGGACTAAGCTAAAGAATTTATGATTTGTTAACTAGAAATACATAAATCATTTTGGAAGTGTTGTTTTAAATTATAAATTTAAAATTGCAAAATATGTGACGTGACACCAGGGTAGGGGGGGGGGGGTCCCACAAATGTGATAACCTGTGACATGGGGGGAGGGAGGCGTCCAAAAATCATGAAATTCGTGTGAGGTAATTTGTGGATAGCCCCTTAGTACTTCTCTGAGTAAGGAGAGGAATGAAATAAACTTTAATGCATTAGTTAAGCCATGTATCCTCTTCGTATTGTGAAAATTTGAATGATTTAGTGTCATTCAAAGCATAGATATTAAGATAGAAATATTCATAGAAGCGCTTCGCGGAAACGGTGGTATGGTAGTGCAGCTTATGATTTGAACATTCTGAAATAAAGGGGGAGGGATGAACGAGATTATGGGTTGTGCTTAAAATGTAATAACTTTAATATCGGAGAAGTACTCCTCATCTGATTCAATTATAGACGATTTAACATTAGACACATTAACTGGTGTTAAATCGTCTGTCACATAATTCCTGAACTAGCAGCTATTGCATTCATGGTGTTTTGTATACGTAACTATTATTATTTCAAGTAAAGAAGACTTAACGACCCAGTTTAGCTTCTAAATTCTGGGCTAAATGTAAAAATAAATAGCGTCACTCAGGACGAAAGAAAATTGTGTCTCCCCAGTGTAACGCTTAACTGATTTTACGCACCCTTTTCAGAATGGCTTATTAACGACTTAATTTCTAGTTTGCTTCATGAATTATTTTAAATGCCGGTCATGCAGTGAGTTTTTTTAGTGTATTTGCTTGATCCTTCCGTCTCCTCAGCTTGTGGCAGCGTATGGTTGAATCAGGTCCCAGGTTGCGGGCTGCGGCCTAACAGACAAGACACGCTGCGTCTGTTATCACAACACTTCCATCTTCGAATTTAAAAATCGTTAAGGAATGTTTAGCTTTGTTGTACGATAAGACTGACACCGGTGGATAAGCGGTATCGCTCTGGTCTGGTATTCAGGAGGATGCGGGTTCAAATCTCAGGGATGATTCCTTCAAAAGGCCGTCGGTGAACTACTCCCAATCCTTCGCTCCTCTAATGACTTCGAAGAGGAGTAAAGCCGTAACGGAAAAAAAGGGCAGCTCTGTCGATCGAGGCCAAATATACTATGGAACAGCCTTAAGATTAGATTAAAACGGAACAACGGCGTAGTACAGCAAAGGAAATAGTTTTCATGAAATATTGGTCTTCGAAGACTGTTTTTGTATTACTTTTAAAAAAATGGATTTAACGTATTCACAACCGAATCTGTGATTAAAGTATAGCGGATAAGTTACAATTGTTGTTGTTTTTATGTCATGCTGGGTGTGATGACATTTCGTGCAAGAGGTCTCTTGTTTTAGCATGTTGCTCCTCCATCGTGTTTCGTTTTGTCCAACGCTCCTCCAGGGACCCGCGACAGCTGTGTCGATAATCTCGTCCCATCAGAGCGAGGGTTGGGCGGCGGGACCCGATAAACAGGGGAGCTTTGCGCCCCACTCCTCTCTGGTTGTATTCGCGTCGCCCCACGGTCTTAACCTAATTTGTTATATTATTTCTGTCTCATCATGTACGTCTGAGTGACCCTTTCATCTTCTCTGGGAAGCAGCCCCCTCTTTTCTCTCTGTGCGTATGTGTAAAGAAGAGTAGAGGAGGAGTATCTTAACTTTCACTTCAAAACTACTGCCATATTGTCTTCTAACCTAACGGAAAACTGCAAATCAGGGGCCTGAGATGTCAGGTAAGGGTATAAAATTTGTGTTGTAGGTAATTAGTTTGTTTCCAGAGACAGTAGTTGGTAGGGAATAAACCTCCTGTCACAACGATTTCTCGACATTCACTCGAGTCGATC
The DNA here is from genome assembly GCA_031002005.1 of Vandiemenella viatica. NCBI lineage: Eukaryota > Metazoa > Arthropoda > Insecta > Orthoptera > Morabidae > Vandiemenella > Vandiemenella viatica. The sequence continues at coordinate 169,297,627 of CM061920.1, forward strand.
CATTCCCAGCTATCCGTCTGTTTGTCCTGAAATTGTATCAGGTTATCATTGACCTGCATGAGATGGGAAACCACCTGCATAGCCAATCACAAACGCTGCTTTGACGTATCACACTGTAACCTCGAACTAATTCGTTTTGCTGGAGACTTAAGGCTGTCACTAGGTTTTTCGACGAATTTCTTACTGCTGCTTTACAAATACTAAACTGACAAAAAAAAAAAAAAAATGGCATTCATTGGGACTGCCGACAGAAGTGAAAAATTAAAACTATGAATATCATACATGCAACACGTCATACTTATAGCTACAGACATACTGTTAACATTATCATGTCGGTGCCACAAATTCATAAGATTTTATCCATTCAAAAATTGCCCAACATGACTAAAGAAGTCTTAACTTCAAAAAAGTTTCTCCGATTGTGTATTATATCCTGTAACCTTCCATTCTACGGTGCATCTCTTTACCACTTCTCCCACGCGAACTTATCAGATCTAATTCGAACGATTAATGTCAGACATATGACCAAAAAAAAAAAAAAAAAAAATACATTCAAGATAGTCAGAAAACTTTACGTAGATACGGTATAACCTTCAACGAGGACTGAGCACGCGTGGTAATAAGGTATATATATCTCACACTCGGGTAGATACAATGTATTGGTGTATATGTGTACACAGACAGCTGCGCGCGCGCCGGTAGGTCCTATATTATATACTATTATTTATTTTTTTAAGAGAGATTTTCCTCACTACAGAGGTTTTTCTCCAACACAACAATAAAGAATTCGGAACATAGATCTTGACTTCATCTTCCAGTGATCCAATTTTTCCGAGGCATATTATTCAGTTTCTTAGCATTTCATATTTTTTATATGAGTGGGGAGTATAATCTATATTTTCATTGCTGTCCAAGCGCAAAACGTCATACTTATAGCTACAGATATACTTCTATTACAGTATGTTCGTGACAGGAACTCATAAGCGCCCAACTCACATATAGGGCTGCTGATATTTCTAAAAATATCTGATTTTGAATATATCGATGTTTTAAAAAGTATTAATATCGGCTGTCGATATATCGGAAAAAAGTATCGATGTACCGATATATCGACACTTTTATAAATGCAATTTCATAAAATCAAATATTGTGAAAATAAGGCTGTCCACTGATAAATAAATGTGTGATATGTGATAATGTTCTTAATCTGGTTTTCACTTTCTATTGGTGATGATGATTGTTAATTTTTTTTTAAAATGTGACCATTAAGCGTGTCATAATTTTCATAAAAAATAATAAAGTTTTAAAACCCGAAATAGGTTCGACGCAAATATTATTTTATGTATTTTTAAGATTAATAAGCAATACAGTTGAGGCATTTATTTAGGTAGAAGTTTAGCTATCAAGTTTCATAAGTTTTTTTTGTAAGATTTTTTGGTAGTATTTCATACAGTTTTGTATGTTGATAGCTTATTCTAAGTTGTCTTACTTTTTTTGTTCTCTAATTAGCAACTATTTGTTGTTTACACCTCCCACCTTTCCTGATAACACACTAATTTCAAGTTGGAGTTCCCGGGTCAATGTGCACGCTCATTTCAAATAATGGGCTCGCGTTCGATTCGTGCTGGGCGAGCGATGCCTTGCCTACACTGTTGTCATCATATGAGTAGACTTGGTACCTATAACCTCCAAATTAACTATGGAAACATAATAGGATTTACTTAAGATTGCTGATCTCTATGCGTAACAGAAATTTGAGGGTCATAGTGTCATTCAGAGCTAACGAAAAAACTTATTCTAAAAAATATCTACCCCGATATCCAGATTTCAGTATAGAAATATCGACATATCGTACTAAAACATATCACCCATAAATATCGATATTTTCAAAAAATAATATCGATATATTATCAACAGTCCTACTCAAATATCATACGGGCAACGTGTCATAGCATGTCGGCGACGCGACTCATAAGATTTTACTTATCCAAAAATCGGCCAACGCGCCAATAGAAGTTTTCACTTCAAAAAGTGAAGCATCCAGAAGGGGAGGATGAAACTCCACGGGAGCAGACGGTATGTAATGTTATTTCGGTGGATTCAAAATTGAGTCAAATTTATGAAGAACTTGGAAGTATGAGCCCACGTACTATATTCTTGTGTCGACTCATAAACTATGAAATTGAAAGCTTGTAGGCAAAAAGATATTTGAGAGTCAATCAACAAGTCCTCTTAAACATCATTTCTTCTTGATGTCATTTTTACTATACAATTTACAAATTAGTACGGCGTCATACTAGCTCTCCAAACAGAAGCCTCAAGTTTCTTACGCTCATCAAAATTATTACTGTAATTTCTGCATAATCCGATTAAGCTGCGTCATTAATACGCTTAAAGTAGCTAACGGTTACTGCATTATCAAAAGGAATGCTATATAGTGTCATACGAAAACTATTGCCATGTATGGATTATTTAATTTTTTCACACAAATACTTATTTTGATTTGTAACATCCTGGGACATCTTGAGCAGTCGCAAGACAATGAGTTGAGAGTTAAATACAAATCGCTGACGGAGGGACAAAATGTAGTAAGCCAATTTTTATATACAGGGCGTTCGCCGGGAAACGCAACCCACTGTTGGCACTACAAGGAAGAAACTGCTCCCGGCGAGCGAGCGCTCAGTTTCCGGCATTGTTCGACCGACGGCCGCGGACTATTTCATAATAATTACGCTTCATAAACTTCATAAACTTGTGTGCTAAGCATTTAAATGTGACGTAATTCATTATCTTACCTTATAAAAGATGCTGGAAGTGTTGACCCTCTTGTGTAATGCACATTTCACATCTTCTGAACATATTTCGAGACACACGCTGACCTAACTGACTTAATGATTTTTTGGGTGACTGTTCCAGTCGAAAAGCGATATCATCAATTTTCTCCTCTGTGAGAATACGGTTGACCGACAGTCTCTTTTTGTTAAAAAATGAACCCGTTTCTCTTACTTTTTTAACCAGACGCAGAATTGTTGATTTAGCTGGCAGTAAAGCGCCAGGAAATTCGCGACGAAATTTACTGCGACACTTTTTAAACGACTTCTTCTTCACATATGTATCGTAGAGAAATATTCTTTGTTGCAAACTGTAACGTACCATAATTTTACTCACACTCAAACACGGTACAGATTAATAAGAGTATGAAGCCCCAAACCAGCCAAACCGCAAAGAAACGTTTATTCACAACACTGATTAATAAGAGACTGAAGTCACAAACTATCTACAATGCAAAGAAACCGTTCTTAACAACGTAAGGGTCACTGCACTGCACTGTTGGGGCAGCGGAGGTATTAAACAGTGCGGTGATTCACGGTGCCGCGTGGCGGAAACTGCTGGCTCCACTGACCGAGCAAGTTGCCGACGGCAACAGACTGGGAGGGTAGCGTTTTCCGGCGAACGCCCTGTATGAAAGATTCTCAGGAAAACTGATGTTAATTAAAACGATTCACAGCAGTAATTTACTGCGCACAAGCTGCGTTTGAAAGTTGGTAAAAAAAATTATAAGCTTTGTAACAATTTTCAGGCAAGGAGTAAACTTTTGTAATTGAAAACGACACTTACAGCCCTCAGTTCAACTGTAAAAGAATGATGGTTTTTGAAGTTATTTAACTAAGTTAACTGGTTAAACGAGTAGTGAAAAGGATTTTAACTAACCGGGAAAACAAGCAAATCCAAACCAAATTTTCTTACCTGTTATGAGACTTTTTCCAACTGAAGCTGTCTGCAACTAAGTGCTGAGACTCTTATGCCTATCTCGAAGATCTCTTTCTGGTTTTCTTGAATAGTTCGAGGTTATTGTCAGAAAAGTGATCTCTGATAGGGGCATTTTCTTAAAAAAAAATTGTCTCTCCGGTTGGTGTAGGTGACATCCGCCAATAACGGAAGGAGTCAATGCTGTAATTTTAAAAAGTGAAAGTTTTAAGCCAAATTCTAATCTGAAATCTTAAAACATGGCTTCCTACCACTTCCTACAGTGGTGGTCATATCGTCAAATAACATCGATACAAATCTCTGTTTTTACTGTGTCACTTTCAGAAGTCTGGCTAGTGACAGACTCGTTGGAGATACGCTTCCAGTACTAGCTGAATTGTTCAATAAGTTAACACTCTAGGAAATCTCTTAGACCGTCTGTGACACAGGTCATGATAATTGTTAGGGCTTATTATGCTGATTGTATACTAAAATTTAATGTCAATCAATTGGCGGTATAAATAATAAGTTTATCATAGTATGAATCTTACCTTTAAATGTTTTTTAAAAAAATATCTTTTTGTATACATAGCATATCCTCCAGACTATTTGTCTTTAATGGACGAGGACGGGTGGTGACAATTGCCAGTGAAATATGTAAACCTCATGGCAACGATTCTCGGAGTCGTACATTTTAGATACCTGTATGTTATAGGTTACAATATAATTGACCGTTTCGGCGTTTGTGACGAAGTCAATGAAGAAACAAAAAAAAAAGAAACATAATTAAGATGTCCAATAAGCCAGCGAGAATTTCAACTCAAGATGGTCTATGATGGCTTAATAACAATTCAGCCTAGACAGTAGATGCCGGTGACTATTATTCTACTTCGTAATGTTAAATTAGGATACCTGCCAGACTACACGTCAAATGTTACAAACTCAGAAACTGTAAAAAATAATAAAACATTACTTGCTATCAACTTATTTAATCGTAAATGTGAGAGCACATTTACTTAATTGGATTTTTCATATGCCTAAACACCAAAAAAAGTGTGCTTCTCTTAAATCGTCATACAAACAAAATAAAAAAGATAAAGTGAAACCTTGAAATGTTTTCCCTTAAAAATCGCATCCAAGTTTATTTCCGCTGAATATTTCGCAAAGCGTAAGCAGTTTTTCAGATACTCATCGTCAGTAACTCTAGACGACTATTACGATTTTGCGAGCTGGAACTAAAAAGTTTCTCTTGCAAGTAAGTGCGTCCAGATAAAGAGCTGATGAATAATGCTTGTTTGTATAGGAACGGGTACGATCTTTGTCGAAATATGGCATCTGAAATAATAATAACGCAATTCGTTTAAGATTCTCCTTTAATTCTATAATCACAATCACAATATTGAAAAACAGATATCTCCTGCAGAGAGCAATGATAATGAAGTTTGTTTCATATTTATCTTATAGCATCGCCATCTTTCGCTACCCTCCTGAACTAACGCCAGTCATATTTGCTGTAATATATTACGAGCTAAGAAATAACGACATTAAATATTTTAAATTCAGTATATTCACTTTCAGCATCCAAAGTTGGAAACGTCATCCACATACATGTAATAAATAAAGTTATTCACGCAATGTATTATGTCTGAGAGTGTGTAGTGGTTTCCGCAATATTACATTCCTTCTGGAAGTCCGTGCGCAAGATTCTCGTTTCATAACCACTGAGTGTTATTAAAGCAGAGGAATTCTCCCATAATGTGGAACATTGTAATGTTTGTCTCACTATTTCTCCTGACGGCCGTTCCTTGAAAGCATTATGTAAATACCAAGGGCAGTGCATTTTCCTTTTGTTGTGTGATGTGGTTAACAAGATTTCCCAGTAAAAAAATCTGATTATAGTGCGGAGAAAATGTTACCATCACTACAAGGCTCCTTCATGTTTTGAGACGTGCTAAAACCTTCTCTGAAAAGTCATTCTGAATATCATAACTTGACTACTAGCGGCAATAATTTCATAGAAACATTAAAAATTTATCTGTGCTGTGTGCATAATATTAGGGTTTATTTTACGTTTATTGCTGTCATAGGTAATTTAATCTTTTTCTCTAAAGTTTCTACTATAACCTGACAGTTTATCGTAAGTTCAGCTTGTCCCTGACAAGCCGGAATAATGGTGAAACATACCATAAACACCCGCTGAAGAAAGAGCATTAACAGCAGCTGAGGTAAAGGTCACTGTTAATATTTTATCTGTCAATTCTACATGCAGGTATAAATGGGAATTATCATCTAATTCAATAAAATTATTAAGGAAATTGGCGTTTCTGCCGCAGTTTGTCGATTTCTCTGTTTTTAAAGCATTGATTTACGTAAAAATATATTATGCGAATGCGTTATTGAGTTTAAACCTGGACCCAGGGAAATATTGCAGTGCATCCAATAGTCACATAGTGTACGTAGTCTGTGCAAGTAATGTTTACGCTTCCTGCAGCAATTCGTTTTCCTGTTGCGTTCATTCACGTGACATGTGTTTCATCCGCTGAAATATGTGAAATACGAATAAGTTCATAATATTTAATAATATGTTCATGCAATGAAAGTCATTTAATGGATACATTAAGGATTTTATTCACAGTGCTATTCTAAATCTTTATAATAAAAAACTAAACTTTCCTTAGAGCTTTACACCTGGTCGATATCAAGGACATTAGACAGGAGAAAGGAACCGTAAGGAATTCATCCATGACATTTAAAGGAACAATCCCGGTGTTCGCCGGAGTTGGTTTACGGAAACAACGGAAAACTGAAATCCAGAAGGCCCAGAAACGTGTTTGTGTCTTCATGATGTATTCATTGCAATTCGCGTAGTTTTGAGCGTGGTGCCTCAGGAATTATTCCGTTTATCATGTTCACTTCCCACACATAGGACATAAGCCCTATAAATGCCCAAAGACCTAAGATGACATAAAGTATGAAGTCTTGTCTACCTGTCAGAAAAAAAAAAAATAAATTATTCAGTGCATTATAACCTCAGGTTGAATCTGATGGTTAACAATCCTAGGTACTTATATGGATTGAATAAGAGTTTACAATTGCTCTACCAGGCGGCGGCCTTAGGGAGCGTCTATAACGGGGTCATCAGTGGCTCTGTACGGAAAACTGCAGGATTCGTTTGCAGCGGAAAATTTTTGTTCTTACGAGAACATATCTTGGTGATGAATATTTACATGACAAATACACACCACGATTTAAACGTTATCTTCTAACTTTGTATCAGAGTATGTGCAGGACTGTCCAACGAAAATACACCTCGTTCGTCCCTTCTGGCCACTTTTTGTCATAACAATAGCAGATTGCGTGGCTGAGTTGTAGCATTTTAGCGAAAAATTGCTTAAATCTCTTCTAACCAACCAGACTTGGCTGACGCATAATTTCCGTCGCCACTCTATGTCAGCGAAGACGGGGTAGCGACTCCGTAGACATAACCTTATTATTCATTTAGTTAATACGTATCAGGAGGCTGGTTGATACGCATTTCACTTTTGTAGTCCTCTTTCAGTTTTACAACCATGTTTCAGAGGAATTAAAAACATGCTTTTAAATTCTTTTATGGAATTAAATTCGTCTGGTCATGTGAGCAGGTGACAAAACTTCGATTTGCCGCGCATTCCACCTGTGCCGTGGCTTGTCCTACAGTTTAATGTGGAACGTCCTGGCATAGCTCCACCGAGATCCCCCAGCTAGCGCCTTAGCCAATGTACTACCAGACCATCCGATGCTTTATGTTATACGAGCTAATGGTATAGTACAATATGTCCCATATGTTAACAATAGACACGTATATAAAAAAAGTTTGTGACCATTATAATTACTTTCGACATTTTACTGGTCCTGTGGTTGGAAAAGGTGGAAAACGCTGCTCTGTACCATTGATGGTCAACTCATGGCCCGCGAACTTTTCCCGTCTGATGCAAAATTTTACTGACTCGAAAATCAACGGACAACCACAATGTATTGGATCAAAGATTTGAAAACTTCAGAATTATCTTTGATTTTTTTCGCATCTACAACTCCATTTTACAGTCATTCATTGACTACCAATTTGCAAGTGAATAGTTGTAATATGCATTATGATTTCCAACTAAAGGAGAAGTTTCAACAAAAATTGCGATATTAAAGTTTAGAAACAATTTTGCGTTCAAGAAAAGCACCAAGCATTATACAATCAGACACTATTAATAAGTTATCTACTTTGCAATACTTTCTTCTGAGACCATATTAAAACAAGAAATGATGGCCTGATGCGTCAAATATGAACTATTTGTGTAATCCGAGCGGACTAGTCACAATTTTGAACTTATTTCCAACTCTTCCTGTTCTTCCGCATTTCATTTATTTATGAAAATTACACAGCTTTTACATACCGGGGACATGACGCAGCGAACTTGGCAGAGAATAATAGCTGTACTGATGTAATTTATCCGTTACTCAGCGGTATTTCTATGAATCAAAGCAACAATAAAAAACCTTTTATGAGAAAGTCTCCAAAATATTGGGGCAGATTATCAACATAATCAGAACAAAATCCGGAATTCAATACATAGTTACTACCGTACGTCTTGAAAATTATTGTCAAGGAAAAAGCGATGATAAGAGAGAAGCACTATTACAATACTTTGCTCCATCCAATGAAGTATACATGCTCATACTCCAAATTGTTGATACTGTGGTGACAACTAGAGTTTGTATATCTTTAATTTCATTTTTTAATTGTTTAATTTGGCGGGTCCTGTAGGTGTTCTTAATCTTAGATTTCGCACCGCCAGAGAACGTTGGGCACTCTAGGTTACTGTAAAAGTGCATCCTACTAAATACGACAACATATTCAAATGTTCTTCCCTGGACGATTCCGCCGCCAGCAATCGTAAGGCCTCATGAAAAAACATATTAAGCAAACGACGGCATATAATTCAGGTTCCTACGGCTAAATCAATGTTTGTAGAAGAATTATTCAAGATTATTATTATACTTACGTTTACTTCGCCGGTAATGTGACTAGTTTATTTTTTGTTCAGACTTTCGAAATCTAAGCAGCAAGACTGCTTATCGTTGGTGCTGGACACCACCTTTACAGAGGCAAGGAGCGACAGTCTTTTGTTTTTGTCGTTTCTTGTGACGTTTGACACCCACTGAAAATATTTCGGATTGGGTGCTCTGTCATGACAATTTTGCGGGTGGAGAAACGCTAGGCTATACAACTGATGGCCAGCCCATGGCACGAGACCTTTTCCCGTCATATTCAAAATTTTACTGCGATGAAATTAATATAAATCAGGTTATTATTTATATATCCTACACATATTTCAAGTGTGATAATACAATGCTAGTGATTTTGATAGAAACATTGATAAACAGCAGCATTTACATCCTCGTTCAATATTCTCTAATTGGTACGGCCAACCTTGTACGCTTTACATGCATCTCAGTTGCATTATTGTAACCTTAAAATTCAAACTAACAAACTCATTAAAAAAAACATTATTTTAGTGATAGTATATATATATATATATATATATATATATGTATATGGTTATATTTTTTTTTTTTGTAACAGTTTAACGTCCCTTTTTAACAACGTGGTCTTTAGAGACGGGAAAGGATGGGGGCAAGGAATGGGAAGGAATTCGGCCATGGCCTTTTGAAGGAAGCATCCCGGCATTCACCTGGAGTGATTTGGGGAAACCATGGAAAACCGAAATCTGGATGCCCGGACGGGGATTCGAACCGCCGTCCTCCCGAATGCGAGGCCAGAACGCTATCCGTTACACCACCACGCTCGGTTATATGGTTATAGAATTATGCTCACCATCAACGTGTGCTTCTAACCATTGCTTCAGGGCTTAGGCAATCTCCCATTTGACTGTACTCTTTACAGTTTACTGCCGGTTGTGTTGGCATACGAATTGTGTTTCTCACGTTTTTCACTACATAAAAATCATTTAACAGAGAGGGTGATGAGGGAATGTACCAGAGAAGCGAAGGACTTGGATACAAACCCACAATCAGACCATTGTTTGTAAATAGTGTAGTATGGAGTCCAAATTTTTAGTACATCAAATGCAAGGTGCAAAATATGGCAGCAAGATTTATTAGTGGAAAATATTCAACAAGTGCCTTAATAAAGGAACTGGACTGGATGTCATTGGGAGATTGGAAGAGTGTCAGGGGCTGTATGTGGTGTATAATGCTGTTAGAATGGATATTGGAGGAATAATTCTGAGTGGTGTATGGAGCCTAAGTTGGCAATGACCACAATCTGGCATTAGACTTTAGATGATGAGGCCTGAGTGGATAAAATATCCAAACACCCACTTTGATCTAACAATTTACGACAATTCAAGCGTGGGTACTATCTTCGGCGCAATAGAACTAGTGTCTGCACCTATGGATACTTGTCGATGTGTGGGGGTCTTCTATGAAAATGTGGGTTATGATGTCTGTTTGATGACCAAGTTAGCTAACGGCATTATGTCACTTTTATCGTGGTTAGTTGGATGAAGCATGCAATTATAAACAAATGTCACACTTGGTCCTGAATCCGAAGGTTGGTGTTAGATGGGAACATTTTAAACCGAATGGAGAACTCCCCTGGGTCCTGATTTATTGAAAAATAATTTCCTGGAAAAGGGGAGAATTTTCCTGGAAAACTGCAGTAGAACGACCTTAAATGGACATTTTGGTACCTGGCTACTGATTAGCAGAAGACTCTGCGAATTTTTGGTTTACTTTAACGCACGAAAAAAAGGTAACTGATCAGGGATTGGAGTGGGAATCATTGGAAAACAGAATGAAGTTTGGGGAAGTGTTGTGGGTATGTTGGCGATGAGGCTAGAGGTGGCTCTTGGTGAAAGAATTAGGAATAGTGCACTGGATTTCTTCTATAAGGGAGTGTGTAAATCTTCTATATCTCCACCTTGGTCACAGGCGATGGTCTCAGGCATGTTCTGTGCTTAGCGTGACTCGATTTTTTTATCACATAGGACTGGCGTACTTAGATTCCACAGGTGTGAAATTAGTAAGATTAACAGACGGTATTTCGTTCCTGGAACATAAGTGCTGTACTGTAAAATACAGTTAAAGGTGTCAATCACTGATGTGTCACAAGGGATTTATTGGAATTTTAGACAAAGTACAGCTAAGGACACTCAATTTGTGATTGCTTACGAAAGCATAACAGAATTGATACATAGATTGGCCTGGATAGACAAACGACAAAGGTTTGACCTGGATGGCAACAATTACGAGCCTGGTTTTCAAATCGACAACTTTGCTTTAGTTTAGAGGCTCTCAACCAATCGAGGTTATACTTACATCCATCAGTAAACCCCTTCAATGCCTCTTTGAGTCCAAAAAGTGTCTGTGTTTCATTACACATAATTTAATACATCCTTTAAAATACACGGAATGTAGGTGACACTCGCGAGCTATATTAAATTGTTTATAACGAATCCAACATGATGTGACTAATTGAGTTTGTTTCCCGTCTCTTCGTCGGTGTATTAATTTTTAATGTCTGCCTGCTTCGATGAACGGAATTTTTTTATGGTTTTCCCTACCTTCATCGGTGAATGTCTCTCGGTTTCAATGAAAGGATTTCACCATTGATGGGTTTTTGAGGCTACGAATTTTGAAAGGAATAACGTATGTGTGGTATTGCTATACTTTATCACAATAATTTCATTTTTTAAACTTTTTAACGTCTCTCTAACAACGTGGCCTTTTGAGATGGGGAAAGGATGGGGAGCAAGGAATGGGAAGGAATTCGGCCATGTCCTTTTGAAGGAAGCATCCCGGCATTTGCCTGGAGTGATTTGGGAAACCATGGAAAACCCAAATAATTTAATATATTAAAATAATGGGGGTGCACTAATGACAACGATCTATGTGAATGTGGTGAGCTTCAGAACCCACAACATCTTCTGATATGCAGGAATCTCCCTGAAACCTGCAATATCGACGACCTTTACAGGGCAAACGAGAAGGCCATCAAGATTGCGGAATTCTGGTCACATTCTATATAATTGTGTTTATAGTTAATATTAATTAATTAATGTTATTTGTTTTTTCAACTTGTTATGTCCTGGACACGAGAAATATAAATAAAAATATAAATACCCCTAATTTAATACATCCTTTAAAATACACGGACTGTAGGTGACACTCGTGAGTTATATTATATTGTTCATAATGAAAAAGTGAGTTTGTTTCCCGTCTCTTCGTCGGTGAATTAATTTTTAATGTCTGCCTGCTTCGATGAACGGAATTTATGTTAACAGCGAGGTCTTTAGAGACGGGAAAGGATGGGAAGGAATTCGGCCATGGCCTTTTGAAGGTAGCATCCCCGGCATTCACTTGGAGTGATTTTGGGAAACCATGGATGCCTGGAACCTCCGTCCTCCCGAATGAGAGGCAAGAACGCTAAATAATTTCATGAAAACAGGTACACATAGAATTTATATCTGGAGTTTATGACGCTTTTTTTCCCGTTAAAAGGAAACATTTATGCTTTTCGAGGCGTGGAAATTACGTAACTTTGCGGCTTTTCCACAAAACACTTAAACACCGCGGCCGGACTCGAAGTCTTTAGAGACGGGAAAGGAAGGGGGGCAAGGAATTCGGCCATGGTCTTTTAAAGGAAGCATCCCGGCATTTGCCTGGAGTGATTTTGGAAACCATGGAAAACCCAAATCTGGATGCCCCGGAACCGCCGTCCTCCCGAATGCAAGGCCAGAACGCTAAATAATTTCATGAAAACAGGTACACATAGAATTCTTACTCGGTTTTATATCTGGAGTTTATGACTGTTTTTTTCCATATCGAACGTTAAAAGGAAGAATGTATGCTTTTCAAATTATTTTTTAGGCGTGGAAATTATGTAACTTTGCGGCTTTTTCACAAAACACTTAAACACCGCGGCCGGACTCGAACCGGCGACCTAGCCCCAACACTGCCGAGGTCGTTTTAATGTGGACTTTTTTTGTTTTTAGTAAAATTGCAATGATTTACGCTTAAGTACCGAAGAAAATATTTTACTGTGTGTCGATAGTAGCCAAGATGGTCAGTGCTTGCTTAACAGGACGCTAGGAATACATATTTCGTCACGCTTAGTAAACAGAGATAACAGTCGTTGAAACAGTGTACACATTTCGCAAAGCGCGCCGGAAATACTGCCACCGAACGCCATCTAGCCGCCACCAAATGAACTAACGGCAAAGAAATTAAGCCCTTGGGAGATGGTGCCATCTGGGGCGGGCGGTCGAGGAGGAACTAACGGCGGCCATCTTTGGTCACCCCCAACCGGGGGCGGCCATCTTGTGACGTCACGCGCGACGAGTGGCGTCTCTTCCTGGGCCGGCTTAAGATCTTTTGTTCGCAGAAAACAGGTTCTCCTCCTACTTATATAATAATATGGTATGTATTAATTTACTAGTAGCGACACGTTAATTTTTAAACTAATGAAACCGAAATTTGAAACACTTTAGAATAATTGAGTTATATTTGAAAGAAACGATTTGTTCTGCCATATTCTATCTGCATAAATGCGCAGAGAAATTAGTGCCAAGCAGTATTTACCTACATTTGGCATCGATAAAAGCAACAGGGTCAATATTTTCCATTCATTTAAATATATCTAACAATTTGTTATTTAAACGTTCGAAGCATAAAGCTGGTATTAAGTGCAGAAACTGGTTCATTTAACTTCCTTCATTAAAATCCTGTCAGACTCCTTCATAAATAGCAACTTTAAAGCGCACAAATGAGGAATTTAGTTAGAAAGTTGTAACTAGCCTTTAAAACTGTTTGTATCAGAGTAAATGGAAAACTATTACATCTTATTTATAAAAGGCAATGGTTTTCATCATGTTTTAAAAAGAAAAGAAAAACTGACCCTTGATTAGAAACATATCTTAATTTAATATGACTTGAGCCGTGAAACAGCCGTCTCAAAACACAGTGGATTTGACAGTAAATGCAACATTCTTTTCAAATTTACAAATTTTGTATTTGTTGCCGTTCAAGACAAAAAGAAACTAAATATTTGTGTTGAATTCTATGCGCAATGCAGATGAAGTTTAACTAGAAATTTTCTTGTTTGCAATGTAGATTCAAATTATGCCCCCTAAACATGACTATACAATTTTCGCTGCGTTGTCTCCCTTTCCATAGGCCTCCCTGCAAAACATTCTTTCCGGAAACAATGAATCGATGTGTATTGTAATTCAAATGAACGTTGGTGTTTATGTCTCCAGTAACACTCGAATGTCCATATTTCTTCCTCAGTTTGAACATCCATCACTTGGACTGTGTAATCATTCAGTTTTGTTTCTTAATTCGTCATAACTCCGTCACAAGAATGCCAATATTTTTCAAAGATTGTGAACAACGCAGCAACAGTAACAAAACACTGGAGTAGAGCAAGTTATTAATTAACCTATTGTTGACGAGGTACCTGTATTGTTTGTCTGTCACGTTATTTCTAATCTACTAGTTTTTACTCATGACTGCAATGTGACAATTACTAAAGTATCTGTATTTCTATCAGTCTATTTTTCTATTCGTCTGTTTTTCTGTTAATATCAGTAATTTCGTTTGGTAACTGGATTATCCACAAAAAAAATTGCTAAATTCTGAAGAGCGCCAGACTTAATAATAATAAATTTCGTCGGTTCTGATGTGTTGTAGATTAGAGTCTCCTTACTTACAGGTACGAGACATTTTTTGGAACGGATCTCAGTTTCCAAATATCGCGTCTCAGACTTTTCAAGCAGCCTACACACAAAGATATGTAATCGCTTCGCCAGTAGAACGGACACACGACTATTACACCTAGACATATTGTCCATGCGTATTGCTCTTGCTTTAAACTTGATCCTGGCGATAAATACGTCCTCCATTGTCAGCTAACCTGGCACCGGTAGTCAATTGTAATCTATCAATTATCCTGGAAATTGTTAGCCAATTGTGAGCTGACCACTCCATAGTGGATGTCGACGTGCTTTTTAGGCAAGAACGGCCCAATTCTCCTCTCTCAACCCATGCAAGCCGTTAGCTCGGATAGTTTTAATTAGAATTTTCTGGTATATAACTGCCAAACAAATTGAAAGGTATTATTAAAACGTCTAAAAATAAAAAAAAATCTCATTGTTCTGGTCGAAATACTACTGAATTTAATCAATACCGTACCCTGAAACAACTTTTAAAACACTTGTGTTATATACATACAACTTCAAATACATTTTACAAGCTAATTTAGGTTGTGTACAGAGATCATGATCTCGCGCGAAATAACCTTCTCCAAGCAGTACAACACACACTGCCCCGCGAGCTTACAATGCAGGCGCCCCCGCTGTGCTGGCCAGTGTCATAGGATGTTACTGAAACATAACAACACTATGCCACCCCGTTTACTAAACACATTGCAGTCAGTGGAAACCCAATAATAGTACATATCAAATTACAAATACTAATACAATTATTCAGGATACTTATAATTAATAAATTCAAAACTATTCAGTAACAATAATAGTAAATTAATAATAAAAACTAGAAGACTCGTGCGAGATAAATGGTTGAGACAGAAATAACGTATTTTAGAAATACTAATATTTTTGTCCTTTAAGGATTCAATTCATAAAAAAATCCATTCTTGAAATATGATGTTACCACAGCGGAGACCTTAATGTTTAGAATGATACCTCATTTATCTATTTCGGTTTGATATTAAGGGAGATTAATCCGTTAGTGACACAAAAATGATTTGAAGAACCATTGATACTTTTTCCCTTTAAGGGTTGAATTCCATAAAATATCTTTCTTAATACATGATGTCACTAAAAGTGAGACATTACTCTTCATGAGCTTACTTCATTTATCGACTTTGGTCCCTATGCAGGGACATAAATGACTCGAGACACAAAAAAAAAAACAAAAATGCATTTTAGAAATAATGATATTTTTGCCCCTTCAGGGTTAAATTCAGAAAAATATCTTTCTTAAAGTATGATGCGACCACAGCGGAGACCTTAATCTTTAGAATGAGACCTTATTTACCTATTTCGGTTAGATATTAATGGAAATAATTGGCTCGTGACACAAAATGCGTTGAAGAACCATTAATACTTTTTCCTTTTAAGGGATGAATTCCAAAAAATATCTTTCTTAATATATGATGTCACTAAAAGGGAGAAATTACTTTTCATGAGCTTACTTCATTTATCGATTTCGATTAGGTAGCCAGGGAGATAAATGGCTCGAGAACACAAAAAACGCATTTTATAAATATTGATATTTTTGCCATTTAAGGGTCGAATTACGAAAAATTCCTTTCTTAAAATATAATGAGACCACGGCAGAGACCTTAATCTTTAATATGGTACCTCATTTATCTATATCGGTTTGATATCAATGGAGATAAATGGCTCGTGACAAAAACACGTTGTTGAATTTTTTTTCCATGATTAGACCAAAGCGGAGACCGTAATTTCTAAAATAATACCTCATATCTCGATTTTGGTTAGATATCAAGGGAGATAAATAGCTCGTGACAAACAAAATATGTCATGGAAATAATGGTAATTTTGCCCTTTAACAGTTGAATAACAAAAATTCATTTTTTAAAATATAATGTGACCACGGCGTAGACATTAATCTTTAAAATGATTCATTTATCTATATCGGTTAGATATGAAGGGATGTAAATGACTCGTGACACAAAAACGCGTTGCAGATATATTGATATTTTTGCCCTTTAAGGGTCGAATTCCGAGAAACTCCTGTCTTAATATATGATTTCACCAAAGCGGAGATGTTAATCTTTAATATGACACTTCATTAAACGATTTCAGATAGGTATCCAGGGAGATAAACGACTCGTAACACGCTGTATTTGCTCTTATGAATTTTCATTACTGTACCAATTTACATAAAATCCCTTTGATCTCTATACAAAGAAATAAAACTTTACAAAAACTATAAGTATCATCGAAATCGATAATTTCCAAGTCTGGCGGTGCCCTTGTCGGAAACAAAAGAGATTAATAAACATAACAACATTTACATTTATGAGACAAAGAATTAAGTTTCAGCAAGTATTCCTCTTCGATTTTAATGATTTAGCGATATGCTACAGTGGACTTAAACTAACGTAGGCAAGATTTTTTCTTTCTTTTATGTAGAAAAACTTATTTAAAGGGTGATATATCTCCCTAAAATTGGACATCTAAACTAACGAATTCATTGGTACACATTAAAAAAAAAATAAAAAAAAATTGAGGAAACTTGTAAAAATTTTCCTAACAAGAGAAGGGGAAAACATTTTTTTCGAATTCCTTACTCAGTTTTCGGAAATGAGCCAGCGCTTTTCTTCAAAAAACTTCAGCCTAAAAACTATAAACACCAACTAAGAAATATGAAAAATATTTTCCAAGTGTCACTCTAAGCAAACATTTAGAGGATCTAGCACAAGGCTGCCCAATCAATTTTGGAGATGGGTTACACTTTCGATTCTAAGTCAGCCTGTGGAACCCATAATACTTGCATACAGTTACAATAGATATTTAAATAAAACAGAGATATAAATAACACAGTTTAATTTTAATTAAAAAGCAAAAACCATCAATGCGACCTTTGAAGAAGTTTTTGAGTTAGCAAAGTCTAGACCGCTGTTACTGGTGGGACACTGCCTGAGGTTGGGCATCCTTGTTCTAGCATCAGTTCAAAAAAAATCGAAATTTTGGCGAACCTACACAAAAATTTGACTATGCCATAGACGTAATACTATCTCCATCGAATCAAATGTATTTAAAGTAGGTTAAGATCTACGCCAAAATAATTTTTATTGTACGTGGGAAATTTTTTTAGGGAAATAAATATCACCTCCAGATTAGAAATGCCGAAGGGAAAAATTCATTATAGCATACAGAAAACACATTCAATCTCGTCAAATGGATGAATATTTATCACAGGAAACGTTTAAAAAACAAATAAACTCTCACATGATACTAGCAGTGCCAATAGAAAAGAATATATATTAAAAGATAAGAGGCCTCACAAATCAATTAATTACACTTCTACCTCCACCGATTTAAATAATTTTTGGATATGGAAAAGAAGATTAATATCTAAGCCAGTTTTTTTTTCTGTGGAAAAATCATTTTAAGGAGTAAAGATGTTATAGAATTTGGCTGTATCAAGTAAAAACAATGTGCGTGGAGAAAATATAACTTTTCTATTATAAATAATAAATGGTATTCAAACTAATAGCAATCCAGTCAGTTCTGAGTTTCTTGTTCATTTTCTCAAGTGTAATTAATATTTTCATGCGTAACTATTAATTACAAGTATAAGTTCAACACTTGAAATTATGTCGTCTGTTCTAAACACTAATTAGTCAGATCCTAGAATGATAGTGTATTTCTTGCTATTATTTCAGCATAACATCAGGACGTAAGAAGTTTCTGAGATGGTTGAAAATGAGGACAAATTCTCGATATGTTCCTGGAATGTGACATTTAGACTCAGCTGGAAGCTCGAAATTTTTTTATCTTTAGAAGTTTCTATCGGAATTGTATTTGAGCGTACCTTTCACTTACTTATGGCTGAAACAAAAGAAATAAAACAAGTATCTTTAGCTGGAAAACGTCATGGTGTGTTAGTATAAGCTGAGTTAAATATTGTTCCACGAAACTGTCTGGCTAAACGGCATCTTATAGTATTCGCAATCCATCGCACTTCCTTCTTCTTCTACTTGGTTATCAACCAAAATATTGTTTTCAACCTAAATATTGTTTAGCAGTAGCTTCCGATTGTTCTGTCAGTTACGCCTTCTTTTTCTGTTCACTGTAGTTAGTGGTTCCTAGATCTGGTAAGAATTAATTCAAACAAGACGCTGAATTTCAATCTTTCACTGTCATCGTTAGAAGTTTGCTATAATAAAGTAAATGATGTGTCTGATTCTCTCTGAAGCCAGTTTGCAAATATTTATTATATTTTTCATACTTGCACCAGACGCAAGTGAAATCCATATCATCCGACTGCTTGATGACGTAGTTATCCGCACATCGTATGATGATTCCAGCTGTTGGTACTCAGTGGTTTGACATCCAGCTTTTAAGCTCCGCTGCTAGGGTATCGGTCAAGCTATTAATCTAGAAAATCATACGTAGTTGTCTTCAATCATCTGGCAGCTTCTATTGGTTCGAATTTTATTTTCTTTCACCCACTAGCCATACTATGAAGGAACGCAGAAAAATAAAGCTTCTATTATTGTAACGTATAATAATACAGCCCATCATTGTTTCATATCTCTGGATTACAGGTAAGAGATGGGATCTTTTGTCTCCACCGGGCCACTGGAGAATTTCTCTTCGTGCCCCTGGAGGCTGTTACACTCTGTGAAATATGAGCTGAGGGCATTTGAGTCTCAAACAGCGCTGATGTCACGGATTTCTCGCCCAACTACCCTGTTACACGAATGGATCGATGAGTTAGGACTCAATGAGGAAATTAACGTAGTTTTTCAGCATTACTTTTGTACCAATGAGCTTCTATGTATAAGATAACGTTAAAAAATCGTAAAAGGATATAATAGAAATGAGAAGTCTTTAATTTCCTTGTTAGGACTTATAAGGTCTAGCAGTTAGATGAAATGTTCATTAACCTCAACAGATACCACATAATGTTTTAAAGAAAATAACTCAGATTTATAAGTATTCCAAAATAACATGTATTTAGAGGCCTACGACTAAGCTAGCGGCTTTATAATGTGAAGCTACTGAAAACTGATCATACGTAATTTACATAGGTTCATAATATGAAACATATTAAGAAGAGAAAATATAATGATGTGCGCCCGTCAAATAATATTTCACTCTCCTTTTGTGTAAGGAGAGGATTTATTGTTAAAAACAAGAAACGAATATTTAAAGCGACTTCAAAAACACTAACTATTAATTTAATCTATCACCACTCTAACCGTTAAAACCGTTCTCTATTATTTTTCAATTAATTTTGAATAATCTTTCAACAAATTAATACTAAACACTTATAAGGTTAATGTTACTGTTGATAAATAAAAATGTTTGAAAAATAAAAAATATTGTCCTCTAGTTAACTCACAACATGTTTGTATTTTAGTGATTGTTACATTATAATGCGTTCATAGAAAAATTTGGAGCTCCCTTAATTAACCGTTTCATATTGTTTTCATTTTCGTATCCCATTCTGCACACAGGTTTCCACATTTGCAACGTGTTGAAATTAGTCAGACGTCTTTTGTTTCATTTGTTCCATAATTTAAATGAATATAAGTAATGTAAATAACTCATCTAGCAAATTTTCCAAAATATGACAGTGATTTTCGCAACTTCGTTACTGTTAAGAGTGCGCTGATTTCTATATTATCACGACGAATGTTTGCTACTAGCTCATTGTCTATTTATCTGCGCAGCAGTTAAGCAATATTTTCAACTAAAGTACAGACTACGCTAACATTGGTCACATAAAAAAAGTTTTAGCTTATTACTTTTTCAAGGGTACATAATTTTCAAAAGTTATTCTGTAAAGCCTAAGGTTTCTTAATAATATGAGACTTAATACATTTTTCAGCACAAACTTTGAGGAAAGTTTTAACGTTCCGGAACTCTGCTGATCAAGAATCAGGTAAATCCAGCCTCCATTGCAAATATTATTTGTTTTTATGGATTGGTAACCACAAATAACTATTGGACTGACTTAAAATTTTGACTATAGGAAGAACAGATTGTCGACTGATCCTAAATACACAGGGAAAAGTGGTGTATCTTTAGTTGGCTGATTGGCGATTCTTAACAAATAACTACTAGATTCATTTCTGCATTTTTATTTTGTTAAATATAATACGTTTTTAAATCTTAATGAACAAATAAAGTTGATTTTCAGTATCCTTATGACTTATTCTATGTATAAAAGTTTCATAGTTTTGTTTTCTGTGTTAAGTACCATATTCCTAAGCATAAGATAGTGCACTAAAGTTCTGGGTTAATTCCCAAAACTCGCCTTAATGGGTATGGAGTGAGGTCATGCGAGGCTGTTGATATGATGGGAACTTTACGGTCGTCTTTTTCTATCGAAGAGAGGGACTGATAGAGCCGGGGCGAGATTTCACGTATATGTACAGTACAGAAAGCAACACAATATACTAGACAACAGTTTTCTATACACATTCAACGGCCGTTAATCAGACACTCGCGAGTAAGCTGACTGACGGTCCTATATCTGTAACGAGACGTAGTGCGCCTTCTAGCCAGCTATACAGCTAACTTGGCGCCACCGGTGATAGCCTTTTCGGTCAAATGGTGTTTACATGTAATATTACTATACCGGATGTTAGTTCATTTCGTCTTTCGTACTGGTATATTTAAGAGTATGCGACAAGCACAATCCCACCCTTCTTCTGAACACGCGTACAGTAACACCATGAAGCAGTGCCGAGTACTAGAGTTTAGCCTGCATCTGAGGCAGTCTCTCATTGTTATTAGAGCATTCTTTAAATTATTGTTTGAATATTATGTACTTAATTTCTTTTTAGATTTATTTATTTAATAATATTCAGTATCTCACTCGAGTTCGGTGGTAATTTATTGTTGATGTTGCTGTGTGGCGTTTCGAAGTGATTCTATTGGCTGCTATTCTCACCAGTTATCTATTTTTAACGTAATGTGTACAGATTTCTAGAGTGGTATTTAGGCTTTCTGGTCTGAGCTTACAGTAGGTTTCTTTAAAAGCAACATTTTCCAAAAGAATTATTTAACTGAAACAGGTTTTTTATTGCAGAGAGATTGCAAGAGCTAAACGATAATACGAGAGAAATTGTTTAAATAAGGTTCGTTTGAGTGGGATGATTCCAGATTGCACAATGCGCATGCGTGTCTGCTCCCGGCATGCTTTGCGCTCGTTTAGACACTATTTGCGGCCATATCGTCTGTCTGTGAGCTGAGATGTATAAGGCTATAATGCTTAAGCAAATACATCGATTCACCTGCCAACTGCGAGATACGTTCTATATTTTTATTGTTGAGTGCAAGAAATTTGGAAGCAGCGATTTGGGGAGTGTACGGCGATAATGCTATGAGTGATGGTACAGATAGAAAGCGGGTGCGTGTGTTAAAGCACGGACGGGTTAGCGTGCACGATGAGTCACGCCCAGGTCGACCTTCTCTGAATTCTGATGATTTGATTCGTGGGACAACAAAATACGAGAGAACCGATATTTCACGATTTCACAGTTATCAACTGATTTTCCGCAGGCTTCAAGTTCAGTTGTGTACAATGTAGCTTTAGAGAGTTATATTGCTACACGATAAAACAAGGCCACACAGTCACATGGTTTATTCAAGTCTTTTGGAAAATAACAACTGAATCACCCACCTTATAGTTCATACCTTGCACCTGTGTCGGTACTTAAAACATTTCCTTGGTGGTCAACGAGTCAACGACAGCGAAAATGTGATAACTGGCTTCTTCACAGAAGGCAGATTTCTTTGACGTCGGAATGTAAAAACATGTTGAATGGTATGACAAATGGTTGAACAAAAGTGGAAATTATGTAGAAAAGTAGATTAAAGTATGTAAAATATGAAAACAAAATATTTTAATGGTATTTACAGTACTTTTCTTCTTATTAAATAAGGACCTTAATTAAAAATTAGCCCTCGTAACTGTCGGAGTGTAGGGTACTAACAACATCAGAACATAAATACTGCAGAGCTCATCATTACGATTACATCGCGAATTGGATAAACGCTTGACCTGATCACTGGTCAGCTATGTTAGGGTTCTCAGGTCCGAGTGACTGCGCGATAAGGTTTGGTGATTAGGGTGAAAGTGGCTGCAGTTAGACGGCACTTTGGAGGTACCATACCACCATTCGCATGCAGTGATTTCTGTAAACTTTGGAAAACCGAGATTTGGATGGTCGGACGTGAAATTCAACCCATTTCCTCGCAAATGCAAAGACAAAGCAGTATTCTTTAACGCGACTGTCTCGGTTATAATATATAAACATCTTTAAGGTTAGCATTATCGTGTGCCGGTATTCGTCTATTTCCGATATGTTCCAAAGTTAGTTTGACCATATACCAGCCTATCAGAGTGACAAGTGTTACTAGGCCGATATATTTAACCTGTGTATAACCAATATAGCGCTCTTTTTTTAACTTATATATAGTAAGTACAATGTCTAAGCTTGTGTTGCGGTGCTAACTACTTCATTCTCGACGTGTTCTAAAATCCCATCCAATACAAGTCGCAAGAAATAGAAAGTTCTGTCTAATAGCAGAAGTGTAACGACGTGGTAATAGCTGACTGACGCCTTTGATAAAAATATTTAAAAGTTATCTGGAATTTTAACGCTGTGAATTACACATTACGTGGGTCGTCTGAAAAGTACTCGACCAATACAATAGATTATTGTGATATAAATTGCATGAAAACTGAAGTTACACAAAAATATTCTCACCACTATTCTCGTTAGCTATAGGTAACTTCTTACCATATTGTGTAGACTCATTAACAACTATAAAAAAAAAAAAATTTTCGCAGTGCCGTGTGACAGGGACCGGGGACTGTTCAGACTACATTGCGACACGTCGTATTTACTGGAAATATGCCTTAAAGTCATTAGCATTCAAAAAGGACAGGATATGTTGCATTGAGGTAAATTCACAGAAAGTTAGTTTTGATGCTGATGAAATATTTTTATTGTGTTTAGTCGTACAGAGCGAGTGTTGTTAGGCTACGAATTGCGTATCCAGCAGCACCTGCTTGGCGGCCTGGTAGTCGGCGTACACTTGTGGTGAGGAGTACTGCTGGAAGAGCGCTCCGTACCGAGTCTCCAGGGTGTTGGCGTCTCTCTGGGTCTGCGTCAGCACCGGCAGCAAGTTCTGCAACGGAACACAGCGCTACAGCAGGGGCATTCAGTGACGTAGATACACCTAACTCAAATGTGCTAACTCCTCTGTAACTCGCGAAGCTGATTGGTTCAGCAGTGCAATAATAAACAAATCAACAAACTACACACAGCTAACTCTATGTAAGTCACAATATTACATTCCTAAGAGGTGTTGTTTTTAGTTGAATATCAAGTGGAAACTAATCTAGAGGAGGATTCTGCAGGTCGCAAAATACGGACATAACAATTTCACTGCTCCGATAGCCTCAGAGATAACTACTTTTAACATATACTCGTTGGGGAGGTCAGTGAAGTAATTTCATTTCTGAAAAAAAGATAATATAGTGTGAAAAGTGTTAGCCCACTTGGTACCCGTGTAAAATGTGGACACCCTTCCAATTTTTCAACCAATGGTGATGTCTAAATGGTCGCAGGCACATTTAATCACATTGACCGACTCGAGTGTTGAGAGTCACATCAACTACCGCAGCTCAGGTGCGAAACTATTCCCTGGGCACCGACGGCTCGCTAACTCGCTGTGACACTCGACTGTTGACGTGACAAGCGCACATCGAACAAACCAGGCAACGTGTAAGTGCTCGCCTCTGCGCCGTTTACCCAATTCTTAACCGGGAAAGCTCATTGGCACCACGTGTAGGAGTTCTCATTGACTGCTTGTTGATTAGGCCGATCACTGAGTTTGCTTGCCCCGTCTGGGGGTAGACTACTGATTATAACCTGAGAAAGCTGTAAGTCCTGGGGAACAGAGCACTGAAGCGGGCACTACATCTGCCCTGCTGTTTCCCCACTGACGCAATCCACGAGGCGTCGGGAACAGCGAGGCTCATGGAAAGATTATGGCAACATGCCTATAAATTCTACAGCGCAACACATGATTCTTCTAATCCACTAATCAGTTGTCTCGGTGAATATGAAACTGTTGCTGACAAACTGAACAGACCGCTAGTGCTGACGGAGGGATAACAATAACCAACAATCCGCCAGCAAGACGACCAACCGAATGTTAAGAGATACCAAATCAAGAGAAGACTTATGACTCTTATGATAAGAACTCCCAAAATCAACTAGCTCTAAAGCGAGGGTATATGTATGACAATCACCCAGTCAGCTTGGACCAATATCGCTCTGACCAAGTATTCGGGAAGTTATGGGTTCAAATCCCCTCCGGTCATCCTGGTCTAGTTTTTGATGGTTTCCTTAAATCTCTACAGCCGAATCACTCAATGGTTTCTTTAAAAGGTCATATACGAACATGTACACGTTCCTTGTCCCCACTGGTTCCCTGTGCCCTACAGCCACCCGCCCCCTGGTTAATACCACCCGGGAGGAAGGAAACGTTAAAAATACTACGGTCAAAGAGATGCACTTCATGTTGTTTTTTATTTTATTCAAACTGCTATTGAAATCAGATACAAGTGTAGGCCTAATATGTCTAAGTCTCTTTCGCTCTTTTATGTTACGATCAATCACGTTCAATTGTTACATCACCCTAGCTGATTCAGTTTATCATGGTGTTTTTTTTATGAAAATTTTCTCGAGTTTGAATAATTTCGAACATTATAAATTCAATACTATTCACCGTTATTTACTTTATTGCTCCGGCCTCATAATAATCGTCTTCATACATTTAAACGTCCAATAATCTTTACGTGCTCGTCCTAGCACTGTCAGCCGCAATTCGCCCTCTACTCTGGCTGGCCAACGAGATACCACTATCAACACAGAATCCAGAAAACTAGTACCAACTTAAATTGAAGCATATCAAATATTAAACACAGTACTTCGAACGGAATCACCGGACAAACTAAATAAACGGAATTACATAAATTTCAACACAGCTACAATATACATGGCAGAGTGAGGTACATGGAAGCAAGTACACCGCTGACCTGTTGGCGATACTCGTTGAGGACTGTGGGCAGCGTGTCGATGGTGGCGTCGATGCCTGCGTCCACCAGGCTGACTACCCAGTCGCGCAGGGTGACCAGGTCCTCGCGCAGGAAGTCCGCCAGCTGCACGTAGGCCTGCTCAGGAGTCCACTGACCACTGGGCGCCCGCCGCCTCCGCGCCACACTCTGTCACACACAGTACTGGCTGTAGTAAGCTCACACCACGACACAGGTCAGCTGCTGGGACATCTGTTACGGATGATTGGGCACATGAAGCAACTCGGCAATACATCGGGAAGCGATGGTTAACAGAATAACTGGGCACCAGGACCGTGACGTTATTGTGGTTGAGCGTAGAACCTATATAATAATTTACAGACCCGCATAGTCTAATTAAATAATAATAACAATTATTGAGAATAGCAAACTTATCAAAAAGATAAAGGACCTTAGTGAATCATGTACTAACGAACCATATTGAACACATAAAAAGCCACCCATATACGTAACCGCCTTCCAAAAAATGAAGCAATACCAGAGATATGTGTATACAATTAGCAAACTACCTTACTTGAAATTAAACTATGAGACAATTACTGTGAACCTTACTGTCCATTTTGACTGCTGAAATTAACAATCAATTAGTCACGAGATGTCTGGCACCTTGGTCTCAAGCTATTCAAATCTATACGGAGGGGGCTAAAGCAGGCAGTGCAGTAGGCTGTGCCTGTGCTATTCCGAAGGTTTCGAGAATGTATAAGCTTCGAGAGGAAGCCTCAAATTATACACCGGATATGCTGGCCATCTCAAAAGCTTAGGAATACGGATTACGGTCGTTGAAACGGACCATTCTAATATTAACTGACTCGAAATCATACCTGTAAGAAATCTTCGCTTTCAAAAACAACAATAGAAATAGATTTTGATAGTGAAAATCATAGATACGTGCAGCCAAATCACCAACCTATACAAAGAAGTTATATTTATATGGATAAAAAACACATGTTGGTACACCAGGAAATGAAGAGGCAGACCACCTAGTAAAGAATGCTATGAGAAGGTGTGAGGAAGACACAAAGACACCAGGTCCAGATCTTTAAGAAAGAGAGCACGGAAGAGTGGAACAGAGAATAATCTGAAACAACACAATTCAGAAGGCCACCACCAGATACCAACATCCCAGTGGCATCAAAAAGGCTCTCCATCAAGAAGACTAATAACTACAGTGGCAAGTTAGAGTTAAACCATAGCTTCTTTCCCTCGCACCTATACAGAATTAAAGCATTCGAATCACCACGGTATGACTGTGAAGAAGATGTTGAATGTAACATTAACCATATGTTTTTCGGATTCGAGAAATACTAGAACAACATACAATCTTTATGAAAGCACTTTCACAAGAGGGCATCCAATCTACCGGTTAACATTAAACATTTACTGGCCTGTGAAAATATTCATATACATCGCCTAATTCTAGCATTTGTGAGAGATAATAACCTAAACGTTTAGAGTAGTTCAATTTTACTTTGTATGGCTGCATGACCGATAGGTTAAAAAAACAATAAATTTAAAAAATTCCATCCTCAAGTACTAACTTTGCTGGTGGAACCTCAAGTTGGCGTCTTATTCTCAGAAACTGCTTCAACGATAACATTTAAGTAGGCAATACGAGTGAAACAAAATCTTCTAACTTCCTTAGATGATCAAATTCTTGTTTCAAGGAGTGACAAGATATAACGTAAACTCTGTAAAAGACACTAACAAATTCGACGCAGATTAATGGCGCAGAGGGTTATTACAAGATTCAGGGACGGATATGGCGACAAATCAGTATGCCTAGAATAGACTGAAGGAGAAACAGTTCATAAAAGAAAACATAAAAGAAACAAGGAAGGTGAGTCAAGTAACAGGAAAAACTTAAGTCTGAAGGATTTGATGGCTGGGCGCAAGGCGAAAAAGGAAGCCGTAACGGTTCTTCGAAATGAGCATTAAAAGGTGATAGTGTTAGTAAACATCGAAAGAAAACTATAAATACCTGAAAAATTCCTATTCTGAGGCCGAGTTTGGGCTGGTGGTACAATGATACATAGAAAAAATGACCAAGGCAAAAGTGAAGCATGCAGTGGACGAATAAGCAGCAACTGAAGAGACCAACCTTGACCAGACGCCTGGCCCCCGTCGTGACCGCAGCTCCGTCGTTGACGACAGCAACGAGTTCCCGGTAGATGATATTCAGATTGCTGAGGTGAGGGTCGAAAGATGTGTTTTCATTGACGTTGGCCGCGGCGTACTGTATGCCCTTACCGGTGTTACTTATAGACATGGTGTAGGCCCTGACGGCGTTGGCCTCGTAGAAGTCTATGTCTCCCTGTATGAGTTGCAGGTAGGCGGCCACTGAACTCGTGATATTGGCCTTGAGAGAGGCGCCAAAGGCGCTGGAGTAGCCCTCCACTCCCAGGTCGGCAGCTGCTGAAGCGGCATCGGAGAACGTCGTAGCGAGGGGGGTCGAAATGGCGCCTGCAACAAGTGCGACAGGTGAATTAGCAGCGTGGCGGGATAGTCGCACGGCTTATAGGCCAGAAAGGCGAGCTTGATTCTGAAGCCCTGCCATACCAAGTCTTGGTGAAGTAAAGCAACTGGAGCTTCTGAAATGAAGTAAGTCACATCTTTCACCTGCACCATTCCAAAAATCAATAATTGAATATTGCAAAGGTATCCATTCTTTAGTATCATA
The DNA here is from genome assembly GCA_031002005.1 of Vandiemenella viatica. Lineage (NCBI taxonomy): Eukaryota > Metazoa > Arthropoda > Insecta > Orthoptera > Morabidae > Vandiemenella > Vandiemenella viatica. The sequence goes on from CM061920.1 coordinate 169,326,005, forward strand.
AACGAAGCCTGCCAAATATGTGTGTACTTTGTGATTTTGCTGACTATCAAAAACAACGTGTCTCAATCCATATGTATGTTCTTTACTTATCGATTCCTAAACCAGTTTCTTCGGAGTTGACGATAGATCGGTGTTCGACGAAGATAAAAATAACGTCGAACCCGACACCGGTAAAGCATTGGTAGTATCTTCGGGTTCTGCCTTTAAAGGAGAATGCCAATATTTCCTATCAGCATAAACACGAAAAACCGACTATCATATGCATTATCAGTTATGTCATCACAATTAGAAATCAGTATTATAGGCCCTTTCCACGTTATTGTCTAGAAAACTTTACATTGGTCGGAAAAAGGTGCTCCTTCAAACAAACGTTTAAGTTCCATATAATATTTTCGCCATCTATCATAATAAAATTGTTCAAATACAATAAGCCTTATGACGCTCGCCTAGGGTTTTAAACGCAAAATCAGACGGCGTAGGTTCAAATATAGCATTCTTATTACGACTATAATCCAACAAAATGTTCACTAAACTACTTTTACCTACACCTGAAAATCCCCACAAATACAACACTCTATTGAAACCATGTTTCAAACCATTGTTCCACCACGTAGCTATCTCGCCAGTCCAATTTGCGTAACTCAGATCCATAGGTCGGAACCTCACGAAGCATGTCTGTTTCGACCAAAAGGAAGCATGAATTGTAAACCTATATGACAAAAGGGTCGTCACACTCGAAACGTGGAATTCTTTCAGCCCATTTACGCAAATGTAAATGAAAAGATAGCATGCCCTCTGGAATATTAAATATGCAATTAACATCTTCTTTGATACAAGATTTCATAGATCAACAAGGCTGTAAATCAAATGACGGAAACATTGTCCGCAAGTAGGAATTCAAATCTGCAAGCATTACATCAATTAGAAAAACCTAATGAAGCAGTGGACATGCGAGTATCTCCGGTGTACGAAAGACCATTCCACAGATATCACATAAGACATCATTTCAACGAACATATTAAAAATATCCAAAAAGTCAATTCTAACCTCATCATAATAATCATCAATATGTATATTAGCAAAAAACATTCTACCTGGTTTACGCCTGGCACGTGGCTGAACACCAAGGCCAGGCTCGTCAGAGTCAAACACCCAAGTGGTAATGCCATCCCCGCCTTCCCCTCCTCCTCCCGTGACCTTGACCAGTAGGTCAAAACTCGTCACGACCAAGCGTCCTCCGATTACGTAACACGCTGCCTCTAAAAGAACTGGTGGATGGTCGTGGCGATGACATCACTGATTTAATAAACAAAGTACGACCTTCGCAGCGTAAAATATTACCCCAACCAACGTGACGAGGCCTTTGCCCTCTCTCAACAAAACAAGGATCTTGATTTAAATTTGAAACCAACTTCCTCTGACTGTTATAATAAGTGTGTTTATTCCGTAAGTAGTATGAAACAGAAAAAAAATATTGTACCATATAATAAACATTGCAGCTACGGCAGTTGTAAAACCTCTGTTAATTGATGGAACAGTATACAAAACTGTGTTATACAGAATATTATGTCCGTAGAAAAAGGCACAAAGAGTAACAATATCAGATTTACTAAACTATGAACAAAACAAAATATATGACATTTTAGTTTTTCCCGGCGTATTGTTGAAATAAATAACTCTCGGGTTTTCTGCCGGATAAATAAATCTATTTATCCGGCAGAAAACCCGTGAGTTATTTATTAAAACAAAATATGCTTGATATAAATTGGCCACTGGTCCTTATGACCTATTAATCGCCGAAGATACAACCAAGGGAGATCGTTTGATCTGTATTCATACATGAATTATACTATCACGTCCCTCTTCTTTGGTTATTCACAGCAGCGTGAAAGGCATGGGAATGGAAGGTGAATCTGAAAATAAAAATTGAGATGTTTGCAATGTTTTATTAGGAGATCTAGTTGCAAACTTGAATACAAATGTGGCAGTGTAGTAGAAATAAATATGTTTTACATTCAATACATCATTTTGATCTTTTTTCGAGTAATAACTGTCGTCAACAGGTCCAATAACAAACCTCCAATTGTCAGAACTTTCACAAGGTACCATTTAGTTAACAATTACTTGCATTGCTTTGGTTTCTATAGTAGATGATTTTACATATTTCTTACATTTAGTAAGTATTGTAAATTTATATTTCTTTCCATATCTGTGTGTAGTTTGAGGAAACATGTCATTAGATGCAACAGTTGAATTCAAAATATCCATACCTCTCCATTAACCAAGTAACAATCTTTCAGGTGGACAACCCTTTTGAGGTGAATCAGTGTTATGTTGTAATAGTCTGATTTTTGATATACATTATGCAACATATCAGAACAACAAGCTGCATTATCGCCAACACTACCATTACTACCATAAGACTGCGAATATTTATCAACGATTGTTTTAAGAATTGTTGAAGGTCTCGTTTTTTCATCTTTCTTCGAACCTTCCTTAGCAACAATAATAAAATTCTCAGAACAGACATCATATACTGTAATATGCACTCTAGACAAAATGAACCTTTCATAAACAGTTGACAATCCGTTCAATCTTTCACCTACACCATTCCAAAATCAAAAATTGAATATTGCAAAGGTATCCATTCTTTAGTATCATAACCGAAGCCTGCCAAATATGTGTGTACTTTGTGATTTTGTCGACTATCAAAAACAACGTGTCTCAATCCATATGTATGTTCCTTACTTATCCGATTCCTGAACCAGTTTCTTCGGAGTTGACGATAGAAGTAAATCCATTGTTAAAACATACAACTGACATAAAACGCTTCGAAACTGATAGGTACTTTAAAACTTCGCTAGAAAAAAAGAGTACCTTTCTACTCGAAAATAGGCCAGGTGACTCTTATTCTCAAAAATGTGTGTGGAAGAGATCCCGCTAACAACCCAATGGCATTCTGGAGCATACGATATATTCGACTAAAACGAAATTTTAGACATGTTTAGGGTTCTAATTAGGTACAGAGATGGAATAAAGTGTGTTTTTTTTTTGTTGACAATTTGGTCCGTCTATGTGTTTTGATGGAACCGATTAACAGAACAATTTATGAAGTTTTCATGAATATAGATACCGTATTAAGAGTAATGTAGTGTACTTTTCACGATGATGCATAGTTGGAAAGCTGAGAGATTAAGATAAAGTTGTCCGTTTATATTATTGTTCTATAGTGGCAATTTTATATCGTTTACTGTCAGTTAAAAGTCGCAGTCAAAAAAAATTTCTGGACCATATATAATTAACCCAATTGAATGTTTGTTGACCATCGATTAATTCTGTCAGATAAGTTTGCTAATAAATGTTGATTTTGTGTTTTACTCACAGGGGATGTGTTCATTGTGTTTTATTGCTAAAATCAAGCAATCATTAATCAAATCAACTGTCATTAACAAGTGCCTTTTGGCCGAAATTGGTGTGCAAGTCGTAGAATATACTTAGACGTGGCTGACAGATGACATGTGTTTCAAATTATAACTTGAACGAATACTCGTTGCTCCGAGGATCATTTGACATGTTTTAGTTCACTATAATAGTTGGTAATGTTTCGGTAATCCACTAAGTATGAAATACCACGAGCAATAGGTACCCTCACAACGTTCGTCCGAAATCAAGCTTCAACAATATTGTCCAAACTAATTCTTCTCTCCTATACATGATTTAATGCTCCGAATTGCGTTTGCTACTGGCTGAGAAACTTTCAAACCTCGGTTGTGATTATCCTTGAAGAATTCCAATTGAATGAAACGCCTGGTATAATCACATTTAAATAGAACGTTTTCTTGAAAAATCGTAGTAATTGGAAGATTTTCTGTTTAATGGTCTGTTTTTTGTGAAAGAAAATTTAAATACCTGATGACACAGTAGCAAATCACTGCGTATTCCATCTCTTTCGTTCCGTATAACGTCAAGTCTCAAACAATGAACTTTCACAACGTAATTCACATACAACAAACGACCTTTGCTTGTCGTACGTGTGAGAAATTAACAGCAGTCAAAGTTAAACTTAGCTCAGGTATTGTTTGAGTATTAAGAGAGAAAGCATCAGAGAAAACATTATGTTCTTACCAAGCGACGCTGCGCAGCAAGCGCTGGCTACCAGGAGACAGAAGGCGGTCTTCATGTTGTGACTACCAGGCGGCTACTCTGCCAATATATACCCCACACTACCAGGATGTGGTTACGTCAATCCACTAATCCTCCGTGAAATATCATAAACAGTACATCTGCTCTGTGTGATTAAATTATGGCTCTACAGATAAAAACTAGCGTCATTATGATTACAAGTCGTTGTCGTTTGATCTAAAAAGTTTCTTCAATAAGCTCCCAAAACATCTTAAATTTATATCAGGGGATAATATTAAATTCAAGAAATAACTGAATGAAGTTTTTAATTGAATGTTCCTTCAACTCCTTCAAATATTTTATTTCAAATGTATTCACATAATAATTGCCAATCTTTATACATAAAGATGAATGTATGTTTGTCTGTTTGTTGGTTTGTTTGTTTGTTTGTTAGTTTGTTTTGTTCTTCATACAAATCCACAGTTTTCATCCGATCTCGATGAAACTTTGCACACTTATCCTTTGAAACAAGGAGAAAAATACTGTCTACATTTGGTTAAAAAATTATCTGTATATATAACACATGTTGTGTCATAACTTCGAAATACGGCGATAGACAGACACGTTGGATATGGTCTTCTCCGTACGGTGTTTCCGTATAGTGGACTGGCAGCTTAGTGGTTAAAGCGCTTGCTTACGAACGTCGTGCTCTCTGGTTCAAATCTCCGTGGAGGCTAAGATTTAAAAAAATTGTTTTTCATCGTAAGAGTCACGCCTGGGCCGTAGGTTATTCGGATTGAATGTTAAACTGTAGATATTAGAAAGTTAGGGGTGCAATGCGAGGAAAATCGTAGGTAGGCTTGCAATGTTGTAGGTGTACACTTTTTTACGTTATACTGATCCCTCAGGTGTTGTTCGCAGTCAGTGTGTGAGTGTGAACCACAGTAATATTATTATAAATACGGAAGTAAGTCTCTGTCTTTTTGTTACGTTTTGACGACTAAATGGCTATATCGTTGTGATGCAGTTTTATAAATAAATCTGTATGAAGGGCACAGGATATTTTTTCCAGTATGATTAACAGTTGTAGTCACGAAAATTTGAGACCTTATCGAATGGTGACAGAAATATGTTGGAAATTGATTCTCTTCAAGAGACAGGTTCGACGGTACAATGATATAGTGTTAGCTTTCCTGTCATATTATTCCTACTCGATATTGTTTGGGACCAATCCTTCGTTAGCAACTTTCTATATTTAATTCTGGCAAAAAAATTCTTAATGCAAGCGTACGAAGTCGCGGGTACGGGCTAGTATCTTATATAAATGCAGTTGTTATTCTGTGATGTGCATCTTCTGGTGTATAAATCAAACTTACTACGAAGGTATTTTGCTGTAAATTAACTCCTTTCTGCACCCCACGCAGTCTCTGTTACTGGACTTTCTGAAGAAAGAGTGTTGTATGATATTCTGTTGTACGAGTTAAGAAGTTAATATTCTGATTATATCAGTTTGTTAGTATGGCTAAGGAGAGCACAATCCACTGAACACGAAAGCGTAGCAAACGATAAGAGACCCTTATTTTAGGATTTCTTTATCATTTGGAAGGTGCAGCGCCTTGTATATAAGATTTTCTCAATAGCGCTTCCATAACATAAACATTAGAAGAGCAAGGGTTTGAAAAAAATATATAGATTTAGTATGCGACTGAAGAAAATATTTCCTTCAGAAAATATTCACGCGTATCAAATGAAAGCTAGAAACAAGCTGGCTCTGATTATATTTGGATGCACTTCGTTTTACTATTTATGGAAGTTTTTGGCGAAAGCCATAAAAGAATCCTTTGCCTCTCTACTTTTTCGAAACTATTGACCCGAAAAAAATTATTATGATTTACAGTGATGTTTAGTATTCTAAAATATACAGGAAAACTGTATACATCCTTCTGTAGATTATGCTTTTCGTAAAATTACTAAATGATTGATTTAGTGATACGATACTTGAACAAAATAAAATGTATTATTCGATGGAGAATTTCATGAATTGGATAGTAAATATGTTTCGTATATACCTTTTCCGAAAATCTTCATAAAACGATACCAAACATGTTTCCTTTCTTCTATCTACTTTCTTATTTCGCTTGCTCGTCGACGTCTTTATCATTAGATGCAGGAGATGATTGGGGGTAAGGAACAGGGAGGAATTTGGCCATGACACTCGCCTGGAGTGATTTCGGAAACAATGGAAAACCGATAACTGGATATATGGATGGGAATTCGAACTCGCGTTCTTCCGAATGCGAGGCAATGGCGTTGCCGCTCATCCAGAACGCTCTCTTACTTATTTAGGATGATTTGAGGATTTTGAGGTGTTCTGTGTGACGTTAGGAATGAGGTTTCTTTATAACTGTATCGTAAATAAAAACTCACAGTTACCAATTACAACTAACACGAGAAAAACTCTTAGTATCGATGTTCTTTAATGTGTAGATTCCTTAATTCCTTACTAACCTTTTTATTTATCGCAGGTGGACGTTAATAAACTAACATTAAAGTTGGATAGTTGCTAAGCAGATTTTAATTAAGATCCCAAACTTTCTAGGCATATTCGAGGTTTCAGACCTTTGACAAAGTGTACAATCCTTCGCAATGATTTGTATTAAGGATGTTTTGCGCCTATGTGTCCAATTTATAAACAGTTTATGATTTCTCGGTCCGGTCCCGGTCACTAGCGTCATTAGATATACCGCAGATTTCCCCATATATTAAATTTGTGAAAACCACATCCAGACTGGTTTCTGTGGTTGTTGCGTGATGCCTGAACAAATAGAGTGAACAACGCGGCCAAATAACTATTTAAATATGTAGAGATTTGAAAGACAAGTTAACAAAATGTATAATTAGCTCCAATTAGAGATAGATGGTTACTGATGTTTTAAAGAGCACTTACTTTTTGGCTAATTCAAACTAGTATTCTGAGTGCGGAACCCACAGAGCTAGTTTTTTCTGCGTAGTTTCCAATTCTTCGCTCTTAACTACGTGAAGGTATTTCTTCTTTTACCTTATTAACTTATTCTTTACTAACACTTGTCTAGAAAATACTGGCCGTTAGCGTGACGTAATGTGACACATTCCATCTGCGAACACTTTCTTGAGCGGGTCTCTGGAGTGGTTCTTCTAGCCTCCCGAATTTTCGCGCTTATATATTCGTCATTGTCTGAACAACTGTTGCGACGTTTCCTATAAATTCGTTTTCTAGTCCCCTCAGATAGTCATTGGACAACACATTTCATCATTATTTCCCACCAATTGACCACATCCCCAAACCTTTAGGAACTTATCACTGCCAATCATTTGTGCACAATTTGTGTACAATTCATGCAAAATGTTTAACTGTATTAAAAATTGTAGGGTGGTAGTTTTTAATTTTTAAAAGTTGGGAGAAGTGTGTGAGATGTGCCAGAAGAGGATGTTGAGGCATTCACCTGGAATAATCTGCGGAAATCATGGAAAGCCGAAATCCTAATGGCTGGGCGGGGATTAGAACCCGCGTCCTCCCGAATACGAAGTCATGTGCCTGAATAAGTATTATCATTAGTGAACAGATATGCGCTGGGGGGATAGATTCCTTTAAAGATTATTCATTACTAATGATTTGTGAACTCTCATTAAAAAAAGTTGTGCTTTTTGTCAATAAACAGAATTGTTAAATAGCAAGATTTTATTCATGATTGTGTATTAATAACGTTTACCTTCACGCAGCTTCAGAAACTCAAGCAACAATTTATTTTCAGTGAATGGTAGTACAATCCCTGTGTAATAGAGTGGGTGTAACATTTTTATTCAAAGTGGACAGCCATATCGACGGGAACTGTAGTCGCACTGTCAATCTATGTGGCTCCGTGTTACAACATTCACACTATCCAATCATACAAGCAGAGGCGAGTGCCTGAGCACCCTACCTACCTATGCTATATCTGTACTGTTCGAACATTTTTTTTTATCTGTTTTGCGTCTCTTAACAGCGAGGTCTTTAGAGACGGGAAAGGATGGGGGCAAGGAATGGGACGGATTTCGGCCATGGCCTTTTGAAGGAAGCATACCGGCATTTGCCTGGAGGGATTTGGGAGATCATGGAAAACCCAATTCTGGATGCCCGGATGGGGATTCGAACCGCCGTCCTCCCGAATGCGAGGCCAGAACGCTAACCGTTACACCACCACGCTCGGTCTGTTCGAACAATTCTCGCGGACTGTACTGAATGTACTGCAGCTATGTGAAGAGTGTACTGGTCGGGGGCTAGCTATGGAGCCTTTGCTGCGCCGTAACAACAATAGGTTCTCAAGTTCAGAAACAAAGCTCAATTATTATTACTTGAATTACTAATGCAAGAAAATAAAAAATTTATAATTAACTTGATAGAAACATCTGCAATTTGAAAATATTAGGTACGGGATGGCTTTATGTGGCATGTATGTCACAACACCCTGACATCTTCTACCGATTACATCATATACAGAAACAACCATTATAATTGATATTTACAAAGACCTAGAGCCTTTGCAAAGCCTAAACACAAAAAAAAGACACATGGACCGGTGTTCAAAGTCTGTTGTTGATGTTGAAAGTGACGAAATGGTTAAGTACTTTCGTTTGGCGTTTTTCTTTTAATTTCTAATGGGTTTTACCTACAGTAGTAGCAAATGAAGAGTCACAGTGGGGATAAATAAAGCAGTTTTCTTCAAGTTTATCACTGTTGAGGCCACTTGAAACTATCCAGTGGTCTTCCTGAACAACCTCTCGATAAAACTTTATTTTGTGTATTTAATTATTTCGTGTTAAATCACAAATAAGAAATGTAAATTTTAAATACATGAGAAGTTATTTTCAGGAAACACAGTGATTAAGACTAAGTCTAAAGTACACACATTGTTCGGCAATTTGGAAAGAGTTATTACTGGAATTGAGAGGATAGTGTGCTCCATTCTGCCAGGTTATCATTGTTCCGCCAACACAGACAACCGACAAAACAGTTGGTATTTCCATTACCAGCTGGTGAGTTTCTGTTTTATGTTTTATTTTTCCGATTACATTTTAAGGCAGCATTTACAACCAATGCTGATCCGCTAAATTTTCTTTACTTGGTGAGAAAACTTGAGATGTCCCATTCTGTAGATCTCATTGTTTATCAGTAACAAGAAATGTTGTTGTTCGATTCAGTAGTTTTATTGCCATAATGTATTTAATTTACATAAGTTCGTTTGATTTGATTTGAATGCGGTTCTCGACCGACAAGGTTGTCATAAGGTATGTTTAATATTATTACTTGTCATAGAAAGGATAATGGTTGTAACCTAGTGGACAGGCTAGTGAGTAATAAAGAATGTACTTTATTGAGGTCTGGTTGACGTTCAAAAGAACAGACTTCCCTTGTTACCGAATGTTTTGGGTCATTAATTTACTGAAGTGATTGAGAGCTTGTCGAATATGGTGGGGTTTTGTTTAAAACAATGGACACTGTGACATTGTGAGCTCGCCTGTTTGGATGTTTGACGAATGAAAGGATTCTTTGAGAACCCCAATCATAAAGTGTTCCAGCGCTGAGCTGTCAGACATTTCGCAGACGTCGCTGGCAAAGAAACATTCATTAACAATAAACTGTTTGTCTGTCAGGATTGTAGCCAGTGAAAAGAACCAAAAGGAAACAGTCTTGTAATAAGTCGCGTTCCCAAGCGAGGCTGTGTGCACTTAGCGAGGGAGGGCTATTTTTCGGCGTGCGGAAGCCACGAGCCGGTTCGTCAAGCCACCTGCTGCGCCGTAGACAATAACAACAGGGACAGCCAACCTACAGACAATAGTGACCTGCCACTCGGATGTTCTGGTATGCTGTTACATGGAATGCTGCTCGGAGGTGGAGTGGAGACTTCTGGACTGTATGTCGTGGTGAGAGGAGGGACTGCGAGACCACCGCCATCCTCCGTGGGCCCGAGGTTCATTTCCCGTCGCCGGCAGTGAACAGTGCGCGGACACGGTATGTGCCTTTAAAAGTGAGACTTAGTGCAACATATCAAGAGCCCGGAAAATACCCCTGAGAAGCTACCCTGATTAGCTGGATACTTGTTTAAAATATTCAAATTTCACATGTCAAAGTTGGATGTCTTTTAATTTGTATAATAAATTCATGTCTTTTGTTACCCATCTTTCATATTCTTGTAACCCCTGAGGCATGTCATGTGCGAGGCTTAATATTGATATATTGATAGAGAAAGATAGAAAAGTTTCAATTGCTGACGCCATACAGGGTGTCTAAAAGGTAGAGCCACCCCACCTAAAGAGACTACTACATATGGCGCGCCAACCTGCGGCCCGATTTTTTTTTTGATATGTTGCAAACAAGTCGTAATAGTGAGTAGAACTCTCTGTGTTTTCAGCATTTTCCAGTGTGGCTGTAACAGCAGCAATCCAGCATGTACAATAATTATTTATGTCATGTGTAATGTTTGTATCTTGTAACAGCTAGGATTTGTAAGGGCGAAAGTGACGCTCGCCCATCCAGACTACACGAGGCCGTTTTTCCTGAATTGTGATGGCTCTGGGAGGGGTGTCGGGGCAGTTTTGCAGCAGCAAGCTGATGATGGACGTCTAAGGATAGTGGCGACGGCTAGCCGCACATTGCGAGGGCCGGAACGGAACTACCATACCACCGAGGTGGAAATGCTTGCTTTGGTGTTTGCAGTAACAAAGATCAGGCCGTACCTGGTCGGTAGCAAAACGTTTCTGAGGACGGATCACCAGGCGTTAACGTTCCTAATGAAGTCGAAGTTCACTTCGAGTCGGGTAACTCGATGGGCACTCCTATTACAGGAGTACGATATAGAAGTGTCGTACTGCAAGGGGGTGGATAACAAGATGGCGGACTGGTTAAGCCGTTATCCTAAGGATCTTATTCCCTCAATAGGCCATGCGGCAAGGGGACATGAGATTATGATCGCCGCTGCGAGAGTGATCGCTGGCGTCGACCCCGGCCAGTTCCGAAGTAAATTGATCCGTGAACAATGCAAGGACGAAGAAATAAGGAAAATAAGGCAGTTCATCGAGGACGAAAAAAACGGAGTAGATCAGCGGATCCGTAGCGTAGCCCTGATGTGCAAAATTCATGAGGGTGTGTGTTTCAGGCTGGACCAAGCCATGGAGAACTGGCTCGCGTGGCTGCCACGGACAATGACAGGAGAGGTGGTCCAGATGTACCACGAGCACTTCGGGCATCAAGGCACAGAAAGGACGATTAAAATGTTACGTCGAGAGTGGTATGTGACCGCTTTAAAAATGTCTGTAGCGAAGACGATTCGCGAATGCGATCTGTGCCAACGGGTCAAACATCCGAATAGATGTTACATAGGAGAGCTCAGTCCAATAACCCCGAGTGCACCAAATGAGTTGGTGTGCCTGGATTTTTTCGGCCCTCTTCCGCGGGGCAGATTTGGCCGACAATATATCTTAGTGGTTGTCGACGCATTTACCAAGCTGGTCCGCTTGTATGCTACTAATACCACGACGACGAGGCAATGCCTCCGGATCATTCTGGACAAGTACGTGCCGGAGTGTGGCCGTCCGAAACGCTTACTCAGTGATCACGCAACGATTTTCACGAGCAAGAGATGGCGGGATGCCATGTCAAGGGCAGGAATAAAAGCTATATTCAGCTCTATCAGAAACCCTCAGAGCAACATTGTAGAGAGGTATAATCGTCAGCTGGGAGCATATTTCCGGATGTTAGTCGGCGAGAATCACGCCGGCTGGGTGAAGCATTTACCCAGAATAGAAGGTTTTTTTAATCTCAGTATTCATTGCAGCACTGGGCACAAGCCGGTGGAACTCCATTTCGGTACGCCCGCGGACACGCTGGTGGACCAACTAGTGGGTTGTCCAGAACCTGTGGTGAGCACTGAACCAAGTGAGAGGTTGGCGCAAGCGAAGGAATTTCTGATGGAGAAGGCGAGGAAGCGGCAGGAGAGGGAGACGGGTAGAGAAGCCTATGTCTTCAATGCCGGTGATCTGGTATTGGTTCGTTGTGCACCTCAATCAGATGCTTTTAGGAAAAAAAATTGCCAAATTCTTCCACCTTTTCAAAGGGCCATTCTGTATAAAAAAATCTGTGGGCAGAAATGAGTATTTACTTGTAGACGGCAATGTTGAGGTGGGAATCTATAATGCTCGTAGCCTAAGGCAATACCATCATTCATAGATGTGGAGGCTGTTGGTGATTTTCTTCCAGCTTGATGCGGGGGATGTAGAGCATAGTGGTGATGGCGAGGTGATAATGCTGCCGTGAAGATGGTTTGGCGACGTTGTGGGAGTTTTGAAGTGACAGTAATCCCGATTATTCGTTTTGACTTTAATCGAATTGTCAATATGGGTAAGAAGTCCATGCACTATGACTTTTCAATGGTGATCCGCCAAAGAGCATGGGATTTGTTGTGGTTATGGCGATGTTGACTGGGTAGGGAGTTGTCCATGACAGCGTGTGGTCAGCGTTGACTCTCTGAATTTCTCGGAATAGGGGAACCAGCAGGTAGACTAATCCCCTAGTCTTTTGAGTGGAGCTGGAAGCCGGCAGGTGTGTGTCCTTGACTTTGTTCTGGGCGAATGAACGGGGTGAGATGACTGTTTGTGAAGAGGCAACTACCTACGCCAGTAACTCTTGATTGCAGTATTGTTATGAATAGTGTTCCGTTGTCAATGGATGAGTCGTGTTAGTAAATGCTGTTAGATTCGAGGTATGTGTACAAATGTTGTGATTGGTGCATCATCTGTCTTGAGATTAATTGTTTTCATAGCATGAGTTTTGTTATTTTACGCTTTAATATATATTAGAGGACATTGGTTGATGTTATTCCCCTCTAATCTGATGTAATTATATTGTAAGAAACTGGATCATTAAGTTTAGATTTTATGTGATTGAGTGGCACTGATTGATATTGCCACGTGTTTTTATCTGTAATTGTATTATGTGTGAAGGTGTATGTGAATTATTGAGGGGTATCTTTTATCCTGTATTGGGAGATTTATATTTTGGAAATTTTAAGATCATTGATATAACGATTCCTCAGAGCACCATGTTCTCAATTGATATTTTGGAATAGTATAACATGCATATATTATGGGTTAAGAACAATAGGTACTGAAAGACTTCAGCTGTGTAGAGGAAGAGTTGTGGAGGGACAACCTCACGTAAAAATTTTCATAGTTTCTTATTTTTGATGGACCTGTAACGCTTAAAGACATTCCATTGTGAATCTATAGTAAGCGCTTATCACACCATGATGAGTACTGTGAACCATTGTTTTTTTTGTGTTGTATATTTTTTTATGTTATGTGTATATGTATTATGTATAATGATAGATTAAGGCTGGACCCTACTGTTATGTGGATGGTGCACTTTGGATGGCTGATGCATTGGGGAGTTTTGCACACGAAGCGAGTTGTATTGTAAACATTTACTGTTTGGCGCCTTTGACGCGTCCTCGCATGACATTTCCGCAGGGGAATTTTGTTTGAAAATGGGCGAAGTTTATAAATATCTTATGAAATTGTAAGTTTGCAGGGTTTTATGGCTTTGTAAATCAAGGGTATTGCTATCAAGAGGGCAGGAACTGAACTGTGAACAAGTTGCAGAGAAGACTTTATAAGCAAATTTAAATTCCATGGAATTTAAATTTTGGTGGGTTGTTCGGCAAGCTGTAATAAGTCGCGTTCCCAAAGCGAGGCTGTGTGCACTTAGCGAGGGAGGGCTATTTTTCGGCGTGCGGAAGCCACGAGCCGGTTCGTCAAGCCACCTGCTGCGCCGTAGACAATAACAACAGGGACAGCCAACCTACAGACAATAGTGACCCGCCACTCGGATGTTCTGGTATGCTGTTACATGGAATGCTGCTCGGAGGTGGAGTGGAGAGACACTTCTGGACTGTATGTCGTGGTGAGAGGAGGGACTGCGAGACCACCGCCATCCTCCGTGGGCCCGAGGTTCATTTCCCGTCGCCGGCAGTGAACAGTGCGCGGACACGGTATGTGCCTTTAAAAGTGAGACTTAGTGCAACATATCAAGAGCCCGGAAAATACCCCTGAGAAGCTACCCTGATTAGCTGGATACTTGTTTAAAATATTCAAATTTCACATGTCAAAGTTGGATGTCTTTTAATTTGTATAATAAATTCATGTCTTTTGTTACCCATCTTTCATATTCTTGTAACCCCTGAGGCATGTCATGTGCGAGGCTTAATATTGATATATTGATAGAGAAAGATAGAAAAGTTTCAATTGCTGACGCCATACAGGGTGTCTAAAAGGTAGAGCCACCCCCACCTAAAGAGACTACTACAGTCTGGAGGGGATACCCTCCCAAGAAAGTGCCGGAGTTGGTGATACAGATCCCAGCCAATGGAATTCATTCCCACTGGTTGCTGATAAATTATTTTTTGTTATATGTTAGATCAATCGGGAGAGTGAAAAGGAACGAACTCCGCCCAAGGCGAGTCAACGAGGGAGGTACAATAGACGAAGACGGGACTCGATGTAAGACCGGCGTATGGACACTTGGTTTTCGGCGCGGCAAGACGAAGCAAGCATCATCGCTGGCAGAGTGCTGAAGGCCTCCTGGGACACCGGCAACGGCGCTGTTTGACATGAGAGACACCAGACGCTCTGCGGACCCTCGGCACAGCTGACGAGACTACCTGGGGCCTGCCGGAAACACGCCCGATCGGCTCGACACAGCTCTCCTCGCGGGTCACCGACACGACGCATCGCATGGCCTACGCTGCTCAACATTACGCCTGCAATCAGATTTCTTCCGTTTTTCTCTGTTCTTTACAAGACGCTATTTTGGCGCTCTCATTTAGAAACTGACGGATATCTCTGATCGTATTAAGCTGAATATCCTTAGCTCTTGAAGCCGTAGTTTCTTTGAGGTCTTCGACTCAGCCGTTGTTTGACCGTAACACACCTCGAGCTCTGGTGGGCTATCTTCTTCTGGGGCCAACCATTTGTGAGAAAACGTGCTTTCAG
The DNA here is from genome assembly GCA_031002005.1 of Vandiemenella viatica. Lineage (NCBI taxonomy): Eukaryota > Metazoa > Arthropoda > Insecta > Orthoptera > Morabidae > Vandiemenella > Vandiemenella viatica. Next base: position 169,341,188 of record CM061920.1, read on the forward strand.
TACAATTATATTGTTTAAATCTTTCTGTGGTGGCAACACTTGCAGTGCGCTGTTGGGCTACGACTGACGACTAGCTTCCATCTTGCAGTTCGTTGGAAGGGCTTCCCCATCTCAGCCGCATGTAACGCTTTATTGATGACCAGTGTAAGCCTGTGACCGTTTTTTTTGCGTATAGTCACTAGAATAGTTCCAGTCTTTAGAATGTACGATTATGACAGGTTGACCTGATTTGACCAAATATAAGCTTGACATGTGTTTCAGGGTGAATAAAATCTCTTGAGATTGAAGAACGCAGAGGATTTAATAGAGGTAGGTATTAAACATGAACACGGACGATAGCACAATCGTGTACTTGCTTAAATACAAATCTGACTAGTATTTGACCCTAACGTTCACTCTGCAAAATTAAAAAAATTCCTAGTTTATTTCGAAAGCATCACCTTGTATTTTATTGAGACTGGGCAAACACTCGTAATCATTGGTCATAGTCTGTAACTTCCAGAACATTCCATATTATTAAACAGTTGAGCAACTCAATGAATTGCCAGAGAAAGTTAGTTGATTCGGTAACATATTTGGTCTGATGTCCATTTAAAACAAGTACTGCGAATATGAACAAAGACCCTTAACGATATTGGTCAGTAAAATACTTAAAAACAAAACAAACCGTAATGCATAAAGTTGTTCAAGCAACAACATTAGTGAACCACGGGTAATTCAATTTTTTAAAGTTTTTTAAGTAGTTTTTATTAGCAAAATGTTACTGAAAAGCAGATCCACGTTTTTTTAAAACTATGAAACGCTACGAAAATCAAACTTAATGAATATATTATGGAAATTAATTTGGTAACAGTTGCTTAGATATTAAACTGTGGACATAACCACGAATTTCTTCTAATGGTATCTCTGGTCGCTGTTTTGCGAGCAAAGGCTGACACGTAACACCGTTCTCCAGCCAATAGCTATAGAGGTGAGTGTATGAGTGAGCTTAGGGAAATTATACAGTAGATTGGAACTGGACCGCTTCTCGAATGTTTGTGGTGCATCGGACCTGTTTTTCTTTCTGTCACCAGTCTCTAGACTCGTTTCATGAATTCTTTCTGTCTTGCATAAAACTCAACATACCACATTTACAACCTATGTCTCAGTTATCTGTTTCATACACTCTAATCTTTTGTCTTCCTGTACGAGTTTTTTTCCTTCAACTAGTATTATAGGTGCTCCTTGGGGAAGGAATTATTTACAGTTATCATTTAGTAATTGACGATTAGCAAATGAGATTGTAAATTTAAGACGGAATGCAAATATGAATTTAGCAAGAATTTTGATGCTATCAGGAGTACAAGAAAACAGTCACAATATAACATTTATTTAGCTTCAGTTTGCATTTATAATATAATATATTATGTCAAGGCGAATTTACCGTTAAAGTTAATACCTGGTAACATAGAATCACAAATCAGAGCCTAAAGGCACAATTAGCCGTTATAAACAAGCAATTTTCTTTGAAATTAAGCTCAAATAATTAATTCGTCAGAAAGAATGACAAGCAAAAGCAAACAAAAATTATGATGAGCTCAGACATGCTTACCAATGATGCTGTGACTTTACATTGAGGTTAACCTTGGGCGCCCCAAAAGGAACAAATATACCATTCGAAATTGTACGAGAATGTACCAACATAGTCTTGAAAAGCAAAGTGCTTTTTTAACAACTTGTACCGTTCTCGCAAATTATACTGTTAGCTCAGTGGGTTTAGTTAGAAAGTTAGAACGGAGACCTCTCATTTCGAGGATGCTTAAGGGTCGCTATCTGTTTCATGGAATGCACAAACACTGGACTTAGTGATGCAACACTTAACCATTAGCAGCTGCGTCTGAAGCCGGCAGTGATGAGAGGTCGCCCACGGAATGTGAGACGAGTGACTCACAAGTCAGCTGCAGTCAAGCTCAACCAGGTAATACTCATGTTAGCGTTACGGATGTCGCATCAGCATTCGGCTCAGAATGCAAGTTGCAATCAGTGGCAGCGATAGACTTCAACACCAGAAGCTATGTCGAGATTAGCGTCCCGCACCAGAGTGGAACGAAGGGAACAGTGTTCCGCAACAGAATCAAGCTCGTGGCACTTCCACCACTCAAGTAAACTTTGGTCCCACCTTTGCAGTCTCACAGATACATGTTGGACATAAAAATCCCAGAATTTCATTCATATGCTAACTGTGATAGGCTCGTGGACTAGGCATCCCGATGTTACGTGATACCGCTGACGTTTTCATTTGCCCGCGCTTATTTCACGGGTAGACCACGCCGTTCGGAATCGGTTCGGGGAACGTCGTGGGCGACGCTATGTTCGGGCTGCGGTGCAGTGACCGTGCTGTTGACCGCCACCCCGTGCGACCTCCATCAAGATTCCCGGATCTGCAGGTCCAGGTAAAACCACTCAACCCACTGCTTTGTTTAGTGTCAACATATTATCGCCGGTTTCCATATGTCATCGTGTCCTCAGCACCCTTAGCCAAGTCCGCACAATTCAATATTCGCGATACTAAATGTGTTATGTCTATATGCACTAATATAAATTGAATATTTATTTATTGGCATCACAGCCGTTCTTGCTTAGAATCTTGCGCATTTGTAAAGAGCTTATCAAAAGAAAAATATAATGGTCGCCCAAGTTTTATGAAAAAATATATCCTATTACTTTGTCAGTAATACAATAAAAAGCGCCATCAAATGTGGCAACAAGCGTCACGTTACAAACTTTTACCTCCACTAAAAAATTAACGAAATATCTTAAAATGTGAAACTCTTCCACAAACTTCTTTCCTCGCTATCATTTCCACAAACTTCTTTCCTCGCTATCATTTCCAAGACATGTTTGTTTCGTACTTTACTTGTCCACTTAATTTTGATCATTCTTCCATGGCACCACATTTCAACTGTTTCAATTTTCCTTCTTTTTGGTATTTCTACATTCCACGCTTCAATGCAATAAAGTACTGGGCTCCACACATACTGTATTAAAAATGATCTTTCGCAGTCCTAGATCAATATTTAAATTTAAATGACTTTTTTCCCTGGAAGTGTCTTTACACTATATATGATGATTCGTCCATCAGTCTTAATTTTATTTCTTATGTAACAAAATTCTTTTACTTCTCCTGTTAAATCTGATTTTCTTTATATGATCTTTTATTATTGCTTTCATTTTTGCCACATTTCTACGTCTTACTTTGGTTTATATTTAGTACAAATTCTTCTCAAATCATTTTCTTGATGTCATTCACTCATTTCTGAACATTCTGTCTGTTCCGCTAAAAGGACATTGTCAAAAGCATGCTGATTATTTCTCCTTGAATACTTACGTCGCATTCAAACTTTTGTAGTTTACTGATAAAATTCTTATTAAACCTGTAATGACAAATTGTCCGTAACTGCAAAATCTTAGTACTGACTTCATTATTACGATCCAATGTTTTTAGCTTTATCAGAAGCATGATCTTTGCTTTAATCCGAGCACCTACTTGAGAGATGAGACTTTTATCACTGTATAAATCCTTTTTTGTCTTAAAACCGAAATAAATTAGAATTAAACTCGTGATCCGTCGCAAGACTTATATCCCTGTGATAACATCGATTCTTGTGAGACATCATAAAACTGTCAGTCGTATCTCGATTGGCGTCAACGTATGCGCAGTAGAACGCATTGCACAAGGTGTACAAACATGCAGTGCTCAGTTGTTTTGAGAACTCGTAATCTTATCTTAATGTAATATAATACTGAAACTTTGACTTAAACTCTTATACATTTTTGTGTTTACGCTTGGATAACACGCTTCATTGTAGAGATGGTTAACTAGTTCGAACCCTTGTAGTGGTCATGGCTGGCAGTATAGGAGAGGTGGTAATGTTGGGAATGTAGTCAGGATTGTAGCTATGCGTCTACTATTCCTTGATAAAACAAAAGGAAAAATGCATATACTGGTAACTACCATTTCGTTGTTAGGACGTCCCCTCTGAGCACGTAGCTACCCTGTAAACAAAGCAGCAGTTTGCTTATTTTGTTGAAAATTAGCGGGAAACGTGCTTAAATCTTTCATGACGGGACCAAGTCTACAAAATGTTTAACGTATTTTTGCGTAGGCCACTCTGATGTAAGTTTTTACTTAATAGTAGCTTCGCGCATTATGCGTTGCAATGCCTATTTTTCTAAGTGACTAAACATTTGTAAAGCAGACACATTTACATGTATAAAATAAGTGATAAACAATGAGTTTTTATGCAAAAACCAAATTTTAAAACGTTTATTCTAGTAGCATGGGGCATACAACATTTTTAGTCCTTCCGTCTTCTGCTCGTAGGGTGGATATAAAAGTTCTGATGTTTTATCGCTTTAGATCGGAATGTCGTAAACATTCTGCATTACCATCCATTTTGGCCGATTTCCCAACAAAAAAAAAAACTGGCAGTCGGTTTGTAAATTTGTTTTAAGATGGATGAAGGGGAAGATTGGGTGCAGTTTCGTAAAACAAATATAAACATAATTTTAAACTTATTTTAAAGCATATGTGCGCGTTATGTCTTCGAGATCGGATAAAAACTGTAGATTTGTATGTCGCAAAAACTTTAAAATAGTTTTAAATTTTAAGTTCCAATTAGTTGGTCAGTAATTGTCAGATTCGAATCGGTCAAACGCCGTTTGACCGGAGATTTTATGGGCTTTCAGAACATCGATACCCACTTTGGCCGATTTCCCTACCATTACCAAGATATGTGCAAAATACTGAATGGTTTCGAGTGTAAATTTTCTTTAAGTAGGTTGATTGGGAGAGTGGGTAGATGTTTGTACACCTAAGGAGCACAGGATTTTTCTATTTGTTTTCAAATAAACGTGTGCAGTGTTAAGTCGACATGGGGAAGAAAGTGTGAATTTGTATAAAAAATTAAGTTGTGTAAAGGTGTTTGTTATTTTTTTATTTTTTTTTAAAAAAAGAAAAAAGTCCTTCTTTGTGCTTTACCACATTCTCACAAAATTTCAAGTCCATCGACCAACTACTGTTCCAGTTTTGCGAGCACAAACATGTGGAATCTGAATTTTTATATATAAATACTAGCTGGAACCCACGACTTCGTTCGTGATTGTAAAGAATTCATATTGACAGCTATAGACATCTAACCACCATAGTGCACGATGGGACACTCGATACTATTACCACACACAAATACCAGTCTTCTGCGCTATGTAGTTCCGGCAGCAAAGTAAAATTTACGGAAACACACAAGTCTTTGGATGAAATACGAAAATATTCATAATCAACCAATTTCAAACACCATATCTCACACACTCCCACAGTTACCGAATTTCGGCCAACGTTGTGATCGATGGGAGACTCTGTGTTACTACCACAAACAAACGCCAGTGATCTGCGATTGATAGTTTTCACTTAAAAGTGATACACCCTAACACATGCGTCTTTGGCAGAAATATGAAATTGCCACAGGTCGACCATTTTCATCCCCCATATCTTCCACACCCCCATAGCTACAGACATCTAACAATCATAGTGCACGACAACAGACACGATTCTACTACCACACATAAACACCAATGCTCTATGCTATGTAGTCGTGGCAGAAAAGTGAAATCTGCGGAGACACATGCCTTTCGTCGAAATACGAAAATATCCTTGGTCGGCCACTTACAACCACCATATCTACCACAGTACCACAGTTTCTGAAATTCGGCCGCTGTTGTGATCGAAAGGTGACTCTGTGTTACTACTACACACAAAGGCCAGTTATCTGTGATCTATAGTTTTCGCTGAAAAGTGATACACCATGTATGAAATTGCCACAGGTCGCCCACTTTCAACCCCCATATCTCCCACACCCCCATAGCTACCGACATCTAACAACCATAGTGCACGACAGGAAAGACGATTCTACTACCACACACAAACAACAAAGGTCTATGTTAAGTAGTTGTGGCAGGAAAGAGAAGTATACGGAGATACGAATTTTTGGTCGAAATATGAAAACGCCCTGCACTGACCAACTTCAATCATTATATCTTCCACATCCCCACAGCTATCGGCATTCGGCCAACGTTGTGCACGACAGGAAACTCCATGCTACTTCCACCTACAAACATCAGTGATCTGTGCTAGGTAGTGGTGGCTGAAAAGTGAAATATAGGAAAAAACACGTCTATTTTTATATATATATATAAGATTTTATCATGTTCACTAAACCAATCCTATGAAACAAATTTTAGCTAGTAATAAAAACGCTTTCTATATATAATTTTCTGAAATTATCCTCTAAAGCCGAATATTTAAATGCAATTCCAAGAAAGACATCATTCTTATATAAATTTTCTTAATTATACGACAGTAAGTGCATAAAATTGAACTTTCAGTTTCTGAGTACTGTACGTATACTTTGAAGACAGTTTTGAAGCTCCTGAATTCTGTTGAGCAGAAATCATTGTATTAAAAAAAAAAATATTCCCAACATAGTCGTATCAGTCTTGGGCATATTAGAACTGTCTGATTTAACACTGGAAATATTATTTGCTTCACGGATTTGTAACCAAAACTAAGTTATGGACTGACTTAAAACCTTAAATATACGACGCATAGAGTGAGGACAGGGTTGTCATGTCACGAGCTCTGATTGGTGTTTCACCCGACATGGCCAACAAGTGTAATCTTGCGTTTTTATTTTATTGGAAGTTATATTTTTTTACAATTATCAAACAAATAAATTTTGATTTTTGGTTTCCTTATGACTTATTCTATGATTGCCAATTAAAGTTTCAAAGTTTTCGTTTCAGTGACAAGTACCCTATTCCTAACATAAGTTCTGTTCCCAGATCAAAACACATTTTATGTATGGTTTATAGCTTTGCGGGCTATGCCGCGTCGTTTATTGGATTATCTACGCTTTCGGCTGTTATACTCCAGCCTTCGTCAGAGATACTGTTTATATTTATATTCATATAGCAACAGTCGCCAAGCATCGCAGAGGAAAAGGCCGCTATCTTCGTTGATGTTGTTGGAATTCCTTAAGATTTCTGCTGCCTCTTTCACACGTTGAGGCCACCACTGGTCTTCTCTCCACAGTAGCCTCGTGTCTTGAAATTTTATTTCATGCCCGGTGTTAATGGCATGGCGAACGACGGCAGCTTTGTCGCTGTTGTTGTATTTGTAGTGGCGGATATGTTCTTTAAGTCTCTCCGCCACTGTGCGACCTGTCTCGCCGATGTATACACTGCCACAGCTGCAGGGGATTTCATAAACACCCGTAAGCTGGTGTGGACGAAAGAGGCAGCAGAAATCTATGGAATTCCAACAACATCAAAGAAGATGGCGGCCTTTTCCTCTGCGATGCTTGGCGACTGTTGCTATGTGAACATAAATATAAACAGTATCTCTGAAGAAGGCTGGAGTATAACAGCCGAAAGCGTAGATAATCCAATAAACGACGCGGCATAGCCCGTAAAGCTATAAATCATGTACAAAGACGGCCACGGAAGTCTTATGAACATTTTATGTAGGCGGACAAGTAAAGTTCCTCCCAGTTATTTATTCGAATCTGTATACAGGTAGTAAATTTTTACAAGAAATGCCTAGTAATCATACCCGAAATTTCCAGTTGGCAAAAAAAGAAAAGTATTCCAAAATAAATTTTCAGTTGAAATACAATTCTGAAAACTCAGATTTAATGCTCAGTCCATTTATCTTCATTGCAGTTTACTATGATTTCCTGATTTCACTCCAGGTTAATGCAAACTGTAAATTTAAACAAACATCTCGCTGTAATTTTTTTAACCTCTGCTTCGCATTATAATTTTTAGCTCTGTCCATTGTATTTTTGTGCAGTTTCTTCCACAATAGAAAATTACTTTTTAGTATTCAATTATTTATTTGAAATTTACACTTCCTCTTACTGTTGGAAGAGCAAATAAAGTGAATTGAGTTTTTCATTTCAGTGCTTGGTAGCGGACAGTGGAACTAGTTCGGATGTCATCGGACTTGCCCAGGTTTCCGTGTTATGGAGTTGACGTCCAGCCTCCTTGTCGAACACATTTTATTAAAGAGGATGATTAACAACTTTATTGTGTCTTGTTTTTTGTTTGTTTTTTACAAAGAAAACCTGCAATGATGTAGGCCCCAGTGTGAAGAGAGATCCAGGTCAGGTTGCGACACGTGTCGCAGGGGCGGCGTCTTATCACGTGTTCCTGCGTCCGTCAGGGGAATGTCTTGGCGCATTACGGCTGAGCGATAACGACGCCCCCTAATTGGATGTTTATCTCGGCGGCCTCCCACAACACTCAGACGTCCTCGCCGCTTGTCTAATTAACACACTGTGCGGCGCCCTGCCCTGCTGCCCAGCGCTGCCGTCACTGCGGGACTCAGGACTAAAAGAACAAGCAGTATCCACCTTCTCGCAGAACTCTGCAATATGTAGGACATAGCGTGTGCTACGTTGGTTACTGGACACTCTTCCGCAGCTCCTTGGAAAATAGTTATAAGTAAAAATACAATCTCTTAACAACTGTTTTTCTTTTTATTGTTTATTCATACACTGTCAGTCTTGTTTCGCCCTTATGGAATTGGGCATCGTCAGCAAAAATTTTGGTAGAAACAGTTAGATGTTGGTAGGGAACAGCTCTATCTGCACTTTTGTGGAACCCAATCTGTTATTGTGGTTCAACATAGCTCCCATTATTCTTGTGGAGGTCACTATTTTTGAGAAGGTTGAACTTTTAACCTTGTTTTTATAACAAACAGATAGTACCTAAACTACATAAAATATGTTTAATGTTACTTGTAGTCCCTAAATTTTAGTAAACTATCGTTTGAGTTTTTTAAAATGGCATTTTGAGTCGTCGTTGATGAGATCATTAAAGTCGGTAAATGAGTGTTAGTAATGATCGGGAATAAAATCGGTCATCAAGGGACGTTGTACCAGCTTTTAAATCATCTGGTTGAAGGATTTCATATGACACACAGCCTGATGAAAGATGTGTGCAAATATTTCATCTTAACTGGCATTTGTTTTTACAGATGAAACCGGACACCGTCATTGATTTCATTTTTTTACTGGAACATTAGAGACATTCCAAAAAGGTGAAAGTACTTATGAGAGGATACTTAAAAGGTATAAGGTATCTTAATTTGGACACCTTATCATACAGTCAACGAGTAGCGTCATTCATCAGATCATTGTAATTTGCCAGCGTGGCTCAGTACGCTGAGGTGCCGCACAATATGCCGGGCCGTCCTCACTGCGGTATAAGGCGGCTTTAGGCAAACATCAAGGCGAATGTCGGAATGGTCTCCAGTCTCCTCTTCATAAACTATACATTTGAAAAACAAAAATACACTTATCACTCTGAGCATAGCTACACGTTTCACCGACATATGACAACTCTTCAATTCCCCCACAAAATCCCTGGCGTCAGCAAGAGCTTGCGGCTATAAAACCACACCTCCAAATTTGATCATGCCAACGAGGAGTAAAACTCATTGAAGCAGCAGAACCCTGAATTGTTGAGAAAAGTTAGTGAGGAAGAAGAAGAACAACCTTGACTTCTAGTCTCAGAGGATGTTTTCTGCTAATTGTTCATACTAAAACACACAGATAATTTGCGAACTCGTTTAATATGAACTGAACCCTATTTCTCAACTGAATCCTGAATTGGAAAGTTTCATCGCGCTTATCAGGTTAGCCGTTTCATTTCATGGAAACATTTCACTCTAGGATACGGTTTCGAAGATACAACTGCAAGAGATGAAGTGTGTCCGCATACCTATGTCGTGTTTTAATCAAATATTCTGCTTCTCCTTTCAAAGCAATGTGGGCCTGAGGAATCGAGCAGGCCTTTGTTGGTCAGACAGTGCGGTTCGTCTGTTGCTGGTGTTACGCTAGGTTCAACGCTCCCCGGGAGGAGATATTCCAATTTCCCAGCCGCCGCGCTGGCTGCAGCCTGCGATCAAAGGCCGCCTCAGAGATCCCGCGCAGTCATATTTCACTGCGCCTGGCGGGCGAGTTAGTTACGCCCTCCAGGGGACACATCTCGAATCACTTTGGGGAAATGCCGCACCGAATTCAGAATCCATCTCCTCAGCATTAGGTTTGCTCCGCTCCCCAACGCCACAAAATGTGAATCCTCAATACGAATGTTGGTGAGTTCTGTGTTCCTCGTGAAAGGTTAGCAATGTCCATTTAATAATCGCAAGTATTTTAAGACATTTCGTCCTACATGATTGGTGTGAAGACACGTGACTGAGGAACAGGATGTCATCAGTTTGAAATCTCGACAGCGACGGAATTTTTATGAGCCTCAGGCAAAGTTTTGCTTTTTAGTGTGAACCACGACGGGGTATTATGTGGTTCGGACTTCTTATTAAACTGTAGATCCCTTATACGTGGCTCGATTGGAGGCGGACAGCGCAGCGGATAAGGAGCTCTGTGACTACGTCACTGAGACCGCTGCAAAATACTATTACTACACTGAACCCTGTAGCGGTATGTGCCGGTGGGGAGGTAAGGGTGAAAACCTTTTACTTCTTTTTATAATTCAAAGAAACCCTACGCTGCTAATTTATTGGGTACTCATAATGGCGTACAGGCGAGGCTTGTTTATCGTTAACATTGACACATAGAAATATGATAAAAAGAACTATGCAAAGCCTCTTCTTACAATTGCCAACACATATTAACAAATAAACAAAGCATTAAAACACAACCACTTTTAAAATTAATCTTGAAACAAACTCCCAATGTTAATTGGCAAGCAAGAAAGCTTCACACTTGATTTTTTTAAATGAAAGTTCCCTTCACAATGATCGGGAACCATAAATAAAATACAGTATTGACATTAACTGTATCCGATCTCAAATGCCGGGCACCAGGATAATTTAAATTATCCACCAAGTGTGGCTTTAAGAAAGTCTGCCCCAGCTAGCTCAATATTTGGGGGTGCGAGAACTCCTAATCAATCAGTGGTCGTTACAGGGCTGTACTCATTGACCGAATAAAAGTACCACACTGCACTGTAGAAATACACCGTGACGGCGATGTATTTCCCGCGACGGCGGAATTACTATAGCCCCTTGGCTATAGCGGACAATGCACCACGTCCGTGCAAGCGTACTGGATGCGTGCACAGCGACCTCACTGTACAGGACACGCTTATTGACCCTCAGGTTCGATGCCAAGACGGAGCTATCTCCAGCTTCGGAATATCCGCTCCTTCCAGTCTGAAGGCTCGGAGTCCTCTCCAGCGTCCGCCGGAAAAAACCTCCTCTCGTCGTTCGTGGTTTACATACAGCAAAAATACACCGGCATTACAAAATGCAAAGGAAAGTCTCTCGTCGATTGGTCCTGCTATTTTCAAGCTCCTCCTACCGGCTGTGACGATAGGCGAACATTGTCTTTCTCGATTCGTGCGAACTCGGCATAGCCTCGGACTTATTCGTCACCTGTGACCTCCAAACTGCCCGTTCAGAGGCCTGGTGTTTGGATACGATCATTCACCCCAATGTACAGTTTCCCCGGAGCCAAGGGATTATACGCTTGAGAAAATGCGTGAGAAAGGGTAGCTGGTGTCCATTGTCCCTGGCAGCCGCCGGCCTGTCGCGACAATCTGGCGCGTCTAGCTCAGGTCCCACAAACACTGACAATCCTCTCCCTAAACTTCCTTTCTTATTCTTTTTATATATGAAAATATACAAAATATTATATATAAAAATATACGGAATGACCCATATTAGGTAGTTTTTTGTTTTTTGTTTTTTGCTTAATGGAATTCCAAATTTGGTTGGCTGAACAGGGATTCAAACCCGTTTCGTCCAGTACGTTAGCGCTTACGCACCACGCTCGGTTTGGCCGTATGCAAATGCTGTGAGCTTATGGTTTTTCACTTAAATAATCTGACTCGCGTGAATTTATATAACGAATTTAATTGTAATTACTAGTATCATCATCAGAATACTAACTAAATAACTGCATGAAAAATCACAGAAAAATAAATATTGACTTAAGTACACCAACTCATTATTAAGATTTTTTTAAACTGGCCTTCCGCTTTCTGATAAGGAGAAATCAATAATAAGATGAAGATAGTAGTATCTAAATGAAAAATGAGTAGCAGTTTATCACACACTGCTTATGATCCACCAAATACAAAACACTCAAACTCACTGAAACGTGAGTGATGTTTTACGCATCAATGGTTTCGCACTTAATGACTTAGGATTGCAATCCCGCAGCGTTTTCAATCCCGCGGAATTTTTGCGGGATTTCCACCAATACCGCGGGATCCAGCGGGATTGGTGGCAACAGTTTTTTAAGGCATATATTAAAAAAATAGTTATTTAAAGTGTTAATAAATCAAATAATAAACTTCTGTTAGTTAAATTATTAAATCTATTTTAATGTTAAATGATGAAAATGAACAGTTAACAATATTTTAATTAGCAAAATGGCATTAAATTTTTTTAGCATGTCTTAGGTACGTATCGACGTTTTACATTTTTTTTTTAAATCTAAACCAACTTTTAAATAAAAAATGGAAAATATTCAGTCTTAGGTCACAACAGGTGCCTTATAATACATCACATAAGTTTAAAAACATAGTATGCGTAATGGCCAAGTAGCAGAGGTTTTTTTTAAAAAAATCTTAACAAACGTTTCATAACACCGAGAGAAAGCATTCCATTTCACAAAGTGAAGCGAATATACTCTGTAAAGTTTAGACTTGGCTCATAACAACATCTGTCATTGCACAAGCACGAGACTTCGTCTATTTTTACAAGAATTGTTTTTGTGGGATACATTATTATGTCTCATGATTTCTTGATTGATCTTCTAGTTGATTCATTGATATTAAAAGAAACTACTCACCAAGACGTAAACGGTCAAGTATTTCAGTTTTACTTTAAATGGCGTAACGACTTTTTTAGAGTGGAATTTTTTTTTTTTTTTTTTTTAGTAAGAAAGAAGTGATTGCAGTGACGTCCTCACCAATTTATCGCCGGATTTCGTTGTAAAAACATGAAAATTCATAGGAGGAAGACAGCGGAGGCAGCCGTCAAAGTATGATATTTTTACAGCTCAATTTGGCGATATAGCCGTGAAGACTACATTATAACATTTTTTTTGCCTTTAGTCGAAAAAATAACAAGGAATTGAAAGGACACATGCTATTCGCTCAAAAATGATGTATTGTGGCGATTGACCAGATCATCCCGGGAGGGATTAATCGAAAACCAGAGCGGCACATGTAACGAGGTGGCTTTCGTCAAAGAACATGTGTTTCAAATGCATTTAGCGGCGACCAAACCAACAATAAGTCAAAGGATACACAATTTTATTTGATAGATACTACATAAATAGGTATGCGATGGTTAAAATTACGATAACATTAATTTCATATCAACGAATAATCTAATTTTCAGCCAAATACAGGAAGTTGTTCACTTTATCTACAAATACAGAAAATGTGAATAATGAAATAGTGAATAAAAAGCTTCAACTGTGTAGTTCAGATAACGTGTGGGACACATAAAAAATACTTATTACATAGTTATAAAATCGTACTAAATACGCAACATAACTCAGATGTGTACTCAAAACAAACTTAAATTTTAAAGACTGCGTAAAATTATATCTATTTACTTACGAATGAAGAAGGTTGACAAAAACATTTATTAACACGAGTTAAATTACAACTGCAAGGGTACAGGCAAGCAGTGCAATACATCCGATAGAGACCGAGTGGGACAGCGAGTCACGCAGACTGACACACGTTTTCGCCGCATTTTGCGGATTGCGGATCCGCTTAACTTAGTGCAGGATCCGCCAGACTGTCTAATGATGCGGGATTGCGGGATCCCGCTTTGCTTTCCCAAATCACTCCAGGCAAATGCTGGGATGCTTCCTTCAAAAGGCCATGGCCGAATTCCTTCCCATTTCTTGCCCCCCATCCTTTCCCGTCTCTATAGACCACGTTGTTAAGAGACGTTAAGCAGTTAAAAAAAAAAAAAAAAAAAAAACACTTTGCTGGATTGCAATTCCTATTAATGACATACATTCTGACGGATGGCTGGCGGTTCCTGGATCATCTGGACTCAGACAGAAGACCAACTGCAGAAAGTGATGATGTCACCACGATGGATCTAAGACTCGGATTATAGAATTAAAATGTAATCAGTTAGTATGCAATATAGGTATAAAGAAGACTCAGACAACACAGATCAGCGTTTCTCAACCTTTTTCACCCAAGGACTAGTAAGTTGTCGAAAATAATGCTGCCGGACCCTAACTTATATCGACCTAACAGTCCTACATATTTTATTGTACCATTATAAAGTAATAAATCCAAAAGCATGCTCTGAATTCCTACAAAATCACAGTTGTGAAAATTGAAATGGACTATTAAAAAATAATGACATATTGACCAAACTCTTTAACATTTAGTAACCATAGGAATAACAATTTTTCTATAGGCTGGATGCTATACTATATCACCAACCTACAAACACAAAATAAAATAAAGAACGCCAGGCCATACTACCTTTATTTTTGTTTACTTGACCACTGTTAAGTTACCAACCCTACCACCTAACGCGGTCCCTAAGGAAACGGTCATTTACTTAATACTTAGACGAGCAGCGATCTTTTTGACGCCAATCGGAAATGAATAGACTATTGTAAGAACAATGCTATCCTATCTTCATCCCGGAAATGTCAAACTTTTGCCTGATAATTGAAATATTCGTGGCTTTTAAAAAGTTGTGAATGCAGCAATTGAGTTTGCGAAAACCGTTCCGTATCATTTACATCTTCAGCTACCACAACTGAGTGTATTAAGTAGTTGCTCAAAATGCATTGATTTAAAACATGTCTCACCATGTCGACTTTATTTTCAGATGGTTTCCTAAACACACGAACATAATATGCCGCAGCCGCATCCTCGGGTTATCCAGTTCAATAAAGCTGGCCTAGAAAACTTTGTGTTCTTAATTTATACTTATACGCTTCCTTGGATATGGTGTAATTATATGTTCTGATAAAATAAACGCCTGGTCTTCCATAAAAACGGATTTATTTACAAAATTATTCCATAAAAACGTTCCGCATCGACTAAGCAATCTTAGTTAAAAGTTCAGGAGAAGGAAATAGTAATGTCTGTGTCACCATTTTATTGCGTAACGCACTACTAGCAAGAAACTTCCCATTGTTCCAGTATCAACAGTGATAAGTTTTTAATCCGCGTCCACTGCTTTCTTAATTTATACACTTATTACGTGATTTAAATTTCTTATTCAGATAGGTATAAACCAAAACTTCTTCATCATCATCTGTTTCTGCATCCCAACAAATGTTAATAATAACAGCAAATGTTCTCTTCGCATTGTCGGATGCACGTGATATGCGCTCCACTTGGAACCTGCGTCTTAATATGCGGGCCACCACGCTACGCGTGTCACACGCGCGCGTCGTGCCGCTCGTGTCACACGCGCTATGCGCGTCTCAATTTGAGCTCTGCCTTAACCACAGCGCCAAGCGACAGTGAGCAGGTGTGAGACGTGCCACCGAGTGTCACGTCCCCAACTTTCGCCGCTGTGTTTTTTAATCTGTAATTTACAACAACAAAAAAAAGCGGGCTGTGCTGTGTACCTCATCCGCGCTATACGCGTCTCAATTTGCGTTTTGCTTAAACGGCACGTTCGCTTAGGCTCTTCTGGGGTGGTCGATCGCAAGTGCCGCTTGCGTCGGTGGCGGTTTTTTTTTAACAAGTCAAAGGCAAGAGCACTTTGTTTAAAATATCGCATTGGTTCCGCATTTGACTCAGCGCGAGAGTGTACGAGCGCTGACATGAATTACAGTCTACGTAACAGTGGCCTCGCATTCGGGTGGTAAGAATCCCCGTCCGTCCACCCAGATTTGGGTTTTCCATGGTTTCCCCAAATCACTTCAAATATAAGTCGGGATGGTTCCTTTTAAAAAGTCCATGGCCGAATTCCTTCCCGTTCCTTGAACCCAGTCCTTTACCGCCTCTAATGACCTCGATGTCGAAGGGACGTAAAAACCATTAAAAAAATTGTACTTTGTTTTTCGGTAAACATGGTCACATGCTTTTCTTCATATTTCGAAGCGTTCACCTGCAGTAAAAAAAGCGATAAGTTCAATTAAAATCCGGGAGATTAATATCATGATTTTACAAAAGTAATTTTGATGAATTTTATACATTTATTCATTAATAGTGAGTCCTTACTTTCTTAAAAGAATGTATCTTTATGGAAATTAGCATTCTGACCCAATCGTTTGTAATGCGTTGTCTAGCATTCTCCCTGACTTCATATTTAAGTTGGATAAGTCTTTTTTTTTTTTAAGCTTGATGTTCTTCTGTTTATTTTACCGGCCTTTGCTCTCTTATTTCTGCCAAAGCATTCATTATAACTTTCGTCCTATCTGTATTGGAAACTCTTCTTAGTAATGTCTATTAGACTACTTCATTCCTTTCATCAAACTTTACACAGACATGAGAAATCAACTACTCCCCATAATTTCAAATACGAAGCTCTTTGGAACAATAATTGAAACAGTTATCTGCATGATCTATTCTTTACGAGGATTCCAGCTCATACAGTCTATTAGATCTCCATTAATGGGAATCTAATAACAAATATGAATCTTATATTTACAACTGTCTTGTTCAACTGCTGATGTGTGCTGCATACTGCAGCACAAAGTAATCAGCTTGTATCGAAATTCTTCTTCCTTCGACAGAGGAGTAAATCACATTTCCGTGCACGGCTCTGTAAGTAAACTAAATAGGATTCCAACAATTTTATATTCGCGGAGTTCACTAATTTACCCACAAAAATTTCTTTATGCTTATAGAACAGCAGATAGCAACAAACTATGCGTCACCACATTTCGATCGTTCTTTTTATCTCGAGGTCCTTGGAGTTATGTTCACTGTATCAATTCTATATTCAGAAAGAATCTGGCACCAAATATTGATTTTTCATCGTTAAGTCTCGTCTATGTACGTCCTCTTTAAAATTCTCTGTTTCTGATGCTATATTTTGACAACGTCATTTAAATTTAAGCCAAACCAGATTCTGTAGAAATGAGGACATAAATTGTTTTCAGGTCTGACCAAGAAACCAAAGTTATTCTAGTTCTTTTAAAAAATTATAACAAAAGTGATAGTCTTTCAGCATAATGATTTTTTTTAAATTAAATTTTGGATTAGTATTTTATGACAGTTAAAAGATATAAACAAAAGGGAAGTTCTTAAATACTTTGCAGGTAATTATATCAGCAATTATTTCACAAACTGTAATTTGTGAGCCACAGATATAAAGACACAAGAAATCAACGATATCACACAAGAAAGTTGTCATAAACAAAACAAAATAACAAATCAAAAAAAATTACTCAGTTAATGCTTGACATGCCAGACCCTAATCAAAATGATAGGCAAACGTAAAACGCAACTTTGAAAGAGTTCTTGCTACCGAGGATTCAACGAGCTGATCACGCTAGAAGAGTTACTGTTCACAACTACCTCCAGTATACGACCGTAAGAGGGAAGATATAATAAAGAAGTAAAAGGTGTCTGTAATATTAACACGTCGAAGAGAAACCGATACATCTTCCCCTGAGTAAATAGGTGGTGTTATTAGCTATTACGCCAACACAATTACCTGAAGGTTGTCTAAATTTATCAATTTTTTTTTTTTTTTACAGGTATCTTCTCGTTAAACATCACCTAACGCTCAAAGTACGGTTTTACGTACCACCAACCGTACGGAAATAGAAAAAGCAGTGAGTCACTCAAAGAGATATTTTACTCTACGACTCTTTAGCAATGAAATTACCGAAGGCAATAATGTCTTAGATGCTTGATGGGAGGTTATTTCATGACTTAGATGGGCTGTTAACAACCAAACCATAACTTAAATCAGGTAAAACGCAAAAAAGGGTAAAATAGGGGAAGAGGGAGACTGAAAGTAGGGAGGGATAAGTTACGCTCTGGCCTCGCATTCGGAAGGACGCGGGTTCAAATCCCCGTCCAATAAATCAGAGTTCGGTTTTCCACGGTTTCCCGTAATCATTCCAGGTGAATGCTGTTATGGTTCTTTTAAAAGGTCAATGGCCTATTTCCTCGCCCTTCCTTTCCCCAGGATCTTTCTCAAATAACCTCGACGTCTGAGAGGCGAATAGCCATAAGCAAAAAATTAAATAAAATAAGAGACAGCTGTCATTTCTGTCAGCTTTCGATTAAAAAGAATGGAAAAATGTAAACAAGAGTTTATACAAATATGCAAGTTAATTGTTATTAGTTGTTCTAATTAATTGATACGAGATATCATAATAAATAAATAGCATGCGTAGTAATTAATAACTCTGTAGGGATCAGCTTGATTTTACGTAAGGCATCTTATCTTACTGCATTCAATAATCAGAAACTGTAAAAGTAAAACCCTTAGAAATGTTTTGTGATCTAGCCATCCATTCTATGTTTGCATCTGTGATCTGCATATCAGAAATTCTTTCGCAAATGCCAACAAACAAAATACTAAGGTATAAAATAATCGAAAATAAGGATCTTAACTGAATTATTAAACTAAAAAAGGTAAATAGGTTAGTCGGATTATTATTAAGAAAATTATGGAGTTAACTAAAAATCTCCATGTGATGTCATTTACCAACAGCTGAAAGTTGTAAATTACATTTCATCAGCTTCTGTCAAGCTATGATTTATGTTAGTACACAGTATATATCAGTAACATGATTATCAAATCCAATAGTAATCAGAAAATTATTAATGTAAATGATAATTATGTTAATTTATAAAATAGCGAGTACTTATTGATATACTGCACTGTTCAACAACCATCCATAGCAAAATTATACTATCCAGGGTTGTTCTATACGCAAGTTACCTCGTGATACTATAAGACACCGTACAGTACTACACAGCACAGCAGTTCTTGTTCAGTCAGTAGGGATCAGCTTGCCAATACTACGCTGTATAATAATAAGACTACGGTAGACAAATGAAGCAGAAAAGAATTTATATATCAAATAAAGGTCGCTACATGTGTGAAGTTCTCGATACGCCTTTATGGCGCTTGTCGCATCTGTTGTGTGTTCCCTTCATAAGAGTAAACTTGCGCTGTGTACTCTTCGTTGAAATCCGAGACCTGTGGAGTGTGCCATCCATTAGCCGTGTACTGGCGGCTCTAAGTGCCCTGCGGGACGGTCGCTTTCAGGGGCACCAGGGCCCGCGTGTCCACTGAGTTTGACGTGATACCAAGTACACATAATTATCGAATTTACTTTACGTGAGATCAAGAAAAACGAGTCTGTTTCAAGTTCAACGCGTTTCGGAATCTGTATTTACTATGTTTTTATTTGTCTACTTCCACTTCATTTCAATGATTTATGTTGTGGAAAATATATTTGATAGCTAAATAAAGAAAACCTTGAAATCGTAATTGATAAACTGTTTCCAATTTTACCAACTGTGAATTTTGTAAATGAATAAGCCTCTCTTCATTAGTCTTTCTTGGTCACTTTGTCATTCCAAATGTGTCATACAGTATTTTTCAAACACTTCTTTTCATAACAGTTTCAACCCATAATCCACATATCCCACCAGCTAGCATAAGTTACTGTAATAACCATATATAACAATGAGCCATGATTTTTTTTGAAAGGCTGATCAGACAAAACAAGGAAAGGAAATACAGTAAAGGAAAAATATGTTAGTCACGAAACATTCACCTGAATGCATACATCTTATCACATTCAGTAGCCATAAAGGGACTAGCCACCTCGTTTTTTATAGTTACTAAACCCTTCGATATATTTTTAAGTATACCGACAAACTATCAGCGATGTCGTCACTGCAGAATACAGGAGACAAGAGTTCGAAGAGAGTCGTGTCCCACAAGCAATGCAGGAGACCTTGCCTGCCTACACAGACATCAATAGTAGCTGAAATAACAAGCAAACAAAAAAAAAAAAAAAAAATAGAGACGAGCTTCCGGAAATAACATTAGAATTACTGGATATCAGCAGCTATAACTGTCTGTCATTCTTATCTAAAAGCTAAATAGAAAACGATGCTTCGTATGTGGAGAAATGCAAATTAGTGCTATTATATGTTCAGAGTACCTAGGCACAATCATTATGATTCATCACCACTGTAAGATAAATTAAGCAGACAAACAGAAAGTTATAAAATTCTATTCTATCAACTATGTAGAATAACAAGAGTTTTAAAGTAATACAACAATCTTCTGAAACCTATAACACAATCCTAAATCCACGTTATCACCTAAATTCCAGTATTTACGATGGATATTTGGACGGTTTCGTATGCGGTCTGTCTGACGGAAACATTGAACCATAGTACATTATGAATATATAATCAATTACTGACAATGCTCCTGTGAAAGAAAGCCTAGAGATAATAAATAAAAATCTCAGAAAGCAAAATCAAATCCTAGACTCACCCATTGATGAGGTCATATATCGTATATTCTTCCACTTCTCAAATCACAAAACTGCTTCAAATTTAACAATTAATATTACACACAACATGATTTTTTACCAATGGGATCTCCTAATTTCAAGTATAATGGCAAATATATTCATGAACTATATGTAAAATATCTGGATGTTGTGGATCATTTTCCTCGATTGCTGATAATATTAATAAATAAATTACGCCAAAGCAATTGACTTTTTTGTATTTATTGGTCTCCCTAACGCGTTTCACTTCTTTTGCAGAAGCATCTTCAGTGGGTTTTTATATTTTGTGCTCTAATGTAGAATGGAGCTAAAAGAAATACAATAGACCACAAAATATAAAAACCCGCTGAAGATGCTTCTGCAAAAGAAGTTAAATGCATACGGGAGACCAATAAATACAAAAAAGTCATTTGCTTTTGCGTAATTTATTTATTAATATATGGAAAATATGTTATTCGACACACACAAAAACAAGGGATACAACATTTTATGCTGTTTCCATTATCTGTCTATTCAAATGCACCACCACAGAGAATACATTACTTTTTTTAGTCATCAGCCTCTTGATGCAATCCTCCATCCCATGGGGTGAGAGCAAATGCACATTTAGGGTCTGTAGGCCCCTAGGCTATTCCTGTGGTGCGGGCCCTTTAGGATCGGTTGGCCCCTAGACTATAAATGTAGTGCGAGCCCCCATATATATATATATATATATATTATTTATTATTAAATTAATAAATATTTTAATGCAAAATATTGGATAATGTAATGATAGTAAAAATATACGAGGATAAATTACTGAAGAAACGAAAGTTCGAAACGTGCTTTCTGTATCGGTTCTGAGACAAGTGAACGAGGTTAGCAACTGATGCTCGCACGTTAAATTTTTTGACGGATGATCGATAGATAAATTGATGTCTATTGTAGTTGTGTTATTGCACCAAACACCCTTAACAAAAACCAGCAGAATTACAAACTCAAAAGTTTTAATAAAGTATTGAGATAAAACAATTTATAAAATATGATTAAAGCCACCAAAGCACGCACTAGATAAGGATTAAAAACACAAGGTTGATTATTCACACACGCATGTCAACAGGAATACAGCGCTCTACTAATCAGGGCCTCCACACCAAGCGATCGACATTTCTGAATGTTTAAATAATGTTTTAAAATAAATAAAAACAACAAATTAAATAAAAACGAATTGAAAAACAGGATTAATATTGAATTCTAAATACACCTATCTCATTTATAAACGAATGTAATGTTTTTATTCGTACTTACTTTCAAATAAAACATAAAAACTTGGACCTCCCACCGTTGCACGCTGTTTACATCATATACAAAATGAATTTATCTTACCTAACCTTCCCGACATGAAGGCTAGGGAATTTTAGTTCGTATTTCAGTGACTTCAGTCGACATTCATACGTCCCTACCACAATATACCGCAGCCTTATGTTACAAGGGTTATAAGTCGTCATAGTTAAGCCGCAAAGTTGTTACTTTCCGGTACAGGTGAGCTCAAATGTTATTTTACACCCGTCCTTCAAAGGATTGAACTTCGCATGCGCGATCATTGTTTTCGATTTTCAAGAGGATTTCAGGACTTTCGTTGCGAAAAGCGTTAGGAAATAGGTTACTCTTTCCCTGCACATGTTCGATTTTTAAAAAAGTTTTTTTCCGTGCATATGTTGCCGGCCCCTAGATTACAGCATAGGTAGCCTATGCCTAAATGCAGCCCTGGTTCAGGGTTTGGAATAAGTTGCCAGAAAAATTATGAATAATTTATCACTAACGTTGAAGAATTTAAAGCTGAAATTTGGCAAACGTAGGTGGGTGCAGGAAAAGGGGGAAAATGGGTGTGTAGGGAAATTGCCCACCGGAGCGTGCGCTCCAATGCAATTAATATTAATGTTTTTAAAAAAATAAATCAACAAGAATATATACATTTTCGAAATGCGCAAGGCTCAGAGTGGGGAAAAAAATTAGACAAACACAAAAACAAAACAGTACCTCAAAATATATACAATATACCGGCTGAAATAAGAACAAACAGAACAGTGTAGTGCAGCAGCAGTGCGATAACAATTGCAGTGACAGTGGTTCTAAGATACAAAATAACTACCTGCAGTGTTGACGTCGGGAGTAGATTATAGAAACAACCATATGGAAAAACAAGGAAAACTTAAGTAATTCAATTTTATTCCATAATTTAGTTCTGTAAAAAAAAAAAAAAAAAAAAAAAAATGTAATAATAAAATAAATGGTTCGAATCCCCGTCCGGGCATCCAGATTTGGGTTTTCCATGGTTTCCCCAAATCACTCCAGGCGAATGCCGGGATGCTTCCTTCAAAAAGGCCCATGGCCGAATTCCTTCCCATTCCTTGCCCCCATCCTTTCCCGTCTCTAAAGACCACGTTGTTAAAAAGGGACGTTAAACTGTTACAAAAAAAAAAAAAAAAAAAAAAAAAAAATAAATGATGATATAAAACATATTTAACAGGCAAACAAACCACCGAAGGTGCTTCAAAAAATTTGCTGAAATGCATTCCGTGACTATATGAATGAACAACAAATGAAATCAATTGCGTTGGCAGTCATTATATATTTAAACTAGCATTTGCCCGCTGTTTCACGCGCGCGTGCCTTGCCAGGTGTAGAAATTATTTACCGATTTTATTCTCTTATCAGACATTAACGTGGAAAGGCATGAACTGTTAATGTATTCTGAATAGTTTCGTTTGCTTCGGTTAATACTTTAGGTTCGGTTTTCATACTGATGTCAGAGAGTTGTTTTATTCATATTTTAACGTGATGCAATTGATTCAATAGTAGAAAAGGTTCCTGAAAAATTGACAGTAGTAATTCGTGGTTGTAATTAATGTGCGAAGTATAAACATTTTTTGTTTAGAAAGGCTTTCACGGTTCAAACGACATTCTTTCTTCCGTGCGCTTTCAGAAGCTATGGATTTAGCGTATAGAACCCGGTTATAGGTCAATCGCTTTTCTCGGTGCAGGTTACTTTCATTTGCTCTAGCTATTTCATCTCGTTCTCTTTGACGTTGCAGACGATGTTGTCGGTCTATTTCACTCTCATTTAGCCGATTTCGGCGACATCGTTTAGCTGCAGAAGTTGACCCCGACAGATTAGATCTCTTTCGCAAGGGCATATCATAAACTTTTATACTTACCAAATCACAGCACTAACAATTAAAAACGTTTTCACAGCTGCAATTATCACTATGCGTGAACTTTGGCTGCCAGTATATAGATGAGCATAAACTTTGTTACAATATAAAATATCTGTGGTAGTAATAAATAATATTATTTCTGAAAGCAATATTTAACTCAGCTAAAACACAATATTTTTAAATGCTGATATGGAGGATTCCACGTTAATCGTGGTACCGAAAATTTAAATGGATATATAACAGTTGTAACGTCAAGAAAGCTGATATTACAATCATTATGTGTAATTTTTTTTGACGATTTTATGTGTAAACTTTGCCTGGGATTATATAGCTAGGTATAAGCTTGTTAAGGATGTATCTGTGGATATAATGAAAAATATTGTTTCCATGATAATTAACTAAAAAAAGTTTATTTTTAAATGTGGATACCGAGGATTGCAACATAACCGCGGTGTCATAAATTTATGTAAATATAGCAGTAATCTACGACTTAGTCCTCTTGGAAGTGTGCTGAAATATAAAAATTCGTTACGAATAATCACAGCATCTCAA
>CM061920.1:169366509-169436678 GCA_031002005.1 Vandiemenella viatica
AGACAGAGTACTGTATTTATGATACTAATGTATGTAGATCAGTGAATTAAGTCTCAGAAAGTCCGTAAGTCCACCTTAGCAGGGGATATAAAATGGTTTCGTGGTTGCCTTTTGAAACTAATTATGTCTTCTCTGCTATTTTAGTCGAAGTGTCGCAATCAATTCACTACAGAGAGGTCATATTTATGCAAACTTAGAAGTCACGGAAATGTACTACAAATAAACCGGTTTTATGACAGTGCCCGGGTGGCGGAAATGTCATCCCAGTACTTGGCATTCGTCGCCAGAGCACTCTGACTGATATATATTCCACGTAGCTTAATCTTAAAGCCACATTACGGGAACTATTACATATTTACGAGTTGCGGGCTTTGCTTCTCGGCGCTGATATATATCTGGGGACGCGTAATCCGAGCCGTTTAAAGTTACCACTGTAGGATCGCCGATCAGTTTATACTCCGCCATCCATCTCGATCCGCGAGCCGACGGGAAGAGAAAAACTGCCGTGGATTATACACACTGGAGCTCCGCAGAGAGAGTAATTGATCCCGCAAGAGATCAATACGCCATAAAGCAGGAAGGAAGAAAATTCGAAGAGAAAAGCTGGGTGGTCGGTGCGCTCTCTTCCGCGCGTCTGTTTCATGAATAAATCAGAGTTGCAGCAGGAACGCCTCTCGTCCCGACGAGAAATAAATGGACGGAAAAAGCGAGATTGTTCCCAGCATTTATAACGGGGCTGCTGCCGCGCCGCTGGCAAGCTCCGGGTACTCTGTCGGGCGGGCTGCGTTCCTGCAGGCTCAGGGCAGCGCCCGTCATTCTGCAAACCACTTTCCTTATACACTTAATTAATATTGTTTCGAAAGATTTTGATAAACTTTGTCTATTCTTAACTGGAAGTTGTGACTCGTTTACATCAATTGCAGAAAATAATGCACTGAAGTGCCAACAGTCAGATGATGAATTTTGAAACTTTATTGTAATATAAGATTACTCTCAATGCGATTGGATTTTTTTCGTCGTTTGCTTTACCGAAGGCTTTTCACATTTTTCATAGAAGCATCTTCAGTAGTTTTTCAAGTTAATGTATGTGCATATTACTATACTGTTACGGTATTATTTTGTACGTTTAAAGTTATGGAATAAATTGTATTCTACTAAAAATTTTCCATTTGCATTGGTTTATATCTATACTTCTATCGCCATCAGTGCGAGAAGCAATCACTGATGCCGGGAATAAAATGTTGATAGGAAATACATCAAAAATGTAAGTACAAAATGTAATTCCTTAAACATGACATGTACAGACATTTAACGGGAAAAAACACTGAAGATGATTTTGTCAAAGAAGTGAAACGCTTCGGTAAACAAATAATGAAATGTAAAAGTCGTTTGCATTGGAAATATTGTTTGATGATAAATTTATAATTTTCTCTCATTCTTCGTCTCCGATATTTTGAATGTATTTTTATTTCTACGAATAATTGTAACAAATTCTCTATTACCTGTCGAATTGACAGAGACTCCGACGTTGGAACTAAATAAGCCATGAAACTATCTAATGCTTCTGTCAGGAAAAAAAAAGACAAATATTTGGTAACGTTTTGAGTTCTAATAGGGTTCGTACTTTACTGTCAGATAAATAATAAATATGAAACGATATATGTTAAGTATTTTGTTAATATACAAGGTTGATGGTTTCATCATAAGAGGATTAATAATTAAGCTCGCTAGCTTATAAGCCAGATTGGGATATGATCTTAGCGTGGAGTATGATAGCGAGATTATAGCGAAAACCAACAGTGAATCGAGTATTAGAAGGGACAAATGTTTTAATTTAGTACGTATTCAAAAGGAAAAGGATCTGTGAATGATTCCTGCAATCTTGATATAAGTGTTATACAGTGGAAAATGTAAGACGAGTTATTTAATGTGAAGTAGATTCAAAACGATTACTATTTTAATCAGCACAGCGGAATTTATCGTTCACAATTTTTGGTAAAATCAAAGATGCAACACGGGCTATAATATATAAAATTATTATATCATAGGATCGGCATATGAAGAACGAGTCTAATTGAAGGACTTTCCTTCACAACCTGTTCTGAAAAATCTTGTTTAATACCAAATAGAACTTGGTAAACATATTTTTACTGACAATTTTCAATGTTTGAACTCAAATTATTTGTGAAATGAATTTATAATTTAGATATCACAATTTTTTTCCTCGGTATTTCTGAGTATTTCGACGAGTGTATACAGCTGATACTATGTTGTTAAATGCTGAGTTTTTCATTTAGTTTTATTTTTGTGATTTGTGTAGAGGTTGAGAGAACGGATAGAGTTTTGATCATTTATTTCCTGTCTGCCGAAAGATATTTTAGGGACAGGAAAATTTTAAGACACCTCAGATGGACGAATCACGTTCGACAGCGTCGTATACCTTCTCCAAACGGGGGTTGGTGGTTGAGCGGTTTCGTTCTGGCCTCGCATTTAGGAGGACGTGCGTTAGAATCAGCTTCCGACCATGCAGATTTGGATTTTGCTTGATTTCCCCAAAGCACTCCAGGCGAAAGCCGGGATGGTCCTTTCAAAAAGAACGTGGCCGAATTCCTTCCCGTTCCTTGTCCTACTTTTTTGCCGCTCTAATGACCTCAACGTCAACGAGGTGTAAAATCAGAAGCAAACTAAAAAAAATGTCTCCTCCAAAAACTCTCGGCGAAATGGTTTTGGATTTAATTCATGCGTTTGTTACACAACCTCTTGTTCTTTTTGAAGGGAATTGAGCTGCAACGGCAAAGTCAAGAATCCTAAAATCTTTTTCCATCACGGAATTCGAACCAGTTAAAAACTCTTCTAGCGCCAAACAACTTGGCCTACAGGCGAAGAGTTTACGGTTTCTACCAGATATATATATATATAGAGAGAGAGAGAGAGAGAGAGAGATTGACAGACATGATCAGAAGACGTATATTACAATTCTATGGACATTTACAGCGAATGAACAGTACTAGGCTCAAAAAGAGGATATTTGATATGGTAAATGATTCGCTCAGAAAAACCAATTGGTTTCAAGAAATAGAAGAGGACATGAATCATGCAGGAATCGGCAATGACACGGGAAAGGGGTCAATTCAGGAACAAATTGTGAACACAAAATTTAAAATACTGAAAAAAAACAGGAACAAAATGGACAGAACAAAGGAAACAGGAACACAGTGAAATTATGAAGCGGTTTTGGGAAAAGAAGAGGAAAAAGAAATATAAACAAAAACTGTATAATCATGAATAATTTGAGTTTAAACACTTTCCTCAAGAGCAATAATGATTATATATATATATATATATATATATATATATAATATATATATATATATATATATATATATATATAATGATTAATTGACTTTCGGGTTTTGCCGCGTTGTTTATTTCATTACCTAAGCTTTCGGCTGCTATCCTCCAGCCTTCGTCAGAGATACTGTATATATATGTATATACCAGGTGGTTATAATTAAACTTTCCCTATTTAACACGTTATAACACGGAAACTAATTACTATACGAGTATCAAACCTGGTAGCATTAATGTCCAGAGTATGGGGTGCATGATTTCCATACGTCACAGCGCAGCCGTCCAGTTCCGACTATGGCCACCAGGTGCCGCGATCAGTCATCGTGATTCATAGTCTGACACACCTGAACGAATTAACAGCCAATCGTTTCCAAATGCTTCGACGGCACTATCACCTGACCTCACACCCTGTGATTTCTGGTTGTGGGGCTACCTGAAGGACAGGGCTTACCACACATGTGCTGACTCAAGCGCAGCATATCAACAGAGGTAGCCAGCATACCTACGGACATGTTTCGTTCTGCTGTGCAGAATACAATCCTGTGCTTTCAGACTCTTCTAGACACTTATGGGCGCCTTGTTGAGCCCCTTTTGTAGCAGTAATGGTACGGTATGTAATGGTATGATGTACAGTTGCAGCACATTAAAAGTGTTTCAATTGAATTGATTCTGCATTATTTCTCTTCCCCATGTCTTTGGTATTAATTTTACCAAGTTTGGTACTCGTATGGTAATTAGTTTCTGTGTTATAACGTGTTAAATAAGGAAAGTTTAATTATAACCACCCGGTATCTATATCTTTATATATAAAGATGAATGTATGTTTGTTTGTTGGTTTGTTTGTTCTTCATACAAATCCACAGTTTTCATCCGATCTCGATGAAACTTTGCACACTTATCCTTTGAAACAAGGAGAAAAATACTGTCTACATTTGGTTGAAAAATTATCTGTATAAATAACACATGTTGTCTCATAACTTCGAAATACGGCGATAGACAGACACGTTGGATGTGGACGTCTCCACCGTGTTTCCGTGTAGTGACTGGCAGCTCAGTGGCAGTTCGCATCGAGCCGCCGTCGTGTACGGTTGCTCGATACTTCCTCAAGCGAGGTTCAGTGAGTGTATCAGTGATAGCTTTGCTTGTGCGTTAAGATAGTGAAAATGGAATCGACGATACGTAAGAATACACTGAAATTCGCGTTCGACGCAAAGGAGACAAGACCACGTGCTTATGACTTCCACGAATGGCTGTACGAAAAATTCAACCTAACAGACACGGACGTATATGGAATCCAAATGGACTTCTTGACCTATGCTGTATACGTAAAATGACAAATGACAACTTGTGCAATTCGATCGTAGAGAAAACTGGAGGAAAAGCCGACTACCAGAACCCAGATGGAACCGTAAGTACCGTATATATAAGCCATGCAGGGCTGGGGCTACGATCAGTAAGAGTATTCAATGTACCATTTGAAATTAGTAATGCTAGTGTAACGGCAGCAATCCGGAACTATGGTGACATAATAACGACGACGGACGAAAAATGGAGTTCTAAGTTCAGATTCCAAGCAAACAATGGAATACGGTGCGTGAAAATTGATCTAAAAAAACATATTCCTTCCTATATAACAATACAGGGTTTTAAAGCATTAATCATATATGAAGGACAGCCGCGCACATGCTCAATCTGCAATGAACCAGGACATCTAAGATCTGAATGTACAAAACGACGCCCAGTGCAACTTCCAAGACACAAATTGGCAACAACTGCTGCTAATATAACAGAAAATGCAACACTCACAGTGATCAATAAGGAAGACAACACGACATATGCAGAAGTCACGGCACAACAAGACAATGGTGTAAACACACATCGCGTAATAACATCAGGAAGTGAGAAGCACACGGAAATGATGGACAACGCGGAATACACGGCGATGGACGTCGAGGAGAACCCGGAACAGCCCAACGGGAAACAGGAAAAAAGATCTGAAGAACTCGAACAAGAAGAAGAGGAAAAGGAAAGAAGAACCTGAACAGAAAGAACAACAACAAAAAATTGAAGAGGAGAGTATCACAGACAATATCCAGAGGTAGAAATATATACAAACAAAACCACAAGTCACCAGGCAGAAGAAGAGCAAGAAATAAAACAACCTAATGAGATGCACACGGTGGCAACCAATAACAAAGCTGAAGAAGAAATCTGGGAGAAAAGAATAACGAGACAATCTATCAGAAGTGTAAATAAGGATGGCCCCAATAGTACAAGTCAAAACGCAGCCAAAAAACGCCGAGCCCTCGGCGAACGAAATGAAACCAACGCTAAACCAGTTAAAAGAATAGCAGAGAAAGTTGAAAGAATGACAAATCCAGCCAAACTAATACAAGAAGAAGACGAAACAA
This sequence comes from Vandiemenella viatica, assembly GCA_031002005.1. NCBI lineage: Eukaryota > Metazoa > Arthropoda > Insecta > Orthoptera > Morabidae > Vandiemenella > Vandiemenella viatica. The sequence continues at coordinate 169,372,272 of CM061920.1, forward strand.
CGAAAGCGAGAATGGAAAAACAAGAAACACCGAAATACGCCTACTATCAAAAGAAAGGGGAAGAAGAAGAAGTACAAAAACCAAGTGGTACAGAAAGCTGGTACGATGAAGTAATGAAAGGCTCTGATGAAACGGACAGTAAACAATGACATCCAATCAAAGTTACAGCATCGCAACGATAAACACGAACCGAATCATTACGCCTTTCAAAATAAAATGTCTAGCAGATTACATAAAACAAAACAGCATAGACATAGCAATGTTGCAGGAAGTAACCCTTATGGAATTAAATATACCTGGCTACGACGGAATAGTAAACTACTCCAAAGAAACAAATACAGGAACAGCTTTCATGATCAGAGAAGGAATTGAGGCAAAAGATACAGAAAGACTAACAAACGGTAGGGGCATTGCAATCACAATAAACAACACCCGATAATCAATATATATGCTCCATCAGGCAATAATAACAGAGCCCTAAGATCCCAATTTTTCAAAACAGAGCTCCCTTACCTGCTGCGTAACACCAACAGCGCAATAATTATGGGAGGTGACTTCAACTGCGTACTAAACGAAAAAGACCAAACGCCAAATTTCAATGGGTGCCGGGAGATGGCAAACCTCATTCAAGGAATGGACTTACACGACTCATGGGAATGCATTCATGGAAACAAAATAGCGTATACATACATTTCAAGTGTCTCAGCAAGTCGACTGGACCGAATCTACGTAACAGATACTCTCCGCACCAAAACAACAAGTGCAAACATCCTCCCCTGAGCTTCTCGGATCACAGCAGTATGCAATGCACTGTCAAATGCAGAGACAACCTGTTAATAGAGGCAAAGGTTACTGGAAATGTAATATCTCCATGCTAGAAGACCCGGCGCTGGATGAAGAAATAAAAAAAGTTTGGGCTGAATGTCTAAAAAATTGCAAAAATTATAAAAACTCGCTGACATGGTGGGTCGAACATGTAAAACCGAAACTAAAACGGACCCTAATCTCTTATGGAACTGAAAAGAACTATTGGTTAAAGAACACAATAGAATATTACTACAGATGCATCAGAGAATTATATCTAAATCCCACATAACTGTCAACACAAGCACAAAAATTAAAAAATACAAAGCAAAGATCTTATCACTACAAAACAAACAAGTCAATAAACTCTTGATAACATCAAAACCGGCAGACATTGCTTCAAAAGAAACTGCAGCCTTATATCACCTAATACGAAGCACAAAAGGGAGGAAAAAAACATTAATTACCAACATAATTAAGGAAAATGGTGAACGCATTCAGAACGGAAGAGATATAGTTAAAGAAATTACAGAACATTACAAAAAAATCTTTCAGTCAACAACCACCAACAAGGAGGCCATCACGAGGTTATTATCTAACTCAAGAAACAAAGCAAGTGCACAAGATGCTGCCACCTAACAAGGATTTTTGATCATGATGAAATTCAAATATCGATTAATAAAGCAGCAAGAGGAAAATCCCCAGGGCCGGATGGACTACCCATTGAATTCTACATGCGACATTGGCCAATGCTACGTAATAAGTTCTCAGAGGTCCTTAACAATATATGGACCGAGGCAAACCTACCCTCCGCCTTTACAGAAGGTATCATAGTACTTGTACCCAAGGGAAACCAAATCAAACGTATCGATGAAATACGGCCAATAACGTTGCTAAATACGGACTTCAAAATACTAACAAGAATCCTCAAAACAAGACTGGAACCCCTTTTGGAGAAAATCCTGGGATCACACCACGCCAGTGCCATACCAGGACGTAGCATCCTGAATACCGTATGCGAATATCGCGACATCATCAGCATAACCGCAGAAAAACGCACACCAGCAGCACTGCTATTTCTTGACTTTGAAAAAGCATTTGATCGAATTGATCACAATTACCTGTTAGAAGTCATGCATCAAAAAGGCTTAGGCACCCCTTTCGTTGATGTAATAAAGAAGATCATTACAAATACACACTCGAAGCTCCTCATAAACGGACACCTGTCAGCGCCTATCAAGATACAAAGATCGGTAAGGCAAGGATGCCCACTATCAATGATTCTATAGCAATCGCAACCGATCCACTCCTCGCGAAATGTCACCAAAACTTAACAGGCATAAATCTGAACGGGTACAAATTTACTTGTAGAGCATATGCTGACGATATTTGCATAGCCCAAACTTCAACGGAAGACATCGAAACAACGCGGGAAATCATCATTACATTCATGGATGCAACAGGAGCCAAACTCAACCTAAAGAAAACAGCACTACTACCAATAAGTAAGGGGGTGATCCAAGCACCAACAAACACCTGGTATGAGCAAGTACAGGAACACAAGACATTAGGGATTACTTTTCAGAAGAATATTGTCAAAACAATAACCAAAAACTGGCGCATAACATTAAATAAAATCAGGGCAGTCATAAATATCCATAGTGATAGGGACTTAGATACAATACAGAAGGCTAAAATTGTACAAGTGTCTATATTGAGCAAAATGGTTTACATCGCCCAAGTCCTACCTATACCCGATTCAATAGCAGATCGGATACAGAATCTGCTAGGATGGTATGCAAGCAGGGGTAAAATCTTTAAAGTATCATTCAAAACAATGACCTTACCTTTAAATAAAGGAGGGATAGGTATGATCAGTGTACGTGAAAGATGCTGTGCTTTATTCGTTAAAAGAACCATAACGACAGCGATGAATGACCCAAATGGTCCAACAAATATTCTAATAAACCAAACCAAACCAGTATCTGATGAAATACCATTCAATATGGCAGAAATAAAGTACACCCTCCCGCATATGAGAAAATTCCACCTCGAAACAATCTATGCAAGAACCAAAGGATACACATTGCATAACAAGACAACCAAAGAAATTTACAAAATAATAAATGCATCATGTCACAAAAAAAAATCGAAGGTAAAAATCCACAGTTCACCTGGCGCAACATCTGGAAAAATATAACTAATAAAACCCTAAGCTCTAAAACACAATCACTGTGGTACGACGTGGTAAACGAAAACATCCCAACCAACAGAAGACTTTATGAAATACATTTATCACCGACTGACAGATGCACAAAATGCGGAAATACTGACTCACTGAAGCACAGAATAACATGTGACGAAAACCAGAGAATATGGACTTGGGCCAGGAGAAGAATAGCCTTCCTAGACAGAACTTCCCCTCTAACAGTGAGTATCCAGGAAATATTGAAACCAGACAAATCGAGATATCCCGAAACGAAACATAATACTGTACAGTGGATACTAGGCAACACTTAGCTTACATCCTAAAAACCGAGAAGACTACCTATTACGAGTATATAGCTCACATGAATATTTTATATTACGAAACAATCAAAATCAAAACTATAAAAAAGATTTTGCACGAATGCTCGATATAATAATGACGGAAACTTTTCCGTGACAATAATCAAACCAGACAAAACTACTCATACAACCCTCAAAGAACAAAATAAAGGCTCACTGAATAAAAGAAAATAAGATAACGTGAACTGCGCCAAATGAATCAACTAAAAGGCAAACAAAACCATTGTACCTACCTCAGAACAACAGGAAGGATCAAGAAACACAAGAATAGCCACACATAGAAAGCCGGAATTTTAAAAGTTAATGTAATAAAACCAAATAAATGACGATAATTCCAAACAAACACAACGCAAAGGACCTGAAAATGTCCAAGAAGGTGATAATACTACTGATAAATACACTATAAAAAAAGGTGAAAGAACACCCTAAGAATGAATAACAAAGGTATAGAGCCAGGCAAAGAGCCAATTTACTGGCGAGCGAAAGGTAGGGCTGAAGGGGAGGAAGGAGGCCCAAAAAAAAAAAAAAAAAAAAAAAAAATGGCTAAAGCTTGCTTACGAACGTCGTGGTCTCCGGTTCAAATCTCCGTGGAGGCTAAGATTTTTAAAAATTGTTTTTCATAAGAGTCAGGCCTGGGCCGTAGGTTATTCGGATTGAATGTTAAACTGTAGATATTAGAAAGTTAGGGGTGCAATGCGAGGCAAATCGTAGGTAGTCTTGCAATTTGTAGGTGTACACTTTTTTACGTTATAATGATCCCTCAGGTGTTGTTCGCAGTCAGTGTGTGAGTGTGAACCACAGTAATATAATAAATACGGAAGTAAGTCTCTGTCTTTTTGTTACGTTTTGACGACTAAATGGCTATATCGTTGTGATGGAATTTTATAAGGAAAGCTGTATGAAGGGCACAGGATATTTTTTCCAGTATGATTAACAGTTGTAGTCACGAAATTTTGAGATCTTATCGAATAGTGACAGAAATATGTTGGAAATTGATTCTCTTCAAGAGGCAGGTTCGACGGTACAATGATATAGTGATAGCTTTCCTGTCATATTATGCCGACTCGATATTGTTTGGGACCAATCCTTCGTTACCAACAACTTTCTATATTAATTCTGGCAAAAAAATTCTTAATCCACGCGTACGAAAGACGCGGTACTTCGCTCTCTACTCTGGCTGACCAACGAGATACCACTACCAACACAGAATCCAGAAAACTAGTACCAACTTAAATTGAAGCATATCAAATATTAAATACAGTACTTCGAACGGAATCACCGGACAAACTTAATAAATGGAATTACATACATTTTAACACAGCTACAATATACATGGCAGAGTGAGTTACATGGAAGCAAGTACACCGCTGACCTGTTGGCGATACTCGTTGAGGACTGTGGGCAGCGTGTCGATGGTGGCGTCGATGCCTGCGTCCACCAGGCTGACTAGCCAGTCGCGCAGGGTGACCAGGTCCTCGCGCAGGATGTCCGCCAGCTGCACGTAGGCCTGCTCAGGAGTCCACTGACCACTGGGCGCCCGCCGCCTCCGCGCCACACTCTGTCACACACAGTACTGGCTGTAGTAAGCTCACACCACGAGGAGTGATTTGGTTAGCTGCTGGGACATCTGTTACGGATGATTGGGCACCTGAAGCCACTCAGCAATATATCGGGAGGCGATGGTTAACAGAATAACTGGGCACCAGGACCGTGACGTTATGGTTGAGCGTAGAACCTATATAATAATTTACAGACTCGCATAGTCTAATTAAATAATAAAAACAATAATTGAGAATAGCAAACTTATCAAAACGATAAAGGACCTTAGCGAATCATGTGCTAACGAACGATATTGGACACACAAAAAGCCACCCATATACGTAACCACCTTCTCAAAAAATGAAGCAATACCAGAGATATGTGTATACAATTAGCAAACTACCTTCCTTGAAATTAAACTATGAGACAATTACTGTGAACCTTTCGGTCCATTTTGACGCGCCATTTAGTGGAACTGCTGAAATTAACAAACAATTAGTCACGAGGTGTCCGGCACATTGCCCTCAGGCTATTCAAATCTATACGGAGGGAGCTAAAGCAGGCAGTGCAGTAGGCTGTGCCTGTGCTATTCCGAAGGAAAAGGTTTCGAGAATGTATAAGCTTCGAGAGGACGCCTCAAATTATACACCAGATATGCTGGCCATTTCAAAAGCTTAGGAATACGGATTACGGTCGTCTGAAAGGACCATTCTAATATTAACGGACTCCAAATCATACCTGCAAGAAATCTTCGCTTTCAAAAATAACAATAGAAATAGTTTTTGATAGTGAAAATCATAGAGACGTGCAGCCAAATCACCAACCTATACAAAGAAGTTATATTTATATGGATAAAAACACATGTTGGTACACCAGGAAATGAAGAGGCAGACCATCTAGCAAAGAATGCTGTGAGAAGGTGTGAGGAAGAGACAAACATACCAGGTCAAGATCTTTAAGAAAGAGTGCACGGAAGAGTGGAACAGAGAATAATCTGAAACACAATTCACAAGGCCACCACTATGCTTGCATCCACCCCCAGATACCGACATCCCAGTGGCATCAAAAAGGCTCCCCATCAAGAACGCTAATAACTACAGTAGCAGCTTAAAGTTAAACCATAGCTTCTTTCCCTCGCACCTATACAGAATTAAAGCTCTCGAGTCACCACGGTATGACTGTGAAGAAGATGTTGAATGTAACATCAACCACATGTTTTTCGGATTCGAGAAATACTAAAGCAACATTACAATCTTTATGAAAGCACTTTCACAAGAGGGCATCCACTACCGGTTAACTTGAAACATTTACTGGCCTGTGAAAATATTCATATACATCGCCTAATTCTAGCATTTGTGAGAAATAATAACCTAAACGTTTAGAGTAGTTCAATTTTACTTTGTATGACTGCATGACCGATAGGTTTAAAAAAAAAAAAAAAAAAAAAAAAAAAAAAAAAAAAAAAAAAAAAAAAAATAAAAAAATCCTTCCTCAAGTACTAACTTTGCTGGTGGAACCTCAAGTTGGCGTCTTATTCTCAGAAACTGCTTCAATGATAACATTTAAGTAGGCAATACGACTGAAACAAAATCTTCTAACTTCCTTAGCAAGTATCTTTGGCACAAGATGATCATCAAATTCTTGTTTCAAGTAGTGACAAGATATAAAGTAAACTCTGTTAAAGACACTATCAAATTCGACGCAGATTAATGGCGCAGAGGGTTATTACAAGATTCAGGGACGGATATGGCGACAAATCAGTATGCTTAGAATAGACTGAAGGACAAACAGTTCATAAAAGAAAACATAAAACAAACAAGGAAGGTGGAGTCAAGTGACAGGAAAAACTTAATTCCGAAGGATTTGATGGCTGGGCGCAAGGCGGAAAAGGAAGCAGTAACGGTTCTTCGAAATGAACATTAAAAGGTGAAAGTGTTAGTAAATATCGAAAGAAAACTAGAAATATCTGAAAATTCCGATTCTGAGGCCGAGCTTGGGCTGGTGGTACAGTGATACAGAGAAAAAATGACCAAGGAAAAAGTGAAGCATGCAGTGGACGAATAAGCAGCAACTGAAGAGACCAACCTTGACCAGACGCCTGGCCCCCGTCGCGGCAGCAGCTCCGTCGTTGACGACAGCAACGAGTTCACTGTAGATGATATTCAGATTGCTGAGGTGAGGGTTGAAAGATGTGTTTTCATTGACGTTGGCCGCGGCGTACTCTATGCCCTTAGCGGTGTTACTTATAGACATGGTGTAGGCCCTGACGGCGTTGGCCTCGTAGAAGTCTATGTCTCCCTGTATCAGCTGCAGGTAGGCGGCCACTGAACTCGTGATATTCGCCTTGAGAGAGGCGCCAAAGGCGCTGGAGTAGCCCTCCACTCCCAGGTCGGCAGCTGCTGAAGCGGCATCGGAGAACGTCGTAGCGAGGGGGGTCGAAATGGCGCCTGCAACAAGTGCAACAGGTGAATTAGCAGCGTGACGGGATAGTCGCACGGCTTATAGACCAGAAAGGCGAGATTGATTCTGAAGCCCTGCCATACCAAGTCTCGGTGAAGTAGGTAATGTAACTGGAGCTTCTGAAATGAAGTAAGTTACATCTTTCACCTGCACCATTCCAAAAATCAAAAATTGAATATTGCAAAAGTATCCATTCTTTAGTATCGTAACCGAAGCCTGCCAAATATGTGTGTACTTTGTGATTTTGCTGACTATCAAAAACAACAAGTCTCAATTCATATGTATGTTCGTTACTTATCCGATTCCTAAACCAGTTTCTTCGGTGTCCGACGACGATAAAAATAACGTCGAACCCGACACCGGTAAATAATTGGTAGTATCTTTGGGTTCTACCTTTAAAGGAGAAAGCCAATATGTCCTATCAGCATAAACACGAAAAGCCGACTATCATATGCATTATCAGTTATGTCATCACAATTAGAAATCAGTATTATAGGCCCTTTCCACGTTATTGTCTAGAAAACTTTACATTGGTCGGAAAAAGGTGCTCCTTCAAACAAACGTTTAAGTTCCATATAATATTTTCGCCATCTATCATAATAAAATTGTTCAAATACAATAAGACCGTGGTATTACCCTGATGTGCCACTGTGCCAAGATATATGAGAAAGTTTTGGAAAGCCGAATAAGAAGAGCGGTTGAAAGGCAGCTAAGGGAAGAACAGTATGGATTTAGACCAGGAAGGTCAACTATCGATCTTATATTTGCAATAAGACAGCTACAAGAACGGCACTACGAGTATGGGAAAGATCTTGTGATGGCCTTTCTGGACATTGAAAAGGCATATGACAGCCTCAGCCGAAACAAAGTGTGGGAAGGACTGAGAAAAAAGTCAGTAAAAATGGAGATAGTGCAAAGAGTGAAGGATATGTATGAGGGTAGTAAGAGCTGTGTCAAAGTGGGAACGGATAAGACTGGATGGTTCCATTTGAAAAATGGACTAAAACAAGGAAGTGCCCTATCACCCCTCTTATTTATTGTAGCTATGGATGAAATATTGAAGAAGGTGGTGCAGAGCATTGGGGAAGGAAAAATGAAAGCAATGGTATTTGCAGACGACCTATTAGTTTGGGGAGAGGATGAAAGAGAGGTGCAGGATCAGCTGGATGTGTGGGAGAGAGTAGTTGCTGATTATGGTATGAAGTTCTCTGCGAGAAAAAAGTGAAGTGGTGATAACAACAAGAAAGAAGAACAGGACGGACATAGGCATATCACTTAGAGGGGAGCAACTAAATAGAGTGGAATGTTTTAAATATTTGGGAAGCTGTATTGAAGAAAATGGAGGAAACAGGATGGAAATAAACGAAAGAGGAAGATGTGCAGATGGATTTTTTAAAAGTATTAGGAGCCTGGTATGGAGTAGGGATGTCCCACAAAAGAGTAAGGAGGCAATATATAAAACATATTTTGTACCAATTTTAACATATGGAGCAGAAACATGGGTGATGAAGGAGAGAGACAAAGGGAGGGTACAATCGGTGGAAATGAAATTTCAGAGGAGTAGAGTGGGAGTAACAAGAAGAGACAGAATAAGGAATGAGCGAATCAGGGAGATGATAAAGGAAGAACCGCTACAACAAAGAATTGAAAAATCTAGGCTACAGTGGTACGGGCATGTAAAGAGAATGGGAGAGGAGAGGCTACCAAGGAAGATGCTGGACATGGAGCTGAAAGGGAAGAGACCTAGAGGAAGACCGAGGGACAGATGGATGAAAGGTGTTAAGAAATGTGTGGAGGAAAGAGGAGGAAATTGGGCGTCGGTGGAAGAAGAGAGATGGTGGTTAGACAGGAAGCGCTGGCGAGGCTTTTGTTCCCAGCAGACCTGGCCAGTGGCTGGAAGCTGTCCTAGATGATGATGATGATGATGATGATGAAATACAATAAGCCTTTTGACGCTCGCGTAGGGTTTTAAACGCAAAATCAGACGGCGTAGGTTCAAATATAGCATTCTTATTACGACTATAATCCAACAAAATGTTCACTAAACTACTTTTACCTACACCTGAAAATCCCCACAAATACAACACTCTATTGAAACCATGTTTTGTTTCAAACCATCGTTCCACCACGTAGCTATCTCGCCAGTCCAATTTGCGTAACTCAGATCCATAGGTCGAAACTTCACGAAGCATGTATGTTTCGACCAAAAGGAAGCATGATATTCAGCAATAAACCTATATGAAAAGGGTCGTCACACTCGAAATGTGGAATTCTTTCAGCCCATTTACGAAAATGTAAATGAAAAGATAGCATGCCCTCTGGAATATTAAATATGCAATTAACATCTTCTTTGATACAAGATTTCATAGATCAACAAGGCTGTAAATCAAATGACGGAAACATTGTCCGCACGTAGGAATTCAAATCTGCAAGCATTACATCAATTAGAAAAACCTAATGAAGCAGTGGACATGCGAGTATCTCCGGTGTACGAAAGACCATTCCACAGATATCACATAAGACATCACTTCAACGAACATATTAAAAATATCCAAAAAGTCAGTTCTAACCTCATTACAATAATCATCAATATGTATAGTAGCAAAAATCATTCTACCTGGCTTACGCCTGGCACGCGGCTGGTGGACAACCGACTGAACATCAAGGCCAGGCTCGTCAGAGTCAAACACCCAAGTGGCAATGCCATCCCCGCCTTCCCCTCCCCCTCCCGTGACCTTGACCAGTAGGTCAAAACTCATCACGACCAAGCGTCCTCCGATTACGTAACACGCTGCCTCTAAAAGAACTAGTGGATGGTCGTGGCGATGACATCACTGATTTAATAAACAAAGTAGGACCTTCGCAACGTAAAATATTACCCCAACCAACGTGACGAGGCCTTTGCCCTCTCTCGACAAAACAAGGATCTTGATTTAAATTTGAAACCAACTTCCTCTGACTGTTATAATAAGTGTGTTTATTCCGTAAGTAGTATGAAACAGAAAAAATATTGTACCATCTAATAAACACTCCAGCTACGGCAGTTGTAAAACCTCTGTTAATTGATGGAACAGTATACAAAACTGTGTTATACAGAATATTATGTCCGTGGAAAAAGGCACAAAGAGTAACAATATCAGATTTACTAAACTATGAACAAAACAAAATATGCTTGATATAAATTGGCCACTGGTCCTTATGACCTATTAATCGCCGAAGGGAGATCGTTTGATCTGTATTCATACATGAATTATACTATCACGTCCCTCTTCAACGTGAAAGGCATAGGAATGGAAGGTGAATCTGAAAATAAAAATTGAGATGTTTTGCAATGTTTTATTAGGAGATCTAGTTGCAAACTTGAATATAAATGTGGCAGTGTAGTAGAAATAAATATATTTTACATTCATTACATCATTTTGATCTTTTTTGGAGTAATAACTATCGTCAACAGGTCCAATAACAAACCTCCAATTGTCAGAACTTTCACAAGGTACCATTTAGTTAACATTGCTTTGGTTTCTATAGTAGATGATTTTACATATTTCTTACATTTAGTAAGTATTGGAAATTTATATTTCTTTCCATATCTGTGTGTAACTTGAGGCAACATGTCATTAGATCCAACAGTTGAATTAAAAATATCCATACCTCTCCATGAACCAAGGTACAATCTTTCAGGTGGACAACCCTTTTGAGGTGAATCAGGTGTTATGTTGTAATAATCTGATTTTTTACATACATTATGCAACATATCAGAACAACAAGCTGCATTAACACCAACACTACCATTACTACCATAAGATTGCGAATATTTATCAACGATTGTTTTAAGATTTGTTGAAGGTCTCGTTTTTTCATCTTTCTTCGAACCTTCTTTAGCAACAATAATAAAATTCTCAGAACGGACGTCATATACTGTAATATGCACTCTAGACAAAATGAACCTTTCATAAACAGTTGACAATCCCTACAATCTTTCACCTGCACCATTCCAAAATCAAAAATTGAATATTGCAAAGGTATCCATTCTTTAGTATCATAACCGAAGCCTGCCAAATATGTGTGTACTTTGTGATTTTGTCGACTATCAAAAACAACAAGTCTCAATCCACATATATGTTCCTTACTTATCCGATTCCTGAACCAGTTTCTTCGGAGTTGACGATAGAAGTAAATCCATTGTTAAAACATACAACTGACATAAAACGCTTCGAAACTGATATGTACTTTAAAACTTCGCTAGAAAAAAAGAGTACCTTTCTACTCGAAAATAGGCCAGGTGACTCTTATTCTCAAAAATGTGTGTGGAAAAGATCCCGCTAACAACCCAATGGCATTCTGGAGCATACGATATATTCGACTAAAACGAAATTTTAGACATGTTTAGGGTTCTAATTAGGTACAGAGATGGAATAAAGTAATTTTTTTTTTTTTTTTTTTTTTTTTTTTTTTTTTTTTTTTTTTTTTTACAATTTGGTCTGTCTACGTGTTTTGATGGAACCGATTAACAGAACAATTTACGAAGTTTTAATGAATGTAGATACCGTATTAAGAGTAATGTAGTGTACTTTTCACGATGATGCAAAGTTGGAAAGCTGAGAGATTAAGATAAAGTTGTCCGTTTATATTATTGTTCTGTAGTGGCAATTTTATATCGTTTACTGTCAGTTAAAAGTCGCAGTCAAAAAAAAAAATTCTGGACTGTATAATAATTAAGCCCAATTGAACGTTTGTTGACCATCAATTAATTTTAACTGGCAGCTAGGTATGCTAATAAATGTCGAATTTGTTTTTTACTCACAGGGGATGTGTTCATTGTGTTTTATTGATAAAATCAAGCAATCATTAATCAAATCAGCTGTCATTAACAAGTGCCTTTTGGCCGAAATTGGCGTGCAAGTCGTAGAATATACTTAGACGTGGCTGACAGAAGACACGTGTTTCAAATTACAACTTGAACGAATACTCGTTGCTCCGAGGATCATCGACATGTTTTAGTTCACTATAATAGTTGGTAATGTTTCGGTAATCCACTAAGTATGAAATACCACGAGCAATAGGTACCCTCACAACGTTCCTCCGAAATCAAGCTTCAACAATATTGTCCAAACTAATTCTTCTCTCCTATGCATGATTCAATGCTTCGAATTGCGTTTGCTACTGGCTGAGAAACTTTCAAACCTCGGTTGTGATTATCCTTGAAGAATTCCAATTGAATGAAACGCCTGGTATAATCACATTTAAATAGAACGTTTTCCTGAAAAATCGTAGTAATTGGAAGATTTTTTGTATAATGGTCTGTTTTTTGTGAAAGAAAATTTAAATACCTGTGGTCTTAAGACCTGATGACACAGTAGCAAATCGCAGCGTATTCCACCTCTTTCGTCATGTCTCAAACAATGAACTTTCACAACGTAATTCTCATACAACAAACGACCATTGCTTGTCGTACGTGTGAGAAATTAACATCAGTCAAAGTTAAACTTAACTCAGGTATTGTTTGAGTATTAAGAGAGAAAGCACCAGGGAAAACATTATGTTCTTACCAAGCGACGCTGCGCAGCAAGCGCTGGCTACCAGGAGACAGAAGGCGGTCTTCATGTTGTGACTACCAGGCGGCTACTCTGCCAATATATACCCCACACTACCAGGATGTGGTTACGTCAATCCACTAATCCTCCGTGAAACATCATAAACAGTACATCTGCTCTGTGTGATTAAATTATGGCTCTACAGATAAAAACTAGCGTCATTATGATTACAAGTCGTTGTCGTTTGATCTAAAAAGTTTCTTCAATAAGCTCCCAAAACATCTTAAATTTATATCAGGGGATAATATTACATTCAAGAAATAACTGAAAGAAGTTTTTAATTGAATGTTCCTTCAACTCCTTCAAAGATTTTATTTCAAAGGTATTCACATAATAATTACCAATCTTTATACATAAAGACGAATGTATGTTTGTTAGTTTGTTTGTTCTTCATACAAATCCACAGTTTTCATCCGATCTCGATGAAACTTTGCACACTTATCCTATGAAACGAGGAGAACAATACTGTCTACATTTGGTTGAAAAAATATCTGTATAAATAACACATGTTGTGTCATAACTTCAAAATACGGCAATAGACAGACACGTTGGATATGGTCGTCTCCGTACCGTGTTTCCGTATAGTGGACTGGCAGCTTAGTGGTTAAAACGCTTGCTTACGAACGTCGTGGTCTCTTGTTCAAATCTCCGTGGAGGTTAAGATTTTTAAAAATTGTTTTTCATCGTAAGAGTCAGGCCTGGGCTATAGGTTATTCGGATTGAATGTTAAACTGTAGATAGTAGAACGTTAGGGGTGCAATGCGAGGCAAATCGTAGGTAGTCTTGCAATGTTGTAGGTGTACACTTTTTTCGTTATAATGATCCCTCAGGTGGTGTTCGCAGTCAATGTGTGAGTGTGAACCACAGTAATTCTTCATCCACAGTTTTCATCCGATCTCGATGAAACTTTGCACACTTATCCTTTGAAACAAGGAGAAAAATACTATCTACATTTGGTTGAAAAATTATCTGTATAAATAACACATGTTGTGTCATAACTTCGAAATACGGCAATAGACAGACACGTTGGATGTGGTCGTCTCCGTATCGTGCTTCCATATAGTGGAGTGGTAGCTTAGTGGTTAAAGCGCTTGCCTACGAATGTCGTGGTCTCCGGTTGAAATCTCCGTGGAGGCTAAGATTTAAAAAAATTGTTTTTCATCGTAAGAGTCAGGCCCGGGGCCGTAGGTTATTGAGATTGAATGTTAAACTGTAGATATTAGAAAGTTAGGGGTGCAATGCGAGGTAAATCGTAGATACTCTTGCAATGTTGTAGGTGTACACTTCTTAACGTTATAATGATCCCTCAGGTGTTGTTCGCAGTCAGTAAGTAATTCTTCATACAAATCCACAGTTTCCATTCGATCTCGATGAAACTTTGCACACTTATCCTTTGAAACGAGGAGAACAATACTGTCTACATTTGGTTAAAAAATTATCTGTATAAATAACACATGTTGTCTCATAACTTCGAAATACGGCGGTACACAGACACGTTGGATATGGTCGCCTCCGTACCATGTTTCCGTATAGTGGACTGGCAGCTTAGTGGTTAAGGCGCTTGCTTACAAACGTCGTAGTCTCCGGTTCAAATCTCCGTGGAGGCTAAGATTTTTAAAAATTGTTTTTCATCGTAAGAATCAGGCCTGGACCGTAGGTTATTTGGATTGAATGTTAAACTGTAGATAATAGAAAGTTAGGGGTGCAATGCGAGGAAAATCGTAGGCAGTCTTGTAATGTTGTAGGTGTACACTTTTTTTACGTTATAATGATCCCTCAGGTGTTGTTCGCAGTCAGTGTGTGTGTGTGTTAACCACAGTAATATTATTATAAATACGGAAGTAAGTCTCTGTCTTTTTTGATACGTTTTGACGACTAAATGGCTATATCGTTGTGATGCAATTTTATAAGGAAATCTATATGAAGGGCACAGGATATTTTTTCCAGTATGATTAACAGTTGTAGTCACGAAAATTTGAGACCTTAACGAATGGTGACAGAAATATGTTGGAAATTGATTCTCTTCAACAGACAGGTTCGACGGTACAGTGATATAGTGATAGCTTTCCTATCATATTATTCCGACTCGATATAGTTTGGGACCAATCCTTCGTTAGCAACTTTCTATATTTAATTCTGGCAAAAAAAATTCTTAGTGCACGTGTACGAAGTCGCGGGTACGGGCTAGTATCTTATATAAATGCAGTTGTTATTCTGTGATGTGCATCTTCTGGTGTATAAATCAAACTTACTACGAAGGTATTTTGCTGTAAATTAACACCTTTCTGCACCCCACGCAGTCTCTGTTACTGGACTTTATGAAGAAAGAGTGTTGTATAATATTCTGTTGTATGAGTTAAGAAGTTAATATTCTGTTTATATCAATTTGTTAGTATGGCTAAGGAGAGCACCATCCACTGAACACGAAAGCGTAGCAAACGATAAGAGACCCTTATTTTAGGATTTCTTTATCATTCGGAAGGTGCGTCGCCCTTGTATATAAGATTTTCTCAATAGCGCTTCCATAACATAAACATTAGAAGAGCAAGGGTTTGAAAAAAAAATAGAGATTTAGTATGCGACTGGAGCAAATATTTCCTTCAGAAAATATTCACGGGTATCAAATGAAAGCTAGCAACAAGCTCACTCTGATTATATTTGGATGCACTTTGTTTTACTATTTATGGAAGTTTTTGGCGAAAGCCATAAAAGAATCCTTTGCCTCTCTACTTTTTCGAAACTATTGACCCGAAAAAAATTATGATTTACAGTGATGTTTAGTATTCTAAAATATTCAGGAAAACTGTATACATCCTTCTGTAGATTATGCTTTTCGTAAAATTACTAAATGATTGATTTAGTGATACGATACTTGAATAAAATAAAATGTATTATTCGATGGAGAATTTCATGAATTGGATAGTAAATATGTTTCGTATATACCTTTTCCGAAAATCTTCATAAAACGATACCAAACATGATTCCTTTTTTTCTATCTACTTTTCTTATTTCGATTGCTTGTCGACGTCTTTGTCATTAGAGGCAGGAGATGACTGGGGGTAAGGAACAGGGAGGAATTTGGCCATGACACTCGCCTGGAGTGATTTCGGAAACAATTGAAAACCGATAACTGGATATATGGACGGGAATTCGAACTCGCGTTCTTCCGAATGCGAGGCAATGGCGTTGCCGCTCATCCAGAACGCTCTCTTACTTACTTAGGATTTGAGGATTTTGAGGTATTCTGTGTGACGTTAGGAATGAGCTTTCTTTATAACTGTATCGCAAAGAAAAACTCACAGTTACCAATTACAACTATCACGAGACCAGCTCTTAGTATCGATGTTCTTTAATGTGTGGATTCCTTAATTCCTTACTAACCTTTTTTTTTTTAAATAAAATAAAAAAATCATTTTTTTTATGTATCGCAGATGGACGTACATTAAAGTTGGATGGTTGCTAAGTAGATTTTAATTAAGATCCCAAACTTTCTAGGCATATTCGAGGTTTCAGACCTTTGACAAAGTGTACAATCCTTCGCAATGATTTGTATTAAGGATGTTTTGCGCCTATGTGTCCAATTTATAAACAGTTTATGATTTGTCGGTCCGATTCCGGTCACTAGCGTCATTAGATATACCGCAGATTTCCCCATATATTCAATTTGTGAAAACCACATCCAGATTGGTTTCTGTGGTTGTTGCGTGATGCCTGAACAAATAGAGTGAACAACGCGGCCAAATAACGATTTAAATATGTAGAGATTTGAAATACAAGTTAACAAAATGTATAATTAGCTCCAATTAGAGACAGATGGTTATTGATGTTTTAAAGAGTATTTACTTTTTGGCTAATTCAATCTAATATTCTGAGTGCGGAACCCACAGAGCTAGTTTTTTCTGCGTAGATTCCAATTCTTCGCTCTTAACTACATGAAGGTATTTCTTCTTTTACCTTATTAACTTATTCTTTACTAACACTTGTCTAGAAAATACTGGCCGTTAAAGTGACGTATTGTGACACATTCTATATGCGAACACTTTCTTGAGCGGGTCTCTGGAGTGGTTCTTCTATTCGTCACTGTCTGAACAACTATTGCGACGTTTCCTATAAATTCTTATTCTAGTCCCCTCAAATAGTCATTGGACAACACATTTCATCATTATTTCCCACCAATGGACCACATCCCCAAACCTTTGTGAACTTATCACTGCCAATCATTTGTGCAATTAATATCCATGTGTACAATTCATGAAAAATGTTTAACTGTATTAAAAGTTCTAGGGTGGTAGTTTTTAATTTTTAAAAGTTGGGTGAAGCGTGTGAGACGTGGCAGAAGAGGATTTTGGAAGCATCCTGGCATTCACCTGGAGTAATCTGGGGAAATCATGCAACGCCGAAATCCGGATGGCCGGATGAGAATTTGAACCCGCGTCCTCCCGAATACGAAGTCATGTGCCGGAATAAGTATTATTATTAGTGAACAGATATGCGTTGGGGGGATAGATTCCTTTAAAGAGTATTCATTACTAATGATTTGTGAACTCTCATTTTAAAAAAGTTGTGCTTTTTGTTAATAAACAGAATTGTTAAATAGCAAGATTTTATTCATGATTGTGTTTTAATAACGTTGACCTTCACGCAGCTTCAGAAACTCAAGCAACTATTTTATTTTCAGTGAGTGGTAGTACTATCCGTGTGTAATATAGTGGGGGTGACATTTTTATTCAAAGTGGGCAGCCATATCGACGGGATCAGTAGTGGAACTGCCAATCTATGTGGCTCCGCTAATGCGGGTAATTAATTAGTCAATCCAGAGGAGACTGTGGAACCTCCTTACTCTCTCTTCTTACAGATGGGCCTGTATCTGTATCTTCTCTCCTCCCAGTCTACTCTTCACCACAACAAACTTAATTATCTTTTATCAATACTGTTCTCGTTTTTAAATACTTCAATGATGGCTACTATTATTGTAACAAATAATAATACGATATTTCAATTAATTCCGTTTATTGCGTTACTTGTCGCAATATCAAATCAAAACATAAATCTTCACAAAATTCTTTTTACTATTAAGATGCTACATTCATATCTTTCCAGACTTTCACACTATCTAGTCATACAAGTAGAGGCGTGTGCCTGAGCACCCTACCAACCTATGCTACCGTATATCGGTACTGTTCGAACAATTCTAGCTAGCGAGCCTTTGCTGCGCCGTAACAACAATAGGTTCTCAAGTTCAGAAACAAAGCTCAATTATTATTTCTTGAATTACTAATGCAAGAAAATAAGAAATTTATAATTAACTTGAAACAAACATCTGCAATTTGATAATATTAGGTACGGGGTGGCTTTATGTGGCATGTATGTCACAAGACCCTGACATCTTCTACCGATTACATCATATACAGAAACAACCATTATAATTTCTATTTACAAAGGCCTAGAGTCTTTGCAAGACTTAAGCACATAAAAAAAGACACATGGATCGGTGTTCAAAGTCAGCTGTTGATGTTGAAACTGACGAAATGGTTAAGTAGTTTCGTTTGGCGTTTGTCTTTTAATTTTTAATGGGTTTTACCTACTGTAGTTGCATATTAAAAATCACAGTGGGGATAAATAAAGCAGTTTTCTTCAAGTTTATCTATGTTGAGGCCACATGAAACTATCCAGTGGTCTTCCTGAACAACCTCTCGATATAATTTTATTTTGTGTATTTATTTATTTCGTGTTAAAGCTCAGTCGATAGAACAAACAAGAAATGTAAATTTGAAAATACATGAGAACTTATTTTCAGAAAACGCAGATTAACATAAGTGATTAAGTCTAAAGTACACACATTGTTCGGCAGTATGGAAAGAGTTATTACTGGAATTGAGAGGATAGTGTGCATCATTGTTCCGTCTACACAAACTCCCGATAGAACAGTTGGTATTTCCATTACCAGCTGGTGAGTTTCTGTTTTATGTTTAATTTTTCCGATTACATTTTAAGGCAGCACTTACAGCCTATGCTTATCCACTAAATTTTCTTTACTTGAAGAGAAATCTGGAGATTAAAAAATAATAATAATTATTCATATATAACACCATATTTACAATACCAGCTACTTCAGTGAACAAGTGAGAATTCAATATCTAAACTTAACTTATTAAAAATAATAAAGATTATAAATCTTACTATCCTTAGTCAGAAAGAAAAATTATCTGGGAAAACCACGGGTCGCTCCGGTCATTCATGGAGGATATCTTCAAGAGCTCTTGCCCTCAGCTTTCTTCCGTTTTTCCCTGTACGTTACAAGAGGCTAGTTTTGCGCTTTCATCTAGAAGCTGACGGAGATTTCTGAACGTAGTATGCTGAGTATCCTTAGTTCTTGAAGTCGTAGTTTCTTTGAGGTCTTCGACTCAGCCGTTGTTTGACCGTAACACACCACGAGCTCTGGTGGGCTATCTTCTTCTGAAGGCAACCATTGGTGAGAAAACGTGCTTTGAGTACAATTATATTGTTTAAATGTTTCTGTGGTGGCAACACTTGCAGTGCGCAGTTGGACTACGACTGACGACAAGCGTCCATCTTGCAGTTGGTTGGAAGGAGTTCCCCATCTCAGACGCAAGTAGAGCTTTATTGATGACTAGTGTAAGCCCATGACCGTCTTTTGCCTACATCACGGGTCTGGAATAGTTCCAGTTTTCAGAACGAAAGATTATGACAGGTTGACCTGAATTGACCAAATACTAACTTTACATGTGTTTCAGGGTGAATAAAATTTCTTGAGCCTGTAGAACTCAGAAGCATTAGTAGAGGTAGGTATTAAACACGAACAGGGACGATAGCACAATCGTGTAATTGCTTAAATACAAACTTGGCTTGTATTTGACCCTAACGCTCACTCTGCTAAATTTAAAAAAGTCCTGTTTTCTTCGAAAGCATCGCGTTGTTTTTTTATGGAGACTGGTCAAACACTCATAATGTAATCATCGGTCATAGTATCTGTAACGGCCAGAGAACTTAATTCACATTCCATATTATTAAACAGTTGAGCATCTCCGAAGAAATGATTCGCCAGAATATTTGGTCTGATGTCCACTTAAAATAACCTAATAAATCATGTACAGCAAACATGAACAAAGACCATTAACTAATGTAGTCAGTAAAATACTTAAAAAGCAAACAAACCGTAATCCATAAAGTTTGATCAAGCAACTACATTAGTAAAAGTTTTAATTAAATTGAAATTTATTCTAAGCTGGAATGACAATTTGAATTCGTGGTTTCAGCAGAGACCACGAGTAATTTTTTTTTTATTTTTTTAAGTAGCTTTCATTAGCAATATGTTACTGAAAAGCAGATCCACGTTTTTTCAGCCACAAAATGTATCAATTTTTTTAAAATATAAAACTCTACGAATAGCAAACTTAATGAATGTATTATGGCAATTAATTGGGTAGCTATTAAATTTTGGACATAACCACGAATTTCTTCTAATGGTATCTCTGGTCGCTGTTTTTCGAGCAAAGGCTGACACGTGACACCGTACTCCAGCCAATAGCTATCGAGGAGAGTGTATGAGTGAGCTTGGGAAAGTATATAGTAGATTGACACTGGACCGCTTCTCGAATGTTTGTGGTGCACCGGACCTGTTTACCTTTCTGTCACCAGTCAATAGACACGTTTCATGCAATCTACCATCGCTTTCTGTCTTCCGTAAAACTCAATATGCCACATTTACAACCTATGTCTCAGTTATCTGTTTCATACACTATAATCTTTTGTCTTCCTGTACGAATTTTTTCCTTCAACTTGTATTATAGGTGCTCCTCGGAGAAGGAATTATTTACAGTTATCATTTAGTAATTGACGATTAGCAAATGAGATTTTAAATTTAAGAGGGAATGCAAATATGAATTTAGCAAGAATTTTGATGCTATCAGGAGTACAGGAAAACAGTCACAACATAACATTTATTGAGCTTCAGTTGGCAATTATATGTCAAGGCGAATTTACCGTTAAAGTTAATACATGGTAACATAAAATCACAAATCAGCGCGCAAAGGTACAATTAGGCGTTATAAGCAAGCAATTTTCTTTGAAATTAAGCTCAAATAATTAATACATCAGAAAGAAAGACAAGCAAAAGCTATGTACAAAACAAATTATGATGACCTCAGACATGCTTACCAATGATGCTGTGACTTTACAATGAAGTTAGCCTTGGGCGTCCCAAAAGGAACAAATATACCATTCGCAATTGTACGAGAATGTACCAACATAGTCTTGAAAAGCAAAGTGCTTTTTCAACCACTCGTACCGTTCTGGCAAATTATGCCGTTAGCTCAGTGGGATTTTAGTTAGAGACGTGTGACTCACAAGTAAGCTGCAGTCAAGCTCAACCAGGTAATGCTCATGTTAGCGTTATGGATGTCGCCTTCGCATTCGATTCAGAATGCAAGTTGCAGCCAGTGGCAGCGCCAGACTTCAACACCAGAAGCTACGTCGAGATCAGCGTCCCGCACCAGAGTGGAACGCAGGGAACAATGTTCCGCAACAGAATCAAGCTCGTGGCACTTCCACTCCTCAAGTAAACTTTGGTCCCACCCTTGTAGTCTCATAGATACATGTTGGACATAAAAATCCCAGAATTTCATTCATATGCTAACTGTGATAGGCTCGTGGACTAGGCATCCCGATGTTACGTGATATCGCTGACGTTTCATTTGCCCGCGCTTATTTCACGGGTGGACCACGCCGTTCGAAACGATTCGGGAAACGACGGGGGTGACGCTATGTTCGGGCTGCGGTGCAGTGACCGTGCTGTTGACCGCCACCCCGTGAGACCTCTCTCAAGATTCCCGGACTTGCAGATCCAGGTAAAACCACTCAACCCACTGCTTTGTCAACATATTATCGCCGGCAGGCAGCGGTTTCCATAGGTCATCGTGTCCTCAGCACCCTTAGCCAAGTCCGCACAATTCAATATTCGCGATTCTAAATGTGTTATGTCCATATGCACTAATATAAATTTAATATTTATTTATTGGCATCACAGCCGTTCTTACTTACAATCTTGCGCATTTGTAAAGAGCTTATCAAAAGAAAAGTATAATGGTCACCCAAGTTTTATTGAAAAATATGTCCTATTACTTTGTCATTAATACAACAAAAAGCGCCATCAAATGTGGCGACAAGCGTCACATTACAAACTGTTACCTCCACTAAAAAATTAACGAAATATCTTAAAATGTGAGACTCTTCCACAAATTTCTTTCCTCGCTATCATTTCCAAGACATGTTTGTTTCGTACTTGTCCACTTAATTTTCATTATTCTTCCATAACACCACATTTCAAATGTTTCAATTTTCCTTGTTTTTGGGATTTCTGTATTCGATGCAATAAAGTGATGTGCTCCACACATACAGCATTAAAAAGATCTCTCGCAGCCCTAGATCAATATTTAAAACTAAAAGATTTTTTTCTCTTGAAGAGTCTTTTCGCTATATTCTAATATAATTGCTGATTCGTTCATCAGTATTAATTTTACTTCTTATGCAACAAAATTATTTTACTTCTCCCGTCAAATCTGATTTTCTTTGTATGATCTATTATTATTGCTTTCATTTTTGCCACATTTCTACTTTTCTTCTCCAACTATTTTCTTGATGTCATTCACTCATTTCTCAACATTCTGCCTGTTCTGCTAAAAGGACAATGTCAAAAGCATGCTGATTATTTCTTCTTGAACACTTCCGACGCATTCAACCTTTTGTAGTTTACTGGTATAAATCTTATTAAACCTGTAATGACAAATTCTCCGTAACTGTAAAATCTTAGTACTGACTTCATTATTACGATCCAATGTGTTTAGCTTTATCAGAAGCATGATCTTTGCTTTAATCCGAGCACCCACTTGAGAGAAGAGACTTTAATCACTGTATAAATCCTTTTATGTCTTAAAACCGAAATAAGTTAGAATTAAACTCGTGATATGTCGCAAGAAGTATATCCGTGTGATAACGTCGATTCTTGTCATACATCATAAAACTGTCAGTCGTATCTCGATTGGCGTCAACGTATGCGCAGTAGAACGCATTGCACAAACTGTACAAACATGCAATCTTCAGTTGTTTTGAGAACTCGTAATGCTATCTTAATGCAATATAATACTCAGGCTTTGACTTCAGCTCTTATACATTTTTGTGTTTACGCTTGGATAACACGCTTCACTGTAGAGATGGTTAACTAGTTCGAACCCTGATAGTGGTCATGGCTGGTAATGTTGGGAATGTAGTAAGGATTGTAGCTATGCGTCTATTATTTCTTGATAAAACAAAAGGAAACATGCATATACTGATAACTGCCATTTCGTTCTTATGACGTCACGTCTCAGCACGTAGCCACCCTGTAAACAAAGCAGCAATTTGCTAATTTTGCTGATAAAACATGTTCTACTATTTCTAAGTGGTTTGCAGTGCCTCAGTGTGTAACAAATCAATTAAAACACCAATAAATTGTTTATTTACGTTCAAACAAGAAAAATAAGTGAGAAAAGCGCTTTAAACTTTCATGAGGGGACCCAGTTTACTTGTCTACAAAATCTTTAACGTATTTTTGCGCAGGCCACTCTGATGTAAGTTTTTACTTAATACCAGCTTCGCTCAGCATGTACAAAATAAGTTAAAATCAATGAGTTTTTATATAAAACCAAATTTCAAAACGATTATTCTAGTAGTTTGGGGTATACATTATTTTTAGTCCTTCCGTCTTCTGCCCGGAGGGTTGATATGAAAGTTTTCATGTTTTATCGCTTTAGATCGGAATGTCGTAAACATTCTACATCACCATCCATTTTGGCCGATTTCCCAACAGTTTTCGAGATGAATGCAAAAAAAAAAAAAGGGAAAATACGAAGTGTAAATTTCTTTTAAGATGTGAAGGGGGAGAGCGAGTGCAGTTTCGTGAAACAAATATAGGTAAACATAATTTCCAACTTATTTTAAAGCATATCTGCGCATAGTGTCTTCGAGATCGAATAAAGACTGTGGATTTGTATGTCACTGCAAAAACATTGGAATAGTTTTTAAATTTTAAGTTCCAATTAGTCGGTCAGTAATTGTCAGATTGGAATCAGTCCATCACCGTTTGACAGGACATGTTGTGGGCTTTCAGAACATCGCTACCCACTTTGGTCGATTTCCCTACCATTTCCAAGATATTTTCAAAATATTGAATGGTTTCGAGTGTAAATTTACTTTAAGTAGGGTCATGGGGAGAGTGGGTAGATTTTTGTAAACCTAAGGTGCACAGCATTTTTCTATTTGGTTTCAGGTAAATGTGTGCAAAGTTAAATCGACATGGGGAAAAATGTGTGGATTTGTATAAAAATTAAGGTGGGTAAAGGGGGAGAGGGGGTGTTTTTTTTATTTTTTACATATATTTTTTATTTAAAAAAAAATAAAAATAAAAAACCTTCTTGCTTCCCAAAATTTCAAGTCCATCGACCAACTACTTTTCCAATTTTACGAGTACAAACATGCGGAATTTGAATTATTATATATAAAGATTTTATCATGTTCACTAAACCAATCCTATAAAACAAATTTAAGCTATTAATAAAAACGCTTTCTATATATAATTTTCTGAAATTGTCCTCTAAAGCCGAATATATAAATCCGAGAAAGACTTCATTCTTATATAAATTTTCTTAATTATACGACAGTAAGTGCATACAATTGCACTTTCAGTTTCTGAGTATGTATACTTTGAGGACAGGTTTGAAACTCCTCAATTCTGTTGAGCAGAAATCATTGTATTATGCGAAAAATATTCCCAACATAGTCGTGTCAATTTTGGGCATATTAGAACTGTCTTATTCGACAATCGAAACATTATTTGTTTTATTGATTTGTAACGAAAAATAAGTAATGGACTGACTTAAAACCTTAAATATACGACGCACAGAGTGATGACAGAGTTGTCATGTCACGAGCTCTGATTGGTGTTTCGCCTGACATGGCCAACAACTGTATTCTTGCGTTTTCATTTTATTAAAAGTTATATTTTTTAACAAATATCAAACAAATAAATTTCGGTTTTTGGTATCCTTATGACTTCTTCTATGATTGTCAATTAAAGTTTCATAGTTTTCGTTTAAGTGACAAGTACCCTATTCCTAACATCAGTTCTGCTCCCAGATCAAAACACATTTTGTGTATGATTTATAGTTTTACGGGCTATGCCGCGTCGTTTATTGGATTATCTAAGCTTTCGGCTGTTATACTCCAGCCTTCTTCAGAGATACTGATGCAGTCGCCAAGTCGCCAAGCATCGCAGAGGAAAAGGCCGCTATCTTCGTTGATGTTGTTGGAATTCCTTAAGATTTCTGCTGCTTCTTTCACACGTCGAGGCCACCACTGATCATCTCTTCACAGTAGCCTCGTGTCTTGAAATTTTATTTCTTGCCCGGTGTTAATAGCATGGCGAACGACGGCAGCTTTGTCGCTGTTGTTATATTTGTAGTGGCGGATATGTTCTTTAAGTCTCTCCGCCACTGTGCGACCTGTCTCGCCAATGTATACACTGCCACAGCTGCAGGGGATTTCATAAACACCCGTAAGCTGGTGTGGGCGAAAGAGGCAGCAGAAGTCTTACGGAATTCCAACAACATCAACGAAGATAGCGGCCTTTTCCTTTGCGATGCTTGGCGACTGTTGCTATGTGAACATGAATATAAACAGTACCTCTGAAGAAGGCTGGAGTATAACAGCCGAAAGCGTAGATAATCCAATAAACGACGCGGCATAGCCCATAAAGCTATAAATCATGTACAAAGACGGCCGCTGATGTCTTATGAACATTTTATGTAGGCGGACAAGTGAAGTCCCTCCCAGTTATTTATTCGAATCTGTATACCGGTAGTAAATTTTTACAAGAAATGCAACAGTTAACGTGCCGAGTAATGATACTGGAAATTTCCAGTTGGCAAAAAAAGAAAAGTATTCCAAAAACAAAATTCAGTTGAAATACAATTCAGAAGACTCAGATTCGATGCTATTCCAGTTGTCTTCATTGCAGTTTACTGTGATTTCCCGAAATCATTCCAGGTGAATGCAAACTGTAAATTTAAACAAACACTCTCTGTAATTTTTTTAACTTCCGCGCCGCTTCGCATTATAAATTTTATCTCTGTCCATTGACTTTTGTGCAGTTTCTTTCACGACAGAAAATTGCTTTTTAGTATTCAATTATTTATTTGAAATTTACACTTCCTCTAAACGTTGTAAGAGCAAATAAATTGAGTGGAGTTTATCGTTTCAGTGCTTGGTAGTGGACAGTGTAACTAATAGTTCGGATGTCATCGGACTCGCCCAAGGTTTCCGTGTTATGGAGTTGACGTCCAGCCTCCTTGTCGAACACATTTTATTAAAGAGGATGATTAACAACTTTATTGTGACTAGTTCTTTGTTTGTTTTTTAGAAAGAAAAACTGCAAATGATGTTGTATGCCAGGCGAGGCCAGTGTGAGGAGGGATCCAGGTCAGGGTGCGACACGTGTCGCAGGGGCGGCGTCTTATCACGTGTTCCTGCGTCCGTCAGGGGAATGTCTTGGCGCATTACGGCTGAGCGATAACGACGCCCCCTAATTGGATGTTTATCTCGGCGGCCTCCCACAACACTCAGACGTCCTCGCCGCTTGTCTAATTAACACACTGTGCGGCGCCCTGCCCTGCTGCCCGGCGCTACCGTCACTAAAAGTATAAGCAGTATCCACCTTCTCGCAGAACTATGCAATATGTAGGACATAGCGTGTGCTACGTTGGTTACTGGGCACTCTTCCGCAGCTCCTTGGAAAATAATTATAAGTAAAAAAACAATCTCTTAACAACTGTTTTTTCTTATTGTTTATTCATACACTGTCAGTCTTGTTTCGCCTTTATGGAATTGGGCATCGTCAGTAAAAATTTCGGTAGAAACAGTTAGATGTTGGTAGGGAACAGCTCTATCTGCACTTTTGTGGAACCCAATCTGTTATTGTGGTTCATCATAGCTCCCATTATTCTTGTGGAGGTCACTATTTTTTAGAAGGTCGAACTTTTAACCTTGTTTTTATAACACACAGATAGTACCTAAATTACATAAAATATGTTTAATGTTACATGTGGTCCCTAAATTTTAGTAAACTATCGTTTGAGTTTTTTAAAATAGCATTTTGAGTCGTCGTTGATGAGATCATTAAAGTCGGGAAAGGAGTGTTAATAATGATCGGGAATAAAATCGGTCATCAAGGGACGTTGTACCAGCTTTTAAACCACCTGGTTGAAGGATTTCATATGACACACAGCCTGATGAAAGATGTGTGCAAATATTTCATCTTAACTGGCATTTGTTTTTACAGATGAAACCGGACACCGTCATTGATTTCATTTTTTTACTGCAACATTAGTGTAATGGTAGTTACCAAAATATAACCGACTGTTCGTCACCCAACACTAAGCTGGAACCGGCTTAACTCCAGATTGTCATTGACCCCTCGTAACCACAGCTTGTGACGACTATTAGTGGGGTGATTAGTCGATTAGCCAGGAATGGCAAGTGGTAGGCACTGTTCCGAAGTAGCCTCTTGACACTTACTTGCATGGAGTGCTGCGCATCCTCGAACGTCCTCTCTTCAGCTTGCTTCGGGGTTGACTCTAACTTCCCCTGAAAGTCAACTTGGACACGAATTGGTAAGCAGACAGAGAAAGTCCGTAAATGCTTTAAACCCGTTTATTACTTCCCATTAGTCTGATTCCACACACGCTAGGTTATCCCACGGAGCACTAATCCAGGCGCTGGTAACAGTACTTAGAGCAATTACACGTTACTGGAACATTCGATCGAACAGATGGTAACGCGATCGGAACCGAGATCGCACCCGGCTGGCTTCCTAAACGGACATAGTGGCAGCGTCGATCAGTATAATACTTCCGAGCCCCGAGGCCCTCTGAAGCCTCATTTATATAGTACAGCAGTGTACTGACTTGGCAGACCTTGATCAAAGTTCGTTGTACATTCTAGAAAACTCTTCGTAGCTCGAGAGCCACTCAGCATATATCGGACGTCAGCTTCGAATGTTCCCGAAGCTGCCTGAAAGCAAGCGTTCACCCGATGCCGCTCGCTCAGTGCTGAATCTGCCTTTGTCAGCGTCTGTCTCGACCACTACCGGTCTCGCGGTTTACACAGCTGTCGCCTTGACTCAACCTTTATTTCCACAATTTATTCCTTATTCATTTTAATTGTTATCCATTAAATTTGCCCATTACATTAGAGACATTCCAAAAAGGTGAAAGTACTTATGAGAGGATAATTGGAAGATAGACCACTGAGAAAATACTTAAAAGGTATAAGGTATCTTAATTTGGACACCTTATCATACAGTCAACGAGTAGCGTGATCATTGTAATTTGCCAGCGTGGCTCAGTACGCTGAGGCGCCGCGCACTGCATCTGGGAGGAACAATGTGCCGGGCCGTCCTCACTGCGATATAAGGAGGCTTTAGGCAAACATCAAGGCGAATGTCGGAATGGTACCCAGTCTCCACTTCATAAACTATACATTTTAAAAACAAAAATACACTTATCACTCTGAGCATAGCTACACGTTTCACCGACATATGACAACTCTTCAATTCCCCCACAAAATCCCTGGCGTCAGCAAGAGCTTGCGGCTATAAAACCACACCTCCAAATTTGATGATGCAAACGATGAGTAAAACTCATTGAAGCCAGCAGAACCCTGAATTGTTGGGAAAAGTTAGTGAGGAAGAAGAAGAACAACCTTCACTTCTAGTCTCAGAGGATGTTTTCTGCTAATTGTTCACACTAAAACACACAGATAATTTGCGAACTCGTTTAATATGAACTGAATCCTATTTCTCAACTGAATCCTGAATTGGAAAGTTTCATCGCGCATATCAGGTTAGCCGTTGCATACATTTCACTTTAGGATACGGTTTCGAAGATACAACTGCAAGAGATGAAGTGTGTCCGCATACCTATGTCGTATTTTAATCAAATATTCTGCTTCTCCTTTCAAAGCAATGTGGGCCTGAAGAATCAAGCAGGCCTTTGTTGGTCAGACAGTGCGGTTCGTCTGTTGCTGGTGTTACGCTAGGTTCAACGCTCCCCGGGAGGAGATATTCCAATTTCCCAGCCGCCGCGCTGGCTGCAGCCTGCGATCAAAGGCCGCCTCAGAGATCCCGCGCAGTCATATTTCACTGCGCCTGGCGGGCGAGTTAGTTACGCCCTCCAGGGGACACATCTCGAATCACTTTGGGGAAATGCCGCGCCGAATTCGTAATCCATCTCCTCAGCATTAGGTTTGCTCCACTCCCCAACGCCACAAAAGGTGAATTCTCAATACGAAGTTGGTGAGTTCTGTGTTCCTCGTGAAAGGTTAGCACTTACAATGTCCATTTAATAATCGCAAGTATTTTAAGACATTTCGTCCCACATGACTGGTGTGAAGACACGTGACTGAGGAACAGGATGTCATCAGTTTGAAATCTCGACAGCGACGGAATTTTTATGAGCCTCAGGCAAAGTTTTGCTTTTTAGTGTGAACCACGATGGGGTATTATGTGGTTCGGACTTCTTATTAAACTGTAGATCCCTTATACGTGGCTCGATTGGAGGCGGACAGCGCAGCGGATAAGGAGCTCTGTGACTACGTCACTGAGACCGCTGCAAAATACTATTACTACACTGAACCCTGTAGCGGTATGTGCCGGTGGGGAGGTAAGGGTGAAAACCTTTTACTTCTTTTTATAATTCAAAGAAACCCTAGGCTGCTAATTTATTGGGCGTACAGGCGAGGCTTGTTTATCGTTAACATTGACACACTGAAATATGATAAAAAGAACTATGCAAAGCCTCTTCTTACAATTGCCAACATATTAACAAATAAACAAAGCATTAAAACACAACCACTTTTAAAATTAATCTTGAAACAAACTCCCAATGTTAATTGGCAAGCAAGAAAGCTTCACACTTGATTTTTTAAATGAAAGTTCCCTTCACAATGATCGGGAACCATAAATAAAATACAGTATTGACATTAACTGTATCCGATCTCAAATGCCGGGCACCAGGTTAATTTAAATTATCCACCAAGTGTGGCTTTAAGAAAGTCTGCCCCAGCTAGCTCAATATTTGGGGGTGCGAGAACTCCTAATCAATCAGTGGTCATTACAGGGCTGTACTCATTGACCGAATAAAAGTACCACACTGCTCTGTAGAAATATCACCGTGACGGCGATGTATTTCCCGCGACGGCGGAATTACTATAGCCCCTTGGCTATAGCGGACAATGCACCACGTCCGTCAGCAAGCGTACTGGATGCGTACACAGCGACCTCACTCTACAAGACACGCTTATTGACCCTCAGGTTCGATGCCAAGACGGAGCTATCTCCAGCTTCGGAAGATCCGCTCCTTCCAGTCTGAAGGCTCGGAGTCAAGTCCTCTCCAGCGTCCGCCGGAAAAAGCCCCCTCCCGTCGCTCGTGGTTTACATAGAGCAAAAATACACCGGCATTACAAAATGCAAAGGAAAGTCTCTCTCGATTGGTCCTGCTATTTTAAAGCTCCTCCTACCGGCTGTGACGATAGGCGAACATTGTCTTTCTCGATTCGTGCGAACTCGGCATAGCCTCGGACTTATTCGTCACCTGTGTCCTCCAAACTGCCCGTTCAGAGGCCTGGTGTTTGGATACGATCATTCACCCCAATGTACAGTTTCCCCGGAGCCAAGGGATTATACGCTTGAGAAAATGCGTGAGAAAGGGTAGCTGGTGTCCATTGTCCCTGGCAGCCGCCGGCCTGTCGCGACAATCTGGCGCGTCTAGCTCAGGTCCCACAAACACTGACAATCCTCTCCCTAAACTTCCTTTCTATTCTTTTTATATATAAAAATATACAAAATATTATATATAAAAATATACGGAATGACCCATATTAGGTCATTCTGTTACAACCATAAGAAAACGAAAGGACAAACAGGAGCATCGTATCCTTTCTGCGGTTTACGTGGTGTAAGACAGGCCGTATGTCGCTGGCTTCACCGTATGACCGTAGTTTTTTGTTTTTTGTTTTTTGCTTAATGGAATTCCAAATTTGGTTGGCTGAACAGGGATTCAAACCCGTTTCGTCCAGTACGTTAGCGCTTACGCACCACGCTCGGTTTGGCCGTATGCAAATGCTGCGAGCTTATGGTTTTTCACTTAAATAATCTTACTCGCGTGAATTTATATAACGAATTTAATTGTAATTACTAGTATCATCATCAGAATACTAACTAAATAACTGCATGAAAAATCACAGAAAAATAAATATTGACTTAAGTACACCAACTCATTATTATTAAGATTTTTTTAAACTGGCCTTCCGCTTTCTGATAAGGAGAAATCAATAATAAGATGAAGATAGTAGTATCTAAATGAAAAATGAGTAGCAGTTTATCACACACTGCTTATGATCCACCAAATATAAAACACTCAAACTCACTGAAACGTGAGTGATGTTTTACGCATCAATGGTTTCGCACTTAATGACTTAGGATTGCAATCCCGCAGCGTTTTCAATCCCGCGGAATTTTTGCGGGATTTCCACCAATACCGCGGGATCCAGTGGGATTGGTGGCAACAGTTTTTTAAGGCATATATTAAAAAAATAGTTATTTAAAGTGTTAATAAATCAAATAATAAACTTCTGTTAGTTAAATTATTAAATCTATTTTAATGTTAAATGATGAAAATGAACAGTTAACAATATTTTAATTAGCAAAATGGCATTACATTTTTTTAGCATGTCTTAGGTACGTATCGAGGTTTCACATTTTTGTTTTTAAATCTAAACCAACTTTTAAATAAAAAATGGAAAATATTCAGTCTTAGGTCACTACAGGTGCCTTATAATACATCAAATAAGTTTAAAAACATAGTATGCGTAATGACCAAGTAGCAGAGGTTTTTTTTTAAAAAAAATCTTAACAAACGTTTCATAACACCGAGAGAAAGCATTCCATTTCACAAAGTGAAGCGAATATACTCTGTAAAGTTTAGACTTGGCTCATAACAACATCTGTCATTGTACAAGCACGAGACTTCGTCTATTTTTACAAGAATTGTTTTTGTGGGATACATTATTATGTCTCATGATTTCTTGATTGATCTTCTAGTTGATTCATTGATATTAAAAGAAACTGCTCACCAAGACGTAAACGGTCAAGTATTTCAGTTTTACTTTAAATGGCGTAACGACTTTTCTAGAGTGGATTTTTTTTTTTTTTTTAGTAAGAAAGAAGTGATTACAGTGACGTCCTCACCGATGTATCGCCGGATTTCGTTGTAAAAACATGAAAATTCATAGGAGGAAGAAAGCGGAGGCAGCCGTCAAAGTATGATATTTTTACAGCTCAATTTGGCGATACAGCCGTGAAGACTACATTATAACATTTTTTTTGCCTTTAGTCGAAAAAATAACAAGGAATTGAAAGGACACATGCTATTCGCTCAAAAATGATGTATTGTGGCGATTGACCAGATCATCCCGGGAGGGATTAATCGAAAACCAGAGCGGCACATGTAACGAGGTGGCTTTCGTCAAAGAACATGTGTTTCAAATGCATTTAGCGGCGGCCAAACCAACAATAAGTCAAAGGATACACAATTTTATTTGATAGATACTACATAAATAGGTATGCGATGGTTAAAATTACGATAACATTAATTTCATATCAACGAATAATCTAATTTTCAGCCAAATACAGGAAGTTGTTCACTTTATCTACAAATACAGAAAATGTGAATAATGAAACAGTGAATAAAAAGCTTCAACTGTGTAGTTCAGATAACGTGTGGGACACATAAAAAATACTTATTACATAATTATAAAATCGTACTAAATACGCAACATAACTCAGATGTGTACTCAAAACAAACTTAAATTTTAAAGACTGCGTAAAATTATATCTATTTACTTACGAATGAAGAAGGTTGACAAAAACATTTATTAACACGAGTTAAATTACAACTGCAAGGATACAGGCAAGCAGTGCAATACATCCGATAGAGACCGAGTGGGGCAGCGTGTCACGTAGACTGACACACGTTTTCGCCGCATTTTGCGGATTGCGGATCCGCTTAACTTAATGCGGGATCCGCCAGACTGTCTAATGATGCGGGATTGCGGGATCCCGCTTTGCTTTCCCAATCACTCCAGGCAAATGCTGGGATGCTTCCTTCAAAAGGCCATGGCCGAATTCCTTCCCATTCCTTGCCCACCGTCCTTTCCCGTCTCTATAGACCTCGTTGTTAAGAGATGTTAAGCAGTTTAAAAAAAAACACTTTGCTGGATTGCAATTCCTATTAATGACATACATTCTGACGGATGGCTGGCGGTTCCTGGATCATCTGGACTCAGACAGCAGACCAACTGCTGAAAGTGATGATGTCACCACGATGGATCTAGGACTCGGATTATAGAATTAAAACGTAATCAGTTAGTATGAAATATAGGTATAAAGAAGACTCAGACAACACAGATCAGCGTTTCTCAACCTATTTCACCCAAGGACTAGTAAGTTGTCAAAAATAATGCTGCCGAACCCTAACTTATATCGACCTAATAGTCCTACATATTTTATTGTACCATTATAAAGTAATAAATCCAAAAGCATGCTCTGAATTCCTGCAGAATCACAGTTGTGAAAATTGAAATGGACTATTAAAAAATAATGACATATTGACCAAACTCTTTAACATTTAGTAACCATAGGAATAACAATGTTTCTATAGGCTGGATGCTATACTATATCACCAACCTACAAACACAAAATAAAATAAAGAACGCCAGGCCATACTACCTTTATTTTTGTTTACTTCACCACTGTTAAGTTACCAACCCTACCACCAAACGCGGTCCCTCTGGAAACGGTCATTTACTTAGACGAGCAGCGATCTTTTTGACGCCAATCGGAAATGAATAGACTATTGTAAGAACAATGCTATCCTATCTTCATCCCGGAAATGTCAAACTTTTGCCTGATCATTGAAATATTCGTGGCTTTTAAAAAGTTGTGAATGCAGTAATTGAGTTTGCGAAAACCGTTCCGTATCATTTACATCTTCAGCTACCACAACTGAGTGTATTAAGTAGTTGCTCAAAAGGCATTGATTTAAAACATGTCTCACCATGTCGACTTTATTTTCAGATGGTTTCCTAAACACACGAACATAATATGCCGCAGCCGCATCCTCGGGTTATCCAGTTCGATAAAGCTGGACCTAGAAAACTTTGTGTTCTTAATTTATACTTATACGCTTCCTTGGATATGGTGTAATTATATGTTCTGATAAAATAAAAGCCTGGTCTTCCATAAAAACGTTCCGCATCGACTAAGCAATCTTAGTTAAAAGTTCAGGAGAAGGAAATAGTAATGTCTGTGTCACCATTTTATTGCGTAACGCACTACTAGCAAGAAACTTCCCATTGTTCCAGTATCAACAGTGATAAGTTTTTAATCCGCGTCCACTGCTTTCTTAATTTATACACTTATTACGTGATTTAAATTTCTTATTCAGATAGGTATAAACCAAAACTTCTTCATCATCATCTGATTCTGCATACCAACAAATGTTAATAATAACAGCAAATGTTGTCTTCGCATTGTCGGATGCACGTGATATGCGCTCCACTTGGAACCTGCGTCTTAATATGCGGGCCACCACGCTACGCGTGTCACACGCGCGCGTCGTGCCGCTCGTGTCACACGCGCTATGCGCGTCTCAATTTGAGCTCTGCCTTAACCACAGCGCCAAGCGACAGTGAGCAGGTGTGAGACGTGCCACCGAGTGTCACGTCCCCAACTTTCGCCGCTGTGTTTTTTAATCTGTAATTTACAAAAAAGCGGGCTGTGCTGTGTACCTCATCCGCGCTATACGCGTCTCAATTTGCGTTTTGCTTAAACGGCACGTTCGCTTAGGCTCTTCTGGGGTGGTCGATCGCGAGTGCCGCTTGCGTCGGTGGCGGTTTTTTTTTTTTTAAACAAGTCAAAGGCAAGAGCACTTTGTTTAAAATATCGCATCGGTTCCGCATTTGACTCAGCGCGAGAGTGTACGAGCGCTGACATGAATTACAGTCTACGTAACAGTGGCCTCGCATTCGGGTGGTAAGAATCCCCGTCCGTCCACCCAGATTTGGGTTTTCCATGGTTTCCCCAAATCACTTCAAATATAAGTCGGGATGGTTCCTTTTAAAAAGTCCATGGCCGAATTCCTTACCGTTCCTTGAACCCAGTCCTTTACCGCCTCTAATGACCTCGATGTCGAAGGGACGTAAAACCATAAAAAAAATTGTACTTTGTTTTTCGATAAACATGGTCACATGCTTTTTTTTTACATATTTCGAAGCGTTCACCTCCAACAAAAAGAAGCGATAAGTTCAATTAAAACCCGGGAGATTAATATCATGATTTTACAAAAGTAATTTTGATGAATTTTATACATTTATTCATTAATAGTGAGTCCTTACTTTCTTAAAAGAATGTATCTTTATGGAAATTAGCATTCTGACCCAATCGTTTGTAATGCGTTGTCTAGCATTCTCCCTGACTTCATTATTTAAGTTGGATAAGTCGGGCTTTTTTTTTCTTTTTTTAAGCTTGATGTTCTTCTGTTTATTTTACCGGCCTTTGCTCTCTTATTTCTTTCAAAGCATTTATTATAACTTTCGTCCTGTCTGTATTGAAAACTCTTCTTAGTGATGTCTATTAGACTACTTCATTCCTTTCATCAAACTTTTACACAGACATGAGAAATCAATTGCTCACCATCATTTCAAATATGAAGCTCTTTGGAACAATAATTGAAACAGTTATCTGCATGATCTATTCTTTACGAGGATTCCAGCTCATACAGTCTATTAGATCTCCATTAATGGGAATCTAATAACAAATATGAATCTTATATTTACAACTGTCTTGTTCAACTGCTGATGTGTGCTGCAGTATGCAGCACAAAGTAATCAGCTTGTATCGAAATCTTCTTCCTTCGACAGAGGAGTAAATCACATTTCCGTGCACGGCTCTGTAAGTAAACTAAATAGGATTCCAACAATTTTATATTCGCGGAGTTCACTAATTTACCCACAAAAATTTCTTTATGCTTATAGAACAGCAGGCAGCAACAAACTATGCGTCACCACATTTCTATCGTTCTTTTATCTCGAGGTCCTTGGAGTTATGTTCACTGTATCAATTCTATATTCAGAAAGAATCTGGCACCAAATACTGATTTTTCATCGTTTAGTCTCGTCTATGTACGTCCTCTTTAAAATTCTCTGTTTCTGATGCTATATTTTGACAACCTCATTTAAATTTAAGCCAAACCAGATTCTGTAGAAACGAGGACATAAATTGTTTTCAGGTCTGACCAAGAGTTCTAGTTCTTTTTTTAATTATAACAAAAGTGATAGTCTTTCAGCATTATGATTTTTTTTTAAATTTTGTCATTAGTATTTTATGACAGTTAAAAGATATAAACAAAAGGGAAGTTCTTAAATACTTTGCAGGTAATTATATCAGCAATTATTTCACAAACTGTAATTTGCAAGCCACAGATATAAAGACACAAGAAATCAACGATATCACACAAGAAAGTTGTCATAAACAAAACAAAATAACAAATCAAAAAAATGTATTCAGTTAATGCTTGACAAGTCAGACCCTAACCAAAATGATAGGCAAACTTTGAAAGAGTTCTTGCTACCGAGGATTCAACGAGCTGAAACCGCTAGAAGAGTTACTGTTCACAAGAACTACCTCCAGTGTACGACCGTAAGAGGGAAGATATAATAAAGAAGTAAAACATGTCAGTAAAACATGTCTGTAATATTAACACGTCGAAGAGAAACCTATACATCTTCCCCTGAGTAAATAGGTGGTGTTATTAGCTATTACGCCAACACAATTACCTGAAGGTTGTCTAAATTTATCATTTTTTTTTTTTTTTTACAGGTATCTTCTCGTTAAAAATCACCTAACGCTCAAAGTACGGTCTTACGTACCACCAACCGTACGGAAATAGAAAAAGCAGTGACTCACTCAAAGAGATATTTTACTCTACGACTCTTTAGCAATGAAATTACCGAAGGCAATAATGTCTTAGATGCTTGATGGGAGGTTATTTCATGACTTAGATGGGCTGTTAACAACCAAACCATAACTTAAATCAGGTAAAACGCAAAAAAGGGTAAAATAGGGGAAGAGGGAGACTGAAAGTAGGGAGGGATAAGTTACGCTCTGGCCTCGCATTCGGAAGGACGCGGGTTCAAATCCCCGTCCAATAAATCAGAGTTCGGTTTTCCACGGTTTCCCGTAATCATTCCAGGTGAATGCCGTTATGGTTCTTTTAAAAGATCAATGGCCTATTTCCTCGCCCTTCCTTTCCCCAGGATCTTTCTCAAATAACCTCGACGTCTGAGAGGCGAATAGCCATAAGCAAAAAATTAAATAAAATAAGAGACAGCTGTCATTTCTGTCAGCTTTCGATTAAAAAGAATGGAAAAATGTAAACAAGAGTTTATACAAATATGCAAGTTAATTGTTATTAGTTGTTCTAATTAATTGATACGAGATATCATAATAAATAAATAGCATGCGTAGTAATTAATAACTCTGTAGGGATCAGCTTGATTTTACGTAAGGCATCTTATCTTACTGCATTCAATAATCAGAAACTGTAAAAGTAAAACCCTTAGAAATGTTTTGTGATCTAGCCATCCATTCTATGTTTGCATCTGTGATCTGCATATCAGAAATTCTTTCGCAAATGCCAACAAACAAAATACTAAGGTATAAAATAATCTAAAATAAGGATCTTAACTGAATTATTAAACTTAAAAAAAAGGTAAATAGGTTAGTCAGATTATTATTAAGAAAATTATGGAGTTAACTAAAAATCTCCATGTGATGTCATTTACCAACAGCTGAAAGTTGTAAATTACATTTCATCAGCTTCTGTCAAGTTATGATTTATGTTAGTACACAGTATATATCAGTAACATGATTATCAAATCCAATAGTAATCAGAAAATTATTAATGTAAATGATAATTATGTTAATTTATAAAATGGCGAGTACTTATTGATATACTGCACTGTTCAACAACCATCCAGAGCAAAATTATACTATCCAGGGTTGTTCTATACGCAAGTTACCTCGTGATACTATAAGACACCTAACAGTACTACACAGCACAGCAGTTCTTGTTCAGTCAGTAGGGATCAGCTTGCCAATACCACGCTGTATAATAATAAGACTACGGTAGACAAATGAAGCAGAAAAGAATTTATATATCAAATAAAGGTCGTTACATGTGTGAAGTTCTCGATACGCCTTTATGGCGCTCGTCGCATCTGTTGTGTGTTCCCTTCATAAGAGTAAACTTGCGCTGTGTACTCCCGTTGAAATACGAGACCTGTGGAGTGTGCCATCCATTAGCCGTGTACTGGCGGCTCTAAGTGCCCTGCGGGACGGTCGCTTTCAGGGGCACCAGGGCCCGCGTGTCCACTGAGTTTGACGTGATACGAAGTACACATAATTATCGAATTTACTTTACGTGAGATCAAGAAAAACGAGTCTGTTTCAAGTTCAACGCGTTTCGGAATCTGTATTTACTATGTTTTTATTTGTCTACTTCCACTTCATTTCAATGATTTATGTTGTGGAAAATATATTTGATAGCTAAATAAAGAAAACCTTGAAATCGTAATTTATAAACTTGCTTCAGTAGTTCACTTATTGTTTCCAATTTTACCAACTGTGAATTTTGTAAATGAATAAGCCTCTCTTCATTAGTCTTTCTTGGTCTCTTTGTCATTCCAAATGTGTCATACAGTATTTTTCAAACACTTCTTTTCATAACAGTTTCAACCCATAATCCTCATATCCCACCAGCTAGCATAAGTTACTGTAATAACCATATATAACAATGAGCCATGATTTTTTTTGAAAGGCTGATCAGACAAAACAAGGAAAGGAAATACAGTAAAGGAAAAATATGTTAGTCACGAAACATTCACCTGAATGCATACAGCTTATCACATTCAGTAGCCATAAAGGGACTAGCCACCTCGTTTTTTATAGTTACTAAACCCTTCGATATATTTTTTAAGTATACCGACAAACTATCAGCGATGTCGTCACTGCAGAATACAGCAGACAAGAGTTCGAGGAGAGTCGTGTCCCATAAGCAAAGCAGGAGACCTTGCCTGCCTACCCAGACATCAATAGTAGCTGAAATAACAAAACAAATAAAGTAGAGACGAGCTTCCGGAAATAACATTAGAATTACTGGATATCAGCAGCTATAACTGTCTGTCATTCTTATCTAAAAGCTAAATAGAAAACGATGCTTCGTATGTGGAGAAATGCAAATTAGTGCTATTATATGTTCAGAGTCCCGAGGCACAATCATTATGATTCATCACCACTGTAAGATAAATTAAGCAGACAAACAGAAAGTTATAAAATTCTATTCTATCAACTATGTAGAATAACAAGAGTTTAAAGTAATACAACAATCTTCTGAAACCTATAACACAATCCTAAATCCACGTTATCACCTAAATTCCAGTATTTACGATGGATATTTGGACGTTTCGTATGCGGTCTGTCTGACGGAAACATTAAACCATAGTACATTATGAATATATAATCAATTACTGACAATGCTCCTGTGAAAGAAAGCCTAGAGATAATAAATAAAAATCTCAGAAAGCAAAATCAAATCCTAGACTCACCCATTGATGAGGTCATATATCGTACATTCTTCCACTTCTCAAATCACAAAACTGCTTCAAATTTAACAATTAATATTATACACAACATGATTTTTACCAATGGGATCTCCTAATTTCAAGTATAATGGCAAATATATTCATGAACTATATGTAAAATATCTGGATGTTGTGGATCATTTTCCTCGATTGCTGATAATATTAATAAATAAATTACGCCAAAGCAATTGACTTTTTTGTATTTATTGGTCTCCCGTACGCGTTTCACTTCTTTTGCAGAAGCATCTTCAGTGGGTTTTTATATATTGTGCTCTAATATAGAATGGAGCTAAAAGAAATACAATAGACCACAAAATATAAAAACCCGCTGAAGATGCTTCTGCAAAAGAAGTTAAATGCATACGGGAGACCAATAAATACAAAAAAGTCATTTGCTTTTGCGTAATTTATTTATTAATATATGGAAAATATGTTATTCGACACACACAAAAACAAGGGATACAACATTTTATACTGTTTCCATTATCTGTCTATTCAAATGCACCACCACAGAGAATACATTACTTTTTTTTAGTCATCAGCCTCTTGATGCAATCCTCCATCCCATGGGGTGAGAGCAAATGCACATTTAGGGTCTGTAGCCCCCTAGGCTATTCCTGTGGTGCGGGCCCTTTAGGATCGGTTGGCCCCTAGACTATAAATGTAGTGCGAGCCCCCATATATATATATATATATATATATATATATATATATATATATATATATATATATATATATATATTATTTATTATTAAATTAATAAATATTTTAATGCAAAATATTGGATAATGTAATGATAGTAAAAATATACGAGGATAAATTACTGAAGAAACGAAAGTTCGAAACGTGCTTTCTGTATCGGTTCTGAGACAAGTGAACGAGGTTAGCAACTGATGCTCGCACGTTCAATTTTTTTACGGATGATCAATAGATAAATTGATGTCTATTGTAGTTGTGTTGTTGCACCAAACACCCTTAACAAAAACCAGCAGAATTACAAACTCAAAAGTTTTAATAAAGTATTGAGATAAAACAATTTATAAAATATGATTAAAGCCACCAAAGCACGCACTAGATAAGGATTAAAAACACAAGGTTGATTATTCACACACGCATGTCAACAGGAATACAGCGCTCTACTAATCAGGGCCTCCACACCAAGCGATCGACATTTCTGAATGTTTAAATAATGTTTTAAAATAAATAAAAACAACAAATTAAATAAAAACGAATTGAAAAACAGGATTAATATTGAATTCTAAATACACCTGATTCATTTATAAACGAATGTAATGTTTTTATTCGTACTTACTTTCAAATAAAACATTAAAACTTGGACCTCCCACCGTTGCACGCTGTTTACATCATATAGAAAATGAATTTATCTTACCTAACCTTCCCGACATGAAGGCTAGGGAATTTTAGTTCGTATTTCAGTTACTTCAGCCTTCATTCATACGTCCCTACCACAATATACCGCAGCCTTATGTTACAAGGGTTATAAGTCGTCATAGTTAAGCCGCAAAGTTGTTACTTTCCGGTACAGGTGAGCTCAAATGTTATTTTACACCCGTACTTCAAAGGATTGAACTTCGCATGCGCGATCATTGTTTTCGATTTTCAAGAGCATTTCAGGACTTTCGTTGCAAAAGCGTTAGGAAATAGGTTACTTTTCTGCACATGTTCGATTTTTAAAAAGTTTTTTTCCTGCATATGTTGCCGGCCCCTAGGTTACAGCATAGGTAGCCTATGCCTAAATGCAGCCCTGGGTCAGGGTTTGGAATAAGTTGCCAGAAAAATTATGAATAATTTATCACTAACGTTGAAGAATTTAAAGCTGAAATTTGGCAAACGTAGGTGGGTGCAGGAAAAGGGGGAAAATGGGTGTGTAGGGAAATTGCCCACCGGAGCGTGCGCTCCAATGCAATTAATATTAATGTTTTTAAAAAATAAATCAACAAGAATATATACATTTTCGAAATGCGCAAGGCTCAGAGTGGGGAAAAAAATTAGACAAACACAAAAACAAAACAGTACCTCAAAATATATACAATATACCGGCTGAAATAAGAACAAACAGAACAGTGTAGTGCAGTGCATTAGCAGTGCGATAACAATTGCAGTGACAGTGGTTCTAATACAAATAACTACCTGCAGTGTTGACGTCGGGAGTAGATTATAGAAACAACCATATGGAAAACAAAGGAAAATTTAAGTAATTCAATATTATTCCATAATTTAGTTATCTAAAAAATGTAATAATAAAATAAATGATGATATAAAACATATTTAACAGACAAACAAACCACCGAAGGTGCTTCAAAAAATTTGCTGAAATGCATTCCGTGACTATATGAATGAACAACAAATGAAATCAATTGCGTTGGCAGTCATTATATATTTAAATGGCCCAAAGAATCCAATTTTTGGATCATAGCATTTGCAGAGACAGATGGAGAAAACAGGTAAAGTCAAATCTCTTTATTGGCGGTTTCGTTATTCACGTTTTCAGTATTAACGTGTAAAATAATTTCATTATTTGTGGATCTGAAACCAATGTTATTGCAGTTTTAACAATTACGTACCTATTTATTTGCTAGCCACCAAAACTCAGTAGCGTACCCTCTGATTTATTGGAAACTACAAAGTTTGAAATAGGACCTCCATAATTTATGAAGGAACTCAGAAATCTAAAAATGCGTAAGGGGTGTTTTTAGGTACTCAGATAAAAAAAAACTGAAGGTTGTTTTTTATTACAGGACAGAACTGGTTGTTGGAGGCCTAGAGAGTAAATATCTTTGCACAACGTTTGATGATAAACTCAACTGGACAAGGCACATTGGGCAGGTGGCAGGAAAAGGTTACAAAATCCTTCATTTACTGGAGAAAATGATGAGAAGATGTATCAGAGAAGTGAGGGAACTGGGTTACAAAACTTTGTTCAGACCATTGTTTGAATATTGTGGTATAGTTTGAGACTCACATTTTCGATATCTAACACAAGAGTGGGAGGGTGTGTACTGGAGAGCAGCTAGATTTGCTTATGGAAATCCCGTAGGACCCAGTCAGTAACTGATAAGATAAAGGAGCTGGGCTGGTGATAAGATAAAGGAGCTGGGCTGCGAGTCGTTGGAGGACAGGAGAAGGGTCAAAAGAGTGCTGGGAGTGTACAGGTTGTATATTGCTGATGGTGTCTGGGAGAATATTGGTCAAAGAATTGGGTGTAGTGCTTGGGAGGGAAGAGAGAACCATGGGCATAAGTTGGCACTAAATTTTATTCATAAGGGAGTGGGATTTTTTTTGTGGTTAAGGATGTGATCAATAATTTACCAAAAACGTCGAAGGAATTGAAAATAAAATTCGTATAATCGCAACAGTAGTTGAGAAAGAATTTACACTTAAAGTATATAAGATTTTAATAAAAAAATTTAAAAAATACCAAGAGAAGTGTAATTAAATGACAAGGGAAACTGCCACCGGAGCGTGCGCTCCATTGAAATTTAATTAAATTAAATTCCGTATGCATGGTTTATGTATTCGTGGCATATTATCCGTGAATAAGGAGCTTTACCTTTTTTCTAATCTCAGTTACAACAATTTTGTATATAATTTCAATACACCATATTGGTATTAAATTCAAACATAGTTTCCAAAGAATCACACAGCAAATCATTGATAGTGTTTGCAGAGTTAATTGTGTTGCTATTCCACATTTCTTTTTTGTCCTCTTTAGTTTCTAACTACGAAAGTTTTTTTTTTTTTTTTCAAAGGAATATGAATCAGAAACTCATTCAGTTTAAAATAATATTTGACAATGTTTTGTATACAACGTTTTGTTTAATTTTTTGTGAGACAATATTTAACACAGAAGCTGTAAAGATATCATTCCTCGCATAAGCTCCGGTCTTTGTACATTTTACGAGGGCCGCTCAAATTTTAATTTTAATTTATCCAAAAAATGACATAAAAAAGTAATTTTTCAATGTAGAATCCCTACTTTTAAATGCGCTCGTGCCATTCTTCAAGTTGCTTGCGAATTCACTGAGAAATATATTCTTCCTCATGTAAGGTCCCCTCTTCCTGTATATAGGTTTAGGTATATGTAATCTGCCCGTCTTCAAGCCGTAGTCTAAGCTGCAGAAGCCGCCAGATTATTTCCATTCACAGTTCAGAAACAAATAAATAATAAATATCTAGACAACGAATTCTTTGAAGTAACACTCGAAAACACTTTTTATTTATATTCATAAGGGTCAAAACACACTTCTTACATTCCTTTTATTCAAC
Organism: Vandiemenella viatica; assembly: GCA_031002005.1. Lineage (NCBI taxonomy): Eukaryota > Metazoa > Arthropoda > Insecta > Orthoptera > Morabidae > Vandiemenella > Vandiemenella viatica. The sequence continues at coordinate 169,416,389 of CM061920.1, forward strand.
GACTTGCCAGATATATTTTATATTCTCATTCATACCCTCGCCATATTTTCTTTGTCTTCTCGTCCAAAGATTTACATTATCATAGATAACCATTGTCCATAGATATTCTGGCACTTTAATATACGTTTATCTTTATCATTTTTTCACAACAATTTAACACATTTGTATACACAACACAAGCAAGACTAATATTTAATTAATTTTTAACAAAAATTATTCACAAAAATTAAATTGTAAGGGACTTTGTCACCTTACACTCGTCAGAGGGACGTCTAAGAGGTGATTTACTCTGCACACGATTTCAGCATTTTTTAAAAAGCTTTCTCGATTTATAGACGTTCATACCCGGCCACATTTCTTTAATAATCTGGCTTTAAAGCCATGTCTCAATTTTTGTCTTCTATAGTAACATGTAATATGCGTTAGATACACCTCTGCTTGCCTCATACAATATTGGACGCTTTTTGCTGCATAATATTTGAGAACATACACGGGCAACATCACCAAGCGCGACTTCACCTTTCCAACTTCTACAAGTGAGGATAACAGCTGATCCAACACAATCAATCACACCGAAATAGATTAATCAATATGGAGGAAATATGGACCGAGATGGTCTATATATCATACTATAATATTTGCGACGATAATCCTAAGGTAAAATATTCCAAAAATATTACTTTTTACTCAGTCATGCCGAAACTGCCCATATCCTTTTATTAATATACGGGAGAGTTTTAATGCCGATAAAGAATGTAGTTTTCGATGGAAAAACTGATTACAATAATACTTTTAACTTGGAGAATAAAAAAAAATGGCATTTGGCCTTATAGCCAAACAGCCAACAACTGTGTTTCTGTTATTCCTCAATTGCGTATATAGAATCTTCTCGTGTATTTACTGATGATCACAAGTGAAAGGACAACACAGAACGGACGCAAAACTTCATTAAAACCACCCATACCCTAGGCAGGACTCGAACCGGCGACCCCTGCAATGCGAAGCCAGCTGGCTTGTCCTGCGCTACCGGGGCCGGCATAAGGCGAGTTGGACGGCACTCTGGTGTAATCACTCTTGTGTGGTAGCTCAGTGGTTCGCACTCATAATGAAGAGCCGCGGGTTCTAAAGGCCTCGCAGCCAGGAAATATCAGTGCAACCCAACGACACAGCAGCTGCAAACTAACTTGATTACAATAGTTGCGTTGCGCGTTGTTCGACCCCTCTAAATTCTCCTGCTACTTATGATAAACTAAAAATTACAAGCTGTAACCGAAAAGCTGCGAAAATTTTGGACTCATCCTTTAATTCGCGAAAATCAAACACATCCAGCTTTTATGTTAGCGCGAGAATTAAATAAACACGAAGTAAACTGCTAATGGTATTATAGGACGTCAAGAAGTTGGCTGAATAAATGGTCGCAGTCTAACATAATTTAAACTGAATTCATGACTCAGGTTAAACTGAAACTTCAGACTCGAGTCGCACGAGCGTTAGCACTCAATTGACAAGCCATTCATTTGTGAGTTGGTCGATCTGGAGTTAAACACAAGTAATACTGAAGTAGCACGCGTGAACGAGAATTGTTAATTAGCGAGGGCCCGGTTGCCCAGCATCTTTTGGCCAAAGCTTGTGTGAATTTTTTGCTGGATCGCAGCAGCGTTGCATAGGTGGACGAAGGACATTATGGCCTTTGCTATTTTCATATGAGTACGCGACGGCGCTGCGTCGTTCGGATCAAAGAAATTTCCACCTTATCGCCAGAAAAAGAGAGCCAGTTCTGTACGATTCATAATCACCGCATTGTTTACCAGGGCCCTGAATTAAATCTCGAATCTGTTAGTAGTGAGTCTTCAGAGAGGACATACTATAGTGACATAAAAGTCAGTGGAGGCCTCCCCCTACCTCTCCGTTGTCTTTCGGAATGTTAGGTGTGAATAGCACAGCACCTGGCGTCACCCTGTCTCTTCGTTTATGTTTCATTCCCACTGGAAACAACACACTGCACTGAACATATTTTAACGAGACTACTGTGTCATACTCGTACAATGTTTTGATATCGAAAGGAGGGTTGGAATATTTTGCTCGAAAGTGCGCAGAGCGGAACGGTATTTTTGCTTTAAGTCTGGAGGGAGCCATCTATAACGGTGGATCGCGATCCTTTCTATAGTTGAGCTAAGTGACAACGTCTTTCACAATAGAGAGGGAGGGTCCGCTAATCTCCAGCAGGTGCAGCCTAACTGACCCCTCTCCGGTCAAGTGAATAATTTGGCTGGACGATCTATTGTGCCGTGAGATGAGAGATCCCCGCACGCTAAATGAAAAGTTTGGTGGCCGAAGCCAAAACTAGGAGAAGGTCGGACATTTCAAGGGTGAGACAGTTATGGCAGATCCAAGTGTGAATCATTATACTGTGAACTCCCAACCAATGTGGTTGTTACAAAATAATAACTAGCTGTTTGGTGTGTTCTGGGTCTACATGTATTACGAGCCCACGGACTGTATTTCGACGAAGCTGGAGAGGATTCCGATACGATATCGGGAAACAGGAACGATTTCCCGAGGTCTTGCGGTGGTGACTTGCGAAGAGATAAGTCAAACCATCGCCATCGCCTGGACTTCGATTACGGCAAGATTTATAACAGTACGGTTTGAGCCACCTCTGGCTTGCGGTACCTGTTGCTGTTGTCTGAAGGAAGCGTGCGTGTTACCGTAGGCGCTAACGCAACACCGCTGCTGCATAGATGGTAAAGACACACAGCCATTAAAAAGAACTCAGTATTGCTCGACCCGTCAACGCTTCTGAGCAGAGTATTACTCTCCGACAATCTTTCTGAGCGTGTTAATAGCCGTGAGTAACCTGATTCGATACAGGAAGACTGTCTCATAATATTCCTATCAATCAGAAAATAGTATTTTATTTAAGTCCAAGACTTAATGACACCCTATTCGAATTAAAATACAGAAATTTATTTCTATAAGCTTGTAATTGTGAACAGCTTTATAAACTATTAGAGGAATTTTGATGGGACTTCCTATGTACAGTACAATTTTTCATGTTAGCTAAATTCAATCTTGACATAGTGTTTAAATTTCACAAAAATACACTCCTGGAAATTTAAATAAGAACACCGTGAATTCATTGTCCCAGGAATGGGAAACTTTATATACACATTCCTGGGGTCAGATACAACACATGATCACACAGACAGAACCATAGGCACATAGACACAGGCAACAAAGCAAGCACAATGTCGGCACTAGTACCATGTATATCCTCCTTTCACAGCAATGCAGGCTGCAATTCTCCCATGGAGACGATCGTAGAGGTGCTGGATGTAGTCCTGTGGAACGGCATGCCAAGCCATTCCCACCTGGCGCCTCAGCTGGACCAGCGTTCGTGCTGGACGTGCAGACCGCGTGAGACGACGTTTCATCCAGTCCCAAACATGCTCAATGGGGAACAGATCCGGAGATCTCGCTGGCCAGGGTAGTTGACTTACACCTTCTAGAGCACGTTGGGTGGCACGGGATACATGTGGACGTGCATTGTCCTGTTGGAACAGCATGTTCCCTTGCCGGTCTAGGAATGGTAGAACGATGGGTTCGATGACGGTTTGAATGTACCGTGCACTGTTCAGTGTTCCCTCGACAATCACCAGAGGTGTACGGCCAGTGTAGGAGAGTGTTGGCCCTGTGTGCCTCGGTCGTATGCAGTCCTGATTGTGGCGCTCACCTGCACGGCGCCAAACACGCATACGACCATCATTGGCACCAAGGCAGAAGCGACTCTCATCACTGAAGACGACACGTCTCCATTCGTCCCTCCATACACGCCTGTCGCGACACCACTGGAGGCGGGCTGCACGATGTTGGGGCGTGAGCGGAAGACGACCTAACGGTGCGCGGGACCGTAGCCCAGCTTCATGGAGACGGTTGCGAATGGTCCTCTCTGATACCCCAGGAGCAACAGTGTCCCTAATTTGCCGGGAAGTGGTGGTGCGGTCCCCTACGGCACTGCGTAGGATGCGACGGTCTTGGCGTGCGTCCGTGCGTCGCTGCTGTCCGGACCCAGGTCGACGGGCACGTGCACCTTCCGCCGACCACTGGCGACAACATCGATGTACTGTGGAGACCTCGCGCCCCACATGTTGAGCAATTCGGCAGTACGTCCACCCGGCCTCCCGCATGCCCACTATACGCCCTCGCTCAAAGTCCGTCAACTGCACATACGGTTCACGTACACGCTGTCGCGGCATGCTACCAGTGTTAAAGACTGAGATGGAGCTCCGTATGCCACGGCAAACTGGCTGACACTGACTGCGGCGGTGCCCAACCGCTGCGCAGCTAGCGCCCTTCGACGGCCAACACTGCTGTTCCTGGTGTGTCCGCTGTGCCGTGCGTTTGATCATTGCTTGTACAGCCCTCTCGTAGTGTCCGGAACAAGTATGGTGGGTCTTACACACCGGCGTCAATGTGTTCTTATTTCAATTTCCAGGAGTGTATGTCACTGTTGTTTGTTTAGAATTAACGTCTTATGCCTCATATTGTAAGACTCGGTGTTACTTTTGTTTGAAACCTTGATTTTTATGTATTAAATTAATTGTAAAATACACCGACGTCTGCAGGCCTTCAATGTTGAATTTGAATAAATCTGTCAGGTTATGACTTTATTAGTGATGCAAGATAGCATATCACTTTGCACCCTCTTCCTATTTGATAAAATCAAATGACTAAACAAACATTAAATTGATAAGATCAATAAAATCATTAATATTCAAATTAATCAAATGGTAAATCGAATGCAATAAATAATATTACCAGCAAAACCCCTTCTACTACCACAATATACACCATCACAGTCATCCAAACTTACCAAGACACGAGCACTTTCACACTGCGGAATGCAAGGACATGAATTACATCAGCCCAGTAGGTTAATTGTAGAAAGGTAGCATCCTCCATAGTAACCACCTACACCTTTTTACCGAGGATCACACAGATTTTGACTCTTTTAAAATACCCGGAAAACAAACCTTGTACCTTTCAGAGACCTCCAGAAACCGCCGAGAGAGAAAGTAGTTATGAGGGTAGAAACTTGGTATGCAATATAATTTTTGCTCATTTCGTGAGACATCTGTCAGTGTGAACTGTTTTGTTGCTGCTCGTGGTCAGAAAAGGCCTAGAAATTAAATAAACCCACAGAGGTGGGATCTCACGGGTGAAGCCGTGGGCAAAAGCTAGTACTCGAATAAAGGAAGGTATAAATCATTTAAGATCTCAGTGCTTCATATAGTTTTCGATTTTACGTAGACAATAAAACGTAAATTTTCCAGATTAATTATTTTTACTCAGCTATTATTTCTCATAGGCATGGACTCAATCTGTAAGCTACACTATGTTCGCCGCTGAGGACAAATAATTCGCTGGTTTGGTGGTGGAACTATAATGATTACTGTGTTCAGTCTGCTTACGGCGAAATTACGTAACCGATTCAGAATACGACCGAACCGCTCTTACTTCTCAAACACTAATTAATCTTTACTAAGAGGCTCAATTGTGCAAAATGAGAAGATTCATAAAAAGAAGCGGGATACAAAGAAAGAAAAAACGAGCCCTTTATGCTAATAACAAAAATCTATGCCATTGTGCGCTTTTTTTACAGACCTCAATCAAACGTTAGTTACAGTTTTCCCATTAAGTGGAATATTGAGAGAGGGTTAAAATGAAACACGTGAGTATACAACGTAAAACGGGACATAAACAGCTATCTGCAAACCACGCATATAGACCGACTAATTAAAACAAGACTACTACTGATTAATAACTGCGCAAGGGGCGTTTATGCAGATATATGGTGTACAATGCAATTATGTCTGTTTAGTGATGATTACTCCAGTTTCGTGAGTAAAAGCTAGAACTAATTATCCACCCCATTCCTTGTGTTAATGACTATTATCGACTAAAGATGCATATCTAAATAACTGTTACAGTTCTGTACCATATATTAAAATGTTAACATCTATATATATCAAGATGAATGTATGTATGTATGTTTGTTTCTTTGTTTGTTCTTCATACAAATCCACAGTTTTCATCCGATCTCGATGAAACTTTGCACACTTATCCTTTGGAACAAAGAGAAAAATACTGTATACATTTGGTTGAAAAATTATCTGTATAAATAATACACGTAGTCATATAATTTCGAAAAATTTCTGAACGGTGATAGATTGACGCGTTGGATGTCTATGTCACTGTACTGCCTTTCGAAACAGCCAGCGGTTAGGTAGCTTAGTGGTTAAAGCGCTTGCTTACGGGTGTTTGGATCGTGGCCTCCGATTCAAATCTCCGTGGAGGTTAAGATTTAAAAAAAATTGTTTATGATCGTAAGAGTCACGCCTGGACCGTCGGTTATTCGGATTGAAAGTTAAAATTTAGGGGTTCAATGCGAGGCAAATCGTAGGTAGTCTTGCAATGCTGTAGGTGTTCAAGTTTTTACGTTGTATTGATCCCTCAGGGGTGATTCGCAGTCAGTCTGTATGTGATCGGCAGTAATATATATATATATAAAGATGAATGTAATGTTTGTTTGTTTGTTCTTCATACAAATCCAACGTTTTCATCCGATCTCGATGATTCTTTGCACACTTATCCTGAACAGCGATAGACAGACGCGTTGGATGTCTAGGTCGCGGTACTGCCTTTTGATACAGAGGTCAGATAGCTCAGTGGTTAAAGGTCTTGCTTATGGGGGTTTGGATCGTGGTCTCCGGTTCAAATCTCCGTGGATGCTATGATTTTTAAAAATTGTTTTTGATCGTAAGAGTCACGCCTTGACCGTCGGATATTCAGATTGAATGTTAAACTGTAGATATCACAACTTTAGGGGTGCAATGCTAGGAAAATCGTAGTAAGTCTTGCAATGCTGTAGGTGTTCAAGTTTTTACGTTGTATTGATCCATCAGGGGTGATTCACAGTCAGTGTATATGTGGTTAGCAGTAATAATACTATAAATGCGGAAGTAAGTCTCTGTCTTATGTTACGTTTTGACGACTAACTACCTATACCGATATGGACGGAATTTGACAAGAAAATCTGTAGGGAGGGCACAGGACTTTTTTTTTTTTTTGGTATGATTAACAGTTGTAGTCACGAAATTTTGAGAACTTATCGAATGGTGACAGAGAGACGTTTGTGTGTGTTAGTCTGTAATGTTACGTCACTTGCTCATGCTGTGTTTCTCTCGCATTATGTTAGTGTATAATTTGTTAATAAATTTCGTTTAGAAAAAACACGTATTATTTAGTATAAATGTTAGTTTCTCTGTCCTATTACTTTGTGTCTGCTTAAATGTTTCTGGCACCAGTTTATTTTACCTTCTTTTTTGACATGCCTTGCGGGCGTAACTGGCCTACGATGCAGAGCACGAGCAGCTACAGTTATTAATACCCAAGAATCGGATGCTCATGCTGAAGAAAGAAGAAAAGACCAAGCTGAAATAAAGTTGCCCTTAGTTAACACCCCCCCCCCCCAAATCCCGTCACATTCGTTTGTTTTTATGTTTTTAATTATGTTGGAAATTGATTCTCTTCAAGAGACAGCTTCGACGGTAGAATGATATAGTGATGGCTTTCCTGTCATATTATGCCGACTCGGTGTTGTTTCTGACCAATCCTTCGTTACCAACAACTTTCTATATTCAATTCTGGCAAAGAAATTCTTAATCCACGCGCACGAAGTCGCGGTTATCAGCTAGTAAAAACATAAAAAGAAATTAGACAAACGAATGATGTTGATAATTATCATTGTTTCTAGCTTTTACTTGTGAAACGTTGTTATATTTACAACTCTTAAGTGATTTCTTAGAAATTTGTTGCATTTCATCAGAATTTTAGCAAATTCTTGGAGTGAAAGATTCTACGAACTATTGCACGCTCGAAAACTGAATTCATAAACACGTAATTGAATGTAAATCTGAATATTGATACAACATAATGTCGAAAACAGATAATAAAATACTTTGCAACATCTCATCCAAGAGAATAATATTACCAAAGCAAATCGTATTAATATTAAAAAATAAACAACACAATTAAATAATCCGCGTGTTATTTCCTTCATTACAACCCAACAGAAAGCAATTTCCTAGAAATGGCTTCAATTTCCCCAAGCGGCTTCAGGTACAGTAAAATGGAGGGAGACACTGACAGCAAAAGAAATCGTGTCCTGCCTAACTTACAATTCTTATCAAATCGCTCATCATAATTATGTAGTCTACACACTTCGGTCTCATAAGGGGTGTAAGGTCTTGGGAAACACTCTGTTAGTATTTTCCATCTCATTCACGTGGCGCTTCCGGTTTACACCGACGTCGTTCTGGCGACTCTACTGTTGCTGGTATAAGGAGTCACCCACTGCTTTCCGACGGCCTCCTGAAAGAAGGTTGGAGGAGCACGTTGAATCACACATGATCAAAGGCGTGGGGATGCAGAAGCCAGCGGTAAGGCATCCAGAGAACAAGTAACCCTTTCACATAACGTATGAAATGATGGCTTCACCTGGGAGGAGACTGCTCAGAGAGGAATTATCACGATTAATAGAAAAGTTCTACGAGTCGAAGCGTGGGATGTTAGAAGTCTAATTCTGGCAGGTAGATTAGAAAATTTATAAAGGGAGATGGAATGACTTAAGTTATTTGTCGTTGGGATTGATGTGGCTAAGTGGAAGTATGCGCAGGATTTATGGTCTAGGGAACACAGAATAATTAACACAAAAGTCGTCAGTGGAGACACTGGTGTAGAATTTATAATGAACAAGAGAGTAGGGAAACGGGTGAGTTATTATGGACAAATTATTTTGATGATGACAGAAACTAAAACTGCTCTAAACACAAATGTAGAAGCCTACTTCATACAAAGAAAGTGAAGTACAGAAATTATACGATGAAATACGCAAGGGAAAAGTGAATCTAACAATCATGGCTGAATCGAATGTGATAATGGGAGTCAGAATAGAGGGAGATTCTCTAAGAAGTGTTGGTATAGGAAAGTGTAGATGAGAGGGGAAGCAGATTTTTGGAATTTTTGTGAAAAATATAAACTTATCATAGAAAACACACTATTTAAGAATCATGCAAGAAGCAACACAGGAAAAACAGACTTGATGTGATCAAACTGAAAGAATCTCACATTTGGGAAATATTTTCTAAGATTGCAGACAAAGGCTTAAGTAATAATTCTGAAAGGATTTCAACAGAAGAATAATGGAATGCTTTAAACACAGAAATAACCAAATATGGTGAAGAAGCATTATATATTAGAAAAGAAACTACCAGATAAACTTGAATCACAGACGAAATTTTTTAATTTGATCGCAAAATTTTAAAAGTAACTTGGATGAAGCAAAAAGAGAGTAATACAGATACTTTAGTTATTATGGCAGATTAGTGGTAGAATACTTTAGAAATCAAATAACTATTAAATGCAAGAAAACAAAAGCAAAGTGGCTCCAAAAAAAGTGAGAATTAATAGAAAAGGAATTTTTCGTATGTAAAGTAGATAAGTCTTGTAGAAAGATCAAATTGAATTTCAAGAAAATAATTAAAAGGTGATTGAACATTAAAGGTGGTACCAGAAAAACTCTTTTAACTTCAGAAGATAGACCTATCTTGCAGATAGGCTTAACAACAGTGTGCGGATAAGAGATGACGATATAGACACGGGCTAATCGCAGAGGATTGACTGTTCATTAAACGTATGGCCTTTGAAACTTCAACATTTCTTCTCAGGATTCCGACATTAAAGTGCTGACTATGTGGCTAGCAGCATCTATCTGCCATTTTATCGCAAGGTGTTTCCTTACTATTACTGCCCTAGTGGACCTGACAAAAGGACATCGACGGACGCAAAGCGATAAAAGATAGATCAGTAAAACGGAGAGTTAAAATAGAACATATTAGCATCGTCCTTTAAATAATGGAAGACATTTTCTTCCAAGTATTTAAATGTCCTACAGCTTATGCTGGCAAAAGAAGAAACTGAATCAGTAATTGCAGATGAAAATTTCTCTGTTATTTGCTGCATACTGTTCTTTTATAAAGTACACATATCGATTAGCTTTTGTAACGCGTAGTTGCCGTTCGGACTTAGTGAAGCGCTTTCACCTGTGCATATGCCCTCTTTACGTGACGGTATTATTATTATTATTATTAATGTCCAGTTTATATTAACTAGTATTATTACAAAGCGGATCTAACACATTCACATCTATCATAATAGCTTCAGTCGAAGCTTACTGCTTTATCAAATTTAAGTTTCATAAATTCATGCATAATTTCACTTCATTAGATGAGCAGTTTAACAATGATGTATTTCATTAAACACTTATCACGTAAATCTCGCGAGCGCTATCAAAACCAGTTAGATATTATATACAGTGCACACACGTACAAAACCCAGCAGATGTGTTAGCTTATGTTGGCACACTAAGCGATATTAGCGGACACGGTTGAACATTACGAGAGCAGACATGTCAACTTATTGGTAGAACATATAAACCTAAAGATCTATAACGCTCTTGAAGGCTGATAAACTGATTTATTGCCAATATTGCAGACTAAAGAGTCCCATCCCGGCAACTAAAGAAGCTAGGCTACACAATCTTATGTCTGCGCGAGCTAAACGAACTGGGGAAACCGAGGCAACGCGTGCTTCTGACTGCATGGTGAGTTGCGATTGGCAATATCACCGACTGAGAAATGAGGTCGAAAACTCGTTTAGGTTATTTTCTAATAGCCCGGTTAAGGGGGCTCTCTTGCTCGGCCACTTACTGCTACAAGATTAAATGGCACCCCATCCGCACTCGTAACAAAATAAAGGGTCGATTGAGGATGTTGTAACTTGGACAATATTACTTCGTTATTGAATGTATATAGATGACTGTGATGTATGTGAGTATGTGTGAGTATGTGTGAGTATTTGTGAGTGTGTGTGAGTATGTGTGAGTGTGTGTGTATGTGTCCTTTGTGGTTGTAGAGTGATGAAAGAAGGGAGAGAGCGAAATAAGATGGTGGCTCCTTTAAGTCCATTGTTCCATCTCCTACTAAAGGGCTGCGATCTGGAACTTGAAAATTGTACAGCATTACCTATGATACAATGCTAGCGAAGCATCGCAAACCGAAAATATTTCTCGTTACCGTGGCGAGCGCGATGTACAAGAAGTAGATATTAATGTCATTGGATCCTAAATGATAATTATCGTCAGTGTGTATCAAAAAGACAGGTCTACACCGCTACCCCGCGTCACCAACACGAGTGATAATGCAGCCCTGCTCGCCCGCTGTCAAGGACAATGAGAAAGAGGTTCAGACACAAGATGTTGCAGTGTGTCTACCATCGTTAGCACCATGCAGAAACATCAATAGTCATGGTGCACTAATAGTATTTCGCCAAGCATTTTGTCTTCCGCAAATTAGAGTTTACGTTTTCTTTCGCATCAAAGTACATTAAAGTACACCAACTGTTTTCGTGTAGTACTGGAAATACATCACGATGTTTTTTAGGTAAGGCTGCCGTCTTATTTTTTTGTATTCTAGAGTAGAAGAAATTTTTCACTCTAAGCTTTAGCTTTTCATACATGGTTCGTTGTAAACAATCCGCTGCGATGAACGTTAACCGTAACCTTTAAATACTCAAATCATGTACATAGAATTTCAGTAAGTATTTCTTGATCTAAACGAACAGTGCCTCTTGCTGATCTTAAAGCTCTTTCGGAATCTATCGTGCTAACCCAAGTCGCCTTGCAAAGAGGCCTTATTTGCAAGTATACTTAATACCCTAAGCATACAGCCGTTTTACAGAACGGAGTATGTTAGGTCTCATTGTGACGTAAACCTCTGAATGTGAGACTTTTATCTGTGTTGTTATACAAGCTTTACAGCTATCTAACCTAGAGGTGGGCAAAGTGACTCACTAAAAAGATCGGTGTTCATTTGATCACTCCACGAAAAGAACTAGTTCTTTTGAACGGTTCACTAGCTCAGTTTTATTTGAGACCTTTTTTTTTTTTTAGGTCTCACCCCTCAGAATCCGGTTACACTCCCACTTTTCTATGAAATCCCCCCTTAAACCGACTTTGATGGAATTAGTAGATATTTTTTTTAGCTCTACAGTCCACAAAACCCACGTGAACAAGCTCTTCTTGATCCTCGGAATTAGCCGACTTATGACCGACTCACCTAGAAGAACTACCGTTCACTTTTAGTGAGCGACTGCTCACTAGCTCTTTTAAAAGAATAGCTCAAAAGAACTGATTCACTCGCGAACGACCCATCTCTAATCTAACCCATTGTAAAAGTTTCTTCGATTAATGGTGCTATAAACACTATGATGAATTTCCACAGCTTCAGCCCCGTCTCCACGTTGCTGGTACTAAATCATGTTATTCCTCCTCAGTGAGAGCCCACTTCGGAACGTTCTACCTCAAGCGCGATATTCCTCAAGCGTCTGGCATACAGGCACCTTGGACCTTGGACCTTTATACTGCCTCAAATTTGACGACGTGTGGACGTCCATGTTCACTTGCATATTGCACGATTCTAACATGTGACATTTTACTGGCGTTAAAATGTAAGATGTCGCTGCTGGAATTACCAAACGTGGCAGTCTGCAAATCCAGGAGTTCCATAATTTTCATTCTAACGTCGCCAACACCTGTTGAGGTGCAACGAAACTTGGATAGATGCAAAGTGATCAAGTGACAAAGAACATTGCGCAGGACTCATCAAACATTTAGGCACAAGCAATATGCCTTCTTCTTCAAAGTAACAAACAAGTAATGCTTTTAACGCAAGCTTGTAATAAAAAGCAATAAACGTGTTCCTCGATATTAAAAAATCCAGGCAGGGAGCTTGAGGAAGGCGGCCTCGGTTCATAAATCAAGGGTCGAGCGCTGAACGTCATCTTCAAAATGCACCACTCTGATAAACGGTTGCCAGGTGCCTAGCGAAGACAGAGTATTGCGTGATTGAAAACCCTGGTAACGCTGTGCGCGACCAGCCTCGCTGGATGCTATCAACTACAAACCCACATGCAGAGTTTTTCTGTTTCCGTAGCCTATCTCATAGGAGCTGATGTTTGTTCGCTCAATCCCGTGGACTACAGAGAACATGCTGCGGCGGAGGACGACGCAACGAGGGGCATGCGGTGCTCATCAGGAGGGATTGCGCACCCTTTGTAGAACCAAAACACGTCCCTTTGACCAGACCCAGCTAATTACAAACATCGACCAGGCGGTTACATCATTCGCTAATAAAACTCTGTCCACTTCTGGATGACGCCGAACGTTCGAATCCCCGTCCGGGTATCCAGATCTGGGTTTTTCAATGGTTTTCCCAAATCACTGAAGGCGAATGCCGGGATGCTTCCTTCAAAACGCCATGGCCGAATTCCATTTGATTGAAGTAAGTCCTCATGCGCTATCGATACTACCATCTATGACTGGTCAAAAATTAATTTTTATTTAATGTAAACAAACGGTTGCTTGATTTATTTAAAATAAGGCAAATAAAGCCCTAAACTACTGTTTGCGAATTCCATTAAATAAACTCTTGTGTTCTTCCAAGAACGATTATTCTCTCATATCAGTTATTATTCTCATATCAATTTTGATCATATTAATAACTGAATTAAGAAGAAATTATTTGACCAGTATCAATTACAAACTTAAATAAAAAATTAAATACGTTTCAGTGTAAAACATTTATGGCAATTCGGATATGTTAAAATGAAATTATTATTAGTTGCTTGTAATTAATTTTCGTGATGGAAACAGTACAGCAAGAGGGAAAGTTGGTCTGAGCTGTTTTGAAATCCCGGCTGTGGATTGCAAATGTGTTAAGCTGAGTAAGATTATCTTCACGTTTACCACAGCGTAATTAGAAAATTACTTAATTCTCTATTGACTACACAACTTGTGTTGAAGAAAAACGTATAATCATCAGTGGACAAAGACATGATCTACAGTACTTCCAGCCTTATGAAATTTCGTATGTTAATCATGTTCATTAGAAATAGTTAACAGAAAAATCATCATGATTTTACAGACAAATTAAGAAAACAGCTCCAATTAAAAAGAATAAGAGGTAAATAATATTTTATGTAGGAAATTTGGTGCAGATCTGATGATTAGAGTTATCGTAGACAGAGTTGACAGAGAAATCGTGGACAAGCAGGAATAGACTCATAAACAGAAACCGAAGAAAAGCTTAAAACGGAAATTTTACGGATACATAGTATTTCCAGTATTGTACCGTATGTTATTTATTTACTTCTACTTATCTTCCCGCATTTTGTCGACTTTTGTGTACCTTTAATCTTCCTTCTTAACACCAACAAATTTTGTATCATCGGCGTTTTCTTCCGTATTTCAACCAGCCATTCCCTTTGCGGCATCTTGTTCTTAACAATAATCGAAACATTTGTTCTGTTTATGACTACCAAAAGTCCTCTCTGCTTTCCACCCTTACTCAAGTTTCTTCATTTCTCATTACCTCCACCCTCCTCGTTCCTTAAATCTGTAGTGGGAGGTGGTTCTTGGATCGATACCATGGCACCTTGCATAATTTAAAATTACCTCTCACTATCAACATGAGAAGAAGGTACAAACATGCTCAGGATGAAGCAGGAAGAGAGCAGTACAGGCAATTTAGAAATCAAATAAATAGGAAATGCAAAATAGCAAAAGAAAAATGGCTACAAGAAAAGTGTGAAGAAGTAGAAAAGGAAATGGTCGTAGGAAAAGTAGATGTTGCATATAGAAAGATCAAACAGAATTTTGGAGAAATAAAGAAAAGAGGTATGAACATTAAAACTGCCGATGGGAAACCTCTTTTAAGCTCAGAAGATAGAGCTAACCGATGGAAGGAATACATTCAGAAACTGTATGATGGGGACGACTTGAACAATAGTGTATTGGAAAAGGAAGGCAATGTCGACATTGATGACTTAGGAGATCCTGTTTTGAGGACAGAATTTAATAATGCTCTGAATGACATGAAAGCAAATAAGGCAGTTGGAATTGATGAGATCCCTGCAGAACTTCTTAAATCTCTAGAAGAGGAAGGAATCGAAAGATTATTCAAGTTGATATCAAAAAGTTATGAAACAGGAGAAATTCCAACTGATTTTAATAATAATATCATCTTCACAATTCCAAAGAAAGCCCAAGCCGACAAATGTGAGAATTATCGCACCATTAGTCTAACATCACATGCTTCAAAATTACTGACAGAATTATATAGAGAAGGATGGAAAGGGTATTAGAAGAGATAGTAGGTGAAGATCAGTTTGGGTTTAGGAAAAATCGCGGTACAAGGGAACCAATTCTGTCTTTAAGATTAATACTTGAAGGGCGGATCAAGAAAAACAAAGATACTTTTATGGCATTTGTTGATTTAGAAATAGCTTTTGATAATGTTAGGTGGGACAAGCTGTTCAAAATTTTAAAGAAGTCAGGTCTAAAGTATCGAGATAGAAGAATACTCTATAAACTATATAAGAATCAAGTGGCTGTAATAAAAGTAGAGAATCACGAAATACATGCATCAGTTAAAAAGGGTGTGAGACAAGGTTGTAGTCTATCCCCGTTAATATTCAACTTGTATGTAGAAGAAGCAATGAAGAAAGTCAAAGAAAAATTTCCATGTGGCATAAGTTTTCAGGGAGAAAAAATCAGTATGCTACGATTTGCTGACGACATTGTCTTATTAGCAGAGAGGGCTGAGGATATTGAGAAGTTATTGAATGGCATGAACAAAATACTGAAGGAAGACTTTGGACTGAATATAAATCAAAGTAAAACAAAAGTGATGAAATGTAGCAGAAATGATACCAATACTAGCAGATTAAATATAAAAATAGGATCTGATGCAATAGGAGAAGTGAGTGAGTTCTGTTACTTGGGAAGCAAAATTACAACCGATGGCCGAAGCAGGAATGATGTTAAAAGCAGAATAGCAATAGCAAAAACAGCCTTCATGAAAAAGATAAACCTTTTAGTTTCAAATATTGATCTAGGAATTAGAAAGAACTTCTTAAAACTTTATGTGTGGAGCACAGCACTTTACGGTAGCGAAACATGGACTTTAGGAATACCGGAAAGAAAGAAACTTGAAGCATTTGAAATGTGGTGCTACAGAAGAATGCTGAAAATTAGGTGGACAGACAAAGTAAGAAATGAACGAGTTTTGGAAATGATGGGTGAGAAAAGAAGTTTATGGAAGAAGCTTACAGGAAGAAGAGACAGGCTGGTAGGTCATATTTTGAGACATGCTGGATTGGTTAATTTGTTAGTGGAGGGAACAGTCGAAGGTAAGAACTGTAGAGGAAGACAGAGATTAGAATATATGAAGCAGATAATTGTGGACGTGGGTTGTAAGGGGTATGTAGAAATGAAGAGGTTAGCACAGGATAGGAAGGGATGAAGGATTGCATCAAACCAGTCTAAAGACTGACGACAGCAAAAAAAAAAAAAAAAAAAAAAAAAAAAAATCAACATGAAAATGTTATCAAAATTTTCAGGAAACAGGGTGAAACTTTTACAACACCTTTTGTTTTATCAATGAAATTGCCATACGCTGACTTTTATTGGGAACTCAAATGGCATACAGACGGAGGCATATTTATCACTAGTATGAATACAATCAATATTAAAGTTAATTAAAAAG
This sequence comes from Vandiemenella viatica, assembly GCA_031002005.1. NCBI lineage: Eukaryota > Metazoa > Arthropoda > Insecta > Orthoptera > Morabidae > Vandiemenella > Vandiemenella viatica. The sequence goes on from CM061920.1 coordinate 169,433,113, forward strand.
CACGGCCTCGTCTTATATTAGCAAGAAAAATTAAAGTCACCTAGTAAAACATCAATCATTAATAAAAACAATGAACATGTTGGAATTTTATAGGAAATGACAAAATTCTTCAAAATGATCGATCTGATTCACTTCTACAAAGAGAAAACGGTCTTTACTTTTACAATGATTTGATGCTATGTCATTCATATTACATCAACATGAAATCTCGGGGGCCAGGGTGCATTCAAGAATATTCACCCACTGTGGTGATTGAAATTTCATGAATATTGAGTCTTTCAATACATAGGAAATTGCTCTCAGCTTTCTAAACAGACATAGCTCAGTTATTTAACGGGAAAGAGACTCTTAATCGCTCAAGTTTCTCTGACAGGGTCGTTAAAGGGCTGTATCAATGATTTGACGATATACACACTGTAGTCACGATTACCGTGAATCGTGAAGGCTGCATCGGCGACGGAGATAATAGTGTGGTATCTGCCACTTCAGTACTCAAGTCACCCTTGACTTAAGCACACCTGCAAATTGTGAGATCGACTGAGCTGTTCCAATTAGAAGCAGAGTCCAGCCTGGATTGTGTGCGCCCTCGCGTTGAAGTGGATCCCGTCTCACTTCGAAGGCCTGGCACCTAGTATCCTACCGCCCTTCGTCCTTTCTGCCATTTTTCTCCAGGCCCCGCCTCTTCTCTAGCATATTTGCACCATGGCAACAAAATTCACAGAAAATTGCATTATGTATGATTTTTACATTATCCCGCAGGAAACTCTCTATCTCTATTGGGCTTCCATTAGATGGATAAGTTCGTAAGAAACTGTTCCCTCTCGTAAACGTTTGGGTGGCGAGCCTCAGGAAGTAGGAGGCTGACCCAGCTCCCTGCGATACTCTCAAGGGGATTACGCTCCACACTGCCAAACAAATTGTCGTCTATTATTCGCCCCCTTACCTGCCTATCACCTGGCGACGGCTAGGCTCCCCGTTCGGCGTGGGCATATCCGCGAAACTGAAAATAAACAAATTCTATCATATTTGTTCATTACAAGTATATAAATAATAAAAATTGTACGGGATGACGGTCATTCTGCTACAAATCTTATCACATCCAAATCACATGATGTCTTATTACTTTAATACTTACATGGAAACACTGTCACGAAACTCTTTCCTCAATTAGAATAATCATTTACAACAGTACAGCCGTTATTTTGCAATCGAACACTTCTTTTTCACATTACATTTACTAGGAACGTACCATTCTTAATAGGTAACCGATATGTATTAATTATGATACTCGTTGTTATTTCCTAATTCCCTTAAGTAATGCTAGGTGGTTTTTCCCTCATTCCTGTTATGATTATTCTGGTATTACTTCTTTTTATGTTTATATCATTATACATTCCAACCGCCTTCCTCCAATCCAAAATGATTTCGCTGAACACTTTCTTAGTATCCGTATTAAGTGCTTCCTCAGTTAAAGTACGAATATAACGATTCTTCCATACAAATTCCTGGAAACGGAGTACCGCCAGCATCGAATGATCGATTTTATTAATCCTGCACAACACTAGCCAACCCTGTGCCTGAGCATAATGATACTCGTACCTACAAACTGTTTAGAGTAGCAAACTGCCTGATCAGTATGCACTAGTTATCCGAGAGATGGTAATCCAAGAGCCTTAATTATTACAGGGGATCGGTGTTTCCAAATCAGCGAATGTTTTATTGATGAAGAGAGTTCGAATCGCTATTGGAGGATCGTGCTGGGGTCGGGAGAGGGCGTAAAAATTTAATTGGAGAGTTTCGAATTTAGAATTTCTGGCGCTAAGCGGCTGACTGCTGAATTTTAATCTTGCCCGATATGTATCGCGTGAAGCCCGTTAGCACCCTGGGATACTGAGACAATGTGCAGTCTGCAGTAACGACCCGAACAAATTGCTACTAAGAGTACACTATCATATACGAATGCTGTCAGTAGGCTGTTCACAAACGTGGTCTCTTCACTCTTAATTAGTAGTATTAGCGGAATTTGTTACTGCACTGTGAAACGATGTACTAGTAATGGTGAATGTTGGAATAAACAAAATTTTATAAATTATTAGTTCTCATTTTCAAAGTTATTATGTTTCAGAAACAGTTATGGAAGTTGTCTTTCTTTGTACGGTTGCTTGATGACTTCACTGTTTGTTCTCCATAGTAATTTTGAATTTAAGGAAAAAGTTAGTAGTCGCACTGTACGAATAAGGTAGATGGGAACAAACTTTATTGTTTTCACTTAACAGAAATGGTCGCACCATTAGCGATATGACACGGGTTTGCATGATGATTTCCCTACACGTATTACGTTTCTTAAACGCTCTAAAGAGACTAAAATATTCTGAGTTCGCGATAGTATTTCTGCTTAAAAGTTCAGGTGACATGATTCCACGTAGGTTCAAAAACACAGTCAACTTCGCCTTGATGCTGCATCAAGATAGGGATTTCATTCGAGAGGTCTTATCGTTCACAGCTTTTTTCTATGATTAGGACATAAGCCAAAACACACTGTGTTGTAAACTACCAGCGTCTAGTTGTGGATGATTTACCTCTGCCTGTATTTGCACCAACCTTTTCGGGAATTATACCAAACGTCGATTACCCTCATTCTACCCAGGACGGGATGGGTTAGATGCCATGATACGGAATGTTAGTTATCATTCTCGTTCAGACTAACCAGAAAAATCCTGGCATGTACCGTATAAGTATTAATACATTCCACACACCTAAATATGTATCTGGAATGTGTTTGTTTCATCCGGCATCAGGAATAAAATGCAAACTTCGAAGGGATTTCCGCAATTTGTAAGCTTGCGGGTCGACTTAAAATCTGACGTATGTCTTAGGACGCTACGTCATTTGATTCTGGCACAGGAAAACTATTTGTTATAAACGTCAACATTTTCTCTCTCTTTCTCTTTCTTACGAATAATCTAGTATGAGTTAGTGAGTCGATTTTGACAAGGGATTCCACGGTATCAAACATTAAATTCTTGCTTCAAATCTTACGTTTGTCTCATTACACGGCTTCATCTGGCGCTGGAACTCAAAATTAAAATCTGTTCCGCACCTATGCAGTTGAATATTAATTATGGAGCATTATTTACGAAATCTGCTTTTGTTGCTAACACTGAAACCTTAACAAACAGTTCACTTTTGTGTAAAAACTAGCATAGAAAAATCAGAGATTGTGTGCCCTGAGATAACTTCAAAGTCAAATAATTTTGCTGATGTTTTTCGTAATTATTAGTTACTTATTCGCATTCAATATGGCCAATTACACCGTTTAAAAACTGAATACCTGAAATTTAAAGAAAAAAACCGGTACATGGGGTAATATTTTCACGATGAGTGCTACTCTACTGTAGTAATGGAGTGTACAACATCTAGTTTTGGTTACATCTTTGATGTTTCTGACGTTTAGTTCAGAATTAATTTCATTTGTTGCTCCGTCGCTGTGTTTACGTAGAAACTTAATACATACCACATATTTTAAATTTGATCCCAAACTTCAAAATAGTGTACACTCCATGATC
>CM061920.1:169437678-169497678 GCA_031002005.1 Vandiemenella viatica
TCGCTTGTTTTCGGCGGCCATCTTATTTTCTTACTGTCAAAGGTGGTGATGCGCTGATGGCGCCAGATTTGAAATTGCGTGGGAGATTTTATATCTAATTTTATGTAAGTGTGTGAGTGCATGTATTTGTTAGGTTTATTTCTTTACTGTATGGTTAAGACATGCAAATACTCACAATCAACAATTACAGACACAATACCCTCACTCTACAAGAAAACTACCACATACAAAAAGCAATAAAAAATGGCAAGCAGGTACTGAATGACCACATAAACTTAACAAACCAAACACCAAATCTGGCGCCGTCAGCGCATCACCACCTTTGACAGTAAGAAAATAAGATGGCCACCGAAAACAAGCGAATTGTAGAAGACGCAATGTTTATATCGTGTACACAACAGCAAAGACAAATGGCTGTAATGGAAACATGCTATGGAGAGAAAACAAAGATGTGTGGTTACTATGCTGAAATCCACTAATGTAAATAGTAAGTGTAAATAATAAGAAAATGTATCAATTTAGCGTTATGTCAAATAAGTTTGTAAATCAAATGTAAATTTTAAAATAGATTCGTCGCTGATGATGCCTCGAGGAGAGGCGAAACGCGTACGGCAATAAACCTACACAATACAGTTGCATTGGCGTTATTTTATAAATTAAGTAACTGATAACATTCGAAATTTCATTTAAGAATATTTACAATTTTAAAAAGCATATAAAGTAAATATTGATCGTGTTCATTACATATGCAATAATCTTAACTATAGTCTGTTAACAGAAAACAGTACAAAATATCTTCTGGAATGAATGGGGATAAAAGGTACGTGTCACACAGAGGCAGGAGAGGGGGGGGGGGGTCATCAAGGCAAAAGCCACGTCAGGTTCCATGAGGCAGTGGGGGGGGGGGGGTTCAAGAAGGGCCAAAACTGATCCACGTAGATTATTGACGTTCCGTAAGTGTTTCGAAAATGTTGTGACAGTTAATTTCCGAAAACTCGACCGTCGAGCTAAATAATTATCGTTCTATAGCTAAATAACTTAACAGTTTCTGGAGCGTCTCACTATAAATACTATTTTTTTTTTTTTCGTTGTATAACAGAAACGTGGATCTTGAAAATAATCATTCTTCAGAGTTCAAGATGGTGCTAATTTTGTAGTAATCTCTTACTCTTTTTAGTTCTCACAGGATAGAATCTATTGTCAACGATTATTACATGAAGTTGATGTTGTTATTAACAGGTACATCGCTTCTCGTCTCAGAAGTCAGGATTGTCCGTATTTTGTTTACTCTCAAGTCGCGGCTTAGTTCCTGTTTGTTACTTCGCCGTCTTTCAATCCTTATTGATGCCTGGAGCTTTCGTGATGCACCAAGTGTCTGTATAAGCTTCCTCTGCGGTCTTTTGAAGTCTGCCTGCTCCCAGTCTGCAATTAGCTGGTTATTAATTATGAGAGTACTTTCATGAGGTAAGACTCCATTCAATCTTCCCCTCAGTTTAACGGATCCGCAGAATAAGATTTTTTTCGCGGATTTACTATTATTTATCTCGTTTTCCAGTTTTCTCCTTCTCTCTGCCTGGTTGCTTTGGTGTTTCAGAGGGCAAAACGGGTCCATGGATGTGAAATGTTGTGTCAGAGTGCAGTAAGTGATAAATGGATCTTAAATGACAGGAACTGCAACAAACACAACTAGACTAGGTATGGATTGTGAGAAAATCCAGCGACTAGTATCTGAGAAGTGGCATTCTGCAGTGTTGTGATTATTTCCCACTAAACAAGATAAGCAATCCCAGTAAATTAGGCTATGTGTTTAAGCCAAGGATGCAATGGACGTGTTGGTGTGAAAGTAAATATCTTGGAATCGATGAGTCGCCTATCTTGACTAGATCCATACCCATAGAAGTAGTTGTCTGTGTTAATTATTTGAATGTTCAAAATTTATACTTAAAGAAAAAAAGAGCTTTATACTCAGTAATTCGTTTGGCCGTTTTTTATTTATCAGCTAGTTAACACTACTCATAGTTTCATTGCTATCGACCGTGAATCACTACTCATAAACATATGTCACATTTACTTTACGGAAATAACATCCCTCTCTTCCCTCACAACATATAACATTAATTTCTTTTTACACAATATAACGCCACTTAGTTACTTCTTGTTAAAACATCTATTACCAAAATACATTACATATTTCATTTATACACAGCTCCGATACGGTATACATTATGCTAATCCTACTCTCCTCCATGTCTTTTTTGTTCTCCTACACATCGTCTCTTTGTTATAACATCTCTGTCTCGCTTCTCTTTTTTGCCAATTATGTCAGAATAATAACTTTTTTTACAAATATTTATAAAAACATACATACATTTGTGCGTTCCGTACGATAAGTGTATTTTTTGTTTGTTTATGAGGCAGAGATTAGTGACCATCGCAGCATTCGCGTAGATGGTTGCGGAAAACCGCCTAAACACCTCAACCTACACGGCCTGTACGCGGAGGGGCGGGCTCGTGCCTGGTCCTTTTGTTCCTTCGCAATCCAGTGTGCGGCTCAGCACTGAGCCACACTGATGGAGCATTTATAGATATGAAAAATTTATACGCAATTTTTATCTCTGGAGATACGGTGTATACAAACATTCGTCACAAAGAGAGATGCACCAAATGATATCGAAAGTTGACAATCAATTTCAGTGCAATTAAAATGTGTAGTAGCAATGTTATATCTGATTTATGAATTGTTTAGCTAGCGCTTTGAAAAACGCTTACGCAGCGGATAACGAAATTATATCTTTGTAAACTGCCATAACAATACGTAACTACGGCGAGTTAAATGACTTGCCGCTTTGTTTTAATAACGCCGTGTGCAGAGCATCGTGTTCGCTCGCTCAGTTTGGCTCTTGTGGCAGAGAGGCCGCACTCTTCGCAGCCCTTTGTCTGCCTGAATGCGGCTCCTCTGCTCCAGTTACCCCGCACTATACAGAGCTCCTGTTTCATCCCAGTCTGCAACTCATACGAAACGTACACAGCTCCACTATCAAAAATCTTTGCGTACTATTAAGAAGTAAAAAAAAACATTGTATAATCAGCTAAGCTATGAGTCACCGATTAACGAAAGTAATAAAGATTTGTGATGAGTCTTCAATTCAACACTCTCACATGAAGTAAACTTTTTTCTATAACTCCTTTTGTAGAAACATTCGTCCCAGTTTGAAATTTCTGCAATTTGATTTTATTACGTATTCTCGTTGACGTAGGACGACACGTAATTTAAATCTCAGACCAAATAATATTAACAGGGTCCCGAAAGACTTGCTCTTTTACTGTTACGGGCATGATTTATAGTGTACGTTTATTCTTTTTATACATAATTTCCAAACACCTGTAAGTCGAAACAGTAACATACTTTCTAATTATTAATATTCTATTTCCGTGATGGTAGAATTATTTTTCCTCCCGGACGACAAAATATACAATAGTATATTTTTAGATTCCAGAGTGCAATGTTAAAATTATTTCTTTTGAGAGGACATTTGATACATAAGATCCGAAAACTTTTATTTTTATTCGTAGTGTTAGGGCTATGAAATTATTCCTTTTGGGAGGACAGTGGATAACATCAGGTAACGTTCATTTTTATTCATAGTGTTAGGGCTATGAAAATAGAAGGGAACATACAAAAAAAGAGGCAAGACAGTGGAATAAATTAGTGTTAGAAGAAGAGTAGGGGTGTTAGTAAGATAGAAGACGCTGGAGGAGATAAACCTTTCTATTGGTCGAAAACTGTCCTGGATGATGGAGATGTTACGGCTAATTGTGCTGTAATTGGAAATTAAATGTGCCAAAGTTTTCAGGTAAGGGCTGTAACGAATTACCAGGGTAGGTACCGAGTGTCAGTCTAGCACCTGCAACGTTTTGACGGTTTTGCATGGAGGAAAACGGACAGTGCTACGTGACGAGAACAAAGCAAGCCACATTTACAAGTCCGGTGTGTGACTAAACATTTTAGCTGGCTTGGGATGGCAATGAATTTATTCCCCATCATAAACAGTTAAGGTTTGCTTTCCATTTAGGTAAGTTTCGGAAACAACTAAACAGACGCCATTAACAAGGGGCGGGCGACCGAAAAAAGTTCCTGGTGTACTGACATGCTTAAATAGTGGTGGGGAGAATCCAGCCACTGAGAGGGGTTCGCCAGCAATATTATTAACTTTTGGGTGTTTTGTTAATTAGTTGACCCTACCGGGTGCAAGTATTTTCCAGTGCAGAACTCTGATTTGCCAACTGACACTCACTACATCAAGTTTCCTTGAGAGGAGAAGAATGGATGGAGGTAGACTCTGATCTGGTACGAGGCCTCAACTGCATGAGACATCTCCACAGGTGGGCCCGTGCGCAAGGCTGGTTTGCGTGGCTCCCGTAACCTCGCTATCTGCGGTCAACGGTAAATTTCCCTCGCGGCAAAAACATATGCAACCAGTTCTACCCTGTAAACGAACCGGAGAGTTTTAAATTGCTCTAATTGTATAAAAATCAAAGAGATCAGACGAGATGTAACTGTTAAAATGTTAATAAAATGTATTTCATCTTTGCGTAAATTTCACCATTCTTAGATTTTAATAAATTCAATTAAAGTGTACATCCATTTTTCATTGATCCTATTAAATCCAGTAATATCTCATGTGACTATCTTATGACCCATGGTCATTAATAATATTCAACCTTGATATTTTTTATCATCACAATAGTATCGTCAAGAAGTAGCCTTTTTCAATAGGAAACACTTCAGTAATTAAGTTAATTTTTATGGAGTTGTAAGTATACATAAGTCTTTTAAAAAATTTCTTTAAACTGATGTCTTTGCGCAAAAGGTCACGTGATTCAGTTTCCACTTGTCACATTTATGACTCAGATGAAATGTGCTAAATTAAAGTTTTTTCTGATTTGTCTTAGGATCATTCTGCTTGTAATAAGCTGTGATTTATCTGTTTCCACTGTAGAAATTTCTATGTCCTCGGGGTAGGCGCGTGGAGCACGTAGCTCTAGTACCCGAGACTAGCTCCCGGCAGACCTCACGACGTGACGTCTATCATTAAGATCTCCAATCCCAAGTAGTGGGCGCTAGTACGCGTTAGATGTCGGTAGATAGATCACGTAAGTGACCCCGGCGGTGACTCTTCAATCGCCGCATGAGTAGCCTTGCTAACAAGAGAACATGCATTATCGCGTTACTGTATTGGAGGGCGTTGATTCCACTTGGACCGTCGCATAGGGTATCCGCATAGGGCAGCCACTAGAGGTGTCGGGCGTGCCGGGTCCTAGTATGCGATACAAGCCCTCGGCAGACCACACAGCGTTTACACTCAAAGCTGCTGGCGGATTATCCAAGCCCAGGATGTCGGTAATGGGGATTAGATGTGCAGTATGGGGTCGCGCAAGAACAGACGGCGACTCTTCAAACATTGCTACCGAGAGTGGTGGTGTAACGGATAGCGTTCTGGCCTCGCATTCGGGAGGACGGCGGTTCGAATCCCCGTCTGGGCATCCAGATTTGGGATTTCCATGGTTTCCCAAATCACTCCAGGATGCTTCCTTCAAAAGTCCATCGCCGAATTCCTTCCAATTCCTTGCCCCCCATCCTCTCCCGTCTCTAAAGACCTCGCTGTTAAGAGACGTTAAGCAGTTTTAAAAAAACATTGCGAGGTAAGTGTTGCAAACAAGAGGACTAAGGGGACCCACCTCTCCCCGGTTTTAGCCGTTGCCGCCTTTAGGCTTCGGCCTCTTAGATGCAGACAGTTTCGTTAGCTGGTACAGTTAAACCTGTAGTAGGTTAGTTCGCTAGGTATCTCCTATGACTACCCTACACCTATTGGTGTCTGCAAAGTCTAATGAATCGGGTTTAAAGGTAAAACTTGTCCTCGGAATCTGTCAGACTGGCTAATTTAGTAACTGTATTTGGTTTCGCAGATTACCACTGTCATATTTTGCCTGTGGTACCAGCATTAAAAGACTAATTATTTAAATCTCAGGTCTTAAGTGTTTATTATCATTGTGCGTATCGAATACCACATTTTTGGCAGCGGTCCACAAGCAAAATTCCTTTCCCCCCTCCCCCTCCCACAGGGCAACTAGATACCACTAATTGCTTAGGGTAGCCAATTGTTTTGGCTGTGTATGTAACACAGCTTTTTATTTTTTTTAAAATTATCAGTTTGTCGCCTATTGGGTTAAATGTTTGTAAAGTATAAATCTTTCTTGTATTATTTTACAAAAATTTTAGAGACAAAAATGTGAATATTTAATTTTCTTTTTAGCTATTAGTTTCTCCTTTTGCCATGAATTTATCCTTCTCTATAAGATGACTATAACGCACACAATTTGAGAACATTGAATCGAAAGTCAATAATTTAAATTTCTTAGAATTGCAGCTACTCGAAGGAGGTGAATTTAATATGTAGCCCAGCTGTTTATAAAATCAACTTAATCATCTGTGAGATTAGTTTGTCAAGACATTTCCTATCACTATGTCTAATGAATGATTGGACGGCGTGTGACATTAAACGACGGGCATTTTTTGTGATGGATCACAGAACCGCGCACTACGGTATGTGCGTCGCAACTGAAATAAAAAAAACAGTAAAAAGCGTTCCACCGCATCACTGCACATTTTTTGTATATATTTTCGACCGCTGTGGGCAACGGTGAAATTTTTTTTTTTCTGTGCAGATAATCCAGCAGCGCAATGTAAAAACGCCATAGTGCGCCGCGAGCACTGCTCATCGCAGCTGCTGCACTCTGCCGGCTAGGGCTGCAACCAGGACCACGAAATAACATACAGAGTATCCCATGCCTCTCATCCACTCACGACACTTCAGTTAGACATATGCATTTGCACCAAGTTTGAAAGTGTCTTACAATCAATCAGAGGGATCATTAAAACACAAAAACTAAAGCATTTCTTTAACCCTCGAATTTTTCGTCCTCTAACAAATTAACCAAACCCACATGTATTAAAATGTGACCCACCATCCGGTCGCTTCTTTCTGTGAGACTCTTCCACAACTACTTCCCTAGATCGTCATTTTCAAAACACGAACATTTCGTGCTTTATCTGTCCACTGATTCATCCCTTCACATCCTCACATCTGCATCCTACTGCTGCACCAAATTTCAAATGGTTCAATTTTTCATCTATTGGCATTCAGAGCTTCACTATCTCATATTGATGTGATCCACGCACACAGTTTTAGAAAGTCATTTCTGATTCCTAGATATTTCAAACTAAAACATTTTTTTCGATAAAGATTTTTTCGGATGATGCTGTTCAAATGTTTAAAATCAGTGCATCTTCCGCCATCACCTGTAATTCTGCTTCCTAATCAATAAAATTCACTTATTTCTCCTATTAGAACTGATTTATTTTTTGTTTAATCAACTGCTGTTGCTATCATTTGAGTAAGTTTTCATCACTTTCGTCTTGTTTTGGTTTATATTTGGTTCAAAGTCCACTTTCAGTATTTTGTTCAAGCCAAACCATAACCACTCAATAACCCACACTATTCCTCTGACAGGACAATGTCGTCAGAAAATCCTAGTATATTCGTTTTCTCCTTGATCACTTACACTCTATTGAAATTTGTGTTTTACTTCCTTGATTGCGTCCTGTACATACAAGTTGAATATTAATAGTGATAGACTACAAACTACTTTTACACTCTCTCTAACTGATGCTCTGCTTTGCTTTAATTATAGGTACCTGTTTTTTTTAATTTTTTTATATAGATCATAAATTATTCTTCTCCATTTTTAATTATCAAAAGCAATAAAAGAATGCTTGTTTTTCTTGATCCATCCTTCTAGTATTAATCTTAGAGCTAGATTTGCTTCTGCAGTATCGTGATTTTTCCTAAACCCAGACTGATCTTCTCCTACTATCTTTTCTACTATCCTTTCTATTCTTCCGTATATTATCCTAGCCAGTAATTTTGGAGCATGTGGCGTTAGACTTATAGTGCGATAAGTTTTACATTTGTCAACTTATGCATTCTTTGGGAGAGTGAATCCGACACTTCTATTAAAATCAGCTACAATCTCTCATCTTTATGTATGTATATATTTCTTCTGTCCCTGGTCACTGAACGCCTCCTAAACGACTGGACTGATTTTTATGGAATTTTGTCTCTGTTATTAATTTGGTTCGAAATTGGTTTAGATTCACAAAAATAAAAAAAATTACCCCTCCCCAATTACAACCCTTAATTTTATACAAATCCACATTTTTTTATCCGATTTCGATGAAACTTTGCACACGTATACTTCAAAATAAACAGAAAAATACTATCAACTTTGGTTTTCAGAAACACAACCCCTCTCCGCCTTTCTACCCCCATAACTTTTGCCAATTTTTTTTTTAACATATCCACAATTTTTGTCCGATTTCGATGGAATTTTCACACGTATACTTTAAAACCAACAGAAAAATACTGTATAAATGTGATTTTCAGAAACCCAACCCCTCTCACTCTTTCCACCACATTAATTTTTGTCAATATTATTTATAAAAAGCTACAGTTTCTATCCGATTTTTACGGAGTTTTGAGTACGTATCCTTTAAAGCAAACAGAAAAGTACTGTCTAAATTCGGTTTACAAAGTCGGACCCGCTTTCCCCTTTACTCCCATCCATTTTAATTTCAAAAGTTGTTTATAGAAACTCACAGTTTTTATCAGATTTTTGATTCAACACTGCGCACATGTATTTTATAACAAAGAGAACTGTATTGCCTACATTAGGTTTACAAAAACCCACCCACTATCACCCATCACCCTTCCTAAATCAACAATTTACACATGAAACCATTTAGTTTATCGCGATATCTTTCATTTGCTTAGAATATGTAAATCTGTCTGTTTTGTATATGGATACCCAATGAATAAAGAAAAAGAGGCATTGCAACGAATGCCGGGTAAATCTAGTATATTATAAAATGAAGTAAACTTCGTGATCCTGTCTGCCTGTATTACCACGAGATCCACTGAATGAAAGAAATCTGATGCGGTTTTTAGTGTTATATAGTATAATTACCGAGGAAGGTTTCTGTATCAAAGTTGGAAAAGGCCAGTTTGGTTCTGACGTCAGTGACTCGTCTCTGGAGGGCAAACGATGGCTAGCGATGTCTTCACACTGTTAAAGGAAGCTAACAATAAAGATTACCTACTTATGTTTGTTTAATGGTTTAATAAGTTTTACCTTAACATTAAAATTCCAAATTAACCATTAACAAAGTTTATAAGCCCGCATTTCAATCATTAAGATGTTCAACCATCTTCGATAGTTTGTTCCTGTAATCTGTGTTCTGTGAATCAAGATTTGTTGTAATATATTACACTGTGTTTAATGATATAATATGTATCACCTCTTAAAATCAATTTTAAAGGAAATTACGTTCTTTGTTTAAATCTACATGGTATTTTTTTACGCTCTATTCTCTGTAGTAATAAGGTCACAAACAACCTAGTTTTAGGCAGTATGTGATAAAAGCGTTATTGCTGGTGATGATAAAAGTATATAAATAAGAAGATAATTAATCGTTATTAGTTTTTGATATTATACTATTCTTAGAAAGGACTTTTTAGGTATTATTAGTTATTGATCTATTACCTATTCCAGTGAATGAACTCTGAGAGAAGCTGGGCGACAGACCGTTTTCTAAAGGCGCGTAAACACTAGACCAAGTAAGACCTACGAACAACAACAAATGTACTGTACTGCGACGAACGTTGGTCGCCAATGCATTGATTGGCGTTCGATATTTCGTCCTAGTCAAAAGAAGAGGCTGGCGCCAATGGATTCGGCAATGTGGAATCGCAGTTGGCTCTGAAAACTCATCGAAGTTGCTAGCATTTTATATTATAAACTAATAATCGATGTTTTAATTACAATTTATCCAGCCGATATTATGAGGGAAGAAGACGATTTATTAGTTCTCACATGTGCAGCATTTATTTTAGTGCAAGAAGCTGATCAGAAAAATAAGAACAAATTACGCTGGTGAATGACCTCTGTTTTCAATTAGGGAGGAGTGTGGTGGTGAAAAGATGTCAACAATGATAGCATTTTAGATTATAAATTGATAAGTAACATTTATTTTGGAGGAATCCCATACTGCTAAAAGCAAACAATGTTGGTTTGTACACTTCATCAGCACAACTCCCAGTTTTGCGTTTGATTTTTGTCTTTTTGCCTTTCACGGCGAAAGATGTCACAAAGATTCCGTTTTCTGCACAGTAACTACTAAAACCTCACTCATTTCCTTCCTCTTAATAGTCGTTCGCAGTGTTTAATAAGCATTTCCATTTACGACAAAAATCTATCAGTTTTTCTGCAGTCTCATTATTTCATTCCTTACTCCAATGATTTTCAACACAAAAACAAGTAATTAATAAACACACACCGTTCCGCAAGGCAAATAAGTAAATAATGAAACTCACGCCAGTTCGACAAGGGGAATAACAAAATAATGAACCAAAGTTGGTTCGGCGTCTAAACCAGGATGGGGTCCAACTGCCGATCGAACGCCAACCCTTTGTTGTTACCTCCAGTAGAGCGAACCTCAACCAACGCCAACCACTTCGTTGGCTCCGATCTGGTCGGTCGCGATTCGTTGACAGTGATCTGCCTACTATGTACGCTCGCTTACACTAATCTGTCTAAACCAAAGGTATACGAATGAAGTAACCTAAAGAATTGCAGAGCATATAAAATTCAAAATAAAACTCCTTGGTAAAATATATTCATTCATAATATGAGATAATTCGCAACAAGCTTTTTTACGATTTTTATTTGCAGTGAAACTTTATGTAGGCCTACTGTGGCGTTAATTCAGAAACATAAGAACAGTAAATGATTTCTTTGTAACCATTATTTACCAACATACAAATTTCCTTCTCAGTATGCAATTTGCGCAGTACTTCAGGAACGGTCCAAAGTTATATGAGCTTGCTCGCGGGGTTGCGCGTTGGCTCGGCCGACTAGCGCAGAATTTTTAAAGCTCCTGCTATTGAAATGTGGAAGCACATCTCTCTCGGACTGAACTTCCTTAATTCTCAGAGTTTTAACACGCGGTTTCAGTGCAACTTCTATTCATAAGCATGTTTCCGTACTAATAAAACGCTGCTCTTGGTCACTGTGCAGCCATATCAGTCACGCTGTGACGCCAAGCAGACAGCCTTCACTGTTGGATTAACAACTGTCAGAGACAACATATTGGAGGATGTCAGCGTTATTTAACAAGATTTCTATTTAGTTAAACATCAGTGAAGTAATGAATTACCAAAACATTTAAATTAACATAATAATACTTTTAGGTACTTTTTGTTTATTCTTATTTGTTCGATAAAGGTGTTTTCCATAAATTCTTAACCCATAGATAAGTAAGATCAATGCTTTAATTTTCGGGCAGCAATGTTAGAGGAAGTTTTGATTAGATTGAATTTTGCCTGGATCAGAACTACAAGTGGCATTTAACGTTACAGAAGAGGGCATCAGCAATGTAAGTATTTTTTTTTTTTTAATAATTTGTTTCCATGAGCGCCATGTTACAGCATTTGAACTACTGATCGCGAGCCATGCTGCCTGGACTACGAGTAAAACTAATACTATGCGGCGTTAACATTTAATTCTAATTTCCTTTGCTTCCACCGACGCCATATTTCAGCCATATGTAACTGTGCCAGCCGTTAAAACGGTGTAACATGGATTTGAATAATGAAAATGGAAGATGTAAGAACTATTGACGACTTTGGGTCAGGTTTATATAGCGATGCGTGTCACTAAAAGCAGTGCCCGAAAGGGGAGGGAGACGGATTAAGGAGGAGAGGAAGGGAGACGACACTTGCCCCTAGCTGCAACTTGAAGAGGGTGGCAAAATGATGTTTGAAGGGGCGGAAAATGGCAAATTCATGTCGCGGCGACTTTTTTTTCTCTTTCTTTCTCTCTCTCTTTTATTAGCCTGCCCTAAGCGGCAAAGTAATGCTGAAGCGGTGTCATCTCAAGTTTTTGCCCAGGCTCGGAAAATTTATAGATCCGTCACTGACTGACATACGATGCAGTGAATATATTAATTCCCGTGTGATTGAAGCTTTGATTTTCTAACGCCAGTATTAACGGAGTTTGTGGTTAGATTGAAATGCATCCTGGGCCATGATGACAACTGAAACCTTTAAGACACGAGTAATTGCATTGAGCGTAATTTTATCACAATTCAGGATGACAAATAAAAGTATTTGCTACAGCATAAGGCAAGAGAAATTGCACCGAGCTTTATTTTATAACAATTAAGCAACTGTGAATAACTGACTTACCTCAAGACTTCACTCAACCCGTCATGTTTTGACGGGCTTTGAGGCTAGTTTTTATATAAAATTTGACATGTAAACCAATCAAATGTAAATTTATGTTTTCTTCTTTTCTTCCATCGTTATGCCCAACTGAGGAGCGCGAATGAACTCACTTAGCAGATGCGTTTTTCTTCTTCATCCTCTCGCTGAGCTCTTTCCTACGTACGAGCACTTTACACCGCTGACCACTGACTGGTACGGCGTAGTCACTCGTCAGCTCGTAATACTTGCCACACACGCTGTGTTTTTTGTTTCCTTTCCGGCTGTAAATGTTTAAGTTCCAAGTTTCCGACCTTGTAACTATCATTCAATGCTTATGAATACTGCCACAGAGCTTACTGTTCCGTAATCACAGTAGTATTGCCTGTGAATTCGAATCTCACTACCGTAACAACTATTGCGTACCGAATAATTTAAATACATTTTTAAAAGATTTTTGTATGCGTAACAGCATTAATTAAATTTATTAAATACAGTTTTTCGCTACAAATGTTTCAAAATTTCAGTTTAAACTCGTTTTTTGATTGCAACGGCTTTTAAGACCTCTCTGTGATATTAGTAACAAAACTTTTTATACCAAAGATTGTCAAACAGTAATTTCTTGGTGTTCCCATGTGACTGATTCATTGCTGAAGGTAGATTTGTCCATTTGCTTTCTTCCCTGATCTCTGGGTATCTTCCTGTTTCAAAGGGTTCTGTTGTTTGCCATCTCTAAAAACCGCAAAACTTGGTGAATATGAGTATCATGGATATTTAACTGCGATTACCTTCATACGCGATCACAATACTACTTGATCCAAACGCTTTCCTAGTATAGGAAGACTATTTTTGGATGTTTATCACAGACATTGCGTATAACTAACAGCTGTTTTAAAGATTGCCTAACCTCCTTGCCCTTTATTTAACATCCAACGTCGTCTCTTGATGCATCTGTGCACTCTACAGGTTGGCACTATCGGCCTTCCGGGCATTCTTATAGTTCCAAGTCATCATCCACATTCATTTGGGCCAGCGCTGGAATAGTACAGCTTTCCCTACGCACAAAGAGCTATTAACAAAATTTACATTAATTCAATGCATAAAAATGTTATTTATATTTTAAATTTTTATGTTTTCTGTCACTTCATGCAGTTTTATTAACACATAAAAAATGATAAATATTCCCGAAAACGACCAGGGGAGAAAAGCAGTATCGATTCATGATATTTCAGCATTCTTGTTAAAGATAGGCTTGATGATGTTGTAGAAATACTTTTAAAAAGTAAAAAACAAGTGACTACCCTGTGATACAGTACTGATAACTTTCACAGTTACTTACGGAGGAATTTGCAGTTTTATTTCAGCCAGGAGTTAAACTGTTGAGGGAGGATTATTGCCTTCTGTTATTCGCTGCGCCGCTTACACTCTCTCGTTTTCATTACGTCTTAAACAGCCATATTTTGTAATGAATATGTTCACTTTTTGACTTTAAGAATTCACAATATACTTAAAAATAAAAATATGGAAACTTATATCATTCCCTTACAAAAGTGCCACAAAATTTCTAATTCAGTATGACCAGAGAACAAGGGCATAATTTTATCTTTCTTCCATAACCACTTTTTGGTTTTGTGATGAGAAGACGTCAGCCTTCTGAGGTCTTGTCGCGGGAGAGCAGACAGATGGACGGCTCTCACGTTGATTGGCGGGTTCACAGCTGCCGCCTGCGGAAGAAAGAAGTGCGGCTGTTCGTAACTTCTTCCGACACGGACACTGACGAATCAAGAATAAACTACCTCAGTGGAAAGCGACTCATGGATAATTATCGGTGTGTAGTTGGTTAACCGACAACAAAAGATGAATAATGTAAGAGTGTGTATTTTATATATTGTAATGTCACGCTATACTTCATTAATTAAGGTTAATTATTCCTATTTAATAACTTAATCTGTATCCCATCCATTATTACCATTATTAACGAATGAAAGATGTATTTGAATTCATTTTATAAGCACAGGCACATTTAAAAACATGTCGTAACTTGATCACTTATTATACAAAAATACAGTACCGACAGACGATGGGTGCAATTACTTTTAAGACCCATAAACAACCAAAATATTTTAAAACAAGACCTTCGTCCTAAATTAACGGTTGTTATATTATATCAAGCAATATCGTTAAGTAGAATGAAAAAGCATGTGATATTCGGGTTTATTGAAATTACCATACCTTAAAAGGGGACACAGTCGCGAAGAATCTCCCATAAGAAATCAGTGTTAAAACAAGCAAACTTCAGGTACACTTTCTGAAGAAGCTAATGGAGATACAGACCTGAAACTTTCGCGGTATACAGGTAAAACATCATCTGCAAATCACATAAAGATTTGTTACTAAAGGTTATATAGTTTATGAGTAATGATTTTTTGTTATAAAAGACAAAAAAATTATTACTTTTATAAATATCTTGGAGCTTGTAAGCTTGTTGTTGTTGTTACGATAGGTCCCATTTTTTATTTGATTAATCATTGTATTATTAACAAGAGATCCTGAAAGTCTGATGTCTTTATCAGTCTTATTTTTGAAAAAAGTGTACCAGATGATCAAAAAATGTAGTTTTGAGAAAAAACTGTATTAAAAGTTTTACATACGTACAAGAAACTAATGTACATTACAATACAGACACACTATTACCACAGATCACGAAAAAATTAATAACTCCCATGAAACAAATGACATTTTGGTCCCCTTAACAAAAATTTTAAAATATTTGCTTGAAAAACAAACAAAGTTAAGTAATGAAATGTGCCTTTATTGGATTACGCCTTTTAGCTCAGTTTAAAGTCCATGCACACGACTATACTCGGCATTGGTTTTGTAGAGAGATCATCCGGATTTCTCCACACAGGGTGCTATTTGGGTGCATTAGAGAACAGTATATGTGCAAACACTTTATAATAAGATGTAGTCTTTTACTGTACCATTACAGTTTCCGTAGGCACCAGCACATAACAGTATTATGTATTCCTGGGGCAGCATCGCATGATAAATTTTTAAGTCTATCAACTGTTGGCTAGAAAAAACATAAGTTCCTTGCTACTTCAAAGCTTAATTAATGGGCGCTTATTCAAGCCAGCAGCTCGATATCGATCAGTATCCACTACGGATTCGCACATCAAAGCCCCGCATTTATCGTCCTCTCGACGCTCCTTGCGTCCTGCCCCGCTAGGTTCGTCTACGATCCTCTTGCATCCGTAAATCAATGGCTGACGTCGTTTGGCAGCTCTCCGGATTGACTCCATCATGTAAACAAAATGTTAAATAAATAATAATATTTCTGAACAATTATTCCATTTGATGACTCATACACTCTCTCTTAAGCGGTCTGAAATTTCCCATTATTCATTCGTTTTGACTGGCTAGGCGAATCGTCTGACTCCATTAATACTTGCACTTGTTGTCTCTGTCTTGTACCGTAGGTGACAAAAAGCCCTGCCGTAACTGTCCAGAACTGAAACGGATGTATGAATCCGCTACAGCGATCCCTAGCCGTTTAAATGACCATCCGCGTCATAAACAAGCGGCCATTCAGCTCTGTGTCGTCCCCTCTGCGCAGTCCCGAGACAGGTACTGTACTTCCCACGTCCGTCACTTGTCAGGCCGCGCAGTAGCAGCTCGCGCCAACTGGCCGGGGAGTAGAGCCTTGTCGAGATCATAGTAATACGATCAGGTTGTAGTATAATTTACACATCCCATACGAGTCGTGCATAATTTGAGTGTTGTGGCTCGGTTATATTTCTGTTCCACAAAAAGTATCTCTGCTGCAAGGGAGCGTCCATAAACCACGTAGCTCCATTTTGGCCTCCTGTGAACCCAACCTCCTCCCTTCCCCCCCCCCCCCTCACGTAGCCTGACGTGGTTTTTGCCTTCATCCTCTTCCCTCCCCCCCTCCCCCCTATACATAGCACGTAGCTTTTTTCACTTTTGATTCCAGAAGACCTTTTTTATTGTTTTCTCTTGTCAGAGTATTTAAAATTACATACAGAGATAATTGAATGAAGGAAATAAATATTCACATGCTGTTGTGTGTTCTGTACTTCACTTTAACTGTGAAAAATAGTGTGAATGTAAAGCTACGTGGCCTGGCTTGGAACCCCCCGCCCCCCACCTCCCCCACGTAGTGCAGCGTAGTCTTCCAGCGAACCACTCCCCCCCCCCCCTCTTTTTACCGAGCCCAAGCAACTGAGGGTAAAAGAACAATCCATAGCACACATAACAAATATTAACAATGTTCAAAATTATCGTGACTAAAGCAAGTAAAAAAGGTGGCAAAACAAGAGAAAAGTGTTAGCAAGTGAAATATGTAATAACCAACCAGAAAGCTGTACGAGTTAGAGCGTGCAGAGAACCGCAGTTCCATACCCAGCCAGGCGCTCCATATCTCGCAACTGCAAGCTTCCTTTCCTTTGCTAATAAATCACCCTGCGTGGACGAGCAGTAAATCCCCGGGACCAAGAACAATCTGACCGCACGGCAGAGCCATCTATCACCGGACCTTGTTGAACTGCAACAACTATGAGGCGACAAGTGGAGGCGCGGCGCGGCGCAGCGCAGGCAGCTGTTGTGAGCGGGATTCGTTCAATCTGGAGCGGCTAATCCCGGCCAGCCGGCCGTTTAATCAGGACCCCGCGGCTATTCACAGCCACGCTCACCAGCTCCTTCCCTCCGCAAGACTCCGCACCGCACCGGCAGGAAAACGCTACCAGCAATAGTGAAATCTCTAAAAACATTATATACTGTGACTCATCAGTTTCAAGATAGAATAGAACAAAACAGACGGCAAATAATAGATTAAGTGTTGAATAGAACACAAACTGATATAATGTATACGTCAAAAATGATGAGAAATATATTAGAACCGAATTAAATAAAATCAGATAAGTTCACAAAAAATGATACGTCAAGGATTGCAATAACTATACACGAATAAGCTTGCTCAATGCTGGTTATAAAATTTACTCAAGCATTATTAAATCAAAATTGCAAAAATTTTATGGACCACTACTTGGAGAAGAACAAAATGGGTTTCGGAAGGGTAGGTCATGTGCAGATGGCTATTTCACACTCAAGATGCTAATTGAGAAAAGGAAAAAGTTTAATCTGGAAACAATCCTGGCATTTATTGATTTCAAAAAAAAAAATCGATACAATCGACAGAAGAAAACTTTGGCTAATTCTGGCGGAAAGTCACACCTCACCACAGATCATAAAAGCAATTCAAAACATCTACAGCCACAATGCAATCACAGTCAGAACGGGACAACAGTTGTCGGAATGGAAACCCATTAATCGAGGAGTGAGACAAGGATGTTGCCTATTGCCACTTTTATTCAGCATATATATAAGCCAAATCATTAGTAACTGGCGACAAAAACCCCATAGTAGCATAAAAATAGACAGACAGACCAACCTGGATACATTACTGTTTGCAGATGACCAAGTGCTTTTTGCTGAGTCAGAAGATGACCTGCAGAGATCAGTATGTAACCTCCATATGACAGCAAAAGAATACAGCATGGAGATTTCCCTCAATAAAACCAAAGTTATGGCCTTTGTTGGAAAAAAAAAACACAAAAGGATCAAAATCTCAAGAGACAACACGCCCATAGAACAAGTAGAAGAATTTAAATACCTAGGTTACAATCCCAGCTACGCCCTAGAAACCGATATGCAACAAAAAGTAACAAATTTCTCGAAAGTTACAGGAATAATAAATAACATCTTCAGACCATCTCTAGTTCAACGGCACACAAGAATCAGACTATATAACACCCTGGCTAAGCCTACACTACTGCATGGCAGCGAGGCCTGGACACTACGCAAAGGTGATGAACGGAGACTAACGGCGGCTGAGATGCGATTTATTAGGAGAACAGCTGGATACACATTACAAGACAGAAAGATCTGATGATATCCTTAAAGAACTTAAAGTAAAACCAATTCTCCAAACTGTACAAACCTACGGAACAACTTGGGCAGACCATGTACTGAGGGTGATGGAAAATTCTCAAATACCATCCCAGAGGCAAGAGAGATGTAGGAAGATCACCAAGAAGAAGATGGATTGAGATCGTAACAGGCCACCAGGCCTAATACCGGACAGGAAGAAGAAGAGATAAGTTTGATGTGATAGACCTTTATCAACTTGGAAGTAACGCAATGGAGTCAGCTGCAATAGGAACAGACGGAAAAGAATGGTACGCAACGAGATGGGAAGGTATGCGATGTATTATAGTATAATTAAACGGTAGTCACTGGTGTATCTCTTGTCGTTAGTGCTAAGATATCACGTTAGTATCGGCGTTTTGATGAACCAATTATTCTCTGAGAAAGCGGATTTGACTGAAAACTATTGTAGGATGTTTAAACATCCTAAATTACTCGAGCTGACATTTCAGAGTAGTGAGTCATAAATCTGAAAGAGGGGAAACGATTAAATTTAGTGCGGGCCCATTCAGGCCTTATCTTCCGAGAAAAGTAAGGAATTTTGGCCATTAAATAGTAGTCAGACCTTTGTTTGATAATATAGAAAAGAAGCTAGATTTGTTGGTGATGACAGAACTCAATATCTGGTAGGCTAAAACAGCTGAGGCTGGAATCATTAGAAGACTTGAGGCGGTAAAGAAATGGTTGGGTAAGCATAAGAAGAGCTTTGGTGACAAGGTCTGCGTGAAAGTTGGGCAAAAATCAGTAGTACGTCATCGAAGGTGCTTAACAATAAATAATACGTTTAATGGAGAGTTTAAGCACAAGAGCATGTGTGGTTAGGTTTCCACGTGTCGCAATAAATAATGATATCGATATAAATAGAAGTAAATGTTAAATTTTTTCATACATTTTGAATTTTCTAAAAGCTGAATCCTTTCTGATGGATTTATGGTGCTCATAAAAAGTGACTGTAAGCTTCAGGTTAAGATTTATGACGCGGTCAATAGTCACATATTTTCGACAAAAGCCAGTGACCAATTCCATAAAATTTTTGACCAAGACTGAACTGATTGAAGCTATTCATCGTCTAAGAAACTATCAGAAGTTAACTGATTCAGAACGCTTCATTTTCCGATAAACGAATGGAGAACACTTGGAGTCCACCACCATTAATCTATCGACAAATGTCAAACAGACACATTAATTATTGAGCAGACAGTTAAAATTAAATGGCTACATGTTGAAATCAGGTAGTCCTTTCATAATTCGAAACAAGAATTAATGGGCAAATTTAGTTCTCGTGGAAGTGCGACAGATCAGATCACCAGTAAGCACAATTTAGCTCAATTCTTAAACAGAAGGAGATATTGTTATTGGCAGTAACATTGAACATCTTCTATTGAATTTATTATCGACACAAGTCTTCGAAACCACACTGACATATCGTAAGAAATTAAATTTTTGCTGCCAGCGGAAATTTTATTGATGTATTTCACTAGGAAGTAAATAATAAGTGTTTTATAGGTAATTAAAAAAATGCTGTATTCAAACACTATCTCGACTCAAATGTTTACGAGTACGTTTCATGCAAGCACGAATAAAGATGGAGTTAATTTTGAAGTACACATCGTTTTCTATATGTGTTAGAAAAACACTTGTCACCTGGGACAACATTCTTATCTACTTTTAAACGCACTTAATGAATTAATGTTTTCGACTAACTCATTACTAGTCGATTACTTATTGTATGTTTGTCGTATATTACTACGTTGTAAGGAACGTGTTAATGATTTCTTTATAAATGAGAAATATTTGTTTACCGTTGAGAAGATCTTTAGTCTGAATTCAGTCTGCTCTTCTAGTATGAACGAGCGTGAAGAAGCAATGATTAGAAAAATTCATTCCATATAATTCTGTTACCGGGGTGAGTACTGAAAATGAATATTAGGTACTGGGCATTACTACTCTAAATCTACAACAACTATGGAAGTTACGTGTCAGGAATGGCAAATTATTATTCTTTATAGTATTTTTTAATGCTGTTTTACGTGGGGAAGGGAAGGCACCATGCTCCCAAATGTCATTTTCATTCCACAAGAGAGGTGTTGCATTGCTTTGTCGCAAGCTTACACGCTTTCAGTACAAATTATCAAAGAAGACAGTTAAATATTCTAATATCAAGCCCAAAATACAGATATAAACCTATACTTTGTTACCTTAAATAATTCACCCACTTTTACCATATGTAAATATCAACTCATTTGTACTCAAGTAATCATATTTATGAAGTGAAGCATTAGCTTTCAGCAGTAACAACATAGTTGCTGCATTCATAAATTCTTATATCTTTGTTTGAATAACGGGATCATAGAAATTTCATATCCATTAGGGATCATCAAATTCGATATTTCGTAGTTATTGATCTAATAACGAAATTCACAAAAAATTTAGCAGAAATAAATATAGACACCTTGTGGTTAGCAATTAAAAGCCTTTGTAAAGCATTCAGAAATCAGAACAGTCGGCGAAATATTTAATTTGATATTTTCAACCGTTAAATAGTACTGTGATATGTGGAGAACCTAGAAAAAAAAATCTGTTGTAAACAACGACTTTTAAATAAAGCCAGAGTTATAAACTTTTCTTTATGTGATATACAGGTAAGTAAGCCTCGAAACAGGCAGTGTTAAATTGGCAGCGCTGTCATATGGTTAACAGCGTGATTTTATGTCAGCTCGAATCTGCATAATTTGGAGGTAATCCTCTTTGAATCTTGATCAGCTTCACTTCGAACGAGGGCGCTACCGCCGGTTACAACATTTTTAGCCGAATTATTCCTATCATTTTCATATTACAAATACAACACATTACTCCGTCGTACAACAAATCTGAAGAAAATATTTAACATCTCACAACTTCCTCCATACTCGGAGGTTTCACACATTGCGTTAAACATTATTTTATTTCAAACGTAAATCATGTCAGTAAACAAAAATGTCTCTGGGTTTACATCTCGTCATTAGAGGCAGGAAAAAGATTGTATTTAATTTAATTTAATATTTAATTTAATTTAATTGCAATGGAGCACAGGCTCCGGTGGCAATTTCTCTACACACGCAACTTTGCCATGGCTTACTGAGAAACAATCCCTATATTCACCTGGAGTTATTTGACGAAATCATGGCTGACCCAAATATGAATGGCTGGACGGGGATTCGAACCCCTGTGCTCCTCAATACTAGAACACAGCGTAACCGGTGTTATGTGTAAATAAATTCAGGGCGAAATTTTACATTACAAACATTAAAATGACTTGATTATTTTTACTGCGTTCAACAACATTAAAGGATAAATTTTATGAAGTTTGGTGTCGAGAATTCTAACACTGTCTGACAGAGACAGTTCAAAATTGTACGACCGAGCGTGGTGGGTTAGCGGTAACGTTCTGGCCTCGCATTCGGAAGTACACGCATTCGAATCTCCGTCCTGCCATCTTGATTTAGGATTTCCATTTTTTGCCAAATCACTCCAGGCGAATGCCGCGATGGTTAATTCAAAAGGCCATGGCCGAATTCCTTCCAGTTCCTTATCCCCAGTCCTTTACAGCCTTTAATGACCTCGACGTCGACGAGGCGTAAAGCCATAAACAAATAATAATAATTGTGCGAATACAAAAAGAACTGTAGAGTGTGCAGCACAGTGTTTGCGCATGACAGTGATTAAATTGAATATTTTCGCCCAACATCATTAGAATCGTTATTCCGTCTGTAGTATTACCCCAAACTCACGAGCCAGGGACAGTGTTCTCACTGAGAACTTTAAAAACTACTTATGACCAAACATTAAAGATACATACGCAAACACATTCAAGTGCGGGTACGACTCACGTGCCAGGGACAGTGTTCTCACTGAGAACTTTAAAAACTACTTATGACCAAACATTAAAGATACATACGCAAACACATTCAAGTGCGGGTACGGCGTAGTTTCCCGGGACATGCTAATTATAAGTTGGTTCCATTTGTGAAATGTGAAAGAGTCGAGCTGCTTCGGGAATTGCTTAAACTAGCAGGGTATTCGGAACCACAAAAGATAGCCTGAGGACTGAAGAGCCAGGCAACCACGACATTGTTCTACAGTATTTCACGTACAAAAAGCAACTGGTGCAGTGAAGAAAGCAGTGTTGATGACGCGGACATTCGGTTCACCAATAGATCCAAATGAATCCCTGCAAGCATTCTGCGGGGTGTGGAAGTGGTAACACGAAAGCAAAATAACTGACATCCTACAATGGGCCCCCCTGCCGAATTTTCTGAATCTTCTGTGTAAAGTGATTGGGTCCTTGATCCCATTCATCTATACATGCGCTCAAATTTCAACAATCCGTGTGCATCTGGAGCGTAAATGGCAGAATTTTCGTCGTTAACTAACACAAATTTATTGATTAATTATTAGCGGTAGCAGATGAATGATTTTAAATGTAATATCATCGACATTATTTGTACGAGGGTTGTTGTTTAAGTAAGAGCCGTTCGCGCGTATAGTCCCGTAGTTCGAGCGGACGCCGCAACAATCCACCGCGCCACTTGCCGGCATCCTTCCCGTTCACACTGATGCCAGTTGCAGCTCTGTATCTGACGTGTACGCATCGCTCTGCTACTTTATAATGTTTACGATTATTGAATCGCCCGCCGCGTGTGAGATACGGTCAGTGATACTTTTTTTGACCGCGAGAAGCCTATCAGCTGCAGAAATTCATCGTCAGTTAACAGAAGTTTATGGTTTGAATGCAATGAGTGAAGGTAAAGTGCGTCAATGGGTTAGAGAGTTTAAAAATGGCCGTCAAAAACGTCCATGACGAAGAACGCTCAGGCCGGCCCTCTGTGATCACTGATGATTTGGTGGCTGCAGTCGAAACAAAGATTCGTGAGGACAGAAGATTCACAATTTCCACTCTTTCATTGGAATTTCCACTAGTTTCAAGATCGGTTTTGTACAAAATTGTGTCTGAAAACCTAAAGTTTAGGAAACTGTGTTCTCGGTAGGTACCCACACTCCTGACAGAGGACCACAAAGAGAAGAGATTTGCCACTTCATTGGACTCTTTGATTCGTTACGAGGAAGAAGGGGATCACATGTTGAGTCAAATTGTCACTGGAGATGAAACATGGGTATCCCATATCACTCCCGAAAGCAAGCGAAAATCGATGGAATGGCGACACACAACCTCACCCGTCAAGGTTGCGAGGTACCTATGATAAAATCATCATAGATTGCAGTAGCCCGTCATTTTCAGCATTTGGCCCAAGTTTCTGATTTTAGCGGTTTATGCTACCACCTCGCACACGTTGTTAGTAAAAATTAATGAGATATAGTTTTACACTGTTTGATGCGCAACGGATAATAATTACAATAAAATGCTTGAGCTCTCGTTTAACTCAATTTTATTCACTCTTATCAACAAACCAACTTGCACTCTTTATAAAATTACTACATACATTCCAGAACATAAAAATCTGCGCGCTAACTTTTACGCCGCCATAATAGCTTCCTCTCCTTCCTTCTTCCAACAACACTGGTGCCAACTTCCGGCAAACAAACTTACAACATCTAATCTTAAATTACCCCAAGGACTATACATACTACTACGCTGTGAAAACCGGTGATACATTAACTTACAAACTTATTTACAAATATTGACTACAATGTTATTTGTCATATTATTTCCAAGCAATGGCTTGTGAGTGGGACGTCACAAGGTCAAAGCCAAACAGACGCTGTCAAAGCGCAAGATTATGGCATCTGTGTTCTGGGACCGGCGCGGTGTTTTGCTAGTGGACTTTATGCCACGAGGAACGACAATCAACTCAGATGCCTACTGTGCAACTCTAAAGAAGCTCCGCAGAGCAATTCAAAACAAAAGGCGCGGCATGCTGACAAAATGAGTTTTGCTCCTGCACGATAAGGCTAGGCCTCACACCTCTCAAAAGACTCGGGATTTGATTGATTCTTTTGGCTGGGAAGTTTTGGACCATCCACCATACAGCCCCGACCTTGCTCCTAGCGATTTTCACCTTTTCCGGTACCTGAAACACCATCTTGGCGGGCAGCGCTTCAATGACGACGATGAAGTGAAAGCGGCCGTGAACTCTTGGCTGTCGGAGCAGGCGGCCGAATTCTTTGAAGAGGGAATTAAAAACTTAGTTGTACGGTATGACAAGTGCTTAAATAAACAAGGCAACTATGTAAAAAAAATAGGTAAAAGTGTGTAGAATCAGAAAATAAAAGTTTTTTTACCAAAGTATTTGTATCTTTTAAAAAAAATAAAAAAAGGCCCTTACTTAAAAACAACCCTCGTATATTATACCCGTAAGTTGAGTGATTACTGTCGTGCATGTACTAAGGATGTAACGGATATCCGCATCCGCAAGTGCGAAACTTTCGCATGAAATCCTACATCCGCTTTTGCATCCACATCCGCAATTTTTTAATGCGGATGTATAGCGGATGTATCTTCTCTTTATACGAGATCCCGTCCATCGTCACAAAGTGGTTGATTTTTTCTGACGATCTTGCAGTAATGTAACAATGAACTGAACGGTGTTATTACCTAAGCTACGAATTTACAACTTTGATCTTGTAAAGTAAAGCGGCCTATTCACAGTCCATCTTACAGGAAATCCGTGTAGAATTACCAAAGGATGCGCTCACCCATTAACGCTAGTAGAAGGGGTCCAACAAAATGTTCCAAGCAATCCTTTAGCGGGACACCATGTGTCCTTATCGCACACTAGTAGAACGTTTCCTCCAATAGCTCCATCCAATATCTATAGCTTGTTGGACAGCAAGGACCCTTTTTGGTTGCCTCGGTGTGCAACAACATCCAACACGTCCTATATGTAGTCCTATAACCCTTTTCAGTGCCCATCAAGAGTTCTTCCTCGAAAATCGGATCATCGTCGGTCCTACAAGTTGTACTGTGAATGCGCCATTAGAGTGGTGGGAATGCGGATGGAGGGAGCGGTAACACTCTGGCCTCACATTCGAGAGGACGCGGGTTCGAATACCCGTCCGGACATCCAAATTTGGGTTTTCCATGTTTTCCCGAGATCACTCCATTTAAAATGCATCATTTGAAAAACCATGGCCGAATTACTTCCCGGTCCTATCCCCGATTCTTTCATGCCTCTAATTACTTCGACGTCAATGAGGCATATAGTAAAAAAAAAAACAACAAGCGTACACTGAGATGTGTGGTGGCGTGGCCTTGTGCTTGACGCTTGAATTAGCCGAGCCACGAAGTGGGTAGTAGTGCGTGTGTAGTTATGTAAATAATTTAATTCAGTTGTGAAACCATCCCACGTTTTTTATTGTTGAAAGATGAGGTAAAAATCAATCAGCATCACAGTATTATATGGAAATAGACATTACTAATGAAAAAAGATAGAATTTGACAAAAATATATATTATTTTTGATAAAATATTAATATCTAAATAATTATTAATTTATTTTTCCGCTTCCGCAAAACATCCGCATCCGCGGATGTCAAGCACTGAACATCCTCATTAGCATCCGCATCCTCAACGATGGCATCCGTTACAACCCTAGTACGTACACACAGGTAAAATGAACAATGAAGCAGCCCTTGCGTTGGAGTGATAGCGTTCTTGAGGCTCGGCGAAGAACATGCGCCTGTCTGAGATGCATTACGCCGCCCAACGACTTAAAGTGGAACCACCTGAGTGCAGGTACGAACAATGGCTCATTACGGTACCCTGCAGGCGAGACAAATACTAGGTCCTCACAGTCTAATATAGCTGGCTTCGAAATAATGCTGCTGATGTTTAGATTCATTCTCTCTTCCAAATCAACTAATCTTCTTAGTGGAAAATGAGTCACAATTTAGAATCTGAATGAGGGACTGCTTCCATAATTTTAATTGTATGGATATTAATACTCGGTCAAATAACTGCTTTCCTTAAGCAACTTGTATTGTCTGTTTATTATTTTCTGGATTTCTCTGATGTTGCTTCCAGTGAACATTTGCAGTTAAAAAAAAATGATTTTTTCGCCTAAGAGAACACAAATTAATATTGTAATATTATTTCAGGAGATGAGAAATTTATAATTAAGTAGGTGAGACAAAAATCTATATGTTAATACGCTAAGTGAAAACTTCGGATCCCTTTTTAAGAATATTGCGCAAACGGAGGAGTGAGATTTGGCATATTTAAAGTTTATATGGAGAAGAAGTGCAGAAAGCTAAAATTTGTATATAATATGTGTTAAAAATACATTAAATAAAACGAAAAAATTCATTATTTACGCTCAGTTGTTTCTTAATGGTAACGACGCTCAGCGATTCTACCAATGTCAAGTTTATATGATACTCTGTGATCTTTGGTCAAACGGTATAACAAACATACTTAAAGTTTATATATGAAGAAGGAATGCAGAAAGCTAAAATTTATACATAAAATGTGTTACAAATACATTGATTGCGCGTGTGTGAGCGTGAAATCAGATCGGATCGGAGCCAACTATCTGACGTATATTCCCGCCATTAAGATACTTTGTGGTCTTTGGTGAAACAAAACAGTCGAGATTAATCTCTGAACTTATAGAAGCAACATTTCGAAAAGGAGCAAGTTCTATATTACAAATAAAGTCTCGCATACGATGAAATTATATATACTTCTTTTGTTGTAGGGTGTTATGCTCGCGGCGTTGTTTCAAATGATAATGAATGACGCGAATATTTAAATGAAGCAAAAGAATTACATTCACCAAAACAAATGCGAAATTTATTCGGTAACATTTGTGCATTAACTGTGCCAACCAACGCATTGACGTTATGGAATGAATTTAAAGTATTTCTTAGTAAAGATTTTTTGCGTGATTACAACGATAAAGTATCATTTAATAGAGTTCTATTAGAAGTTGAAGACATTTTGAATGTTCATAATTTTTCATGTCAAGAACTTGGTTTGCCAGTTCGCAAGTATTCGCAGAGTACAAACGAAGTTTTGATTGATCCAATAGAACAAGAGTTTATGTTTTGTGAGCATTATGAAATCGCAAATATTAAACAGCGTAATCTAATTGATCGTGTGATTCGTGAACTTTTGCAACATGATAATGGATCTAATGTATTTCGTTCAACCGCTCAGGCAGGTTGTGGAAAAACATTCACACAAACAGCAATCATTCACAAACTAAATTCGCTTAATCTTCGTTGCATTGCAACAGCGTTCAGTGGCACAGCTTCAACTCTATTACTTGGAGGTAGAACTTTACAGAATTTGTTTAAGTTGCCTACACCCATTTTAGAAAATTCTATAGCGAATATTACCGTAAATAGCAGCTACGGACGTTACATAAATTCATCGTCATTGATAACATTAATTATGAAATTTCTATGTGCCCACTGCAAGTGTTGAAAATCATAGATAGATTATTGCAGGATCTATGCGATGGAAATGATAAACATAAATAATTTGGAGGGAAAACGATACTTCTGTGCGGTTTTCGGCAAATCTTACCAGTTGTCCGGGATCACGTGCAACTTTAATTGAAAACTGTGTCACAAGTTGGAATAAATTTGTTTATTTCCATAAAGTAACTTTTGCTCAAAACATGAGGGCCTTGCCAAGTGAAATAGAATTTGTCGAATTCTTGAAAAAATTGAGGCACCAAAATTCCCTCAGTTTGGTAAAATATTATTGAAATACCTCAGCAATTAATAGG
This sequence comes from Vandiemenella viatica, assembly GCA_031002005.1. NCBI lineage: Eukaryota > Metazoa > Arthropoda > Insecta > Orthoptera > Morabidae > Vandiemenella > Vandiemenella viatica. Next base: position 169,465,792 of record CM061920.1, read on the forward strand.
AGATGAAAATAATATTATTAATGAGGTGTTCGGAAATATTTCCGGAAACATTGTCTTAGATAAGATATTGAAGTCAGTTATTTTAGCACCTAAAAGTGATGATTGCACTTTAATTAATAATGTACTAATTAACGGAATACCAGGTGAACAGAAAACATATCATAGCTACGATAAAATTATTTGTGATGATTACAACGAATGAATAATTATCCAGTAGGTTTTTTTTTAATTCTTTAACTATTAGTGGTTTGCCACCACATTAGTTAGTATTGAAGGTTATTGCATCGTTTTACTGATGAAAAACTAAAATACAAAGGAAGCATTAGTCAAAGGAACAAGATTGCGCGTCACATGTATGCATTGTATTGCTACTGATTGCGAAGTTTTAACTGGAACCGCTTGCAAAAAGAGAATTTTGATTACACGTATAAACTTAACTTTTTCCGGTACTATTTTACCATTTAAGTTGCAAATAACTCAATTTCTAATTATACCTGCATTTGCGATGACAATAAATAAGTCTCAAGGACATACCTTCGAAGAAGTTGGAATTTTATTGATGCAGTCAGTCTTTACACATGGTCAATCGTAAGTCGCAGCAAGTAGAGTTCAATTATTCGATGGTTTGAGATTTTATATTTCAGACTATAATGGGCAAGGGCATTTAGCAAATGATGAAAGAGTTTACACAAAAAACATCGTTTACACAAGTTTTGAATCATTATATTTCAAACTATTTGATGTTCAATGTAAAACTTTTTTGTTAGTTTTTTATTTGATTCAATAACAATGTTAAAAAATAAAACTTACAACGTATTGTATCAAAAAAATAAATACATATAATAGCTGTTAATTGTGCTTTTTTAACTGTTACATTAAATTGTTAATTTTATTATTTTATAATTCAGGCAAACAACACAAGCTAATAACCTACTGGTACAACCTCGCAGCCAACAACGTCAATGTGTACAGTATACAATATACCTATGATCGCAGCAAACGCAATAGAACAAATTAAAAAAAATATTTGAAATAATTGTTGCTCTTTTACAAAAAAAAAAACCTAATTAATTAAAGAATTACGGTCGAATTTCGACCACTGGGTGAAGAAAGTTAACAGCACCTAAGAATCCTAATTTAAATTTTGCACCAGCTTATGCGTAACGGAATTAAATATCAACACAATTTCCTTGCTGCAGCCAGTGATTATAAACGATATCCTTATTGTTCGCCGTAGACGTCACCATGTAACAAAACTGCCAGTAGTGAAAGATATGAAGTTACCTGTTAATCTTATAGTAATCGTTGAGTCGCATACACATAGTAAAATTCTCTTACATACGTGTGCACGGACGGAATATTCCATACACCTTTCCTAAACTGCGAGCGAAGTTAACTGAAACAAACTACCAATTCGGTATTAATGGTAAAATATGTGTCGACATACAAAATACAAGATTTTGAGCATGCCAAAAATTTATAAACACGAAAGTTACAGGGTTACTGTGTTGCTAATGGCGTTTAACAAATATTACAAATGTGAACTTTTGGAAATAAAGCCCATAAGAAGAGAATCAGCCAGCCTGCAAACTCCAGAACCCAAAGGTATACTTTGGGTACGAAATTTAATGTAAATCTAGTAATGCGCGGTAAGTAATTGGAAGCCAGTAACTATAACGCAGCGATCTGGTGTCTTGGGGGTAAGGTGTTTCAGCGAGCGGCAGAAACTCAGCTGTTAGAATCCCCGGGGGTTCACTGGCCACCAACCGTATCTTCACATCCGGAAAAAAACTGCTTTCTGTTGGCGAAGTAAATTAAAATATTTCGGGTTACGCTTAAAACTGTGGTGTGAATTCACACCTTGGGATTGACGGGTTGCGTTAAGACATGAGAGAGGCGGACTGGGCAGCCTGTAATGAGATACTGGATATTAGGAATAGTCTTAATAGTTTCCTTATCAGACACAGCAGAAATTACGGATACCATTTCTTCTATATCAGCTGTTAATATGAAACAAAAATGTGATAAAAGTAAAAATTAACTATGTACGTTTTGTATGCTTTATAAAAACTTCTCAAGTATCAAACCGCGTCTATATTGAATCGTCTGGCGATGCTTCAGAAGCTTGCACCGCTTCCATTCAATTCTGACGCGGCTTGAAACTCGAGAAGTTTTTATTCAAATGTAAATAATTCTCGACGAACCAAATGCGTAAAAATATGGCATTTCATAGGCACTTGCGTATTTTCTTTCCTATTCTTCTTTTTCTTCCCGACCGTTACGTTGGTGGCTAGCTTTCCTTGGAAATTTTAAACTAATTCCCCTTGCTTTCCCCGGTGAAATTATGTATTTATTGTTTTGTGTGTATAACTGTAGTTCGTGTATGTTTAGTTGTAGTGTATTGTTTCAATTGTGAATGAATGACGGAAGAAACGGAGGGGGTGAAGAAGTGTGATGGGTCATCCAGGCCTACCCTATCGAACGACATCGAGGGGGCCCCTTCCTATGGAGTAATCACTATCAACACTGTCGTATGGACTCACTATGCACACACTGCGCAGGGATATGGGATTTAACCTTATCCTGCCGGCCAAGTCCTGATGATGAAAATTTCTTTCATCACCAGGACTCGAACCCGTGTCAAGCGCAGGGCAACATCACGGCGCCGCAATCAATGGGCCAACGGAGCAGCCGTATTACCCATATCAGCACTGAAATTTTATTTGGCTGTCTGCTGGACCAATGAGCCGCCATTCTACCTTTAAAGAAACAGGACCGTCTGAAATATCAAATGACTAATGGTCATGACGCTTTATTTTGCAGTTTCTCACCAGTGATAATTTAAACACTTTGGATCAACATATGAAAGCTACTTTCTACTTTGCACGTTGGATAAATAATGGTTGCAAATAGACTGCCATCAGGTAGTGTTGTCGTTTACATATCATTTTTGATACGTGCTTTCGTACTAAATTAAAATAAAGATCACAGCAGTATCAATAACAAGGGCAGAAATAAAGGTATCATTTTCAGTTATACATTTTAAATGTAATATCACAATCATGTTAATTAAATCAGGTGTGTATTTTAAGGTCACGTACATTTTTACATTAGTAAACACCCACTCAGTGAATATGAACAGAACAAAGCTACAGCACTAGTCTTCCGAACTATCTACCTCTACGTGGGTTTCCGTGAGCAATAGGCTATTTGACTATTTTTTTAAATGGTTTTAAAAAGTTTATTGATACACGTTATTCACCGTATAATATTTATTTTTTGACGAAAGTGCTTATTTTAAGTAAAATTCAGTATTAAAATTTAGATTATTTGAAAGCTCGCCAAAACGATCCTTTGCTGCCTCGCGCGGGCCAACGACACTCGTGACGTCACGTGCCAGCAAACGCTCACTCCACATAAGTAACGTCTGGTTTGTTTCTTTGTGTATAAATGGTTGAAAACAGGATTTATACATAGTGTGTAGTACACCATTCTGCAACCACAACAATTAAAACTCCCAAAAAAACCGTAAGTATTTCCACAATAGATGAAATACGAAAAAAGTCACTGCAACTTGCTCGTAGTAACCCAAACGATATTGCGACATTTTTATTTAAAGCTCATTTACAGTGCAATTTCATAAAGTTAAATGTAATACGTTGTTTAAGGTGAGTATCACTAAGGTTAGGGTCCTTAGGTTCGATCTTCGCTTCGGCATATATTTTATTTGTTGTCTGTAGGCGTTTTTTTTTTAAATACTACTTGCTGTTGGTTGCACAGCATCTTTTTTTCGAAAATCTACCAAATCATCAATTTGATTTTTTTCGATGGCTTCACAACTTTTTGGGTAATAAGGGAATTACAAACATTTGAGTGATAACCGAAGAAGATTTCAAAAAGGAAATTGGACGTTACTTGCACACCGAAAAAAATATTAAAAAAAAAAAAAACTGAAAATTATTTGCACGTTAAAAGTAAATACTACCTAAATAACAGCTTTTATGACATTTTATTTCAACAGCTTTTATGTCAGAAAGGTAGCCTGCAGTTGTACCGCCACGTAAAAATTTCAATAAAAGAGGATCAATGCGTTCCAGAACTGTTCAAGATTAGCGTGAAATTTCTAGAAATGAAGTTACTTTTAAAATATATTTCATTATTCACCGCCTTACACCTGTATCTTTTGCATAATATTGTATCTCTGGTATGTTTAAAAATTAAAAGAGGAAAAATATCTTTTCATAAAAGTATTCTTGTATGTCAGAAATTTATGTTTCAATAGTTTGCATGACGCTTAACATCCAAAACTTTATAAATTCTTCGAATAAAACCTGATTCTGTAGTGCAACAAACAGAAAAAAATGCACACAATTTTTTTTATCCCAACAGGGGTTCGAACGTAGGACGTTCTGAATTCCGGTAGCACTCTTTAACCACGCAGCAGCATGGACACTACTTCTTAGTAGCTTCTCTTTATGCTAATAGTAAACACTTAACACCACAGTTTCTTCGTGTGAGATGAAGTGAAAAGTGGTTGATAAATAAATAAAGAAGCAATAAGTTCAGTTTCGTTGGAAAAAAATCATTATTTATCTATAATCTTTTAACTGCAATCAAGGAAAATGGTCCACAACATCTAGTTATTTAATTGTTGTGCTTACCTTATACATACATTATAGCTTGCATTTTTCTCGTCAGTATCTCATAAAACAATTTAATTTATAGTTTCAGTCATTCGTATAAAATATTTCTACTAGTCTCTAACTTTCAATTTAAATATAAATGATTCTCAAGTTGAAGTTGTTACATTTTTAAGCTCGGCAGAATAAAAGTCAGGGTTGTTTCCATAGCTAACCCAACAAATAAGGCGCCTAGTTTCGGTATTTTTCCGCTGTAGGGTTTTAAAAATTGTTCTCCATTTTGTATTCAAAACAAAATTTCACTTATAGCAAGAAATAACCAACAACAAACAATAAAAATAGTTAAAAACTTGGTAATACGAAACGCTCCATTCGCAACCGCAGCTTTTACAGGCACGTGACGCTACTAGAGCGACCACCAATACTATAGCGTTTTCGGCCACGTGACCAAAGGTAAAAAAATCCAATTTTTATTTTGCCTTTTTTATTTAAAAAAATCCACTTTTCTTTTCAAAATAAAATAAATAGCTTCCTGAAGCATTAATCTACGCGAATGACTACAATTTGTAATATATTTTCAGTTCTGTCAAATAGCCTATTACAATATTTCTTGCGCCGGGGGCTGCTTCCACAGACTGAAGTCAGTAAGTCTAAACCGAGCCCGGTGACATTCGGACAGGGATGCGGGATTGATTCCCCGTTCGGCCACACAAATTTCCATTTTCTATGGTTCCCCGAAATCGCTCCAATCGAATGACAAGACGGTTCCTTCAAAAAGGCCATGGCCGAATGCCTTCCCTGGTGACCTCCATGACGACGACGCGTAAAGCCATAAGCAAATAAAAGTTTAAGTGAAAGTAAGTTTAGTGATATTATATACGCATGTTAGAATGTTTTGTGCGAATACATAATATATTTGAAACAGCATTTTGTTACTTCAACAGAGACCAGATTCAAAGCACATATATTTTTTTTCCTATGTTTAAAACGATGTATCCTACTAAAAGAAGGTCAAGCTTTTTTGTTGTTTAAAGTTATATCACTTCCCACGAATTCCAACCCGGAGGAAGTCAGAAAATAAATAAAAGCAGCTTAATGAAATGTCGTTGTGAAGCATTGAGGAAGGACAGAGCGGAGGCTCTAATGCGACCAATGACAAAGCCCTCGTCCACGGATGCGTTCACTGGTCAACAGCGTGCCTTCTCTTGTTCCTGAAACTCCGGCTTCGCATGGCTTGGCTTCAGCGGAATTCATTCTGAAAGTTCGTTGTATTGAACAGATAGACGCCATTAGGGAAAATGTACAGGAGCAGCAAACGAAGTGTTCCTGGAACGGTCTCATTCCGTGGAAAACCCGTTTTAATAGGCGAGCAACAACGATACGCAGTACTTCAAAGGCGATAGAATTGACTAAATTCTGATAAAATTTGAATTTTTTTGATTGAAAGAATTTCCGAAATTTCGGCTAGACGTCATAACCAAAATGTCTCTAAACTTTACTTTTATACCGAACCTGGCAGATACATGATTAACGCTCAAGCTCGACATTCGATAGGTTGCGTATTCGATCCCTATTCCGAAGTTTATCGTTTCTATTTTTTTATGATTTCTTGAAATCACTCTACATAAATGTCGGGATGATTTCTTTAAGAGGGTTTGGGTAAATTCCTTCCAGATCCTTGTGTCCAATTGACACCAAAGTTCACATATATTTCCGATTTTTTTTAACAATGTTTTCTCTGACTGCAGTACAGGATAGAATCAAGTTTCTAGACCTGTCAGAAGATTTTTTATTTTTTTTTGCCATCTCTATGCGGCGCGTTTTTTATGCGGGCTGAGGTGTGCTAGATGAAGTACAGGCTGGTTTACACCCCAAAAGCAACATTACAATGAAAGTTAACCTCGAAACATGCTGCTTATATATATATATATATATGTCAAATCCCTCCGGGAAAGATCAGGAATCGGGCGGGTTGAATGGAGTACCCGGTTAGAGGCAGATGGCTCGTCAGTGAAGGTAGGCTGTGGATATCCCTCGGACAGTGGAGAGCAACTACGAGAACACAGCGGATACAAGGATCCGGTTTATTAGGCTCAGTCTCGCAATACACAATGACAGATAACGGAGTGATGTCGCCTCGGCGGTCAGGCAGGAAGAGAGGCTCATGTGCTGTGTGCTGCCCTTTAAGTAGCCCCTCGCAGTTATGACTGCAGGCACTGTGGCGCTGGCATCCTGCTGGCAGCGTCTATGGCGACGTCTAGTAGCTAGCCCCATACTCAGATCTGACACGGCCATCCTGCTGAGACAGGCGTCCCTGGCTGTCGTTCATAGGCCCCGGGTGTGACTTGTCGGGGCTAGAAATGAAAAACAAAAGATGATCGGCCATGGCCTGAGATAGGAATCATCCTGGCATTCGCCTAGAGTGATTTCTGGAAACCATGTAAACCGAAATCAGGCTGGTAGTTGGTTTTTGCAATGGAGTCTTCAAGAATGCCCATCTGAGGCGGTGCTCTGTTGGTTTCCTTGTGATCCCGGAAGGGTTTGTAGGATCCATCACGGCTGTCTGGTTGCCCTGGTTGGTGAGGCTGGTTTGGCGTTGCATCAAGGCCGTCTCCTTATCACAGCGTCCGTCGAACGTGTGAAGATTCTGTGATCAAGAGATGGTTAACCGCAGTATGTTCGGCTATCCTGACTTAAAGAATAATTTTGTTGAATAATGACATTATCAAAGTAATGAGGAAAAAAACTAAGGTAATCCAGGTTTAATGTATGCCTTTCGATTTAACATGAAAAAAATGTACTATCTTCATAACACCAAAGCAAGTTTTTAGAAACTCATTTTCTTCCTGGCGAAGTCCCAGGGAAATTTGAAGTGTTTTCTGAATACTAACGTGAATAAATTTCTTTCAAAGCCTTATAAAAGAACGAAATTTCTTGATAGGGCTATCCATAGACTTTCTTGTAGTGATGTCTGATGATAGTAAAGTTACATGGTGCAAGATTATAAAATTCTCTCTTCAAGGTGAGGTCCACAGAAACCATAAAATTTACTCTTCAAAGAGAGGCCCGATTCAATGTAATAACATTTACTCTTACTCTTCGAGTCGAGGTCCGATTCAATGTAATAACATTTACCATTAATGACTAGGTCCCATACAAATTACAGAATTTACTCTTCATGGTGAGGTCCCACATAAATTATGGTGTTGGTATCAAAGAAATTTTAAGATTTCATTCCTAGTAGTGAAGTCCTTGGAAATTGTGGTACTTTGATGGCAACGTCCGACATGGACTGAAAAGTTTGTTTTCCTTTTAAGAGATTTTGATTGAACCATCGTTCTACATTGGGTAGTGCATGCTGCCGAGATTTTCGGACGCATATCGGCTTCGAACTTTTAGACTTTCGGGTGTTATACTCTGCGGATAGCAAATTGTCTAACAAAGTTTGTTTTCCGTGGCGTGTATCGGCAGTTGTTTGTTAGTAGCGGCGCGGCTGTTCCGGGTTCGGAAGTCAACATGTGCCATCCGCTTTTCCTTCCTGGTACTGTAAGCACAAATCGAGGGCCTGTAGGCAAGGTAATTCTATTAAAGGTAGGGCCCGAAGCGAAAATAGCGCTGATTGGCTGTAGGAATGGCGTCAGTGTAAGAGCAAACTCAAGCAATGGATGCAAGCGGCAAATGAACGAAGAACACTGCTGTTCAAAACTATGCATTTTCTGGATGCGAAGGAATTAATCCAATTATTATTATTATTATATTATTATTATATTATTATTATTATTTGATAGTAAGATTCACATAACGCTGTGTTAGTTTATATTTCAATTATTTTGGCACAAATTGTTTTAACAATTCTCTTTTCTTTCGATATAAAATCTCAATCATTCACATCCTTAATTATTTCAAATTGTGACACTTTATTTAACCAGTCATCGGATTGCTTTCTCGAGATAGTGCTTCTATCCGTCCTTCAGATTTTGATGTAGGAGCTAGCAGACACGTTAGCGATGTAAGTGTTCCCCGTGGTAACATCGAATTTTCTTTCGCGGTGAGCGATGTAACCAGCAAGATAACGAAAGCCTTCGATTGAGCAGTTATGTCCTGTAAATGAAGACCGGTTGGTATCATTTTCGAATGTAATATTAACATCTTGAAGGTCATAATCGCCTTGAATTAGAGCCAGTGGTTCAGAAATATCAGAGAGAAAAAATTCTCTAAACAATCTTGATTCAGGCAAGATGTAAAAATGTATTTTTAAACTCTGTCGTTCGGAGTGTACACAAAAACGGATCAAATGGCTTTCATAGATCTTTCCTGGAAAGGAAGTAGCCGTTTTGATCTACCAGCTTCTGTTTTTTGTTTTTGTTTTTTTTTTACAGCATTCATACATTTTTATCAAAATTTTATTGAATGTCATGGTGAACACCACATCCACATGCTGCCGGCTTGTTGTCCGACTGTACTCTACTGCTCGTAATGTCGAGCTCTTCTTCTGGCTTGAAATCGCGTATTGTTTGTGCTGTGGTGTTGTGTTAGAAAACAACTGCAATGCCAAAAATACCCTCTGGCGCTCCGTTCCTTTGACTGACAAGTAAAACTTTCAATTAGGGGCACGCTTTCATTTCACCATTATCTAAACCAATTAATTTTTTAACCCTCTTCTGTCACGAAATGTTACGAACAAGCAGTTGCGTTATGATCCATAGAGAGAAGGAAGTTGATATGTGCGCGCGGCTATTCTGTTTACGCTGGGTCAAACGTTTCCATCTATTATGACAAAATCCTAAGTATTCAATCTGGCTTTTAAGAAATGTGTATCTGGCTGTATTAAATAAACTCGCGGTGTTATCGATTTTCAGTCCATGTTTTAGACCTTCGAATCATGTCAGTGTTGGATGAAAAAGTAGTCAATATTTGCTATTGCTATCCTGTACGCTGCTCTGGGCCTAAAGCGTTTACGTCCGTCCTTTGAAAACTGCGGCTGCCGTCGGGTGTAATTTTTTTTTTTTTTTTTAGTACTCCGTTGCAGGTTTTTGATGGTAGTCGCTTAGAATATCGTCAAAAAACAAAAAACATGTTAACCCTTTGCTATATGGTCTTCAATTGGAAGGCAATAGGAATTCATCTGTGATGGTATTGTCATTGAACTGACTATTGTCCAATTATGTGCTGTCGGAACAGATGGTTTTGAACTGGTAATACGGACCTTAACGAATGGCGAAGTTCACGTCGTTATGTTTGCGTTTAATAGTTCTGACACTTTCTGCCTTGCGGTCTATTTTGTTGCTTAGTGCCATTTTATGGGGCCGAAACGACTATGCACTATGGGTCTACGAATCGCATGTGCAATACGCCCATGATAACGCCTCGTCCGTTACTTGTGAAGAGTATAGAACGCAAGCAATTTAGCGAGGGTGGGCAATATTAGGGTGGGACATTGATTATTTTGGTGGTGGTTAGATTGGTCGGATTCCCATAAATTTGCTACATCCAAGCGCTTATCGGCTTCTGCTAAAGGTGACTAGTTGACCTAGCGTCGATTCCTTGTTAAAAGACTTTTTTCCCGGGTAATATCTTGTTTACTAGCTTGTGGTTAGAAAGACGTGTCTACAATCATAACATCTTTGCTTGGCTCAAGATCTGGCTGTTAGCGAGGGTAGCATCCAAGCCTAAAGACACTAAGGCCAGGAGTATCCATTTTCGAGCCAATTTGATGGCACTACTCTTTGACGAGGGGGGGGGGGGGGAGAAGGAGTCGTTCCAATCCAAGGCGATAGTAAAATGGAAGCGACTCACCGTTGTTACTCAGCCTTACACCTCGCAGCTCCTGGTGCACCTGTTGACCCGTTTGTAGGCGGCGACGGGGGCAGCAGCTCAGCTGGCTCTCAATCAAGTGCCCGCTATCATGGGCACTGTGTTGTCCGATGGCCTCTGCGTCCGCGACGGTAGCCGGCTGCTTGGCTGTCCGCTGGCTCTGGTTCTGCTGCTCTGCTCGGGTTTGAGAATTCTCGGCCTGTCGTCGATCGGTGAAGCTATTTTCCCGAACCCGTCCATTATGGTAGCAGGCAGTCGGTGGCATTCACAACAGTACTATGCGGCTACTGTTGCGCGTGTCCGAAGTCAGCTTCCTCTTCCGGCATGTGGTGGCTTGTAGTTCTCGAATCGGCAAGTCTCTAGTAGTTTCCCTGTTGTATGCTGTCTGTTGCGATTGGGTTAGGTTGGCCACAATATTAGCCAAGGCTATTTTATCATCGGCGAGCCCCTGCGAGCGTGCTCTCGATGTTTAGGCTGCGTGTTCTTCATCGGTGCTGGGTTGCCTTTGCTGACTAGTGTTCAGCGTTGTGGTGGTACTTGGTCGTATCTTGCGGGGAAGAGCTCCTCGAAATGAGTCTACGTGATACACGCGAAGACTGGAGTGGGTGGTGGATTGTAGCCCTTGAAGCGGTCGTTCGCTTACGCGAGTATGGTAGTTCACTGCCAGATGTGGGCGGCTTTATCACCGCGATGACTTCCGTTGGGTTTTGCTGCTCGGCATCCCACAAGGATCGAAATGATGCTGTCTGGGCTGTGTCATTCCGCAGCTCTCACCAGTCCGGGGATGAGCCCAATTCTGATGTCAAATCCATCCGGGAAAGATCAGGAATCGGGCGGGTTGAATGGAGTTCCCAGTTAGAAGCAGATGGCTCGTCAGTGAAGGTAGGCTGTGGATGTCCGTCGGACAGTGGAGAGTAACTACGAGAACACAGCGGATACAAGGATCCGGTTTATTAGACTCAGTCTCACAATATACACAATGACAGATAACGGAGTGATGTCGCCTCGGCGGTCAGGCAGGAAGAGAGGCCCGTGTATTGAGCTCTGTCCTTTAATTAGACCCTCGTAGTTGTGACTGTAGTCACTGTGGCGCTGGCATCCTGCTGGCAGCGTCTATGGTGCCATCTAGTAACTAGCCCCGTGCTCCAGATCCGACATATATATATATATATAGAGAGAGAGAGAGAGAGAGAGAGAGGGAGAGAGAGAACCGGACGAGCTACTGTTCTTCATTACAGGTGTAAGAATTCACAGAAAATACATAATTGCTGCATGGTCTTTACCGCCTAGAAACACTTGCGCCCAATACTAAGCCAACGTTACCAACCATGTTAAATTGTGCAGACAAAAGTGGTACCAGTGCTCCATTTATTACATCCACTTGAACCACTTTATTTTTTATTTATTTATTGCTTCCAGCTTTACGTCGTGTCGAGGCCATCAGACGTGAGAATGGACTGAGGGCAAGGAACTTGAAACGCGCTTCGCTATTAACTTCTTCTTTAATAGTTTCTTTTAGTACCAGAAATAATTTATATATATATATTTTTCAACGAAAGAAGGCTCAGTTTTTTCATAAATTCATTTTAATAAGAACGATAACTATTCTAAACCAACATCCCGTCATACAGTCTACATGAGCTCTAGCTTAAACTTCATTTCCAAAAAATTGCAGGTTAGTGAATTAGTAATCTCATTTCCCGAAGCGACGTTTTCTTTTAGAAGGTTCGAGTTCATCTGTCTGTCCGTTGATAATAACCAACGAGTTGTAACCGAAAATTCAAAGCACATACACATTTAATGTTATACATGGAACTTTAATCTTTCAATTAATTTTCTTAAATGATAATTAATTTTATAAAGTTATTGCGTTTTAGTATTTATCAGCCCCGTTGCATCCCCCCGCTAATTTCTATGAAATTCGAAAAGAATTGAAATAGGAATTAATTTATCACAGGTCCCTCAGTGTTGGTTTTACAATGTGAGTTTGACATAAATACAAATAATAATAATGATAGTAATAATAATAAATATTGAAAGTTGAAATTTGTTTTCTCTGGCTGCTCTGCTGGTTTTCCATCTGTAGCAAGCATAAATGTCCACTTTTTTCTTACAGGGTACTAACTCTGTTGCCATCAAGTTTATTTTTTTTTCTACTTCTTCTTCGTCTTCTCTGCACGGTACTCCTGGAACAAGATACATAGTCTGCCAGCATTTAATCTTGTAGAAGAACAAAAATATAAACCCTTTTTTTTTCATTTTCAAAACATCAAACATATAGCAGTAACAACAAATCAGTTTCTGATTAAGGTATTTGTCCATATGAAATGAGGTACCTGGTCCAGAAAATTATAAAATATAAAACCAATTGACACGGGTCATTTTCTTGCTCAGCACTACTTTCTTTGGAATTCTTGTTTTTCACATTGAAAGAATTATCAGTTTGCCTCTTTGAGCTCACAAAGTTATTTCATTTTATTGCACATTAATTCATCTTTTCTTCAAAACATTCACTTTCATTGCCTAGTAAAAGTTTATTTTCTTCGTTTCCTTATTCACTATAATCAATATTTTCTACATTAATATCCTCTTTAGCTGTCATAGCCTCCGCCTGTTTACCAAGCATACCATAGTTAAAAAAAATTCTATTACCTGCCCTTGGTACATTATATTCTTCATAAGACCGATCCTTTTGAACAGTTTTACTGTTGGATAACCAGCAACATTATTTAAATCACATGTTTGGTACCCTGGACCAGTACAATCAACCCTCGCTAATACGACTGGGACACCATTGTTTCTTGCTAATCTAGCATCACTACTTCATTTTTATTTCTTCAGTACATTACATTATATTCTAATGCTCCGGTATAACTTACAAACTATATATTTCCTAAAAGAAAGTCCTAATAGACAATAAACTTTTATGTAATGGTATGCTGTGGTAACAGCTGAAGACTGTACATCTGACCAAGATCGTCAATATTGGTAAATGACAGCTTCCACTTAGTGATTATAAACTTTTACTATCATTACAGTTGAAGAATTGTGTGCAGCCACAACAATCAGTACTATTTACAAGTGTTTTGTGGCACTGAATAATAATATGCCAACTATAACTGAACAATAATAATAAAATCCAATATGACAGAGTTTATATGTACACACCTGTGCCCTGCACTAGTGTTAAATCTTTTCATTCACCTTAAACTAATTCATCATTTTCTGAGTTGTAGGTTCAATACCCTGATTGAATTTGTACAGAGGATGAGGCAGTAAGCATAGCTTACCCCTCTACAAAAGAAAACCTTTTTTCTATATTTCCAGTTCACTTTTTCCCAGTTATTCATACAAACCAACTTCCTGTTTACAGTGAATCTTACTTTGCCAGAACAGTAACATCAAACCAACTTCAAAAATATGTAAAGAACTCTGAAAATGTTCAACACGATTATTCTGTAACTGCTTTGATTCATAATCACAAACATAATTCTCCCCAACACTGGAAAAAATGTCACATTTTACATTCTTCAAAATCATCAAACTACCCAATCCATCTACATTCATTAAAATCTCTTCCATCTCTTTTACATGACACCCTTCTTTGACAATTTGTCTATCCTTTACATGATTTACCTCATCATTAATTGTAACATCACTCATCTCATATTTTTCCCTTACAGTATTAGGCCTACTATCATTACTTTCAATTGTATTACCTAATGATTCACAATGAATTGCATTCATACTTTGTTCATGTAACAAACCTATATCTGTTTGTGACTTGTTGGAGGTATCATGTAATAATTCCATGCACTCTTTAACCTTAAGCTGTTCTAGTTCTAGTTTGTTTACTCTGTTTCCTTGTTGAATAAATTCATTCTTAAAGGTATCCCCAAGTTGATTTATATCATAACTAATAGTCTGAATCTTATGTTCAACATTTTCTGGGCTTTCATGGTATTCAGTAACATGTTTTTCCAAGGTTGTTTCAACTGTAGTGACTCGTTCACTAAAATGTGTGTAATAATTTCCTATCTTGTCATGGATTTCCCCTATTTTTGAATCAATTTGTCGTGAATATTCCATAAAATCCCTTCTAAGGTCATTTATGCTAGTCTTGGTCTCTCTAAACTGAACATCTAAATGAGATTGCATTGATAAAATTCGGTCAGTAAGTGTTTGTAGGGAACTGGTATGTTCTGGCTGGGTAAATTGAGGAGTTGATGGAGTTTGTTTATGTTCTGGTTCCTGATAGGTACCTACAGCAGGAGAATAATCATCCTCAAATTGTGAAAAATGGACCCTATTTTCATCCTCTGGTTGAGATACAAGTGTTTTTTCCAAAATTACAGATGGATAAGAGTCAAGTATAGTATATACAGACGGTGGGGCCATATCCGGTATATTAGAACTTTCTGCAACATCATGTTGACAGATTACATGAAAAGTATTTTCACTGTCTTTATCCATAGTAAGTTCAATTTAAATATTTTTAACCAGCACAAAATCAAACTTCGTATCTCAAACACAGTTAATTGAAGTCCATAAAATTCACAATAGGCAAAGAACGGAAATTATTTAAATCCGTGAAAATTTAACTATCGAAATGAAAATCCTTCACTGTATTTACACAAATAAAAAGAATTTAAAATGTACTTCCCTTTTATATTTCCTTTTTTTTTTCCGTGATATGTTTCACAGCAAAGCAAAACACGACTTTGCCGGCCACCAATGTTGTTAAACCAAAACAGCTGTCCAGTTGATATGCACTCGAAGTCTGTTGCGGTGCGTATCGATATACAAGTCGACTGTCGACTGTAAATCGTTGTGTGTTGCGTTTTATTTATCTTTTTTTTCGAAGTTCGTAAAAGTTAACAAAATTACCAATTCAGGTGTCAAGGTCGCCATGAAACGCGCTTCGCTGTTAACTTCTTCTAATAGTTCCTTTTAGTACCAGAAATAATTTATATATATATATTTTTCAACGAAAGAAGGCTCAGTTTTTTCATAAATTCATTTTAATAAGAACGATAACTATTCTAAACCAACATCCCGTCATACAGTCTACATGAGCTCTAGCTTAAACTTCATTTCCAAAAAATTGCAGGTTAGTGAATTAGTAATCTCATTTCCCGAAGCGACGTTTTCTTTTAGAAGGTTCGAGTTCATCTGTCTGTCCGTTGATAATAACCAACGAGTTGTAACCGAAAATTCAAAGCACATACACATTTAATGTTATACATGGAACTTTAATCTTTCAATTAATTTTCTTAAATGATAATTAATTTTATAAAGTTATTGCGTTTTAGTATTTATCAGCCCCGCTTACAAACTGGAAGTAATTCGGGCATAGCCATTTCTGGAGAGCATACTGGCGTTCGCCTAGAGTGATTCTGGGAAACCACATAAATCCGAATCCTGGATTACCGGACAGGGATTCGAACTCGCGTCCTACCGAATGCGAGACCAAACCGTTACTGCTCATCCACCATCTCCGTTTCAATTTCCCTTTAAACGTCTCTAAATCCATACTAAAGCGGTACGCCCTACCATATTTGCTGTGAAGTTTCTCAAAACAGCGTCTAGGGTTTTCATGTATGCTTGAAGTGGCCATGGCTCGTTGAAGGAACCATCTGGGCATTCCCCTGGACAGATCTCACTCAGAATCATGGAAAACAGATATCTGGATGGCCGGACCTGTTCTCCGAACTCAAGGCCCCAGCTTCCCTTCTCAGCCGCTGGGCTACCCTGACTGTACTAGGTTGCTAGATGTTTCTCAAACTGGCAGACACAAGGAAACCCACCTTCACACAGAAGACTCATCGAAAAGATGTACCCGCAAGACCCAAACACTTCTGTTAACAGAATGAGGTTTTTCATCTTTTGGTTTTGTTGATCCTGGCTTTTTCTGTTGTTTAGGGTGATCCGTCTTACAGATGAAATGTATACTATCTCCTCATGTTCAACGATTGCGTACTGTAATTGGCGTTGTTCGACGTGAGGTCTAATCAGGTTCTATAGTGCACATGCCTGAGTCACGGTGTTCTTTTCAGTGCCCTGATGTCGAGTTTGAGACTGTTTTACACAGAAACTTGAGCACGCTGGTGAGACCGATGCGTTAGTGTGTAGTGGCAGTTTTATCAGCACTCATGTCGTCTTCACGCTAGGATATTTCGATATTAGTGACGTAAAATACTTGACAGTCTTCTCTGCGATCATACTCGTATCGGATTTTCTATTTCAAGCCTGCGATTTTTGATTTGTCGTATACCTCTTTCAACACACATCTCATCTACATCCGTATCTGATCTCTACAGGAATTGTATCTCCACCCGCGTTGTCTTGTATTCAACTCTCTAAGCATCTTGTCTGACTAGAAATTTCAATGGCATCCATCAGAAACTACGACTGTTCACTTTTCAAGATGTTTACTGAAAGTAGTGGGTATTAGGACAAAGGTGCCAGGTTTATTCGATATAGAGGGAATGTGAGTGATTCCGCAATAATTAAATGTGAATCAGGTGAAACTCTACTGGGTACAATCTGTAAATCTAGGTTGCGAGGAATAGGTTTAAGGCTATCAATATACTTAATTTAGTGATTTTCATATTATTATTTTGGTTCATATAATATTCATAAACTTAAGAAAACAATCCATTGTTCACAACTCATTCAAATGCCGGCTTCTAGATTCAATCGACAGTGAACGTTTGGGGTAAGAAAGGACTGGGAATAAGGAATGGGAACGATTCAGGCCTCTTGGGGATTCCGAGTTGATATCTCGTAGCGAACGGACGTGTTTATCGAGCGCTCAAGATAGAACAACAACCTTGGCTAACGTGTGACGGACTTGATTCAGGAAACTTGGTACAGGAAACTACGCGCGGCAATAACCTACATCTAACTGCCCTCCTAGCTGTTAGGGAAATTTGTGTCTCAGGGACTATCCACTGGGTAGTATCCCGCGGGCGCTGAGGTTTAGGGTTGCTCTTGTTGCCGGGAATCCTAACGGTGACAACGAGGCACAAGAGCAACACCCCCACCATAGGCATGTCAGGGGTAAGGAGAGAAGAACAACCCGACGACGAAGAACAAAACAGTGAGGTGATGGAGGAAGAGAACGACCAGGATACTCAACTGACAACACAAGAACAGAACGAACAGTCAAATAGACAAGCATTTATATTTACTGGAAAACAGTTTAGTATAGGACAAGAAGGCGAAGTTCCGCAAGAAGGATTCAACTTTACAACAGTGTACGACAGAAGACGACGAGCACAAAATAAACAAAGAGAGGTACAGGAAATCCGACAAAACTCTCGAGAGAAGATGAAGTTGGACAACAGATTTGCAGTTCTATCAGACCACTCCGAAGAAAGCGATGGAGACCAAGAGGAGCACATGGATGATGCGTCACAATCAGGACAAGAAGAAGAAACAGAAGAACAAGGACCCCCACTTCCAAGGATACCACCAATTGTAACCTACCAAATAGGGAACTTCCTAGCACTAAACCAGAAGATAAAAAGCTTCATTACAGGAGAACTCAAAGTGATCTTCCGCGGAGACAGCCTAAAGTACCATCTTGAGACCATGGAAGATTATGAAATGGTGAGAAGTTTCTTCTTGAGAGAGAAAATAAACTTCTACACTCACCAGACCCCAGTTGACAAAAAGCTAAAGGTGGTAATCAAGGGGCTACCACCAACAACTCCAGAGGACATCATCAAAACTGAACTTATTAATTATGGTTTCGACGTACAAATGGTACACCAATTTAAAAAGAGAGATCCAGATACAAGGGACCTAATTCCACTTTCTACCTATTGTGTAACCCTAAATCCCGGAGAAAAGTCCGAGGAAATATACAACATGAGAGGAATACTATACACTAGAGTAAGTGTGGAGAGTTACAAATCCAGATTGGGACCAAGTCAGTGCCATCGATGTCAGAGACTGGGGCACACCGCAAATTATTGTCAAATGCCCAGTCGATGTGTAAAGTGCGCGGGACGGCACGCTACAAAAAATTGCAAAATGAGCCATCAGGAGAAGGCAAAATGTGTAAATTGTGAGGGGGATCACCCAGCCTCGTGGAAGGGATGCCAGGCATACCAGGCCCTTTTGAGACCAATCAAAGCGAAGGTCCAAAATGAGGACAAATCAAAGGACACTAGAAAGACAAGAAATCAGGAGAAGGAAAAATTTATCCGTGACAGCGACACAAAGCAGTCAGAAGACAAAAACAAAGGGAACGTGGAACCAGGAAGAAGCTATGCAGATAAGGTGAAAACAAACCAACAAAAAGAAAATTTGCAGAAGCACCGAGAAGAGAAAGGAAGAGGCAGAGGAAATCAAAGACAAAAAGAAAACACCTTTATGGAGGATCTCAGTGAAATGGAAGACATCCTTGGAAGCATGAGTTTTAAAAAGGCAATCTCCATCTTTATGACAACACTAAAAGAAATAAAAGAAGCCACAAGTGTCTGGGGCAAAATCATCGCAATAATCAAAGGATTAAGCGAAATGATAGATTAATGGCTAATAAGAAGGGGAAACTACTTGATACCAATGTATATATTTTCAACGCAAATGGTTTAAAAAGCAAGAAACAAGAAATCATTGACTTTTTAAAACGGAAGAAAGTGGACATGATGCTTATAACGGAAACACATCTAAAACCCACAGACAATTTCCGAATACCAAACATGAAAATTTACAGAAAGGACAGAGAGAGACAAAGGGGAGGGGGCACGGCAATCCTGATAAAATCAACCCTCACGCACCAACCAAAAACTTTGCCGGAACTTGAGAACATGGAAGCCAGTGCAGTGAGCATCAATGCAATAGATGGAGAAGTAACATTTATCGCCGCATACGTAAGCCCTCGGAAACAACTTACAGAGAATGACTTAAATAGTGCCATGTCAATATCTGAGAGGGTCATACTGGGTGGCGATCTAAATGCTAAACATCCGGCTTGGAATAGTAGAGTCACAAACGGAAAGGGTCAAAGATTAATAGAAATATCTGAAAGACTAAATCTAACAGTTATGGGCCCCGAGGAACCGACTTACATTCCTACCTCCGCAAGACAACAACCAGATGTACTGGATATAGTGATAGCAAAGAATATAAGACGAACTATAAATCTGGAAACCATAAATGACCTATCATCGGACCACAATCCAGTTTTGCTACAAATCAGGAAGTGGGCAAGCAGTCAAGAAAACCCGAAAATCCTTAAACAGACGGACTGGGATAGATTCACTAATTTAATTCAACAAAATATCTGTCCCACCATGGAATTAAATAATAAGCTGCAGATAGATAAAGCAATAAATACTCTAACAAAAATTATTAAAGAAGCAGAAAAACATGCCTCAGTCGTAACGGTAATGGAGACAAAAATGGAAGAACAAGGGTCAGCACTTATAGAAGAACTGAAGTACCTTAAGAACCAACACCGGAAGCGCTGGCAGAGATTTAGGGACCCAGCGGACAAAAGGGAAATGAACAGGTTCGCCAGGGAGATTAGGAAACGATTACAGGAAAGAAGAACCGAACAATGGGAGGACAAAATGTCCCGACTAACCCTCCAACACCGTGACGCATGGAGCCTAGTGCGAGCACTTAAAGAACCAAAACCAGGCAACCAAGCTATCATGGGTCCGAATGGAGCGGTCTTTGACTCAATGAGCCAGGCAGAAATTTTAGCAGACCATTTTGAAGCACAACATGCAACACCAGAAGTACAACTAACTATGGCCCAACAACGGGAAGAGGAAGAAACCAAGCAAATTGCCGAAAACATCAGGAAGTGTGAGGATCCAGTAAACCCTGAGCTAACGAGCCCAACAGAGATAAAAACAATCATCAGGCGACTTAGCAGCAACAAAGCACCAGGAGATGACAAAATCTCAAATATGCACCTTAAAAAACTGCCAAGAAAAGCAATAGTGTTAATAACAAGAATAATAAATAGCTGTATGCTACACTGCTACTTCCCAAAAAACTGGAAAACGGCCAAAATCATAGCCATCCCCAAAACAGGGAAAGCAAATACAGACCCAACCAATTATAGACCAATCAGCCTGCTCAGCAGTCTATCAAAAATCTATGAAAGGGTACTAAAAACAAGAATTACTCGACAACTTGAAGAAAATCATACAATACGACTGGAACAATTTGGATTTAAAGATAAATTATCGGCAACGCTACAACTATACAGAATGGCCGAATTGATAAGCAAAGGTTTCAACACTTCCAAGTCAACAGCGGTGGTCTTCCTGGATATCCAGAAAGCATATGATAAAGTTTGGCACGATATGCTGTTAAGGAAGCTACAACAAGAGACACAGATAGATCAGTGCTACATACGAATAATAGCAGACTACCTTACAAATCGAACCTTCTACGTGTCAGTAAAAGGACAGAGATCGACAAAACGACTAATGACAGCGGGAGTACCACAGGGATCAGTCATATCACCACCATGTTTTAAAGTCTACGTTAACAAATTCCCTGCAATTCCGGGAATCACCTTAGCTCAGTTCGCTGATGATACAGCTGCTATGTGTTCAGGACGTCAATTCAATGCAATAATTAATAAGATGCAGAGACAACTGCAAGAAGTAGAGAAATGGTGCATAACAAATAAAGTGTGCATCAACGCCAACAAGAGCGCGGCCGTGTTCTTCACAAAAAGACGAAGGAAACCGGACACACAATTACAACTCGCAGGACATGGAATCCCCTGGAAAGAAAAGCACAAATACCTAGGAGTGATATTAGATTCAAAACTCTTGTACAACCACCATATCAAGGATAAGTGCCAAAAAACCCTAGGAATTCTAATGAACCTATATCCGATTCTGTACAGTAAGGAACTGTCATTAGAAACAAAAATACGCCTATACAAAACCATAATTAGACCAACCATGCTCTACGGATGTGAAGTATGGGGGACGGCAAGTAACGTCCACATTCAGAAACTACAAATAATACAGAATAGAAGCCTACGTATAATACTAAAAGCAAATAGATATACACGAATAGACGACCTCCACGATTGGACAAACATACCAAGGATTCATACGGCTATTTTCCAACAAACTGAAAGATTCCACGAAAACATGACCAGAACAAGGCAGTCAGTAGAAAACTTAAGAGACGTTGGGAACTACAAACCAAAGAGATGGCACAAGTATAAAGTCCCCCTAAGTATACTTTACCAACCAGAATAATACAATAAAATAAAATATACCTAACCACAGATCCTGTCCTGTACATACAACAAGGAGGTTTTCCCCCTGATAAGGGTTTTACCCTCCAAAGTGCACACCACCAAAAGAGAAAACAGATACAATTTGACACAAAGAAGCAGAGCTACCAAAGGTAGCGGGGCTTGCAGAAAGACACAATGTGACAAAAAAAAAAAAAAAAAAAAAAAAAGGCCTCTTGGAGAAACCTTCTAGCATTCGCCTGGAGTGACTTCGCTAAACCATAGAAAGCCGAAATCTGGATGGCCGGATGGAAATTTGAACCAGCGTCCTCCTGAATGCCAAACACGAGCATACCGCTCATCTACTACGGTCGGTTTAATTTTTGGTTCTTAAAACTTAATGTTATGACTTGACAAGCAAAAAGGTATACCACTACTGCATTGCCGCTATTTTATCAGTGAACACTAGCTCTCCCAAAAATAACATACGTTGTGTACTTGTGTAATGAATAAAAAATATATTTGATGTATAATTATTCATATGATTAGAATCCCGTATTCAAAATTCTGCGACGTTCCCTAATTTCCACCTCAGGCACTGGATTATATAACACAAAACATTCCTCAAAGCTTACAAACCTCGAAGCAGGGGCAACAATCGCTTTTCTCCTTTTGATGAAACCGATGGAAGACGAGATGTCAATCCCCAAAGCAGTTGTCAAGTCAAGATAAGCGGATTCAATGGGCTCTGAAAGTAAACTTTCAAGGCACGGGGAAGGAAAAATATAACACACAAACCTCAACATTTTTCCAGTTGGTAGTAAAGTACATATTAGAATCTCTAAATCCTGCCGTACCTTGTATTATAAAATGCTGCCAGATTCTGAGAAAAATCCTCTTTAGAATAAAGAAATCTGTGTACATTGAAAGGCAGCGAAAGACTGTACAGAAAGGAAATTTGCTGATTTTTGTGTGCCACGCCATTTATGTTAACATTGGTTTAACAAAATATTCAGAGAGATAGTTCGTGCAGAAAACCGTCTGCATCCCGCTGCCGGCTCGTATGTTGTGTGGCTGGGGTTGTACCCCGGGCACGTAGCCAGGCATCCGATAGCTGGAGGTCTCGTCAGACAAGCGGCCTAATAAAAATTACCGCAGTCCCCCTGCCCCGTCTCTCCGCAGCCGCTCCTGTTGTTTAGTTCCAAGAATGGTGATAACAATAACGTGAAAAACAATACTGCTACAGACATCCTTCGCCGAAAATTATAATAAACAAAACTAGAGAGGATTAAATGTTGTTCGAACTATTGTGTATTACAGTAAAAACAGCTCCGCTGGAGCCTGCAGACTTTCCATTGTTTGCCGAAATCAGTCTAGTACAAACTTCGCAAAGGAGAATTATACTAATACCTGTTTTTCCTTTAACTATCTTTCACTTCATTTTAAATGAATTTTATTTCTTCTCATCTTCTTCCTGATCAGGCCTGCTAGAACTACGTGGCGATTTCACTTCTTCTTCCTTTGCTGTTCTTTCTTCTTCCGTCACTTTATTGTATTTCTTCTTCTCTCTTCAAATTGCTTCGGGCCGGATTTCTTTCCTCTTCTCCTTCGAAATCCTTCCATACTTAATACCTTCTTTTTGCAGATCTATCTTTTCATAGTTTCCTCTTCTCTCTTATTATCATTCATTTTTGCAGGTAGCGTGATATACAAATTTATATTATTCGTTTAATCAATTCGTCCTTTATAGAAAAGATAATACATGAAATCGTAGACTTTCACGACTGAATTTATAATTGCTGAGTTGTGAGAAAAATTGCTAATAATGTTAAGTCGTACCCAACTAGACGACTAAAAAATTGAATACATGCTGCAGTGTACCAATCATTACCAATCAATTCGAGTAAATCGGTTCCTGGTTTTTCATATTTTTACTACTATCTAAGTACCCAAAAACTGAAATAATTCATCGAAGGTAGGATGGTTACCTCTATTGTATTTATGTTTTTTTGATTAAAATTAGTCCATACACGAAGTTGATACAACTACTGCGTAAGAAAGTTGCTAGTTACCGCAGAACATGCTTTGTACTTTTAATGGATGCAGCTGCAGGAACTTTGCAAAAATATACGGACCGGAAGGTGATTTAGATCGAAGTTTGGCCAAATGGAAAATTATTCAGAAATGCTAAAAGCAGTCCAGCACTTGGTTTGCTGGTACGCATCCTACTTGTAAATAGTCTCTTATAAAGTGGGAGGAATGGATAATGCAGAATGATTCTGGCTGATTTGGAACCAACAAAAATAACAAGTAGATTCTGAACTTTTTAGTCCCTTCTTTTCTATGCAGATAGTTGTGACTGCATCAGGGAGTAAGAAAATTGAGGCCTTCGCCTGCATCTTGAAAAAAAAAACATTTTCCATTGCGTATAAACCGGCTTAACATTTGTTTCCACCGACTAGCCGATGGGAACAGTGAAAGATCATTTTTAAGAAATTACATTTCACTTGAGGGTTCTGTAGGAACTCTTCCGCTGAACGGAATCCAAATAACCATCAACCAAGTGCGCACTGTAAGCACTCGCACGTGTTCCAGACGCAATAAATGACTTCAGTTGGATATTTTAAGGGCTTTACGGTTCGATGGCGACAAAGTCATTAGAATCGGCAGGGAACGGAGATAAAATCGGTCATGGCCGAAACCATCACATCATCCTTTTGGTATTATTTCAGGAAACGTCTCGAGTGTTAGGCTCGAAGTTACCTCTCATTCATCAGGCTCAATTAGCTTCAATAATTTTGAAACTACTGACGCATAATTTAGGTAGTAACAGGGTGAAATTTGAGAAACGGGAATGAAAGAATATCATTAAAAAATAGGTTTTGATTAACTAAGATGTTAGAACCTTGCATTCGGGAAGTCACAGATTCAAATGCCCGTCCGGCAATCCAGATATAGATTTTCCATAGTTTTCCGAAATCAGTCCAGGCGAATGTGGGGATGGTTAATTGAAAGGTCATGGCCTCATTCTCCCTCGTTTAGTGATCACGATGTCGACGAAGCGGTATATACGAAGCAAAAGAAATCTATAAGATTGTTCCCGCAAAACTTTCCGATGTCTGCAAAAAGATTTATAATCCTCCATCCATCTGTCCAGCTCTTAGTCATTTGAAAGAAATTTCTACTGGCTAAGGTAAAACACAAATGATATACATACATTCGTTTTTTGCTGTGACATATCAGATGATGAATTTCCGAAGATGATACTGAACAAAACACATTACCTTTACCTTGCAAATATCCGTACGAGAAGAGTTTCAGAAACTTCGCCGAAACTGCGGTTTCTACTTAATTATGTGCTACTGGATGATGATTGGAGACACTACGGATGGGTCACCGAAAGTCGCAGCTACGCAGTAAATTATGTACAAAATTAAGAGTTTGTTTCAATTCACAAAAATCAGATTCCTGACGTATCAAATAAATTAATTACTTGATGAACTTAAGAGATCTAAGTCATTTTAAGTCTTGAATGGGATTTTCCAATATTTTTCCAGCATCGTACTTAAGAAAGGCAGGAAGTAATTTGTGGTAAGCGGGGTCCATTAATTACATGAGCTCAAATAGGAACTGGGGTGGGGGTCCGGCGGAATCTCACTAGGGGGGAGGGGTGTTGACGGAAGTCTCACGTCAATTTTTATTTGTTAGGGGGGAGGCGCACCAGATCTCACCAAAACTCACCACAGGTGGATTGGGGTTCAAATTTGCGAGGAAAAGAACAGCACACGAAATTGATGAACGCGCCCTAAAATGATTCGAGCAGAGTTTCTCCTGGGCACACCGAGCAGAAAATTTCCTTGGTTGAAACTATCTGCGTTGATAGAATTATTGCCCCCTAGCGCAGGGGCTGAGAGTCGCCGGTTAGAGTCCAACCTAAGACAGGGGTAGTTATTGTTGGCTATACCGTAAAATACGTAATACTAGGTTTTTTTTTTTTTAACTGCTTAACGTCTCTTAACAGCGAGTTCTTTAGAGACGGGATAGGATGTGGGGCAAGGAATGGGAAGGAATTCGGCCATGACCTTTTAAAGGAAGCATCCCGGCATTTGCTTGGAGTGATTTGGGAAACCATGGAAAACACAAATCTGGAAGCCCGGACGGGGATTCGAACCGGCGTCCTCCCGAATGCGAGGCCAGAACGTAATACTAGAGACGAAATGATGTAGACGGCATGGATTCCATTGCACTGCCTGTATAGCTACCATGACCAAATGCCATTCTAAACAAGTGTTCTAAGCTGAGCATTATGTGTGAGAGTACCGGAGATTCCACCTTTCGAGTCTCCTTCACAGATGAATGCATTCTTAATGAAGATTTACTCTCACAACACACAGCTAATCGCGGAACATGGAAATAAATTTATAATCTGTTCAACGCTTTTTATTTTATTTTCACCATAAGATTTCACTTTTAATCCAGTTGCAAACTTTCTTTTAAAACAATCATATGTACTCGTATTTTGTTTGATACAGTTCGCTGCAACACATTTCTAAAAACAACTATCCGTTTTGTTTATAGCTTTACGTTTCGTCGACTTTGGGGTCATTATAGGCGGGATAGGATTGTGGTCAAGCAACGGGAAGGAATTTGGTCATGGCCTTTAGAAGACCGGGCATTCTAACCTGTGTCCTCCCGAATGCGAGGCAGGAGCCTTACCGCTTCTGCTGTTGCAGGTGTAGTTACAATTTCGTTGGTGGCTATTCCATTTATTCAGCGCATATCGTTTACAATAATATGCAATGTGTTCGAGTAATGGTTTTAACTGAGTGTTATGCTCGCCTCCTGCCCTCCCTATAATGGTATACATTATTGACACAATTAATACGACGTATCGAGAGATTAAGTGTGAAAATTGCAGCTTGCTAATTGGTCTGCAAGGTTAAACACCATGTAAAAATAAAATTGTGAGATGTGACGGATAGTTATGTCTGACTTGGAGGATCCCATCACCCAGCTGGTATTAATTTAAGATGGTATGAGATTCCATTCCGACTCCTGAATAACGGAGATAGGAATTGCTTCAACTCTTGTTCCCTACACATAAAGGAACTCCCAGCACATCTTCCACGTGAGAACATCTCCATTCGATAAATCGCTTTTAATGTCGACTGATAAAGAAGCGAGTCGGTCGTGTAATTAGCGGCAAACAGGTCGATAGTGATGGAGAGCTTAATCCGCACTAAATGACGCTTCAGGCTATAGACTCGCTGGAGTGCTTGAAATGGTGGTACCCGAGAATTTGTCGGCACAAGTTCGTTCCGCCAGCGAACTTCGATGGAACGTTATTCAGTGCAGCATAACAGGCTGCTTCGTAGTCTTACATTCGTTCGAAGTTAGATAACGCCAACACAATTATTTTGTGATCGTTGCCTTTAATTTCGATACAAACCAGAGTACAGTGAAACTTCCACGTACAGGACTTTAACATAACTTCACATTTTGTGGTATTACGAAACTGTTTCCTCTATTTTATCTAAGTTTCATACACGAGTGTTTCTCACATCAAAAGTCAAAGAGCATGACATATCCGGTATCCAGGTGCAGCTTTCACTAAGGAAGGAGGATGAACCGGGATGGATTCTCGTTGGCTTCCTTATTGTGAAAAATGTTCGTAAGTGTGGGCGTGTGTGTTCAGCGCAGAGGGTTGTTTGTC
This sequence comes from Vandiemenella viatica, assembly GCA_031002005.1. NCBI lineage: Eukaryota > Metazoa > Arthropoda > Insecta > Orthoptera > Morabidae > Vandiemenella > Vandiemenella viatica. The sequence continues at coordinate 169,493,186 of CM061920.1, forward strand.
TTATGAATGAGAAAAGAAAATGAGTAAAACTGGAGTGATTTGGGGAAAACTCAGATCTGGATGGCCAGACGTGGATTCGAACTCACGTTCTCCCGAATGCGGGGCCAAGGCGTTACCGGCCACCAACCACGCTCAGTATTCATCAACCACGATAAGTCTGTAAACAATTCTAACACACAATGATTTTGTGTGTTAAATTTGTCAAATGTACTAATTATAACGCGGTCATTTATAATGTGTGTGTGTGAGAAAGAGAGAGAGAAAGACAGAGATGGACGATTATTCTTCATAGAATGATTTAATATTTTGTCTAGAGAACAACAGTTTTGCAGAAGTGGGACTTGTAAATTTGTGCCGTCCGATTAATTTAGCCGCATCATTTGATAATTTGAGGTCAATTTTAAATATTCTGAAACGAGGGTAAAGACATTGATATAGTTTAAGAATTATGTTTGTTCGAGGAATATTTAAGTAGCTAATTTCATTGCAAGCACAGTTCAAAAACTCAAGCACAAAACGTCTGTAGTGGAGTGTTCAGTGATTCATTTATTATGAAAACAATTTTTTGGTCATGTTCTCATTTTACGTAAATGTATACTGTATTCAGACCACCTTTTATGGATTTTGTTATGTCCCGCAATATAATTTCATACCATGTATCATTCTTTGCACCACGCGTGCTTAATAAATCAATGTTAAACTGTTTTGGTTTTTCATGATCACTCTGGTAATAAGAACACATTATTATCTAAAGTACAAATGTTTAATAAATATTAAATTTAGCTGTTCAATTGTTAATCGCAACGAGTAACTATATGAATAATTTTGTCCCAATGGCATATACGTAACAACTAACCCCCGAAAGCAGGGTAAACTTATCATAAGTAATGAGAAAATAGAGAATAAAATTTAAGTACTTCTTCACAGTGAAAACAAACAGTCACCCAGAACTTAAATGTTGAATTTATCTCATCATCACTTAATGGAAATTATTAATAAACTGAAGTTACTGGTTCTTGAATTACCAGCAGCCCTTTATATAGGACTCTGAGAAGCAAGTCATTTCAAAGCACGGTGAGCAGTTATAAGTATTGTTGAGAATTTATCGTCACAGGTTCGGTAACCATCCAGTAGATGGCGTTGTGTTTCGATTTATTTATGCTACAGTCTGTTCCACGTCATATGTGTGTTTCTTGAATTTTAATTGTGCTGTGTATTGTGTTATAATTATACTATATTGTTGTGCATCGTTTGTTTGTTATTATACGTAACGACAAAGTAATTACACAGATGAATATAATAACATTGAAGACAATGTTACGATAAATTTAAAAACGTGCTTGCTTCTCATTGAAGAAAATGTTACGATATATTTAAAAACGTGCTTGCTTCTCATTTTTCTTCTTTCGTTATGGCCAGCTCTCCAGTACTCCTTCATTATTTCACTGTGTTTTCTCTTTCTCTCCTCGCTACCTTGGAATCCTGCCATATTCGAAATCTGCTTTCGAAATTTTTTATTCAATACTGTTCACTGATATTATTTCGTCACAGCAGCGCTTGACCGGGAGAGTGTGTTACCGGATATATCAAATAATTGCTTAGATCATAATTGGCTCAGTAATGAAAATGAAGCAGTAAATTTTCCATCTGAGTTTTTAAAACCACACAATCTTCGGTTAAAGATTGGTTCTTCGTTTATTCTTCTTCGTAATTTGAATCCACCTAGATCGTGCAACGGTACACGTTTAGTCATCAAAAGAATCACCGGAAATGTTCTTAAAGCAACTATTTTGACTGGAGAGTTTAAAGGAGAAATCGTCATGTTGCCACGTATTCCAATGATACCGTTAGAATCTCCAATACCATTTAAAAGGCTTCAATTTCAGATTCGTTTGGCTTTCGCTATGACCATATATAAGTCTCTAGGCCAAACAATGTCGGTTTGCGTCTTGGACCTGGAAAATACGTGTTTCTCCCATGGGCAGCTATGCCTGCTCACGTGTTGGGTAACCATCAAATCTATTTGTATTAACAAAAAAGAGGCTAATCAAAAATATTGTTAACCAATTAGTGATTAGATAAATTAAAATTATGAATTGTAATAATTTCAAATAATGAAAATAATTGTTAAAAATGTTTAAAAATCAACTTCATCTACCTCATTTACAAAATTGATATTTCAATAAATAAATAAATAATTTATTTTTTATAAATCTCAATTTTTATATAATTTCAATTAAATAATTTTTAATAAAATGTAAATTAAAATTTTTTATATTCGTTCATCCTTAATTTCAACTCTCCGAAACTCTTTACCAATTACTTTTGAATTTTAAAACGTTTTTGTGTTTATTAGTGAATATTAGACTACATTAGAAAGTTTAGAATAACATTGATCCAATGTAGTTACTATAACTACTGAGTCACAGCAACGCGTGACCGGGTCAGCTAGTTTGACTATAGTTTTCAGGGTCATTTATTAGCATGTTATTAACATGACTTCATTTGACTGTTTCTGAGGCTGGAAATTACAATGTTGTCATCTTCCCCACTGTCTGCTCGCAACGACGTGCAGTTATCGATCGGAGTCCAAGTGTCGTTAGATAAATGAAGCACCCTCGCACACAGCGATGTGGAGCATTCTGATCGCTTGCTTCGATATGCAGCTCTGCCAGATTGATGTGGCGTTCCGAACGGAACTACGTGACTCAATGGTAGCGCCAGTTTGAATGAACCAGACCAGAATGTGCGACTTGACACTCGCTCCTCGGGCCGAATAATTCCTCTCGATCCTTGCAGCGTCTTTTGTCACTGTTCGGCAGTTTTCCCCGTCTGTGTACTTTATTTTTCAGTCCATAGAATCCGAAGAGGACTGTCACTCTGGCGCACTGGTGACGGATTTTCTTTCTCTCGACGGGAGACGCCGGGCGCGGAGTTCGCCCTTACCTCTCGTGTAGCGGTGGCGCGGATAACTCGGTGCTGCCTGGCTCTAGCGACTCAGCCATTACCATCTCAAAACAAATGCTAATATGCCAATGAAACCATGCTCACTATGCTCCACATTAATCTTCCTACAATTTTTGTAAGGAAATTAACCACTCTGAAGTAGCAGTGCAGGAAAATGGTCGCACTACAGCTATGACACAACTGTCTCCGTGCCACACAATTAACCGTGTTTTAATGTTTCAGCGAACAAACAGTATCGATATGAGCGTTTAAGTTCTGCTTTCTAAACCACTACAAGTCTTTATACTCACTACAAGGTTTTACACTCGGATAGAAGTCTCACATACATGTCTTTATACTCAGATACAACTAGTGCCTAGTGAGGGTCAAATTTTTTGTCTGCATCCAAATCCATCTATGATAATCATTTCTGTGCGATTTGAATTGCATTTTTAATGGGATTAAAGTATTAGTAACCACAAATTAATTTTACATTATATACAAATCCTGCACTACTTATTCGAATTGCGATACAAAATTAAATTCATAAACAGTAATTTTTTATGAACCTCACTAATGTTAGGCTCTGTTACGTCGAGAACATAATACGAATTAAATAATATGACCTTCCATAGAAACTGTCATTTAAAATATCACGTGTCAAATAGGCCACCCTTATTTTCCTTAAGCCTAGTAACAAGACATAATTTGTAATCATTTAACTGTAATCAACATTAGCAACCTTCTCATATCTGTCAGCAAGTAGAAAGTGGCTGCCAGTTCTTAGATTTTTTTACAAGAAAGGAAAATCTAATCACTTTCAGAACTTATGGCTGCATTATTCATTCGGTTTGGTTTGTCAAGTAACAGCCATAGTGCTGTGAAGATTTGTCGTTTATTTCCGATCCCAAAGTTTGCACCTTCAAGTCGATTTCTCTCTTATGTACAGGTTATTTCAACTTGTTAAGTTCACATTTTTTACCCTGCGTCCTACAGCCGCCAGAGCTCATTTAGTCACTTGCCATGATCAACCTAACCGCCGTCCGAAATCTGTTCTTTAGATCTTTGAGAGTAGCTTCATCAGTTTTAAGATATACAAAATGAAAACTCAGTAAAAATAGATTCAGCAGTTTTCAAGTAATGCTAAAGTATTCGTAAAATGAATGTGTCATTACGTCTTAATACATTTGTTAGATTTTAACTATGACCCCAAGCTTTCAAATTCTGAACATCCATTTAAAATCGGTATTTTCGACTTGATTCCGGAATGAACAGCCACACACGAGACGTATGTGGTATGTATTAGCGCGCGTACCGTACATGTTTTGATTTTCGAGCAGCAACATTAGCAGATGTAATTAGGTTAAAATGTAGAATGGACTAAAATCGAACAGACATTCCGTATCAAAGCATCCAAGCCACCCCATTTTTAGAACTGTGCGGCTAAATCACCGTTTAGTTTAGTACCGGAAATGGCTGGTACCAAATTAATGAAGCTTGGTTCATATGAATCTTTTTGGACTAATAAAAATAGTGTACTGGTAAAT
>CM061920.1:169498678-169650448 GCA_031002005.1 Vandiemenella viatica
GGAAACCTTTCCACGAAATGAAGCCAGGTTATTGTCGGAATAGTTCTTTCTAAAGGCCATGGCCAAATTCAGCCCAGACCCTTGCCCTTATTCTCTCTAAGCTCTAATAACTTCAACGTCACGCGTAATATTATAAAAGACCAGTTGTCCCAAACCTCGGCAGTGTATCTTCAAACCAAATTGATTATCCAATTGTTACGGATTGTCCAAGAAGCCCCTGCGAAGATTTCTAAGATTGCTTAGTTCGCAATGTAACTAACCAGAATGACTGCATAGTGCATACATTCATGTCAGGTTTGACTACGCATACGCACTTGATTTGTACACTTAATGACTGCTTCCAACTGTATGTGTAAATTTTTTTCCACTTTTATGATACTGATAATATAATCGTAAATAATATAATAATAAAATCGTATAAAATTTAATTCGAAAAGAGTAATTGCAATGTACACTACTGATGATGTAAAAAAAAAGAAATTGAATATTGCCTGTTTGCATGATTGCCAAGTTACCTAATATTTATTTTTTAATCTTTAAATCAACGATCAACAGCTCTGAGATAAACCATTCTGTATCAGAGAATTAAGTACATACACACTTAGAGTGAAGACTTTTCTCGAAATAAGATCCCATAACTTTCTATCGATAGACAGCGACGAGACTTGGCCTGTTTTAAGTGCTTTTGTAAGAGCAGTCTGGTGGTTCAGTGGTCTGGATATCAAAAGTTGTCCGGTTCAAATCCCGGTCACAGTTGAGATATTCACAGTCCCTTAACCCGATCTTCACTTCTGGAAACTGGCTGTTTGTGAAGCAGATCACGGCCCCAATAGGTGGATGAATCAGAACTGATCAACGGAATGAGGATGCAGAACGCAACGTGATGCCACTGTATTAACACCCAAAGAGTGTCCAGAGGACATGAAATTCTCACAAATTACGTATAGCATGATGGCTTCTTCCCGGTTAAAATATTTTGGAGCTAAAATAGTCCCTCAATGGGATCACCGGGTGGGAATACCTCATGGTGGAGTCATCAGAATGGACTAACACATTCTACGAGTCGCAAAGTGGAATGCTAGAAATCTGAAGAGGTCAAATAGATTAGAAAACTTAAAAAGGGAGATGGAACGACTTAAGTTAGAAGTCGTTGGTTTTAGAGAGATAAAGAAGAAGGATTTCTGGTCTGGAGAATACAGAATAATTAACACGAAAGCTTTCAGAGGAGTTACTGGTGTAGGTTTATAACGAAGAAAAGAGTGGGGAAACGGATGAGTTATTACGAACAGGTTAGTGATAGGAATATTTAGATGGGATATAAAGTAAGGCTGCTCCAACCACTTTAGTACAAGTGTATATGCTAACGTCGGAGGAAGATGATGAAGTAATAGTGAAGATATACGACTAAATTAACGAATTAATCCAATATGTGAAGGGGAGGAAAATCTAATAATCATTGGAATGTATTAGTAGGAGAAGGAAAAGAGAGAGAGCTTTGGCCTAGCAGAAAGAAATGATTTAGGAAGCAGTTCGTCAAAATTTTGGGAAAAAATATAAACTCGAATGCATGATTTAAGAATCATACGCGAAGGAAATACACATGGAAACGTCAGGGATACAGTTAGCTATCAGCTAGATTATATCATGGTCAAACAGAGATTCAGGAATCAAGTTCAAGACTGTAAAGCGTACCCAGGAGCTGAAATAGACGCTGACCAGAATCTGATAGCTATGAAGTATAAGCTGAAATTCAAGAGAACAAATAAGCAATCCAGGCAGAACAGACTAGGAGAGAACAAACTGGAGCAATCTAACAAGAGAGAAAAATTTTCAGAGATGATATTTGTGGTTCTAAGGTATAACTCTGAATGGATTTCAACTGAACAAAAACGGAGGCATTGAAAAGAGAAATAATAAGATTTGGCAAAGAAACATTAGACTTTTGGAGACAAGCCGCCCGAAAACCTTGGATTATACAAGAAATATGGAGTTGATAGATCCGAGAAGGAACCAAAAAATTGCTCAGGAAGCAAGAAGAGAATATTACAGAAATTTTAATAATCAAATAAGCAGGGAATGCAAGAAATCAAAAGAAAAGAGGCTGCAATAAAAGTGCTAAGAAGCAGTAAAGGAAATGGTCATAAGTAAAATAGATGTAACCTATAAGAGGTACAAACAGAATTTTGGAGAAATGAAGAAAAGTTGTATAAACGTTAAGGCTGTTGATGAAAGGCCTCTTATAAGCTCAGAATATGGAGCTAATCAACGGAAGGAATTCTTAGTGAACCTATGTGATGGGGATGATTTGATCAACAGTTTACTGGAGAAACAAGAGGATGTCGACATTAATGTCTTAAGAGATCCTGTTTTAAGGACATAATTTTATAGCGCTTTTGAATTATTTGAAATCAAATAAAACGGTTGGAGTTGATGAGATTTCTGCAAAACTTCTGAAATCTTTAGGAGAAGAAAGAAACCAAAGATTATACAAACTGTTAAACTGGGGTGATTCCAACAGATTTTAATAAAATTATTATCTTCACACTAAAAAATGTGAGAATTACCGCACCATAATTCTAAAAACACATGCTTCAAAATTGTTGACCAGGATAATATACAAAAGAGTAGTAAGGATTCCGGAAGAGATAGGTGTAGATGAGTTTGGGTTTATGAAAGTTCGCGATACAAGAGAAGCAATTTTGGCTTTAAGATTAATGCTTGAAGGGCGTAACTAGAAAAACAAAGTTACTTTAAAGGGTTTGTTGATTTAGGAAAAGCTTTTGAAAATATTAGGTAGGATAAGATGATAAATTTTTTAAGAAGTCAGTTGCAAAATATCGAGATAGACGAATATTTTATAATGTATATAAGAATCAAGTGACTATAATCAAAGTAGCGAATGACGAGAGACATGCATCGGTAAAAAGGGTGTGAGACAAAGTTAATATTCAATTAATATTCAACTTGTATGTAAAGGAAGCAATAAATGAAGTAAAAGTTTAAATGTGTCATAAGTGTTCAAAGAGAAAAAATCAGTATGCTACTATTTGCTGATGATTTTGTCCTGTTAGCAGAATATTGATATATTGAGACGTTACTGAATGGTATGAAAAAAACCACTGAAAGAAGATTTTGAACTAAATACGAGTATTGACCAAAGCAAAGTAAAAGTGATGAAATGCAGTAGAAATGATAGCAATACGAGAAGTAGATTAGATATAAAAATTGGATCGGATGCAATAGGAAGACAAGTAAGTGAATACTTTTAGGTAGGAAGGAAAATTACAACTTATGGACGAAGCAAGAATGATTTAAAAGTAAAATAGCACTGGGGAAAAGAGTCTACTTCAAAAAGTGAAATCTTTTAGTTCCAAATATAGATCTAGGACTCAGAAATGACTTTTTAATACTCTTTGTGTGGAACACAGAATTTTATGGTCGGAATACAAGAAAGAAGGAAAATTGAAGGATTTGAAAAGTGATGGTGTGGAAGGATGTTAAAAGTCAACATTAAGATAAAGTACGAAATGAACGTGTTTGGAGATGATGGGTGAGAACGGTAGGTTGTGGAAGAATCTTGCTGAAAGAAGAGACAGGAGGGGGGGTCAAATTTAAAGACATGCTGAGTTGGTTAATTTGTTGGTGGAAGGAACAGACGAGGAAAAGTACTGCACTGCTAGACAAAGATTAGAATATGTGAAGCAGATAACGACGTAGGTTGTAAGAATCATGTTGAGATGAAGAGGTTACCCGGAAGATAGGAAGATATGGAGGATTGCATCAAACCAGTCAAGACTGATAACAGCAAAAATAATAATAATAATTTTTCGGTGTCCCACTGTAAAAAAAGCGTCAATTTGATGAGATGTTTCTAATTTGCTCTCCAATTTCATCTTCCGGTGAAGATGTAGTCGGAGAACTTCTTGACTGTAGCATTTCATTATCTTTCTCACATGCCAGTCGCTGGCAGTATGCTGAGTCATGTAATTGGTGCAGCTGGTAACCACTGCCGCCAGTGAAAGACAACTTAAGACAATGAACCTTCAGCTCAATACTTATTTAGTTACCAGCATAAAAGACACAAATGACGGATACAGGCATGGAAGAAGGAGGCAGTTATCGTTATGGAGTAGACTGAAGTAATTAGGGCTGATAGAGGTTGGTAGTGACGGGCGGTGAGGAAGGCAGTCGAGGTTGAAGGGGGAGGAGGGTAAGAAAATAAAAGTACTCGACTCAAAAAAGAAAAATGTTTTATTCTTCCGGAAAAAAATATATTAAGAGTTTTACCTAAACCTACATAATGGACTTCCATTCACAGCTCTGATGACTCGCCATCGACAACTCTTGGATACCATAGAAGATAAAGACCTTCAGATAATGTTTGTTAAACGTACATCATTAATTATGAAAACTCTGTTTCATTTTTATTTAATGCAATTTCAATAAGGGATCGTCCATAAACTATGTGGCTCGGTATAGGGGAGGGCCGACCCAAGCCACGTAGCTTTTCATTCATATTATTTCACACACATAAAATAAGGTACAGAACACTCAACAGCAAGTGGATATTTATTTCGGTCGTCTTAGTAATTCCTCATCTAATTTGATATTCGGTATAATGACAGTGCTGCGCTTGCGTGTGACTTGAAGTCATAGCGTTGTATTGCACGCGGCTGGCGCATTTGAAGTAGCCGACATGCATCGACGCATTATGATCTGGAAAATATTAAACATGCCGTACCTAGACTCAAATTCGCTTACAGATGTACCCGGGATTTTCCAAGGCAGTGAGAGTTCGTTTATTTTTTGTGGTTTGGAATGAAGCTGTTTTTATTAGGGTCATCCGCGTGTGACCACACCTCTCCTTGATAAAATAGTTCTGATTTTGTTCTGTCATGTGAATTTCAGTACAACTTAGTTATAGAACTCACTGAAGTGTTATTTCAAGTTTAAAATGTGGCGTGATTTTTACTAGGTTTATCGAAAACGTTTTTGCAACAAATTTTCATCATCCAATGAGCTTTAGAAATCTGTTAAGCATATCAAAGAATCATTCCCTGGTAGATAGAAAAGTGATAGAAGTGTAGCAAAAGAAAACAATAAAATGTAACTCCTATTAGTTTGTTAACGCGTCAGGTATAGATTGTTTTGGTTTACCAACTAGTGTACAATGATGAATGAGAAAAGGAAAATGTCTTTAGTAACACCTCAAGAAGTAAAGGATCCTTAACTGTACCCGAAAAAGAGGTTTTACCAGTAATTGATCGTTAGTGGAGAGGCTAGAGTCGAAATTTCATTTAAGAATATTTACAATTATAAAAAGCATATAAAGTAAATATCGATCGTGCTCATTACATATTCAATAATCTTAACTACAGTCTGTTAAGAGAAAACAGTACAAAATATCTTCTGGAATTAATGGGGATAAAAGCTACGTGACACACGGGGGCGGGGGAGGGGGGGCATCGAAGCAAAAGCCACGTAATACTACGAGGGGGCATGAGGGAGAGGGGGGATTCAGGAGAGATCAAAATTGATCCACGTAGTTTATTGACGTTCCGTTAGTGTTTCGAAAATGTTGCGATAGTTAATTTCCGAACACTCGACCATCGAGCGAAATAATTATCATTCCATAGCTAAATAACTTAACAGTTTCTGGAGTGTCTCACTAGAAATACTATATTTTATCATTGTACAGCAGAAACGTGGATATTGAAAATAATCATTCTTCAAAGTTAAAGCTGGCGCTAATTTTGTGGTAATATATTACCATTTTCAGTTCCCATCTATTGGCGACGATTATTACATGAAGTTGATGTTGTTCTTAACAGGTACATCGCTTCTCGTCTCAAATGTCAGGATTGTCCGTATTTTGCTCACTCTCAAGTCCCGGCTTAGTTCCTCTTTGTTGCTTCGCCGTCTTCCAGTCCTTATTGATGCCTGGAGCTTTCGTGATGCACCAAGTCGCTATATAAGCTTACTCTGCGGTCTTTTGAAGTCTGCTTGCTCCCAGTCTGCAATTAGCTGGTTATTAATTATGAGAGTACTTTCATGAGGTAAAACTCCATTCAATGTTTCCCTCACTTTAAATGATATGCAGAATAAGAATTTTTTTCGCGCTTTTACTATTATTTATTCCGTGTTACAGTTTTCGCCTTCTCTCTGCCTGGTTGCTTTGGTGTTCCAGAGAGCAAAACGGGTCCATGGATGTGAAATGTTGTGCCAGAGTGCAGTAAGTGATAAATGGATCTTAAATGACAGGAACTACAACAAACACAACTAGACTAGCTATGGATTGTGAGAAAATGCAGCGACTAGTATCTGAGAAGTGGCATTCTGCAATGTTGTGATTATTTGCCACTAAACAAGACAAGCAATCCCAGTAAATTAGGCTATGTGTTTAAGCCAAGGATGCGATGGACACTATGTTGGTGTGAGCAAAGAACGTAGATATCTTGGAATCGATGGGTCGCCTATCTTGACTAAGTTTTATGCCCATAGACATACTTATCTGTGTTAATTATTTGAATCAAAATTTATACTTAAAAAAAAAACTAGTATTACAAATAATGCAAGACGTTATACGTACGACAGACGTTACACGCTTTGGTAATTACCGATAACGCTGAAGGCTCTATTTTTTTTTTTAACTGCTTAACGTCTCCTATAACAACTAGGTCTTTAGAGACGGGAAAGGATGGGGGGCAAGGAATGAGAAGCAATTCGGCCATGGCCTTTTTGAAGGAAGCATCCCGGCATTCACCTAGAGTGATTTGGGGAAACCATGGAAAACCCAAATCTGGATGCCCGGACGGGGATTCGAACCGCCGTCCTCCCGAATGCGAGGCCAGAACGCTAACCGTTACACCACCACGTTCGGTCTGAAGGCTCTAATCGTATTAGTTAGCTGTTATATAACAGCGGGATCCTTTTATACTCAGTAATTCGTTTGACCGTTTATTATTTATCAGTTATTTAACACTACTTTTTTTTTTTTACTTTTATAAAAATATCATTTGGCCATGTTAGCCATACAGCCAGCTCAACGTATGTGTTCCTCTTACAATGTAGACATTTCATTTCAGTGTGATTATATTCTATATTCTGTAAGGATGACACAAGACAAACACAACACTTAATTAAAACCACCCATGCCCTTGGCCGGACTCGAACCGGCGACCCCTGCAACGCGAAGCGCAACCCCTACGCTGACGGGGTCGGCTATTTAACACTACTCACGGTTTCATTGCTAGCGACCGTGCACACTACTCATAAACATATGTCACATTTCCTTCACGGAAATACCATCCCTCTCTTCCCTCACAACATATAACACTAATTTCTTTTTGCACAATTTAACATACCTAGTTACTTCTTGTTAAAACATCTATTACCAAAATACATTACATATTTCATTTATGCACAGCTCCGGTACGGTATCCATTCTGCTAATCCTACCCTCCTCCGTGCCTTTTTTGTTCTCCTACACATCGTTTCTTTGTTATAGCATCTCTGTCTCGTTTCTCTTTTTTCCAGTTAACTCAGAATATTTCAAATATTTATTAAAAAAATACATAAACTTGTGCGTTCTGGACGATGAGTGCATTTTTTGTTTGTTTATCAATCGAAGATTGGCGACCATCGCAGCATTCGCGTAGATGGTTGTGGAAAACAGCCTAAAAAGCTCAACCTAGACGGCCTGTACGCGGAGTGCTGGGCCCGTGCCCGGTCCTGATGTACCTCCGCGTTCCAGTGCGCGCCTCAGCAGTGAACCACACGAGCGGAATCTGATGGAGCATTTATAGATATGACAAAATTTATATGGAATTTTTATCTCTGGAGGTACGGTGTATACAAACATTCGTCACAAAGAGATATGCATTCACTAAATGATATCGAAAGTTGACAATCAATTTCAGTGTAATTAAAATGTGTAGAAGCAATGTTATATCTGATTATGTATTGTTTAGCTAGCGCTTTTGAAAAACGCTTTTGCAGCGGATAACGAAATAATATGTTTTTAAACTCCCATGACAATACGTAACTACGGCGAGTTAAATGGCTTGCCGCTTTGTTTTAATAACGCCGTGTGCAGAGCCTCGTGTTGGCTCTTGTGGTAGAGAGGCCGCACTCTTCGCTGCCCTTTGTCTGCCTGAATGCGGCTCCTCTGCTCCAGTTACCCCGCACTATACAGAGCTCCTGTTTCATCCCAGCCTGCAACTCATACGTAACGGACACAGCTCCACTGTCAAAAGTCTTTGGGTACTGTTGAGAAGTAAAAAAAAAAATTCAGCTAAGCTATAAGTCACCAATTAACGAAAGTAGTAAAGATTTGTGATGAGCCTTCAATTCATCACTCTCACATGAAGTAAATTTTTTTCTGTAACTCCTTTTGTAGAACCATTCGTCCCAGTTTGAAATTTCTGCACTTTGATTATATTACGTATTCTCGTTGATGTGGGACGACACGTAATTTAAATCTCAGACCAAATAATATTAACAGCTCCCCCGAAAGACTTGCTCTTTTACTGTTACGGGCATGATTTATAGTGTACGTTTATTCATTTTATACGTAATTTCCAAACACATGTAAGTCGTAACAGTAACATACTTTCTAATTATTAATATTCTATTTCCGTGATGGAAGAATTATTTTTCCTCCCGGACGACATTACTATATTTTTAAATTCCAGAGTGCAATATTAAAATTATTTCTTTTGAGAGAACAGTGGATGCGTAAGATCAGGGAACATTTATTTTTATTCCTAGTGTTAGGGCTATGAAAATAGAAAGATACAAAGAAAATATGCAATACAGTGGAATAAATCAGTATTAGAAGAAGAGTAGGGGCGGGGCGTTAGTAAGATAGAAGACGCTGGAGGAGGAGACAAACCTTACTATTGGTCAAAAACTGTCGGGGATGATGGAGATGGTACAGGCTGCTTGTGCGGTAATTGGAAATTAAGTGTGCGAAAGTTTTCAGGTAAGGGATGTAATGAATTATTAAGTACAGGGTAGGTACCCAGTGTCAGTCTAGCACCTGCAACGTTTTGACGGTGTTGCATGGAGAAAAACGGACAGTGCTACGTGACGAGGACAAAGCGATCCATATCCGGTGTGTGCCTAAACATTTTAGCTAGCTTGGGATGGCAATGAATTTATTCCCCATCATAAATAGCTAAGATTTGCTTTCCATTTAGGTATGTTTCGGAAACAACTAAAGAGACGCCATTAACAAGGGGCGGGCGACCGAAAAAAGTTCCTGGTATATTGACAGGCTCAAATAGTGGTGGGTAGAATCCAGCCACTGAGGGGGGGGGGGGGGTTCGCCAGCAATAATATTAACTTTTGGGTGTTTTGTTAATTAGTTGAGCCTACCGGGTGAAGTGATTTCCAGGGCAGAAGGGATGGAGGTAAACTCTGCTCTGGTACGAGGCCTCAACTGCATGAGACATCTCCACAGGTGGGCCCGTGCGCAAGGCTGGTTTCCGTGGCTCCCGTAACCTCGCTATCTGCGGTCAACGGTAAATTTCCCTAGCGGCAAAAACTTATGCAACCAGTTCTACCCTGTAACGAACCGGGAAGTTTTAAATTGCTCTAATTGTTTAAAAATCAAAGAGATCAGACGAGATGTAGCTGTTTAAATGTTAATAAAATGTATTTCATCTTTGCGTAAATTTCACCATTCTTAGATTTTAATAAATTCAATTAAGGTGTTCATCCATTTTTCATTGATCCTATTAAAACCAGTAATATATCACGTGACTAGCTTATGACTCTTGATCAATAATAATATTGAACCATGATATGTTTTTATCATCACAACAGTGTCGTCAAGAAGCAGCCTTTTTCAATAGGAAACACTTCAGTTCAGGAATTAAGTAAATTTTTATGGAGTTGTAAGTACACATAAGTCTTTTAAAAAATTTCTTTAAACTGATGTCTTTGCGCAAAAGGTCACGTGATTCTGATTCCACTTGTCGCATTTATGACTCAGATGAAATGTGCTAAATTAAAGTTTTTTCGGGTTTGTCTTAAGATCATTAGGCTTGTAATAAACACCAAGAGATGTATAAGCTGTGATTTATCTGTTTCCACTGTAGAAATTTCTATGTCCTCGGGGTAGGCGCGTGGAGCACGCAGCTCTAGTACCCAAAACTAGCTCCCGACAGACCTCACGACGTCTACCATTAAGGCTAGCGGCGAGATCCCCAATCCAAGTAGTGGGCGCTAGTATGCGTTAGATGTCGGTAGAGAGATCATGTAATTGACCCCGGCGGTGACTCTTCAATGGCCGCATGAGTAGCCTTGCTAACAAGAGAACAAGCATTATCGCGTTACTGTATTGGAGGGCGTTGATTCCACTCGGGCCGTCGCATAGGGCAGCCACTTGAGGTGTCGGGCGTGCCGGGTCCTAGTGTGCGATACAAGCCCTTCGCAGACCACACAGCGTTTGCACTCAAAGCTGCTGGCGGATTATCCAAGCCCAGAATGTGGGTAATGGGGATTAGATGTGCAGTATGGGGTCGCGCAAGAACCGACGGCGACTCTTCAAACATAAGTGTTGCAAACAAGAGGACTAAGGGGACCCACCTCCCCCCGGTTTTAGTCGGTGCCGCCTTTAGGCTTCGACCTCTTACTTTTAGAGGCAGACAGTTTCGTTAGGTGGTACAATAAAAAGGGGGCCCGTAATAGGGTTAGTTCTCCAGGTACCTCCTATGACGGCCCTACCCCTACCAGTGTCTGCAAAGCCTCATGAATCGGGTTTAAAGGTACGACTTGTCCTTGGAATCTGTCAGACTGGCGAATTTAGTAACAGTATTTGGTTTCGCATATTACCACTATCATAGTTTGCGTGTCGTACCGCAATTAAAAGACTAATTATTTCAATCTCAGGTCTTAAGTGTTTATTATCATTGTGCGTATCGAATACCACATTTTTGGCAGAGGTCCACCAGCAAAATTCCTTCCACCCCTCCCACAGGGCAACTAGATACCACTAATTGCTTGGGATATCCAATTGTTTTGGCTACGTATGTAACACAGTTATTTATTTTTTTAAATTATCAGTTAGTCGCCTATTGGATTAAATGTTTGTAAGGTATAAATCTTTCATGTATTATTTTTTTTTTAATTTTTAGAGATAAAAATGTGTATATTTATTTTTCTTTTTAGCTATTAGTTTCTCCTTTTGCCATGAATTTATCCTTCTGTATAAGATGACTATCACGAACACAATTTAAGAACATTGAATCGGAAGTCAATAATTTAAATTTCTTAGAATTGCAGCTACTCGAAGGAGGTGATATTAATATGTAGCTCAGCTGTTTATAAAATCAGTTTAATCATCTGAGAGATTAGTTTGTCAAGACATTTCCTATCACTATGTGTAATGAATGATTGGACGGCACGTGACATCAAACGACGGGCATTTTTGTGATGGATCACAGAACGGAAGCCGCGCACACGTTCTGTGCGTCGCAACCGAAATAAAAAACAGTAAAAAGCGGGTCCTACCGCATCACTGAGCGTTTTTTTGTATATATTTTCGACCGCTGTGGGCAACGGTGAAATTATTTTTTTTTTTTCAGTGCAGATAATCCAGCAGCGCAATGTAAAAACGCCATGGTGCGCCGCGAGCACTGCTCATCGCAGCTGCTGCGCTCTGCCGGCTACGACTGCAACTAGGACCACGAAACAACATACAGAGTATCCCAACAATCTTCAAATGCCTCTCATGCACTCACGACAGTTCAGTTAGACATGTGCATTTGCACCAATTATGAAAGCGTCTTACAATCAATCAATAAAACGCAAAAACTAAAGCCTGCAGAATTTTTTTAACCCTCTGTCCTCTAACAAATTATCGAAACCCACATGTATTAAAATGTAACCCACCATCCGGTCGTATCTTTCTGTGAGACTCTTCCACAACTACTTCCCTAGATTTTCAAAACACTAACATTTTGTTCTTTATATGTTCACTTATTCATCCCTTCAATTCGTCACATCTGCATCCTACTGCTGCACCAAATTTCAAATGGTTCAATTTTTCATCTATCTAGCGTTTAGTGCTTCACTATCACAAAGTAATGTGATCCACACACACAGTTTTAGAAAGTCATTTCCTATTCCTAGATATTTCAAACTAAAACATTTTTCGATAAAAATTTTTTTCGATAGTGCTATTTAAATGTTTAAAATCAGTACATCTCTCCGCCATCACTTGTAATTCTACTTCCTAAGCAATAAAATTCACTTGTTTCTCCTATTAAATCTGATCCTATTTTTTTGTTTAATCAACTGCTGTTGCTATCATTTTCATCACTTTCGTCTTGCTTTGGTTTATATTAGTTCAAAGTCCACTTTCAGTATTTTGTATCAACTCAATAACCCACTCTATTCCTCTGACAGGACAATGTCGTCAGAAAATCCCAGCTTATTCGTTTTCTCCTTGATCACTTACACGATATTGAAATTTGTGTTTTACTTTCTTGATTGCGTCCTCTACATACAAGTTGAATATTAATGGTAGTAGACTACAAACTACTTTTACACTCTCTCTAACTGATGCTCTACTTTGCTTTTATTATAGCCGCCTGTTTTTTTATGGATATCATAAATTATCCTTCTCAATTTTAAATTATCAAAAGCAATAAAATAATGCTTGTTTTTTATTGAACCATCCTTCCAGTATTAATCTTAGAGCTAGATTTGCTTCCGTCATATCGCGATTTTTCCTAAACCCAGACTGATCTTCTCCTACTATCTTTTCTACTATCCTTTGTAATCTTCTGTATATTATCCTAGCCAGTAATTATGGAGCATGTGGCGTTAGACTTTAGTGTGATAAGTTTCACATTTGTCAACTTGTGCATTCTTTGGAAGAGTGAATCCGACATTTCTATTAAAATCAGCTGCAATCTCTCATCTTTATATATGTATATATTTCTTCTGTCCGCGTGTATGTCACTGAACCCCTCCTAAAGGATTGGACTGATTTTTATGCAATTTTGTCTGTGTAATTAAGTTGGTTCGAGAATGGTTTAGATTCACAAAAATCAAAAAATCACACCCCTCCTCCTTTACAAACCTTAATTTTAAACAAACCCACATTTTTTATCCAATTTCGAGGAAACTTTGCACACGTATACTTCAAAATAAAAGGAAAAATACTATCAACTTTGGTTTTCAGAAAAACAACCCCTCTCCCCCTTTCCACCCCCATAACTTTTGCCAATGTTTTTTTATTGTTATTATTATTATACATATCTACAATTTTTGTCCGATATCGATGGAATTTTCACATGTATACTTTAAAACCAACAGAAAAATACTGTCTAAATTTGATTTTCAGAAATCCAACCCCTCTCACTCTTTCCACCTCATTAATTTTTGTTAATGTTCTTTATACAAAGCTACAGTTTCTATCGAATTTTGACGGAATTTTGAGCACGAATACTTTAAAGCAAATAGAAAAGTACTGTGTACATTCGGTTTACAAAAGTTGGACCCACTTTCCCCTTTACTCCCATCCATCTTAATTTCAAAAGTTGTTTATAGAAACTCACAGTTTTTATCAGATTTTTGATGCAACACTGCGCACGTATATTTTATAACAAAGAGAAATGTATTTCCAACATTAGGTTTACAAAAACACACCCACTCTCACCCATCACTCTTCCTAAACAAAATTTGCACATGAAACCATTTAGTTTTTCGCGATGTCTTTCATTTGTATAAAACATGTAAATCTGTCTGTTTTGTATTTGGATACCCAATTAAGAAAGATAAAGAGGCATTGCAACGAATGTCGGGTAAAGTTGGTATATTATAAAATGAAGTAAACCTCGTGCTCCTGTATGCCTGTATTACCACGAGATCCACTGAATGAAAGAAATCTGATGCGGTTTTTAGTGTTACATAATATAATTACGGAGGGATGTTTCTGTATCAAAGTTGGAAAAGGCCAGTTTGGTTCTGATATCAGTGACTCGTCTTTGGCCGGCAAACGATGGCCAGCGACGTTTTCACACTGTTAAAGGAAGCTATAATATTTATATGAATAATTACGCCTATGCAATTGAATATTTGTTTATTTCACCGAACGCGTTTCACTTCATGTCTGAAGCATCTTCAGCGGTTCGATCTGTGGGGTATTTTTACATGAATTAGTTTCTTATACGCTAATTTGTACATGGGGCTTATGTTAATAAATATATACAATTCTACTTACAATTTTCCATCAATTACAGTATTTGGCATAGATTATGCCGGTAATATCATTTTTCATCTTCATTTTTGCGAGTATCAAGTCACTTGCACTGAGCACTGAATTTAACATTTATTTTGTGTGTTGTACTTTCTTACGATAATTACCGTGTGTGTTTACTGTGGTGTATTTGGCATGGCGGTAGGTTTGTTTATCGTTTGTCTTCTGTTTCCTTGGTGGATGGCGCGCTTTTAAATATACGTTGGTGTTCAGATTAGTGTGTTTGGTGTATTTTTGGTTATATCTTTTGAGGTGGGTGTTTGTGTTTCTTATTTTCTTTTAAGAACTGTGTACAGTGTTGGGTCCGTCAGGTTCGTGTATTCATTTATTATGTTTTTTCCTTCTGCCAGTGATTTTTGGATGTGGTAATTTTCTTGAAAAGTTAGTAATTGTGGTTTACTGTTGTTTATAGTTAGTATTTCCATATCTTTCTCAATTTTTGTAGGCTGGTGATTGTATTCTAGTAGGTGCTCTGCGAAAGTTGAGTGGTTATTATATTTTAGTGCTCATAGGTGTTCTTTGTATCTGGTTTCGAATTTCCTGCATGTTTGGCCTATGTATTCTGCATTGCAGTCACTGCAAGTTAATTTGTATATACCTGAATTGTGAAATATGTTGTTTTGTGTGTTGTTTCTGATATTTTTCTGTATTGAGTTGTCTGTTCTAAATGCTATCCTGAGTCCTTATTTTTTCAGAATGTTTGCTATTTTGTGAGTGTTCTTGTTTATGTAAGTCAATGTGTGCCACTTTTGTGTTTTTGCTTCTGTTTGTGCTGTGCTATATAGTGTTGAGTTCATGTGGGTGCTTGTACTTGCTTGTTGTGGAGTTAGTGTAGTATTTTGTGTTGTTCTTGGTATTTGTTTTTTGATGGTTCTGTTTATTTGGTGTACTCTGTTTTCTTTGTATCCATTTTTGGTGGCTATGTGTATGATTGTGTTAAGTTCTGTTCTGTATTTGTCCTTGTTTAGTGGTATCCTGTTTAGTCAGCTATCAGATTCATGCTCAATAGACTAAACAGGATATTACACTGTGTTTAATGATTTAATATGAATCACTTCTGCAAATCAATTTTAAAGGAAATTACGTTCTTTGTTTAAATCTACATGGTAGTTTTTTACGCTGTATTCTCTGTAGTAATAAGGTCACAAACAACCTAGTTTTAGGCAGTATGTGATAAAATAGTTATTTCTGGTTATGATAAAAGTATATAAATAAGAAGATAATTAATCGTTATTAGTTTTTGATATTGTACTATTCTCAGAAAGGATTTTTTAATTATTGTTAGATATTGATCTATTGAACTTTGAGAGAAGCTGGGTGTCAGACAGTTTTCTAAAGCGCGTATACACTAGACCAAGTAAGACCCACGAACAACAACCAATGTACTGCGACGAACGTTGGTCGTCAATGCATTGGCGTTCGATATTTCGTCCTCGTCAAACGAAGAGGCTGGCGCCAATGGATTCGGCCATGTGGAATCGCAGTTGGCTCTGAAAACTCATCGAAGTTGCTAGCATTTTATATTATAAATTAATAATCGATGTTTTAATTACGATTTATCCAGCCGACATTATGAGGGAAGAAGACGATTTATTAGTTCTCTTATGTGCTGCAAGAAGCAGATCAGAAAAATAAGAAAAAATTACGCTGGTGAATGACCTCTCTTTTCAATTAGGGAGGAGTGTGGTGGTGAAAATATGTCAACAAAGATAGCATTTTAGATTATAAATTGATAAGTAGCATTTATTTTGGAGGAAGCCCATACTGCTAAAAGCAAGCAATGTTGGTTTGTACACTTCATCAGCACAACTCCCAGTTTTGCGTTTGATTTCTTCTCTTTGCCTTTCACGGCGAAAAGATGTTAACAAAGATTCCGTTTTCTGCACAGTAACTACTAAAACCTCACTAATTTCCTTCCTCTTCCAAGAGCATCTTCAATTTGTCTTAATAGTCTTTCATAGTGACCAAAAATCGATCAGTTTTTCTGCAGTCTCATTATTTCATTCCTTACTCCAATGATTTTCAACACAATAACAAGTAATTAATAAACACACACCGTCCCGCAAGGCAAATAACTAAATAATGAAACTCACGCGTACGACAAGGGGAATAACAAAATAATGAACCAAAGTTGGTTCGGCGTCTACACCAGGATGGGGTCCACCTGCCGATCTAACGCCAACCCTTTGATGTTACCGTCAGTAGAGCGAATCTCAACCAACGCCAACCACTTCGTTGGCTCCGATTTGTCTCCCGTACACACTGAGCAACTCTCTGGTCGGTCGCGATTCGTTGACAGTGATCTGCCTACTATGTACGCTCGCTTACACTAATCTGTCTAAATCTAAAGGTATACGAATGAAGTAACCTAAAGAATTGCAGAGCATACAAAATTCAAAATAAAACTCCTTGGTAAAATATATTCATTCATAATATGAGATAATTCGCAACAAGCTTTTTTACGATTTTTATTTGCAGTGAAACTTTATGCAGGCCTACTTTGGCATTAATTCAGAAACATAATCACAGTAAATGATTTCTTTGTAACCATTATTTACCTACATACAAATTTCCTTCACAGTATGCAATTTGCGCAGTACTTCAGGAGCGGTCAAAAGTTATATGGGCTTGCTCGCGGGGTTGCGCGTTGCCTCGGCCGACTAGCGCAGAATTTTTAAAGCTCCTGCTATTGAAATGTGGAAGCACATATCTCTCGGACTGAAGTTCCTTAATTCTCAGAGTTTGAACACGCGGTTTCAGTGCAACTTCTATTCATAAGCATATTTCCGTACTAATAAAACGCTGCTCTTGGTCACTGTGCAGCCATATCAGTCACGCTGTGACGCCAAGCAGGCAGCCTTCACTGTTGGATTGACAACTGTCAGAGACAACATATTGGAGGATGTCAGCGTTATTTAACAAGATTTCTATTTAGTTAAACATCAGTGAAGAAATGAATTACCAAAACATTGAAAAAAAGTAAAAATTGCATTTAAATTAACATAATAATACTTTTAGGTACTTTTTGTTTATTCTTATTTGTTCGATATAGGTGTTTTCCATAAATTCTTAGCCCATAGATATGTAAGATCAATGCTTTAATTTTCTGGCAGCAATGTTAGAGAAAGTTTTGATTAGATTGAATTTTGCCTGGATCAGAACTACAAGTGGCATTTAACGTTACATCAGCAATGTAAGTATTTTTTTTTTTTTTTAATAATTTGTGTCCATGAACGCCACGTTACAGCATTTGAACTACTTCCACACTGATCGCGAGCCATGCTGCCTGGACTACGATTAAAACTAATACTATGCGGCGTTAACATTTAATTTCATTTGCTTCCACTGACGCCATATTTCAGCCGCATGTAACTGTGCCAGCCGTTAAAACGGTGTAATATGGATTTGGATCATGAAAATGGAAGATGTAAGAACTATTGAAGATTTTGAGTCAGGTTTATATAGCGATGCGTGTCACTAAAAGCAGTGCCCAAAAGGGGAGGGAGACGGATTAAGGAGGAGAGGAAGGGGGACGGCACTTGCCCCTAGCTGCAACTTGAAGAGGGTGGCAAAATGATGTTTGAAGGGGCGGAAAATGGCAAATTCATGTCGCGGCGACTTTTTTTTTCTCTCTCTCTCTCTCTCTTTTATTAGCCTGCCCTAAGAGGCAAAGTAATGCTGAAGCGGTGTCATCTCAAGTTTTTGCCCAGGCTCGGAAAATTTATAGATCCGTCACTGACTGACATACGATGCAGTGAATGTATTAATTCCCGTGTGATTGAAGCTTTGATTTTCTAACGCCAGTATTAACGGAGTTTGTGGTTAGATTGAAATGGATCCTGGGCCATGATGACAACTGAAACTTTTAAGACACGAGTAATTGCATTGAGCGTAATTTTATCACAATTCAGGATGACAAATAAAAGTATTTGCTACAGCATAAGGCAAGATAAATTGCACCGAGCTTTATTTTATAACAATTAAGCAACTGTGAATAACTGACTTACCTCAAGACTTCACTCAACCCGTCATGTTTTGACGGGCTTTGAGGCTAGTTTTTATATAAAATTTGACATGTAAACCAATCCAATGTAAATTTATGTTTTCTTCTTCCATTGTTATGCCCAACTGAGTAGCGCGAATGAACTCACTTAGCAGATGCGTTTTTCTTCTTCATCCTCTCGCTGAGCTCTTTCCTACGTACCAGCACTTTACACGGCTGACCACTGGCTGGTATGGCGTAGTCACTCGTCAGCTCGTAATACATGCCACACACGATGTGCTTTTTGTTTCCTTTCCGGCTGTAAATGTTTAAGTTCCAAGTTTCCGACCCTGTAACTATCATTCAATGCTATGTATGAACACTGCCACAGAGCTTACCGTTCCGTAATCACGTAGTATTGCCTGTGAACTAGAATCTCACTACCGTAACAGGTTTTGCGTACCGAATAATTTAAATACATTTTTAAAAGATTTTTGTATGCGTAACAGCACAAATTAAATTTATTAAATACAGTTTTTCGCTACAAATGTTTCAGAATTTCAGTTTAAACTCGTTTTTTGGTTGCAACGATTTTTAAGACCTTTCTGTGATATTAGTAACAAAACATTTTTATACCAAAGATTGTCAAACAGTAATTTCTTGGTGTTCCCATGTGACTGATTCATTGCTGAAGGTAGACTTGTCCATTTGCTTTCTTCCCTGATCTCTGGGTATCTTCCTGTTTCAAAGGGTTCTGTTGTTTGCCATCTCTAAAAACCGCAAAACTAGGTGAATACGAGTACCATGGATATTTAACTGCGATTACCTTCATACGCGATCACAATACTACTTGACCCAAACGCTTTCCTAGTATAGGAAGACTATTTTAAGTTGTTTATCACAAACATTGCGTCTGTTTTAAAGATTGCCTAACCTCCGTGCCCTTTATTTAATATCCAACGTCGTCTCTTGGTGCATCGGTGTGCTCTACAGGTTGGCACTATCGGCCTTCCGGGCATTCTTACAGTTCCAAGTCATGATCCATATTCATTTGGGCCAGCGCTGGAATAGTACAGCTTTCCCTACGCACAAAGAGCTATTAACAAAATTTACATTAATTCAATGCATAAAAATATTATTTATATTTTATATTTTTATATTTTCTGTCACTTCATGCAGTTTTATTAATACACAAAAATGATAAATATTCCCGAAAACGACCAGGGGAGAAAAGCAGTATCGATTCATGATATTTCAGCATTCTTGTTAAAAATAGGCTTGATGATGTTGTAGAAATACTTGAAAAAGTAAAAAACAAGTGACTACTCTGTGATACAGTACTGATAACTTTCACAGTTACTTACGGAGGAATTTTCAGTTTTATTTCAGCCAGGAGCTAAGCTGTTTAGGGAGGATTATTGCCTTCACTCTGACATGTCACCGCGTTATTCGCTGCGCCACTTACACTCTCTCGTTTTCATTACGTCTTAAACAGCCATATTTTGTAATGAATATGTTCACTTTTTGATTTTAAGAATTCACAATATACTTAAAAATAAGGAAACTTATATCATTCCCTTATAAAAATGCCACAACATTTCTAATTCAGTATTACCAGAGAACAGACAGATGGACGCCTCTCACATTGATTGGCGGGTTCACAGCTGCCGCCTGCGGAAGGAGAAAGTGCGGCTGTTCGTAACTTCTTCCAACACGGACACTGACGAATCAAGAATAAACTACCTCAGTGGAAAGCGACAGATGGATAATTATCGATGTGTAGTTGGTTAACCGACAACAAAAGACGAATAATGTAAGAGTGTGTATTTTATATATTGTCATGTCACGCTATACTTCATTAATTAAGGTTAATTATTCCTATTTAATAACTTAATCTGTATCCCATCCATTATTACCATTATTAACGGATGCAAGATGTATTTTAATTGATTTTATAAGCACAGGTACATTTAAAAACATGTCGTAACTTGATCACTTATTATACAAAAATACAGTACCGACAGACGATGGGTGCAATTACTTTTAAGATCCATAAACAACCAAAATATTTTAAAACAAGACCTTCGTCCTAAATTAACGGTTGTTATATTATATCAAGCAATATCGTAAAGTAGAATGAAAAAACATGTGACATTCGGGTTTATTGAAATTACCATACCTTAAAAGGGGACACAGTCGCGAAGGATCTCCCATAAGAAATTAGTGTTAAAACAAGCAAACTTCAGGTACACTTTCTAAAGAAACTAATGGAGATACAGACCTGACACTTTCGCAGTATACAGGTAAAACATCATCTGCAAATCACATAAAGATTTGTTACTAAAGTTTATATAGTTTATGAGTAATGATTTTTTGTTCTAAATGACAAAAAAATTATGAGTTTTATAAATATCTTCGAGTTTGTAAGTTTGTTCTTGTTGTTACGATAGGTCCCATTTTTTATTTGATTGATCATTGTATCATTATCAAGAGATTCTGAAAGTCTGATGTCTTTATCAGTCTTAGTTTTTGAAAAAAGTGTATCAGAAGATCAAAAAATGTAGTTTTGAGGAAAAAATGTATTAAAAGTTTTACATCCATGAAACTAATGAACGGTACAATACAGACACACTATTACCACGGATCACGAAAACATTAATAACTCCCATGAAACAAACGACATTTTGTAGTTAAATAATTGGAGCTTTGAACAAGTCTGAAAAGAAAAATTTGATTTTTTTGAGCCTGTTCGCGACTGTGTCCCCTTAACAAAAATTATAAAATATATGTTTGAAAAACAAACAAAGGTAAGTAATGGAATTTTCCTTTTTGAGATTATGACTGTTAGCTCAGTTTAAAGTACATTCACACGACTATACTCCGCATTGGTTTTGTAGAGAGAACATCCGAATTTTTCGACACAGGGTGCTATTTGGGTGTATTAGAGAACATTATATGTGCAAACACTTTATAATAAGATGCAGTCTTTTACTGCACCATTACAGTTGCCGTAGGCACCAGCACATAACAGTATTATGTATTCCTGGGGAAGCATTGCATGAGGAATTTTTAAGTCTATCAACTGTTGGCTAGAAAAAACATAAGTTCCTTGCTACTTCAAAGCTTAATTAATGATGGGCGCTTATTCCAGCCAGCAGCTCGATATCGATCAGTATCCACTACGGATTCGCACATCAAAGCCGCGCATTTATCGTCCTCTCGAGGCTCCTTGCCTCCTGCCCCTCTAGGTTGGTCTACGATCCTCTTGCATCCGTCGATCAACGGCTGACGTCGTTTGGCATCTCTCCGGATTGGCTCCATCCTGTAAACAAAATGATAATTAAATAATAATATTTCTAAACAATTATTCCATTGGATGACTCATACACTCTCTCTCAAGCGGTCTGGATTTTCCCATT
This sequence comes from Vandiemenella viatica, assembly GCA_031002005.1. NCBI lineage: Eukaryota > Metazoa > Arthropoda > Insecta > Orthoptera > Morabidae > Vandiemenella > Vandiemenella viatica. The sequence goes on from CM061920.1 coordinate 169,520,352, forward strand.
ATTCATTCGTTATGATTGGCTAGGCGAATCGTATGACTCCGTACTCGTTGTCTCTGTCTTGTACCGCAGGTGGCAAAAAGCCCTGCCGTAACTGTCCAGAACTGAAACGGATGTAAGAATCCGCTACAGCGATCCCTAGCCGTTTAAATGACCATCCGCGTCATAAACAAGCGGCCATTCAGCTCTATGTCATCCCCTCTGCGCAGTCCCGAGACAAGTACTGTACTTCTCAGGCCGCGCCGTAGCAGCTCGCACCAACTGGCCGGGGGAGAGAGCCTTGTCGAGATCATAGTAATACGATCACGTTGAAGTATAATTTACACATCCGACCAGAGTCATGCATAATTTGAGTGTAGTGGCTCGGTTTTATTTCTGTTCCACACAAAGTATCTCTGCTGCAAGGGAGCATCCATAAACCACGTAGCTCCATTTTGGCCTCCTGTGAACCCAACCTCCTCCCTCCCCCCCCCCTCCACACACACACACGTAGCCCGACGTGGCTTTGCCTCCACCCTCCCCTCCTCCCCCTACCCCCCCACCCATACGTAGCACGTAGCATTTTCCCTTTTGACTCCAGAAGACCTTTTTTTACTGTTTTCTCTTGTCAGACTATTTTAAATTACATACGGAGATAATTGAATGAAGGAAATAAATATTCACAAGCTGTTGTGTGTTCTGTACTTCATTTTAACAGTAAATAATACTATGAATGGAAAGCTACGTGCCTTCGCTCGGAACCCCCCGTCCCCCACCTCCTCCAAGTTGTGCAGCGTAGTCTTCCAGCCAACCTCTCCCCACTCTTTTGACCGAGCCACGTAGTTTATGGAAACTTCCCAAGCAGCTGAGGGTAAAAGAACAATCCATAGCACACATTACAAATATCAACAATGTGCCTAAAGCAAGTAAAAAAGGTGGTAAAACAAGTGAAATGTGTAATAACCAACCAGAAAACTGAACGAGTTAGAACGTGCAGAGAACCGCAGTTCCATACCCAGTCAGGCGCTCCATATCTCGCAACTGCAAGCTTCCTTTCCTTTGCTAATAAATCACTCTGCGTGGACGAGCAGTAAATCCCCGGGACCAAGAACAATCTGACCGCACGGCAGAGCCATCTATCACCGGACCTTGTTGAACTGCAACGACTATGAGGCGACAAGTGGAGGCGCGGCGCAGTGCGGCGCGGCGCAGCGCAGGCAGCTGTTGTGAGCGGGATTCGTTCAATCTGGAGCGGCTAATCCCGGCCAGCCGGCCGTTTAATCAGGACCCCGCGGCTATTCACAGCCACGCTCACCAGCTCCTTCCCTCCGCAAGACTCCGCACCGCACCGGCAGGAAAACGCTACCAGCAATGGTGAAATCTCTAAAAACATTATATACTGTGACTCATCAGTTTCAAGATAGAATAGAACAAAACAGACGGCAAAGAATAGATAAGTGTTGAATAGAACACAAACTGATATAATGTATACGTCAAAAATGAAGAGAAATATATTAGAACCGAATTAAATAAAATCAGATAAGTTCACAAAAAAGGATACGTCAAGGATTGCAATAACTATACACGAATAAGCTTGCTCAATGCTGGTTATAAAATTTACTCAAGCATTAGTAAATCAAAATTGCAAAAATTTTATGGACCACTACTTGGAGAAGAACAAAATGGGTTTCGGAAGGGTAGGTCATGTGCAGATGGCTATTTCACACTCAAGATGCTAATTGAGAAAAGGAAAAAGTTTAATCTGGAAACAATCCTGGCATTTATTGATTTCAAAAAAAAAATTCGATACAATCGACAGAAGAAAACTTTGGCTAATTCTGGCGGAAAGTCACACCTCACCACAGATCATAAAAGCAATTCAAAACATCTACAGCTACAATGCAATCACAGTCAGAACGGGGCAACAGCTGTCGGAATGGAAACCCATTAATCGAGGAGTGAGACAAGGATGTTGCCTATTGCCATTTTTATTCAGCATATACGAGATATAAACCAAAACATTAGTAACTGGCGACAAAAACCCCATAGTAGCATAAAAATAGACAGACAGACCAACCTGGATACATTACTGTTTGCAGATGACCAAGTGCTTTTTGCTGAGTCAGAAGATGAGCTGCAGAGATCGGTATATAACCTCCATATGACAGCAAAAGAATACAGCATGGAGATTTCCCTCAATAAAACCAAAGTTATGGCCTTTGTTGGAAAAAAACACAAAAGGACCAAAATCTCAAGAGACAACACGCCCATAGAACAAGTAGAAGAATTTAAATACCTAGGTTACAATCCCAGCTACGCCCTAGAAACCGATATGCAACAAAAAGTCACAAATTTCTCGAAAGTTACAGGAATAATAAATATCATCTTCAGACCATCTCTAGTTCAACGGCACACAAGAATCAGGCTATATAACACCCTGGCTAAACCTACACTACTGTATGGCAGCGAGGCCTGGACACTACGCAAAGGTGATGAACGGAGACTAACGGCGGCTGAGATGCGATTTATGAGGAGAACAGCTGGATACACATTACAAGACAGAAAGATCTGATGATATCCTTAAAGAACTTAAAGTAAAACCAATTCTCCAAACTGTACAAACCTACAGAACAACTTGGGCAGACCATGTACTGAGGGTGATGGAAAATTCTCAAGTACCATCCCAGAGGCAAGAGAGATGTAGGAAGATCACCAAGAAGAAGATGAATTGAGATCGTAACAGGCCACCAGGCCTAATACCGGACAGGAAGAAGAAGAAGAGATAAGTTTGATGTGATAGACCTTTATCAACTTGGAAGTAACGTAATGGAGTCAGCTGCAATAGGAACAGACGGAAAAGAATGGTACGCAACGAGATGGGAAGGTATGCGATAAGATATCACGTTAGTATCGGCGTTTTGATGAACCAATGATTCTCTGAGAAAGCGGATTTGACTGAAAACTATTGTAGGATGTTTAAACACCTAAATTACTCGAGCTGACATTTCAGAGTAGTGAGTCATAAATCTGAAAGAGGGGAAACGATTAAATTTAGTGCGGGCCCATTCAGGCCTTATCTTCCGAGAAAAGTAAGGAATTTTGGCCATTAAATAGTAGTCAGACCTTTGTTTGATAATATAGAAAGGAAGCTAGATTTGTTGGTGATGACAGAACTCAATATCTGGTAGGCTAAAACAGCTGAGGCTGGAATCATTAGAAGACTTGAGGCGGTAAAGAAATGGTTGGGTAAGCATAAGAAGAGCTTTGGCGACAAGGTCTGCGTGAAAGTTGGGCAAAAATCAGTAGTACGTCATCGAAGGTGCTTAACAATAAATAATACGTTCAATGGAGAGTTTAAGCACAAAAGCATGTGTGGTTAGGTTTCCACCTGTCGCAATAAATAATGATACCGATATAAATAGAAGTAAATGTTAAATTTTTTTATACATTTTGAATTTTCTAAAAACTGAATCCTTTCTGATGGATTTATGGTGCTCATAAAAAGTGACTGTAAGCTTCAGGTTAAGATTTATGACGCGGTCAATAGTCACATATTTTCGACAAAAGCCAGTGACCAATTCCATAAAATTTTTGACCAAGACTGAACTGATTGAAGCTATTCATCGTCTAAGAAACTATCAGAAGTTAACTGATTCAGAACGCTTCATTTTCCGATAAACGAATGGAGAACACTTGGAGTCCACCACCATTAATCTATCGACAAATGTCAAACAGACACATTAATTATTGAGCAGACAGTTAAAATTAATGGCTACATGTTGAAATCAGGTAATCCTTTCATAATTCGAAACAAGAATTAATGGGCAAATTTAGTTCTCGTGGAAGTGCGACAGATCAGATCACCACTAAGCACAATTTAGCTCAAGTCTTAAACAGAAAGAGATATGTTATTGGCAGTAACATTCAACATCTTCTATTGAATTTATTATCGACACAAGCCTTCGAAATCACACTGACATATCGTAAGAAATTAAATTTTTGCTGCCAGCGGAAATTTTATTGCTGTATTTCACAAGGAAGTAAATAATAAAAGTTATATAGGTAATTAAAAAAATGCTGTATTCAAACACTATCTCGACTCAAATGTTTACGAGTACGCCTCATGCAGGCACGAATAAAGATGGAGTTCATTTTGAAGTACACATCGTTTTCTATATGTGTTAGAAAAACACTTGTCACCTGGGACAACATTCTTATCTACTTTTAAACGCACTTAATGAATTAATGTTTTTGACTAACTCATTACTAGCCGATTACTTATTCTATGTTTGTGGTATATTACTACGTTATAAAGAACGTGTTAATGATTTCTTTATAAATGAGAAATATTTGTTTATCGTTGAGAAGATCTTTCCTCTGAATTTAGTCTGCTCTTCTAGTATGAACGAGCGTGGAGAAGCAATGATTAGAAAAATTCATTCAATATAATTCTGTTACCGGGGTGAGTACTGAAAATGAATATTATGTACTGGGCATTACTACTTTAAATCAACAACAACTATGGAAGTTATGTGTCAGGAATGGAAAATTATTATTCTTTATAGTATTTTTTAATGCTGTTTTACGTGGCGAAGGGAAGACACCATGCTCCCAAATGTCATTTTCATTCCACAAAAGAGGTGTTGCATTGCTTTGTCGCAAGCTTACACGCTTTCAATACAAATTATCAAAGAAGACAGTTAAATATTCTAATTTCAAGCCCAAAATACAGATATAAACGTAGACTTTGTTACCTTACATAATTCACCCACTTTTACATATGGTAAATATCAACTCATTTGTACTCAAGTAATCATATTTATGAAGTGAAGCATTAGCTTTCAGCAGTAACAACATAGTTGCTGCATTCATAAATTCTTATATCTTTGTTTGAATAACGGGATCATAGAAATTTCATATCCATTAGGGATCATCAAATTCGATATTTCGTAGTTATTGATCTAATAACGAAATTCACAAAAAATTTAGCAGAAATAAATATAGACACCTTGTGGTTAGTAGTTAAAAGCCTTTGTAAAGCATGCAGAAATCAGAACAGTCGGCGAAATATTTAATTTGATATGTTCAACCGTTAAATAGTACTGTGATATGTGGAGAACCTACAAAAAAAATCCGTTGTAAACAACGATTTTTAAATAAAGCCAGAGTTATAAACTTTTATTTATGTGATATACAGGTAAGTAAGCCTCGAAACAGGCAGTGTTAAATTGACAGCGCTGTCATATGGTTAACAGCGTGATTTTATGTCAGCTCGAATCTGCATAATTTGGAGGTAATCCTCTTTGAATCTTGATCAGCTTCACTTCGAACGAGGGCGCTACCGACGGTTACAACATTTTTTGCTGAATTATTCATATCATTTTCATATTACAAATGCAATACATTACTCCGTCGTACAACAAATCTGAAGAAAAGATTTAATATCTCACAACTTCCTCCATACTCGGAGGTTTCACACATTGCGTAAAACATTATTTTATTTCAAACGTAAATCATGTCAGTAAACAAAAATGCCTCTGGGTTTACATCTCGTCATTAGAGGCAGGAAAAAGATTGTATTTAATTTAATTTAATTTAATTGCAATGTAGCACACGCTCCGGTGGTAATTTCCCTACACACCCAACTTTGCCATGGCCTACTGAGATCATTCCCTACATTCACCTGGAGTTATTTGAGGAAATCATGGTTGACCCAAATATGAATGGCCGGACGGGGATTCGAACCCCTGTGCTCCTCAATACTAGAACACAGCGTAACCGATGTTATGTGTAAATAAATTCAGGGCGATATATTACATTACATATATAAAAATGACTTAATTATTTTTACTGCGTTCAATAACATTAAAGGATAAATTTTATGAAGTTTGGTGTCCAGAAATCTAACACTGTCTGACAGAGACAGTTCAAAATTGTACGATCGAGCGTGGTGGGTTAGCGGTAATGTTCTGGGCTAGCATTCGGAAGTACGCGCGTTCGAATCTCCATCCTGCCATCTAGATTTAGGATTTCCATTGCTTCCAAAATCACTCTACGCGAATGCCACGATGGTTCACTCAAAAGGCCATGGCCGAATTCCTTCTAGTTCCTTGTCCCCAGTCCTTTACTGCCTCTAATTACCTCGACGTCGACGAGGCGTAAAGCCATAGGCAAATAATAATAATTGTGCGAATACAGAAAGAATTGTAGAGTGTGCAGCACAATGTTTGCGCATGACAGTGATTAAATTGAATATATTCGCCCAACATAATGCCTTTATTACATCATTACAATCATTATTACATCTGTGGTATTCGCCCAAACTCACGAGCCAGGGACAGTGTTCTCTCCGAGAACTTTAAAAACTATTTATGACTAAACATTAAAGATACATACGCAAACACATTCAAGTGCGGGTGCGACGTAGTTTCCCGAGACATGCTAATTATAAGTTGGTTCCATTTGTGAAATGTGAAAGAGTCGAGCTGCTTCGGGCATTGCTTAAACTAGCAGGGTATTCGGAACCACAAATGATGGCCTGAGGACGTAAGAGCCAGACAACCACGACATTGTTCTACAGTATTTCACGTACAAAAAAGCAACTGGTGCAGTGAAGAAAGCAGTGTTGATGGCGCGGACATTCGGTTCACTAATAGATCCAAATGAATCCCTGCAAGCATTCAGCAGGGTGTGGGGGTGGTAACACGAAAGCAAAATAACTGACATCCGAAAATGGGCCCCCCTGCCGAATTTTCTGAATCTTCTGTGTAAGATGACTGGGTCCATGATCTCATTCATCTATACATGAACTCCGATTTCAACAATCCGTGTGCAGCTGGAGCGTAAATGGCAGAATTTTAGCCGTCAACTAACACAAATTTATTGATTAATCATTAGCGGTAGCAGATGAATGATTTTAAATGTAATATCATTGACATTATTTGTACATTATACCCGTAGGTTGAGTGATTACTGTCGTTTATGTACTAGGGATGTAACGGACATCCGCAAGTGCGAAACTTTCGCGTGAAATCCTACATCCGCTTTTGCATCCACATCCGCAATATTTTAATGCGGATGTATAGCGCATGTCTCTTCTCTTTATACGAGATCCCGTCCATCGTCGCTTAGCTAACAACAATGTGGTTGACTTTTTCTGATGATCTTGCAATAAAAGTAACAATGAACTGAACGGTGTTATTACCTAAGCGACGAATTTACAACTTTGACCTTGTAAAGTAAAGCGGCCTATTCACAGTCCATCTTATCGGACTTCCGTGTAGAATTACCAAAGGATGCGCTCACCCATTAACGCCAATAGAAGGGGTCCAACAAAATGTTCCAAGCAATCCTTTAGCGGGACACCATGTGTCCTTATCACACACTCGTAGAATGTTTCCTCCAATAGCTCCATCCAATATCTATAGCTTGTTGGACAGCTAGGACCCTTTTTGGTTGCCTCGGTGTCCAACAACATCCAACACGTCCTACATGTAGCCCTATAACTCCTTTCAGTGCCTATCAAGAGTACTTCATCGAAAATCGGATCATCGTCGGTCCTACAAGCTGTACTGTGAATGCGCCATTAGAGTGGTGGGAATGCGGGTGGAGGGCACGGAACAGAGCGTGGTAGATGAGCGGTAACACTCTGGCCTCACATTCGGGAGGATGCAGGTTCGAATACCCGTCCGGACATCCAAATCTGGGTTTTCTTTGTTTTCCCGAAATCACTCCATTTACAATACTTCGTTTAAAAAACCATCCCCGAATTCCTTCCCGGTCCCATCCCCAATTCTTTCACGCCTCTAATTACTTCGACGTCAATGAGGCATATAGTAAAAAAAAACAAAAAAAAAACAAGCGAACACTGAGATGTGTGGTGGCGTGGCCTTGTGCTTGACGCTTGAATCAGCCGAGACACGAATTGCGTAGTAGTGCGTGTGTAGTTATGTAAATAATTTAATTCAGTTGGGAAATCATCCCACGTTTTTTGTTGTTGAAAGATGAGGTAAAAATCAATCAATATGACAGTATTATATGGAAATAGACATTACTTATGAAAAAAGATAGAATTCGACAAAAATATATATTATTTTTGATAAAATATTAATATCTAAATAATTATTAATTTATTTTTCCGCTTCCGCAAAACATCCGCATCCACCGACGTAAAGCATAGAACATCCTCATTAGCATCGGCATCCGCAACGACGGCATCCGTTACAACCCTAGTACGTACACACAGGTAAAACGAACAATGAAGCAGCCCTTGCGTTGGAGTGATAGCGTTCTTGAGGCTCGGCGAAGAACATGCGCCGGTCTGAGATGCATTACGCCGCCCAACGACTTAAAGTGGAACCACCTGAGTGCAGGTACGAACAATGGCTCATTACGGTACCCTGCAGGCGAGACAAATACTAGGTCCTCACAGTCTAATATAGCTGGCTTCGAAATAATGCTGCTGGTGGTTTAGATTCATTCTCTCTTCCAAATCAACTAATCTTCTTAGTGGAAAATGAGTCACAATTTAGAATCTGAATGAGGGACTGCTTCTATAATTTTAATTGTATGGATATTAATACGCAGTCAAATAACTGCTTTCCTTAAGCAACTTGTATTGTTTGTTTATTATTTTCTGGATTTCTCTGATGTTGCTTCCAGTGAACATTTGCAGTTAAAAAAAAATGATTTTTTTCCCTAAGAGAACACAAACTAATATTGTAATATTATTTCAGGAGATGAGAAATTTATAACTAAGTAGGTGAGACAACAGTCTATATGTGTGAGTGGAGACTTTCCTGGCGTATCGATGCAACAAAATCTTCTCGGGTGTCCAGCCGGATGGTGGTGTAAAAACATTTCGTTTCGACAGCTGACTCTGCTGTCTTCATCAGGTATCTCGTAGTTGTTCTCAGCTGACTGTCTCTGCCTCGACGGCTAAGTGAAAACTTCGGATCCCTTTTTAAGAATATTGCTCAAACGGAGGAGTGACATTTGGCATAGTTAAAGTTTATATGGAGAAGAAGTGCAGAAAGCTAAAATTTGTATATAATATGTGTTAAAAATACATTAAATAAAACGAAAAATTCATTATTTACACTCAGTTGTTTCTTAATGGCAACGACGCTCAGCGATTCTACCAATGTCAAGTTTAAATGATAGTCTGTGATCTTTGGTCAAACGGTATAACAAGCATACTTAAAGTTTATACATGAAGAAGGAATGCAGAAAGCTAAAATTTATATATAAAATGTGTTACAAATACATTGATTGCGCGTGTGTGAGCGTGAAATCAGATCGGATCGGAGCCAACTATCTGACGTATATTCCCACCATTAAGATACTTTGTGGTCTTTGGTGAAACAAAACAGTCGAGATTAATCTCTGAACTTATAGAAGCAACATTTCGATAAGGAGCATGTTCTATATTACAAATAAAGTCTCGCATACGATAGAATTATATATACTTCTTTTGTTGAAGCGTGTTATGCTCGCGGCGTTGCTTCAAATGATAATGACTGACGCGAATGTTTAAATGAAGTAAAAAAATTACATTCACCAAAACAAATGCGAAATTTATTAGGTAACATTTGTGCATTAACTGTGCCAACCAACGCATTGACGTTATGGAATTAATTTAAAGTATTACTTAGTGAAGATTTTTTGCGTGATTACAACGATAAAGTATCCTTTAATAGAGTTCTATTAGAAGTTGAAAACATTTTGAATGTTCATAATTCGTCATGTCAAGAACTTGGTTTGCCAGTTCCCACGTATTCGCAGAGTACAAACAAAGTTTTGATTGATCCAATAGAACAAGAGTTTATGTTTTGTGAGCATTATGAAATCGCAAATATTAACCAGCGTAATCTAATTGATCGTGTGATTCGTGAACTTTTGCAACATGATAATGGATCTAATGTATTTCGTTTAACCGCTCATGCAGGTTGTGGAAAAACATTCACACAAACAGCAATCATTCACAAACTAAATTCGCTTAATCTTCGTTGCATTGCAACAGCGTTCAGTGGCATAGCTTCAACTCTATTACTTGTAGGTAGAACTTTACAGAATTTGTTTAAGTTGCCTACACCCATTTTAGAAAATTCTATAGCGAATATTACCGTAAATAGCAGCTACGGACGTTACATAAATTCATCGTCATTGATAACATTATTGATGAAATTTCTATGTGCCCTCTGCAAGTGTTGAAAATCATAGAAAGATTATTGCAGGATCTATGCGATGAAAATGATAAACATAAATCATTTGGAGGGAAAATGATACTTCTGTGCGGTTTTCGGCAAATCTTACCAGTTGTCCGGGATCACGTGCCACTTTAATTAAAAACTGTGTCACAAGTTGGAATAAATTTGTTTATTTCCATAAAGTAACTTTTGCTAAAACATGAGGGCCTTGCCAAGTGAAATAGAATTTGTCGAATTCTTGAAAAAAATTGGTTATGATGAGGCACCAAAATTCCCTCAGTTTGGTAAAATATTATTGAAATACCTCAGCAATTAACAGGAGATGAAAATAATATTATTAATGAGGTGTTCGGAAATATTTCCGGAAACATACTCTTAGATAAGATATTGAAGTCAGTTATTTTAGCACCTAAAAGTGATGATTGCACTTTAATTAATAATGAAATAATTAACGGAATACCAGGTGAACAGAAAACATATCATAGCTACGATAAAATTATTTGTGATGATTACAACGAATGAATAATTATCCAGTAGGTTTTTTTAATTCTTTAACTATTAGTGGTTTGCCACCACATTAGTTAGTATTGAAGATTATTTCATCGTTTTACTGATCAAAAACTTAAATACAAAGGAAGCATTAGTCAAAGGAACAAGATTGCGCGTCACATGTATGCATTGTATTGCTACTGATTGCGAAGTTTTAACTGGAACCGCTTGCAAAAAGAGAATTTTGATTACACGTATAAATTTACCTTTTTCCGGTACTGTTTTATCATTTAAGTTGCAAATAACTCATTTTCTAATTATACCTGCATTTGCGATGACAATAAATAAGTCTCAAGGACAAACCTTCGAAGAAGTTGGAATTTTATTGATGCACTCAGTCTTTACACATGGTCAATCGTAAGTCGCAGCAAGTAGAGTTCAATTATTCGATGGTTTGAGATTTTATATTTCAGACTATAATGGGCAAGGGCATTTAGCAAATGATGAAAGAGTTTACACAAAAAACATCGTTTACACAAGTTTTGAATCATTATATTTCAAACTATTTGATGTTCAATGTAAAACTTTTTTTGTTAGTTTTTATTTGATCCAATAAAACTTACAAAGTATTGTATCAAAAAATATAAATACATATAATAGCTGTTAATTGTGCTTTTTTAACTGTTACATTAAATTGTTAATTTTATTATTTTATAATTCAGGCAAACAACACAAGCTAATAACCCACTGGTACAACCTCGCAGCCAACAACGTCAATGTGTACAGTATACAATATACCTATGATCGCAGCAAACGCAATAGAACAAATTTTAAAAAATATTTGCAATAATTGTTACTATTTTACAAAAAAAAAAAAAAAAAAAAAAAAAAAAAAAAAAAAAAAAAAAAAAAAAAAACCTAATTAATTAAAGAATTACGGTCGAATTTCGACCACTGGGTGAAGAAAGTTAACAGCACCTAAGAATCCTAACATAAATTTTGCACCAGCTTATGCGTAACGGAATTAAATATCAACACAATTTCCTTGCTGCAGCCAGTGATTATAAACGATATCCTTATTGTTCGCTATAGACGTCACCATGTAACAAAACTACCAGTAGTGAAAGATATGAAGTTACCTGTTAATCTTATAGTAATCGTTGAGTCGCATATACATAGTAAAATTCTCTTCCATACATGTGTACGCACGGAATATTCCATACACCTTTCCTAAACTACGAGCGAAGTTAACCGAAACAAACTACCAATTCGGTATTAATGGTAAAATATGTGTCGACATACAAAATACAAGATTTTGAGCATGCCAAAAATTTATAAACACGAAAGTTACAGGGTTACTGTGTTGCTAATGGCGTTTAACAAATATTACAAATGTGAACTTTTGGAAATAAAGCCCATAAGAAGAGAATCAGCCAGCCTGCAAACTCCAGAACCAAAAGGTATACTTTGGGTACGAAATTTAATGTAAATCTAGTAATGCGCGGTAAGTAATTGGAAGCCAGTAACTATAACGCAGCGATCTGGTGTGTTGGGGGTAAGGTGTTTCAGTGAGCGGCAGAAACTCAGCTGTTAGAATCCCCGGGTGTTCACTGGCCACCAACTGTATCTTCACAAACGGAAAAACCTGCTTTCTGTTGGCGAAGTAAATTAAAATATTTCGGGTTATACTTAAAACTGTGGGGTGAATTCACACCTTGGGATTGACGGGTTGCGTTAAGACATGAGAGAGGCGTACTACGCAGCCTGCAGTGGGATACTGGATATTAGGAATAGTCTTAATAGTTTCCTTAGCAGACACAACTGAAATTACGGATACTATTTCTTCTATATCAGCTGTTAATATGAAACAAAAATGTGATAAAAGTAAAAATTAACTATGTACGTTTTGTATGCTTTATAAAAACTTCTCGAGTATCAAGCCGCGTCTATATTGAATCGTCTGGCGATGCTTCAGAAGCTTGCACCGCTTCCATTCAATTCTGACGCGGCTTGAAAGTCGAGAAGTTTTTATTCAAATGTAAAAAATTCTCGACGAACCAAATGCGTAAAAATATGCGCATTTCATAGGCACTTGCGTATTTTCTTTCCTATTCTTCTTTTTCTCCCCGACCGTTACGTTGGTGGCTAGCTTTCCTTGGAAATTTTAAACTAATTCCCCTTGCTTTCCCCGGTGACTGAAGTGAAATTATGTATTTATTGTTTTGTATGTATAACTGTAGTTCGTGTATGTTTAGTTGTAGTGTATTGTTTCAATTGTGAATGAATGACGGAACAAACGGAGGGGGTGAAGAAGTGTGATGGGTCATCCAGGCCTACCCTATCGAACGACATCGAGGGGGCCCCTTCCTATGGAGTAACCACTATCAACACTGTCACTATGCACACACTGCGCAGGGATATGGGATTTAACCTTATCCTGCCAGCCAAGTCCTGATGATGAAAATTTCTTTCATCACCAGGACTCGAACCCGTGTCAAGCGCAGGGCAACATCACGGCGCCGCAACCAATGGGCCAACGGAGCAGCCGTATTACCCATATCAGCACTGAAATTTTATTTGGCTGTCTGCTGGACCAATGAGCCGCCATTCTACCTTTAAAGAGACCGGACCGTCTGAAATATCAAATGACTAATGGTCATGACGCTTTATTTTGCAGTTTCTCACCAGTGATAATTTAAACACTTTGGATCAACATATGAAAGCTACTTTCTACTTTGCACGTTGGATAAATAATGGTTGCAAATAGACTGCCATCAGGTATTGTTGTCGTTTACATATCGTTTTTGATACGTGCTTTCGTACTAAATTAAAATAAAGATCACAGCAGTATCAATAACAAGGGCAGAAATAAAGGTATCATTTTCAGTTATACATTTTAAATGTAATATCACAATCATGTTAATTAAATCAGGGGTGTATTTTAAGGTCACGTACATTTTTACATTAGTAAACACCCACTCAGTGAATATGAACAGAACAAGGCTACAGCACTAGTCTTCCGAACTATCTACTTCTACGTGGGTTTCCGTGAGCAATAGGCTATTTGACTATTTTTTTAAAATGGTTTTAAAAAGTTTATTGATACACGTTATTCACCGGATAATATTTATTTTTTGACGAAAGTGCTTATTTTAAGTAAAATTCAGTGTTAAAATTCAGTGTTAAAATTTAGATTATTTGAAAGCTCGCAAAAACGATCCTTTGCTGCCTGGCGCGGGCCAACGACACTCGTGACGTCACGTGCCAGCAAACGCTCACTCCACATAAGTAACGTCTGGTTTATTTCTTTGTGTATAAATGGTTGAAAACAGGGTTTATAGATAGTGTGTAGTACACCATTCTGCATCCAAAACAATTAAAACTCCCAAAAAAACCGTAAGTATTTCCACAATAGATGAAATACGAAAAAAAGTCACTGCAACTTGCTCGTAGTAACCCAAACGATATTGCGACATTTTTCTTTAAAGCTCATTTACACTGCAATTTCGTAGAGTTAAATGTAATACGTTGTTTAAGGCGAGTATCACTAAGGTTAGGGTCCTTAGGTTCGATCTTCGCTGCGGCATATATTTTATTTGTTGTCTACTTGCTGTTGGTTGCATAACATCTTTTTTTCGCAAATCTACTAAATCATCAATTTGATTTTTTTTTCGATGGCTTCACAACTTTTTGGGTATTAAGGGAATTACAAACATTTGAGTGATAACCGAAGAAGATTTCAAAAAGGAAATTGGACGTTACTTGCACACCGAAAGAAATAGTTTTTTTTAAAAAACTGAAAATTATTTGCACGTTAAAAGTAAATACTACCTAAATAACAGCTTTTATGTCAGAAAGGTAACCTGCAGTTGTACCGCCACGTAAAAATTTCAATAAAAGAGGATCAATGCGTTCCAGAACTGTTAAAGATTAGCGTGAAATTTCTAGAAATGAAGTTACTTTTAAAATAAATTCCATTATTCACCGTCTTACACCTGTATCTTTTGCATAATATTGTATCTCTGGTATGTTTAAAAATTAAAAGAGGAAAGATATCTTTTCATAAAAGTATTCTTGTATGTCAGAAATTTATGTTTCAATAGTTTGCATGACGCTTAACATCCAAAACTTTATGAATTCTTCAAATAAAAACCTGATTCTGTAGTGCAACAAACAGAAAAAAAATGCACACAATTTTTTTTTATCCCAACAGGGGTTCGAACGTAGGACGTTCTGAATTCCGGTAGCACTCTTTAACCACGCAGCAGCATGGACACTACTTCTTAGTAGCTTCTCTTTATGCTAATAGTAAACACTTAACACCACAGTTTCTTCGTGTGAGATGAAGTGAAAAGCGGTAGATAAATAAAGAAAGAATCAATAAGTTCAGTTTCGCTGGAAAAAATCATTTTTTATCTATAATCTTTTAACTGCAATCAAGGAAACTGGTCCACAACATCTATTTATTTAATTGTTGTGCTTACCTTATACCTACATTATAGCTTGCATTTTTCTCGTCAGTATCTCCTAAAACAATTTAATTTATAGTTTCAGTCATTCGTATAAAATATTTCTGCTAGTCTCTAACCTTAAATATAAATGATTCTCAAGTTGAAGTTGTTACATTTTTAAGCTCGGCAGAATAAAAGTCAGGATTGTTTCCATAGCTAACCCAACAAATAAGGCGTCTAGTTTAGGTATTTTTCCGCTGTAGGCTTTTAAAAATTGTTCTCCATTTTGTATTCAAAACAAAATTCCACTTATAGCAAGAAATAACCAACAACAAACAATAAAAATAGTTAAAAACTTGGTAATACGAAACGCTCCATTCGCAACCGCAGCTTTTACAGGCACGTGACGTCACTAGAGCGACCACCAATACTATAGCGTTTTCGGCCACGTGACCAAAGGTAAAAAATCTAATTTTTATTTCGCCTTTTTTATTAAAAATAATCCACTTTTCTTTTCAAAATAAAAAAAAATAGCTTCCTGAAGCATTAATCTACGCGAATGACTACAATTTGTAATATATTTTCAGTACTGTCAAATAGCCTATTACAATATTTCTTGCGCCGGGGGGTGCTTCCACAGACTGAAGTCAGTAAGTCTGAACCGAGCCCAGTGACATTCGGACAGGGATGCGGGATTGATTCCCCGTTCGGCCACACAGATTTCCATTTTCTATGGTTCCCCGAAATCGCTCAAATCGAATGCTGAGACGGTTCCTTCAAAAAGGCCATGGCCGAATTCCTTCCCTGGTGACCTCCATGACGACTACGCGTAAAGCCATAAGCAAATAAAAGTTTAAGTGAAAGTAAGTTTAGTGATATTATATACGCATGTTAAAATGTTTTGTGCGAATACATAATATATTTGAAACAGCATTTTGTTACTTCAACAGAGACCAGATTCAAAGCACATATAATTTTTTTCCTATGTTTAAAACGATGTATCCTACTAAAAGAAGGTCATGCTTTCTTGTTGTTTAAAGTTATATCACTTCCCACGAATTCCAACCCGGAAGAAGTCAGAAAATAAATAAAATCAGCTTAATGAAATGTCGTTGTGAAGCATTGAGGAAGGACAGAGCGGAGGCTTTAATACGGCCAATGACAAAGCCCTCGCCCACGGATGCGTTCACTGGTCAACAGCGTGCCTTCTCTTGTTCCGGAAACTCCGGCTTCGCTTGGCTTCAGCGGAATTCATTCTGAAAGTTCGTTGTATTGAACAGAGAGACGCCATTAGGGAAAATGTACAGGAGCAGCAAACGAAGTGTTCCTGGAACGGTCTCATTCCGTGGAAAACCCGTTGTAATAGGCGAGCAACAACGATACGCAGTACTTCAAAGGCGATAGAATTGACTAAATTCTAATAAAATTTGAATTTTTTTGATTGGAAGGATTTACAAACTTTCGGCTAGACGTCATAACCAAAATGTCTCTAAACTTTACTTTTATACCGAACCTGGCAGATACATGATTAACGCTCAAGCTCGACATTCGATAGGTTGCGTATTCGATACCTATTCCGAAGTTTATCGTTTCTATTTTTTTATGATTTCTTGAAATCACTCTACATAAATCTCGGGATGATTTGTTTAAGAGGGTTTGGGTAAATTCCTTCCGGATCCTTGTGTCAAATTGACACCAAATTTCACATATATTTCCGATTATTTTTAACAATGTTTTCTCTGACTGCAGTACAGGATAGAATCAAGTTTCTAGACCTGTCAGAGATTTTTTTTTTTTCCCCATCTCTATGCGGCGCGTTTTTTTATGCGGGCTGAGGCGTGCTAGATGAAGTACAGGCTGGTTTACACCCCAAAAGCAACATTACAATGAAAGTTAACCTCGAAACATGCTGCTTATATATATATATGTCAAATCCATCCGGGAAAGATCAGGAATCGGGCGGGTTGAATGGAGTTCCCAGTTAGAGGCAGATGGCTCGTCAGCGAAGGTAGGCTGTGGATATCCCTCGGACAGTGGAGAGCAACTACGAGAACACAGCGGATACAAGGACCAGGTTTATTAGACTCAGTCTCACAATACACAATGACACATAGCGGAATGATGTCGCCTCGACGGTCAAGCAGGAAGAGAGGCTCATGTGCTGTGTGCTGCCCTTTAAATAGCCCCTCGCAGTTGTGACTGCAGGCACTGTGGCGCTGGCATCCTGCTGGCAGCGTCTATGGTCTATGGCGACATCTACTAGCTAGCCCCATACTTCAGATCCGACACGGCCATCCTGCTGAGACAGCCGTCCCTGGCTGTCGTTCATAGGCCCCGGGTGTGATTTGTCGGGGCTAGAAATGAAAAAAAAAAAAGATGATCGGCCATGGCCTGAGATAGGAATCATCCTGGCATTCGCCTAGAGTGATTTCTGGAAACCATGTAAACCGAAATCAGGCTGGTAGTTGGTTGTTGCAATGGAGTCTTCAAGAATGCCCGTCTGAGGCGGTGCTCTGTTGCTTTTCTTGTGATCCTGGAAGGGTTTGTAGGATCCATCACGGCTGTCTGGTTGCCCTGGTTGGAGAGGCTGGTTTGGCGTTGCTTCAAGGCCGTCTCCTTATCACAGCGTCCGTCGAATGTGTGAAGATTCTGTGATCAAGAGATGGTTAACCGCAGCATGTTCGGCTATCCTGACTTAAAGAATAATTTTGTTGAATAATGACATTATCAAAGTAATGAGGAAAAAAACTAAGGTAATCCAGGTTTAATGTATGCCTTTCCGATTTAACATGAAAAAAATGTACTATCTTCATAACATCAAAGTAAGTTTTTAGAAACTCATTTTCTTCCTGGCGAAGTCCCAGGGAAATTTGAAGTGTTTTCTGAATACTAACGTGAATAAATTTCTTTCAAAGCCTTATAAAAGAACGAAATTTCTTGATAGGACTATCCATAGACTTTCGAGTAGTGATGTCTGATGATAGTAAAGTTACATGGTGCAAGATTATAAAATTCTCTTTTCAAGGTGAGGTCCACATAAATCATAAAATTTACTCTTCGAGGCGAGGCCCGATTCAATGTAATAACATTTACTCTTACTCTTCGAGGCGAGGTCCGATTCAGTGTAATAACATTTACCATTAATGGCAAGGTCCCATGCAAATTACAGAATTTACTCTTCATGGTGAGGTCCCACATAAATTATGGTGTTGGTATCAAAGAAATTTTAAGATTTCATTCCTAGTAGTGAAGTCCTTGGAAATTGTGGTACTTTGATGGCAACGTCCGACATGGACTGAAAAGTTGGTTTTCCTTTTAAGAGATTTTGATTGAACCATCGTTGGGTAGTGCATGCTGCCGAGATTTTCGGACGCATATTGGCTTCGAACTTTTAGACTTTCGGGTGTTATACTCTGCGGATAGCAAATTGTCTAACAAAGTTTGTTTTCCGTGGCATGTATCGGCAGTTGTTTGTTAGTAGCGGCGCGGCTGTTCCGGGTTCGGAAGTCAACATGTGCCATCCGCTTTTCCTTCCTGGTACTGTAAGCACAAATCGAGGGCCTGTAGGCAAGGTAATTCTATTAAAGGTAGGGCCCGAAGCGAAAATAGTGCTGATTGGCTGTGGGAATGGCGTCAGTGTAAGAGCAAACTCAAGCAATGGATGCAAGCGGCAAATGAACAAAGAACACTGCTGTTCAAAACTATGCATTTTCTGGATGCGAAGGAATTAACCCAATAAATTAATATATTATATTAATTTATTATTATTATATTATTATTATTATTTGATAGTAAATTCACATAACGCTGTGTTAGTTTATTTTTCAATTATTTTGGTACAAATTGTTTTAACAATTCTCTTTTCCTTCGATATAAAATCACAATCATTCACATCCTTAATTATTTCAAATTGTGACACTTTATTTAACCAGTCATCGGATTGCTTTCTCGAGATGTGTTTCTATCCGTCCTTCAGATTTTGATGTAGAAGCGAGCAGACACGTTAGTGATGTAAGTGTTCCCCGTGGTAACATCGAATTTTCTTTGGCGGTGAGCGATGTAACCTTAAGATCAGGGCCGGCGCTAGGAATTTCGGGCCCGGGGTAAAATGGGCGACTTTTTTTTTTTTTTTTTTTTAGTTCTACAAAATGGCCAGGCGCCAATGGGCGTAATATTGGCTTCATGGGCCCTATAGTCGGTGATCGGGCCTCCCATCAGCCCGCGGGGCCCGGGTACTTTTGACCCGCTTACCCCCCCCCCCCCCTAACGCCGGCCCTGCTTAAGATAACGAAAGCCTTCGATTGAGCAGTTATGTCCTGTAAATGAAGACCGGTTGGTATCATTTTCGAATGTAATATTAACATCTTGAATGTCATAATCGCCTTGAATTAGAGCCAGTGGTTCAGAAATATCAGATAATATCAGAGAGAAAAAATTCTCTAAACAATCTTGATTCAGGCAAGCTGTAAAAATGTATTTTTAAACTCTGTGGTTCGGAGTGTACACAAAAACGGATCGAATGGTTTTCATAGATCTTTCCTGGAAAGGAAGTAGCCGTTTTGATCTACCAGTTTCTGTTTTTTTTTTTTTTTTTTTTTTTTTTTTTTTTTTTACAGTATTCATGCATTTTTCTCAAAATTTTATTGAATGTCATGGTGAAAACCATATCCACATGCTGCAGGCTTGTTGTCCGACTCTACTCTACTGCTCGTAATGTCGAGCTCTTCTGGCATGAAATCGCGTATTGTTTGTGCTCTGGTGTTGTGTTGTGTTAGAAAACAACTGCAATGCCAAAAATGCCCTCTGGCGCTCCGTTTCTTTGACTGACAAGTAAAACTGTCAATTAGGGGCACGCTTTTATTTCACCATTATCTAAACCAATTAATTTTTGAACCATCTTCTGCCACGAAATGTTACGAACAAGCAGTTGCGTGATCCATAGAGAGAATGAAGTTGATATGTGCGCGCGGCTATTCTGTTTAGGCTGGGTCAAACGTTTCCATCTATTATGACAAATACTAAGTATTCAATCTGGCTTTTAAGAAATGTGTATCTGACTGTATTAAATAAACTCGCGGTGGTATCGATTTTCAGTCCATGTTTTAGACCTTCGAATCATGTCAGTGTTGGATGAAAAAGTAGTCAATATTTGCTATTGCTATCCTGTACGCTGCTCTGGGCCTAAAGCGTTTACGTCCGTCCTTTGAAAACTGCGGCTGCCGTAGGGTGTAATTGTTTTTTTTTTTTTTTTAGTACTCCGTTGCAGGTTTTTGATGGTAGTCGCTATGTTAACCCTTTGCTATATGGTCTTCAATTGGAAGGCAATAGGAATTCATCTGTGATGGTATTGTCATTGAACTGACTATTGTCCAATTATGTGCTGTCAGAACAGATGGTTTTGAACTGGTAATACGGACCTTAACGAATGGCGAAGTTCACGTCGTTATGTTTGCGTTTAATAGTTCTGACACTTTCTGCCTTGCGGTCTATTTTGTTGCTTAGTGCCATTTTATAGGGCCGAAAGGACTATGCGCCATGGGTCTACGAATCGCATGTGCGATACGCCCATGATAACGCCTCGTCCGTTACCTGTGAAGAGTATAGAACGCAAGCAATTTAGAGAGGGTGGGCAATATTAGGGTGGGACATTGATTATTTTGGTGGTGGTTAGATTGGTCGGATTCCCATAAATTTGCTACATCCAAGCGCTTATCGGCTTCTGCTAAAGGTGACTAGTTGACCTAGCGTCGATTCCTTGTTAAAAGACTTTTTGCCCTGGTAATATCTTGTTTACTAGCTTGTGGTTAGAAAGCACATGGAAAAACGTGTCTACAATCATAACATCTTTGCTTGGCTCAAGATCTGGCGGTTAGCGAGGGTAACATCCAAGCCTAACGACACTAAGGCCAGGAGTATCCATTTTCGAGCCAATTTGATGCCACTACTCTTTGACGAGGGGGGGGGGGGGGAGAAGGAGTCGTTCCAATCCAAGGCGATAGTAAAATGGAAGCGACTCACCGTTGTTACTCAACCTTACACCTCGCAGATCCTGGTGCACCTGTTGACCCGTTTGTAGGCGGCGACGGGAGCAGCGGCTCAGCTGACTCTCCATCAAGTGCCCGCTATCACGGGCACTGTGTTGTCCGATGGCCTCTGCGTCCGCGACGGTAGCCGGCTGCTTGGCTGTCCGCTGGCTCTGGTTCTGCTGCTCTGCTCGGGTTTGAGAATTCTCGGCCTGTCGTCGATCGGTGAAGCTATTTTCTCGAACCCGTCCATTATGATAGCAGGCAGTCGGTGGCATTCACAACAGTACTATGCGGCTACTGTTGCGCGTGTCCGAAGTCAGCTTCCTCTTCCAGCATGTGGTGGCTTGTAGTTCTCGAATCGGCAAGTCTCTAGTAGTTTCCCTGTTGTATGCTGTCTGTTGCGATTGGGTTAGGTTGGCCACAATATTAGCCAAGGCTATTTTATCATCGGCGAGCCCCTGCGAGCGTGCTCTCGATGTTTAGGATGCGTGTTCCTCGTCGGTGCTCGGTTGCCTTTGCTGACTAGTGTTCAGCGTTGTGGTGGTACTTGGTCGTATCTTGCGGGGAAGAGCTACTGGAAATGAGTCTACGTGATACCCGCGAAGACTGCTGAGCTCTGGAGTGGGTGGTGGATTGCAGCCCTTGAAGCGGTCGTTCGCTTACGCGAGTATGGTAGTTCACTGCCAGATGTGGGCGGCTTTATCACCGCGATGACTTCCGTTGGGTTTTGCTGCTCGGCATCCCACAAGGATCGAAATGATGCTGTACTGGGCTGTGTCATTCCACAGCTCTCTCCAGTCCGGGGATGAGCCTAATTCTGATGTGAAATCCATCCGGGAAAGATCAGGAATCGGGCGGGTTGAATGGAGTTCCCAGTTAGAGGCAGATGGCTCGTCAGTGAAGGTAGGCTGTGGATATCCCTCGGACAGTGGAGAGTAACTACGAGAACACAGCGGATACAAGGACCAGGTTTATTAGACTCAGTCTCACAATACACAATGACAGATAACGGAGTGATGTCGCCTCGGCGGTCAGGCAGCAAGAGAGACCCGTGTTTTGTTGTTTTTTTTTTTTTTTATCTTTCATTCCCTCTGCTGAGGGCAGAGGGCGGGCCGGTGTAGAAGGTGAGTTCTTTTCAGCCAAAGGTTTACATTTTATTTTGATTTTCTTTATTTGAAACATTTTAATACAAATAACTTAAAACTAAATACATAAAAAATTTATTTTGGGGATACAAGTTATTTACAAATTATTAAAATTAATCTACTTATTTTCTATTTTGTTTATTATTTTCTAATATTTACATTTCTGTTTTTATTTAATATTTACATCTATTATTTGGCATCAGGCAGCTTTTACGGCCGACAGTTTTAAGTGGTTTCATCTTTAATTAGTTATTTTCCGCATCTGTTCTGGGTCTTTCGTCAAGATGTGTTGGAAGTTGTTCGTCTTGCGTCAGTTCATTTTCCTGTTCGTTTGTCGCAGGGAAGGTCTTTTCCATATTAAGGGCAATTGTTCTTGGTGGGTATAGGTATTTATGTTTTGGTTTAGTGGCTGTCCGTGGTTTTTTGGTCATAATGTCTCGCATGTCCTCTCTATGCGTCATTAGTCTGTAACCGTATTTTGCTCTTATCGTTGCCAGTCTCGTCTGTAGTGGAGTAATATTGGTAAGGTGATAAACTTGTTCGGATGGGGTTCTGTAGTGCAGTTTTAGGATTCTTCTAAGCAGTCGTCTTTCTGTAGCAAATAGTCTTTTGGCCGTGGGTTCATTTATGCTTGCAAAAGGTACTGCAGCATACTCTATTATTGATCGTATGTAAGTCTTGTATGTATGAATAGCGGTTTCGTTGCTGCATCCATAGAAGCGTCCTTGTACTAGTCGGATTAGGTTCTGTCTTTTACGTATTCTGTTTAGTGTCTCTCTAACATGCGTCTTCCAGTTGAGGTACTTGTCAATGTGGACACCAAGGTACTTTGCGCAGTCAGAAAGTCTTAGTTGTTGTCGCCAGATTGATAGTTGTATGTCATCTTGTCTGTGTTTGCGTTTCTGGGTTAAATTCCTGTGTCTGAACAGCACCATCTGCGTTTTGGTCGGGTTCGGCTTAATCCTCCATTTTCTCATCCAGTTTTGCAGTTTGTCTAAGTATTGCGTCGCTCGTCTGTTTGCTGTCTTTGTATTTGGAGCTGAGCACCAGTAGGCCGTATCGTCTGCATATGCTTCGACCGCCTCGTCCTGTCTGTCAGCTGCCGGGGTATCCGAGGTGTATTTGATGAATAGCAGGGTGGAGGGGAACCCGCCCTACGGTACTCCGGCTTCCGGCGTGAATGGGTCAGACGAAGCGTCATTGCAGTATACCTTGCATTGTCGTGTGTCAAGCTGGTTTTTGATAAGTCGAACAAGTTTAATTGGTATACCCATTTTGGTTAGTTTAAACAGTAGTCCGTCATGCCAGATTTTGTCAAATGCCCGTTCAATGTCAAGGAATACAGCAAGAGTGCAGTATCCTCGGTTGTTGCTTCTGGTCACGTGTGCAGTAAGTTTTAGTAGTGGGTCATTTGTCGAGTGATGTCTCCTGAAACCTGATTGCATGTTGGGGATTAAAGCATTTTCTTCAGCGTATTTCATAAGTCTGTCCGTAATTATTCTGTCAAATATTTTCCCGAAAACGTTTTGGAGTGATATGGGTCTGTAGGAGTTTGGGTCTGTAGTTGGCTTGCCGGGCTTTGGTATCATAATTATTTTTGTCTTTGTCCAGGCATTTGGTATTTTCGCTTTTGTCAGGCAGTAGTTAAAAAGTAGAGTCAGTATGGGAATTAGGATGTCCAAGGGGCTTTTTCTTATATGCATTCTGGTTATTCCATCTGGTCCTCGAGCAGAGTTTCGACCCGTGCATATGGCAGACAGAACTTCCGTCTCAGTGAAGGATTTTATTAATTCAGCTTCTTTCTCAGTGGGTACTGTCATGGAGTTTAGAGTTATGGGTAGTTGAGTTTCGACTACTTGCCGAAAGTCTTCGTCAAAAAGTTCGTCCTCGGGGAAGGCGTGTACATTTTCTAGTGTGCGTCTGAAGGCTTCCGCTTTCAGTCTGTCGTCAGTCGTTGGCATGTGGTCTATCACTAGAGTAGTTGGTCTGGGTTGCTTCTGTCCAGTTAGCGTTTTGAATTTGTCCCAGAATTTGCGTCCTTCCCTATAGTTTAGTTGTCTGCATGTGTTGTCCCATGTCGTCTGTCTGTGCTCTGAAATTATTTGTCGTGCCTGATTGTTTAGTCTGTTCCATATTGGTCTAAGGTCATTGTTGCCAGTCCTTTTGATTTCTCGGTAAAGTCGTCTTTTTGCTTGATTAAAGTAAGTGCCTCATTTGGTATTGTCGGTTTCCAGTTCCTAATTGTTTTGGTGGGTATAGATTGCTCTATGGCTTCTTGTATCGTATCTTCCAACAGTTCGTTTATATTGTCCATGTCTTGGTTATCCGTAATCGTTAGCGGTGCTTTTAGTCTTGTAGTTATGATGTCTTTGTACTTTTTCCAGTCTGCATTTTTTGTGAGTCTAATTGTTCTGCTTTGAGGTGGAAGTCGCGGGCTGGGTGCGGCTGTTGTGTTGAAAATAATAGGGATATGGTCACTAGTAATGCTGTCCTCTAATTTTTCAAATTGTATTTTGTCAGTAAGGTTGTTGCTGTACAGAATGTGGTCAGGTGTGGAGTATCCTTGGTGTCCTACAAAAGTCGGTCCACCAGTTTGGAGTCTGCATATACTTTCTGTGGTCAGCAATTGGAAAAGCTGTTGTCCATTTCCGTTTTCTTGGGTATCGTCTAGAAAGTCATGTCTTGCGTTCAGGTCACCCATTAAAATGAAGCTTTGGAATGTAGTTACATAGCGTAGAAAATTTGTTGGCAAGTCATTTTGTGGGGGGTTGTATATACAGACCACCAGTAAGTCTGTGTCTCTGTCTCTGGGGATAATCACCATTACCGCCTCAGTGTTGTATTGGAGAGGAAGGGGTGCCTGCCGCGCTGGTATGTCGCTCCTCACATACAGCGCCACGCCTTCTCTCCCGTCGGGTCTGTGTCTCGCAAAGGTGGAGTAGCCGCTAATTTTGGCTTGGTCGTCAGTCTTTGTCCATGTCTCAGCTACTCCAAGAATGTGTATATTGTATTTTCGGATGCAGCGCGTCAGTATTGTCTTGCGTCTCCGAATGCCAGCTGCATTTACGAATAGCAGGTTATTTTTTGGTAATTGGTCCATTTTTAAAGGTTAGTGCTGAGTCGGGTTTTGTGTTATGTTTGGTGCGTCGGTCATACTTAGATGCGGGGCCAATTTTGAATATTGTTGACTGTTACTGAAATCTTGTGACCAGATTGATTTATACGGATATCTTTTTCGTATAGCTGCCTGAATACCGTTTTTAGTATTGCCTCAACTTCACTCCTTCTGTCTTGGAAGAGATTTATGAGTATGGTGGAAATTGATCTTATGTAATTTTCTTGTGAGTGAAATTGATCTACTAGATCATCATTTGTCGGACGAGCTACTGTTCTTCATTACAGGTGTAAGAATTCACAGACAATACACAATTGCTGCATGGTCTTTACCGCCTAGAAACACTTGCGCCCAATACTAACCCAACGTTACCAACCATGTTAAATTGTGCAGACAAAAGTGGTACCAGTGTTCCATTTATTACATCCACTTGAACCTCTTTATTTTTTATTTATTTATTGCTTCCAGCTTTACGTCGTGTCTAGGCCATCAGACGTGAGAATGGACTGAGGGCAAGGAACTGGAAGTAATTCGGGCATAGCCATTTCTGGAGAGCATACTGGCGTTCTCCTAGAGTGATTCTGGGAAACCACATAGATCCGAATCCTGGATTACCGGACAGGGATTCGAACTCGCGTCCTACCGAATGCGAGACCAAAACGTTACTGCTCACCCACCATCTCCGTTTTAATTTCCCTTTAAACGTCTCTTAAATCCATACTAAAGCGTTACGCCCTACGATATTTGCTGCGAAGTTTCTTAAAGCGGCGTCTAGGGTTTTCATGTATGCTTGAAGTGGCCATGGCCCGTTGAAGGAACCATCTGGGCATTCCCCTGGACAGATCTCACTCGGAATCATGGAAAACAGATATCTGGATGGCCGGACCTGTCCTCCGAACTCAAGACCACAGCTTCCCTTCTCAGCCGCTGGGCTACCCTGACTGTACTAGGTTGTTAGATGTTACTCAAACTGGCAGACACAAGGAAACCCACCTTCACACAGAAGACTCATCGAAAAGATGTACCTGCAAGACCCAAACACTTCTGTTAACAGAATGAGGTTTTTCATCTTTTGGTTTTGTTGATCCTGGCTTTTTCTGTTCTTTAGGGTGATCCGTCTTACAGATGAAATGTATACTATCTCCTCATGTTCAACGATTGCGTACTGTAATTGGCGTTGTTCGACGTGACGTCTAATCAGGTTCTATAGTGCACATGCCTGAGTCACGGTGTTCTTTTCAGTGACCTGATGTCGAGTTTGAGACTGTTTTGCACATAAACGTGAGCACGCTGGTGAGACCGATGCGTTAGAGTGTAGTGGCAGTTTTACCAGCACTCATGTCGTCTTCACGCTAGGAGATTCCGATATTAGTGACGTAAAATACTTGACATCTCTCAGTCTTCTCTGCGATCATACTCGTATCGGATTTTCTATTTCAAGCCTGCGATCTTTGGTTTGTCGTATACCTCTTTCAAACACATCTCGTCTACCTCCATATCAGACCTCTACAGGAATTGTATCTCCGCCCGCGTTGTCCTGTATTGAACTCTCTAAGCATCTTGTCTGACTAGAAATTTCAATGGCATCCATCAGAAACTACGACTGTTCACTTTTCAAGATGTTTACTGATACTACCATCTTCCAAAGTAGTGGGTATTAGGACAAAGGTGCCAGGTTTATTCGATACAGAGGGATTGTGAGTGATTCCGCAATAATTAAATGTGAATCAGGTGATACTCTACTGGGTACAATCTGTAAATCTAGGTTGCGAGGAAATAAGTTTAAGGCTATCAATATACTTAATTTAGGGATTTTCATATTATTATATTGGTTCATATAATATTCATAAACTTAAGAAAACAATCCATTGTTCGAAACTCATTCAAATGCCGGCTTCTAGATTCAATCGAACAGTGAACGTTTGGGGTGGGAAAGGACTGGGAACAAGGAATGGGAACGATTCAGGCCTCCTCGAGAAACCTTCTAGCATTCGCCTGGAGTGACTTCGCTAAGCCATAGAAAGCCGAAATCTGGATGGCCGGACGGGAATTTGAACCAGCGTCCTCCTGAACGCCATACACGAGCATACCGCTCATCTATTACGGTCGGTTTAATTTTTGGTTCTTAAAACTTAATGTTATGACTTGGCAAGCAAAAAGGTATACCACTACTGCATTGCCGCTATTTTATCAGTGAACACTAGCTCTCCCAAAAATAACATACGTTGTGTACTTATGTAATGAATTAAAAATATATTTGATTTATAATTATTCATATGATTAGAATCCCGTATTCAAAATTCTGCGACTTTCCCTAATTTCCAACTCAGGCACTGGATTATATAACACAAAACATTCCTCAAAGCTTACAAACCTCGAAGCAGTGGCAACAATCGCTTTTCTCCTTTTGATGAAACCGATGGGAGACGAGATGTCAATCCCCAAAGTAGTTGTCAAGTCAAGATAAGCGGATTCAATGGGCTCTGAAAGTAAACTTTCAAGGCACGGGGAAGGAAAAATATAACACACAAACCTCAACATTTTTCCAGTTGGTAGTAAAGTACATATTAGAATCTCTAAATCCTGCCGTACCTTGTATTATAAAATGCTGCCAGATTCTGAGAAAAATCCTCTTTAGAATAAAGAAATCTGTGTACATTGAAAGGCAGCGAAAGACTGTACAGAAAGGAAATTTGCCGATTTTTGTGTGCCACGCCATTTATGTTAACATTGGTTTAACAAAATATTCAGAGAGATAGTTCGTGCAGAAAACCGTCTGCATCCCGCTGCCGGCTCGTATGTTGTGTGGCTGGGGTTGTACCCCGGGCACGTAGCCAGTCATCCGATAGCTGGAGGTCTCGTCAGACAAGCGGCCTAATAAAAATTACCGCAGTCCCCCTGACCCGTCTCTCCGCAGCCGCTCCTGTTGTTTAGTTCCAAGAATGGTGATAACAATAACGTGAAAAACAATACTGCTACAGACATCCTTCGCCGAAAATTATATTAAACAAAACTAGAGAGGATTAAATGTTGTTCGAACTATTGTGTATTACAGTAAAAACAGCTCCGCGAGACTTTCCTGTTTGCCGAAATCAGTCTAGTACAAACTTCGCAAAGGAGAATTATACTAATACCTGTTTTTCCTTTAACTATCTTTCACTTCATTTTAAATGAATTTTATTTCTTCTCATCTTCTTCCCGATCAGGCCTGCTAGAACTACGTGGCGATTTCACTTCTTCTTCCTTTGCTGTTCTTTCTTCTTCCGTCACTTTACTGTATTTCTTCTTCTCTCTTCAAATTGCTTCGGGCCGGATTTCTTTCCTCTTCTCCTTCGAAATCCTTCCGTACTTAATACCTTCTTTTTGCAGATCTATCTTTTCATAGTTTCCTCTTCTCTCTTATTATCATTCATTTTTGCAGGTAGCGTGATATACAAATTTATATTATTCGTTTAATCAATTCGTCCTTTATAGAAAAGATAATACATGAAATCGTAGACTTTCACGACTGAATTTATAATTGCTGAGTTGTGAGAAAAATTGCTCATAATGTTAAGTCGTACCCAACTAGACGACTAAAAAATTGAATACATGCTGCAGTGTACCAATCATTGCCAATCAATTCGAGTAAATCGGTTCCTGGTTTTTCATATTTTTACTACTATCTAAGTACCCAAAATCTGGAATAATTCATCGAAGGTAGGATGGTTACCTCTATTGTATTTATGTTTTTTTGATAAAATTAGACCATACACGAAGTTGATACAACTACTGCGTAACAAAATTGCTAGTTACCGCAGAACAAGCTTTGTACTTTTAATGGATGCAGCTGCAGGAACTGTTTGCAAAATATACGGACCGGAAGGTGATTTAGATCGAAGTTCTTCGAAGTTTGGCCAAATGGAAAATTATTCAGAAATGCTAAAAGCAGTCCAGCACTTGGTGGTTTGCTGGTACGCATCCTACTTGTAAATAGTCTCTTATAAAGTGGGAGGAATGGATAATGCAGAATGATTCTGGCTGATTTGGAACCAACAAAAATAACAAGTAGATTCTGAACTTTTTAGTCCCTTCTTTTCTATGCAGATAGTTGTGACTGCATCAGGGAGTAAGAAAATTGAGGCCTTCGCCTGCATCTTGAAAAAAACATTTTCCATTGCGTATAAACCGGCTTAACATTTGTTTCCACCGACTAGCCGATGGGAACAGTGAAAGATCATTTTTAAGAAATTACATTTCACTTGAGGGTTCTGTAAGAACTCTTCCGCTGAACGGAATCCAAATAACCATCAACCAAGTGCGCACTGTAAGCACTCGCACGTGTTCCAGACGCAATAACTAACTTCAATTGGATATTTTAAGGGCTTTACGGTTCGATGGCGACAAAGTCATTAGAATCGGCATGGAACGGAGATAAAATCGGTCATGGCCGAAACCATCACATCATCCTTTTGGTATTATTTCAGGAAACGTCTCGAGTGTTAGGCTTCGAAGTTACCTCTCATTCATCAGGCTCAATTAGCTTCAATAATTTTGAAACTACTGACACATAATTTAGGAAGTAACAGGGTGAAATTTGAGAAACGGGAATGAAAGAATATCATTAAAAAATAGGATTTAATTTACTAAGATGTTAGAACCTTGCATTCGGGAAGTCACAGATTCAAATGCCCGCCCGGCAATCCAGATATAGATTTTCCATAGTTTTCCGAAATCAGTCCAGGCGAATGTGGGGATGGTTAATTGAAAGGTCATGGCCTCATTCTCCCTCGTTAGTGATCACGATGTCGACGAATCGGTATATACGAAGCAAAAGAAATCAATAAGATTGTTCCCGTAAAACTTTCCGATGTCTGCAAAAATCCTCCATCCATCTGTCCAGCTCTTAGTGATTTCAAAGAAATTTCTACTGGCTAAGGTAAAACAGAAATGATATGCATACATTCGTTTTTCGCTGTGACACATCAGATGATGAATTTCCGAAGATGATACTGAACAAAACACATTACCTTTACTTTGCAAATGTCCGTACGAGAAGAGTTTCAGAAACATCGCCGAAACTGCGGTTTCTACTTAATTATGTGCTACTGGATGATGATTGGAGACACTACGGATGGGTCACCGAAAGTCGCAGCTACGCAGTAAATTATGTACAAAATTAAGAGTTTGTTTCAATTAACAAAAATCAGGTTCCTGACGTATCAAATAAATTAATTACTTGATAAACTTAAGAGATCTAAGTCATTTTAAGTTTTGAATGGGATTTTCCAATATTTTTCCAGCATCGTACTTATGAAAGGCAGGAAGGTCTGTGGCCGGAGGAGAATTATCAAATTTGTGGTAAGCGGGGTCCATTAATTACATGAGCTCAAATAGGAACGGGGGTGGGGATCCGGCGGAACCTCACTATGGGGGAGGGGTGTTGACGGAAGTCTCACGTCAATTTTTATTTGTTAGGGGGGAGGCGCACCAGATCTCACCACAGATGGATTGGGGTTCAAATTTGCGAGGAAAAGAACAGCACACGAAATTGATGAACGCCCCCTAAAATGATTCGAGCAGAGTTTCTCCTGGGCACAGCGAGCAGAAAATTTCCTTGGTTGAAACTATCTGCCTTGATAGAATTGTTGCCCCTTTAGCGCAGGGGCTGAGAGTCGCCGGTTAGAGTCCAACCTAAGACAGGGGTAGTTATTGTTGGCTATACCGTAAAATACGTAATACTAGGTTTTTTTTTTTTTTAACTGCTTAACGTCTCTTAACAGCGAGTTCTTTAGAGACGGGATAGGATGTGGGGCAAGGAATGGGAAGGAATTCGGCCATGACCTTTTAAAGGAAGCATCCCGGCATTTGCTTGGAGTGATTTGGGAAACCATGGAAAACACAAATCTGGAAGCCCGGACGGGGATTCGAACCGGCGTCCTCCCGAATGCGAGGCCAGAACGTAATACTAGAGATGAAATGATGTAGACGGCATGGATTCCATTGCACTGCCTGTATAGCTACCATGACCAAATGCCATTATAAACAAGTGTTCTAAGCAGATGATTATGTGTGAGAGTACCGGAGATTCCACCTTTCGAGTCTCCTTCATAGATGAATGCATTCTTAATCAATATTTACTCTCACAACAGACAGCTAATCACGGAACATGGAATTAAATTTATAATCTGTTGTACGCTTTTTATTTTGTTTTCACCAAAAGATTTCACTTTTAATCCAGTTGCAAACTTTCTTTTAAATCAATCATATGCAGTGGCGTAGCTAGGTCAACAAAGGCCCCGGTGCAAAAGAAATATTTTGGGCCCTTAGGCCAGATGGGCGACCTTTTTTTGCTTCGTGTCGCTGGTAAGGACCCCCTGAACTGAAGATGGGGCCCCCTGAGCAGTGGTTGGGGGCCACCCTGAGCAGTGAGAAGGCCCTTAGTGAGTGGCTTCCTGTAGAGCTAAAAAAAAAAAAGAGGTCGCCAGTTTGCCACGAAGGCTTGTGGGCCTCTGAACTGCGCTTGGGGGCCCCCTGAGCGTAGGGGCCCCGGTGCACTGCACCGCCTAGCCCCATAGTAGCTACGCCCCTGATCATATGTACTCGTATTTTGTTTGATACAGTTCGCTACAACACATTTCTAAAAACAACTATCCGTTTTGTTTATAGCTTTACGCTTCGTCGACTTTGGGGTCATTATAGGCGGGAAAGGATTGTGCTCAAGCAACGGGAAGGAATTCGGTCATGGCCTTTAGAAGACCGGGAATTCTAACCTGTGTCCTCCCTAATGCGAGGCAGGAGCCTTACCGCTTCTGCTGTTGCAGGTTTAGTTACAATTTCGATGGTGGCTATTCCATTTATTCAGCGCATATCGTTTACAATAATATGCAATGTGTTCGAGTAATGGTTTTAACTGAGTGTTATGCTCGCCTCCTGCCGTCCCTATAATGGTATACATTATTGACACAAGTAATACGACGTATCGAGAGATTAAGTGTGAAAATCGCAGCTTGCTAATTGGTCTGTAAGGTTAAACACCATGTAAAAATAAAATTGTGAGATGTGACGGATAGTTATGTCTGACTTGGAGGATCCCATCACCCAGCTGGTATTAATTTAAGATGGTATGAGGTTCCAGTCCGACTCCTGAATAACGGAGATAGGAATTGCTTCAACTCTTGTTCCCTACACATAAAGGAGTCCCCAGCACATCTTCCACGTGAGAACATCTCCATTCGATAAATCGCTTTTAATGTCGACTGATAAAGAAGCGAGTCAGTCGTGTAATTACCGGCAAACAGGTCGATAGGGATGGAGAGCTTAATCCGCACTAAATGACGCTTCAGGCTATAGACTCGCTGGAGTGCTTGAAATGGTGGTACCCGAGAATTTGTCGGCACAAGTTCGTTCCGCCAGCGAACTTCGATGGAACGTTATTCAGTGCAGCATAACAGGCTGCTTCGTAGTCTTACATTCGTTCGAAGTTAGATAACGCCAACACAATTATTTTGTGATCGCCTTTAATTTCGATACAAACCAGAGCACAGTGAAACTTCCTTTTACAGGACTTTAACGTATCTTCACATTTTGTGGTATTACGAAACTGTTTCCTCTATTTTATGTATGTTTCATACATGAGTGTTTGTCACATCAAAAGTCAAAGCGCATGACACATCCGGTATCCAGGTGCAGTTTTCACTATGGAGTGATGGTGAACTGGGATGGATTCTAGTTGGCTTCCTCTGTGTGAAAATGTTGGTAAGTGTGGGCGTGTGTGTTCAGAGCAGAGGGTTGTTTGTCTTGTGAATGAGAAAAGAAAATGAGTAAAACTGGAGTGATTTGGGGAAAACCCAGATCTGGATGGCCCGACGTGGATTCGAATTCACGTTCTCCCGAATGCGGGGCCAAGGCGTTACCGGCCACCAACCATGCTCAGTATTCATCAACCACAATAAGTCTGTAAATAATTCTAACACAAAATGATTTTGTGTGTAAAATTTGTCAGTTGTACTAATTATAACGCGGATGTTTAAAATGTGTGTGTGTGATTAAGAAAGAAAGAGATAGATGGACGGTTATTCTTCAGAAAATGATTTAATGTTGTGAGGTATTTTTTCGAGAGAACAACAGTTTTGCCTAAGTGGGACTTGTAAATTTGTGCCGTCCAATTAATTTAGCCGCATCATTTGATAATTTGAGGTCAATTTTAAAAATTCTGGAACGAGGGTGAAGACATTGATATAGTTTAAGAATTATGTTTGTTCATGGAACATTTAAGTAGCTAATTTCGTTGCAAACACAGTTCAAAAACTCAAACGAAAGAGTCTGTAGTGGAGTGTTCAGTGTTTCATTTATTATGCAGACAATTTTTAGCTCATGTTCTCAATTTACGTAAATGTATACTCGATTCAGACCACATTTCATCCATTTTGTTATGTCCCGCAATATAATTTCATATCATGTGTGTTTCTTTGCTCAGTAATGAATCAATGTTAAACTGTTTTGGTTTTTCATGATCACTCTGGTAATAAGAACACATTATTATCTAAAGTATACATGTTTAACAAATATTGAATATAGCTGTTTAATTGTTAATCAGAACGAGTAACTATATATATAATTTGGTCCCAAAAGCATATACGTAACAACTGACACCCTAACGCGGGGGTAAACATATCATAAGTAATGAGAAAATTGCGAATAAAATTTAATTAATTCTTTACAGTGAAAAGAAACAGTCACCCAGAACTTAAATATTGAATTTATCTCTTCACCACTTAATGTAAATTATTAATAAACTGAAGTAACTGGTTCTTGAATTATCCAGCAGTGAAGAATAGTTTTTACTTAGCCCTTTATATAGGTCTCTGAGAAGCAAGTAATTTCAAAGCACGGTGAGCAGTTATAAGCATTGTTGAGAATTTATCGTCACAGGTTGGGTAACCACCCAGTAGATGGCGTTGTGTTTCGATTTATTTATGCTACAATCTGTTCCACGCCATATGTGTGTTTCTTGAATTTTAACTGTGCTGTGTATTGTGTTATAATTATACTATATTGTTGTGAATCGTTTGTGTGTTATTATACGTAACGACAAAGTAATTACACACATTATAATAACATTGAAGACAATGCTACGATTAATTCAAAAACGTGTTAAGTATTTCTTGCTTGCTTCTCATTTTTCTTCTTTCGTTATGGCCAGCTCTCCAGTACTCCTTCATTATTTCACTGTATTTTCTCTTTCTCTCCTCGCTACCTTGGAATCCTGCCATATTCTAAACCTGCTTTCGAATTTTTTTTTCAATACTGTTACTGATATTATTTTGTACAGCAGCGCATGACCGGGAGAGTGTGTTCCCGGATATATCAAATAATTACTTAGATCATAATTCGCTCAGTAATGAAAATGAAGCCGTAAATTTTTCAACTGAGTTTTTAAAACCACACAATCTTCGGTTAAAGATTGGTTCTTCGATTATTCTTCTTCGTAATTTGAATCCACCTAGATCGTGCAACGGTACAAGTTTAGTAATCAAAAGAATCACCGGAAATGTTCTTGAAGCAACTATTATGACTGGAGAATTTAAAGGAGAAATCGTCCTGTTGCCACGTATTCCAATGATACCGTCAAGATCTCCAATACCATTTAAAAGGCTTCAATTTCCTATTCGTCTGACTTTCACTATGACCATAAATAAGTCTCAATGCCAAAAAATGTCGGTTTGCGTCTTGGACTTGGAAATTACGTGTTTCTCCCATGGGCAGCTATGCCTGCTCACATGTGGGGAAACCATCAAATCTATTTGCATTAGCAAAAGAGAGGCTAACCAAAAATATTGTTCACCAATTAGTGATTAGATAAATTAAAATTATAAATTGTAATAATTTAAAATAATTGTTAAAAATATTTAAAAATCAACTTCATCTACCTCATTTATAAAATTGATATTTCAATAAATAAATAAATAATTTATTTTTATAAATATCAATTTTTATATATATTTTCAATTAAATATTTTTTAATAAACTGTAAATTTAAAAAAAAAATATATTAGTTTATCCTTAATTCAACTCTCCGAAACTCTTTAACAATTACTTTTGAATTTTCAAATCGACTAAAACGTTTTTGTCTTTATTAGTGAATATTATACTACATTAGAAAGTTTAGAATAACATTGATCCAACGTAGTTACTATAACTATTGAGTCACAGCAACACGTGACCTGATCAGCTAGTTTGACTATAGTTTTCAGGGTCATTTATTAGCATGTTATAAACATGACTTCATTTGACTGTTTCTGATGCTGGAAATGACAATGTTATCATCTTCCCCGCTGTCTGCTCGCAACGACGTGCAGTTATCGATCGGAGTCCCAGTGTCGTAAGATAAATGAAGCACCCTTGCACACAGCGACGTGGAGCATTCTGATCGCTTGCTTCGATATGGAGCTCTGCCAGATTGATGTGACGTTCTGAACGGAACTACGTGACTCAATGGTAGCGCGCCAGTATGAATGAACCAGACCAGAATGTGCGACTTGACACTCGTTCCTCGGCGCGAATAATTCCTCTCGATCCTTGCAGCGTCTTTTGTCACTGTTCGGCAGTTTTCCCCTTCTGTGTACTTCATTTTTCAGTCCATAGAATCCGAAGAGGACTGTCACTCTGGCGCACTGGTGACGGATTTTCTTTCTGTCGACGGGAGACGCCTCGCCGGGCGCGGAGTTCGCCCTTACCTCTCGTGTAGCGGTGGCTGCCGCGACCCAGTCGCTACCATTTCAAAACAAATGCAAATATTCCAATGAAACCTTGGTCACTATGCTCGACATTAATCTTCCTACAATTTTTGCAAGGAAATAAACTAACCCCTCTGAAGTAGCAGTGCAGGAAAATGGTAGCACTATAGCTGTGACACAACTGTCTCCGTGCCACACAATTAACCGTGTTTTAATGTTTCAGCGAACAAACAGTATCGGTATGAGCGTTTAAGTTCTGGTATCTGAACCACTACAAGTCTTTATACTCACTACAAGGTTTTACACTCAGACAGAAGTCTCGGATACAACTACTGCTTAGTGAGGATCAAATTCAGGGTCTGCATCCAAATCCATCTTTGATAATTATTTATTCGTGGTGTGAATTGCATTTTTCATGGAATTAAAATATTACCAACCACAAATTAATTTTACATTATATACAAATCCTGGACTATTTATTCGAATTACGATACAAAATTAAATTTATAAACAGTAATTTTTTATGAACCTCACTAATGTTAGGCTCTGTTACGTCGAGAACATAATACGAATCAAATAATATGACCTTAAAGAAACTGTCATTTAAATTATCACGTGACAAATAGGCCACCCTTATTTGCCTTAAGCCTAGTAACAAGACATAATTTGTAATCATTTAACTGTAATCAACATTAGCAACCTTATCATATCTGTCAGCAACTAGAAAGTGGCTGTCAGTTCTTAGATTTTTTTACAAGAAAGAAAAATTTAAGAGAGGCGAAGGAAAATCTAATCACTTTCAGGACTTATGACTGCATTATTCATTCGGTTTGATTCGGCAGGTAGCAACCATAGTGCTGTGAAGATTTGTCGTTTATTTCTGAACCCAAAGTTTGCACCTTCTAGTCGATTTCTCTCTTATGTACAGGTTATTTCAACTTGTTAAGTTCACATTTTTTACCCTGCGTCCTACAGCCGCCAGAGCTCATTTAGTCACTTGCCATGATCAACCTAACCGCCGTCCGAAATCTGTTATTTAGATCTTTGAGAGTAGCTTCAACAGTTTTGAGATATACAAAATAAAAACTCAGTAAAAATAGATTCAACAGTTTTCAAGTAATGCTAAAGTATTCGTAAAATGAATGTGTCGTTACGTCTTAAGACATTTGTTAAATTTTAACTATGACCCCAAGCTTTCAAATTCTGAACATCCATTTAAAATCGGTATTTTCGACTTTGAATGGCATGAACAAAATACTGAAGGAAGATTTTGGACTGAATATAAATCAAAGCAAGACAAAAGTGATGAAATGTAGCAGAAATGATACCAATACTGGTAGATTAAATATAAAAATAGGATCGGATGCAATAGGAGAAGTAAGTGAATTCTGTTATTTGGGAAGTAAAATTACAACCGATGGCCGAAGCAGGAATGATGTTAAAAGCAGAATAGCACTAGCAAAAAGAGTCTTCATGAAAAAGAGAAACCTTTTAGTTTCAAATATTGATCTAGGAATTAGAAAGAACTTTTTAAAACTCTTTGTGTGGAGCACAGCACTTTATGGTAGCGAAACATGGACTTTAGGAATACCGGAAATAAAGAAAATTGAAGCATTTGAAATGTGGTGTTACAGAAGAATGCTGAAAAGTAAGTGGACAGACAAAGTAAGAAATGAACGAGTTTTGGAAATGATGGGTGAGAAAAGAAGTTTGTGGAAGAAGCTTACGGAAAGAAGAGACAGGCTGGTAGGTCATATTTTGAGACATGATGGATTGGTTAATTTGTTAGTGGAGGGAACAGTCGAAGGTAAGAACTGTAGAGGACGACAGAGATTAGAATATATGAAGCAGATAATTGAGGACGTGGGCTGTAAGGGGTATGTAAAAATGAAGAGGTTAGCACAGGACAGGAAAGGATGGAGGATTGCATCAAACCAGTCGAAAGACTGACGACAGCAAAAAAAATAAAAATTCGACTTGATTCCGGAATGAACAGACACACACCAGACGTATGTGGTATGTATTAGCGCGCGTACCGTACATGTTTCGATTTTCGAGCAGCAACATTAGCAGATGTAATTAGGTTGAAATGCAGCCTGGACTAAAATCGAACAGACATTCCGTATCAAAGCATCCAACCCACCCCATTTTTAGAACTGTGCTGCTAAATCACCGTTTAGTTTAGTACCGGAAATGGCTGGTACCAAATTAATGAAGCTTGGTTCATTTGAATCTTTTTGGACGAATAAAAATAGTGTACTGGTAAATCAACTTCATCCTACCACTTGTTTGGTAGGGAGCAGATGAACCTAGATTTCCTCTAATTCCGGAAATTGATGGCGCGAATTTTTTGAAACTTGGTATACATGTTTCTCTTTGCGTGAATAAAAATAGTGTACGAGTGAATCTACGCCAACTATACAGGGAAACGCCGGGAACTCCGCTAGTTAGTAAATAAAATGAGAAAGTTCTTTTTCTTGCATTATTCCTTGCAGTTTATTTCATATGATCCAATGCATTATCCTTGAGTGTCGTTTCATGCCACGCACGTCGTATCGGACCCTGTTGTCTCTGTATCACTCACAATGCTGGCTGGATCGGTCTTATTTATTCATACCTGTCACAGACATGGATACAGGCGGCGCTTTGACAAATGGCCTGACACAACTCTCAAACAGAGCAATCAGTCAGCCACATCAGGAACATGCTCAGTGGAGATACCCATCCAATACTCCCTTCCATCCTGTTTACTTAGTCCTTCAGTTCAACAAGTGAAACACTGACTGAATTGGCACAAAAAAGTATATCCTTTGCTATTACCAAGATTCCAGTAGCAAGATCTCAAATTACAGAACCTGTGGAGGTTAAATCATACTCTCAGATTCACTATAATCACTGTTCGTCATCTTCCGCTTATCTGTCTGGTTGGAGAGGTAAAACAATGTTTCGACTATAATGCTAGTTTTTAAATTTTCCGAGAAATCCGTCATACCGTGGCTACTCTAAACTTACCCAGCAGTCCTACCTAACCTACGTAGGAATTCGAAACAGGAATTCACATGCGCAAATCAAAGCTGTTGTAGTTGTACAGGTCAGTTCAAGCGTCGTGAGAAATTCGACGTAGACCGGGATTTTAATCAGGAACCATTGGAGTCTTAGTCAGAATCCTTAACTAGCTGAGGCACTAAACTCTCTGAGCGAGAGATAGTGCAAGTGCTAATACCAAATTCCTAGTGTCCTGAGAGCATGCCGTCACAAGCAATTTGATACAACTTTCTTATTCTTGATGCTTTAGAGAGCATCTACAACTGCCCCTGGCATTCGTTAATTCCTTCTCCTTCATTTTTACGGCAAGTTCTTCCGCACTGCCCTCCGCATACGCTGTTGGTCGACGCCTTTCACGTCACACACGCCAACTGGGCTGCCAGTAGGTCGCGCCGTTTGTTTCTAGATACTGGTGGTATCTCGCACACAAATCACGCGCTGTTTGTAAACACGCCGATCCGTTTTCCAATCTCAGCTGCTTTCTTTGTCCCCAGGCAGCCAGGGAGCAATGAGCAGCGCGTTTTCACGTTTCATTTTATTTTCTTTCGTAGCAGAAGGAACTGTTTCTTACCTGAACTTCTTCTATGGGCAATTTCCCAGACTTCAACATAATTCAGAGATTAATTCTACTGTGAAAATAACTGTTTGGCAAGAAATACATTCCCTTTGTGCGAACAAAATAGATTACTATTCTGTTGCACACAATGACAGAACTATCTAAACCTTTCTCGTATCCTGGACACCCCTCATCGACAGGGGGTCAACCGAATGTATGAACATTTAACGTGATATTGTTCTCCAGCCTTGCATCCCATATACGTTGGTAAGCCTGTTTTTCACTAAATTATCCCAATTTTTTTCAATCAATTTGTTGGTAGTTTAGATCATCTATCTTAGACAGTGCCCATCCATTTGAATTCATGTTTGCATTCACCTTAAAAACTATACGTATTCCCCATACACCCCATTCTTTCGTACCGTGGTGGCCGGTCTGCACAGTTCCAACAGTAAAACGCTTTACGTTTTGCTTAAATGATACGGCCATTCCAGATCATATTGTCTGGAACGCAGCCTCTGTTGTGTATGAGGACCTTCGGCTGCGTAATTCGTCCGCTATTCAGACATCCATCTCTACATAGCTCTTACAATCGATGAACAACTTAATTTCCTTCTACGCTGTCAGCTGACTAACAAGTACCCAGCAAATTCAATAACCCAAGACAGTTTTACGGTTTACAACAATGGTATTACATAATTAATATCCTTGGTTGGCGTCACCGATATTATTTTGTCGCTTGACTACAAGTTAATGTAATCTTGGCGATGACAAGTTCAGCACGCCGAGATGAGTTTGCTCAGGCACTCTGTAATTTCGAAGCTTGTTACACAACATAATGATGTCCCGACTTTTTTAAAATTAAATTAAATTGCAATGCTTAGCATGCTCCGGTGGAAATTTCTCTAAACATCCATCTTCCCCCTTTTCTGCATCCACCTACATTTACCCTTTACAAATTTTAATTTTAAATTCTTTCAACGTTTTTGGTAAATTATTCATCATTTCCCTTGGTAACTTATTCCAATCCCTGACATCCTTACATAAAAAAGAGAATCTTCGTACATCCTTGCGCCTGAAATTGAGTGCCATCTTGTGGTCATGGTCATCTTTTCCCTTCCATGCTTTACTTTTAATTCTTACACCAATATCTTTCCATGCCTCATCACCAATATACGCCCTGTACACTCCCATGACCCTCCTCATCCTCCTCCTGTCTTGCAATGAATCCCATTCCAGCTCTTTTATCGTATCGGTTACTGATTGCATTCTGCGATAATTTCCAGAAACAAATCTAGCAGCCCTTCGTTGCACCTTCTCCAACTCCTCAAAATGTGGGTCCCATACTACACTACCATATTCGAGCAATGGTCTGACCAAAGTTTTGTAACCCAATTCCTTTACTTCTCTCGTGCATCCCCTCATCACCTTCTCCAACAAATGCA
Source organism: Vandiemenella viatica (assembly GCA_031002005.1). NCBI lineage: Eukaryota > Metazoa > Arthropoda > Insecta > Orthoptera > Morabidae > Vandiemenella > Vandiemenella viatica. The sequence goes on from CM061920.1 coordinate 169,561,526, forward strand.
GGATTTTGAAACCTTTTCCTACTACCTGTACAATGTGTCCTGCCCAGTTAAGCTTGTTATCAAATGTAATGCCAAGATATTTACATTTTAAGTCTTCAATAAGCAATTCTTTCCCCACCTCGTAATCATAATAACGTTAGAACCTTTTGTCAATAACACATTTTCAAAAAAATATGAAAGAAGGATCGTAGTTATTGTCTGTACAAGTGATAAGATTTTGATTTACCTACCTTACCTTATAATATTCAGTTTGATAACTTAGTAGAAACCTAACAGATTTGTCTCGAACGTTTCAATAATGTGTATGACACCAGCAGAAATCATTGAGTAGAAAGAACTATAAAGTAATCAGAATACCGGCTTGGTATTGACTACAACCACACGACGGGTAATCAAATGTGACGGTATTCCCTTAGTGATGGTGAAGTTCCACACACCCGGTCACATAAATTGTGATACTGATGTTTCCGCTGCTTCTGGCTTTACGCGTCGTCGACGTCAAGATTATAGAGGCGGGAAAGAACTGCAGGCAAGGAACGGGAAGGCCTTTTGCATGAACCATCCCGAAATTCACCTAAGCTGATTTGTGGAAACCATGGAAAACTCAAATCTGGATAGCTGGACGGGGGTTCAAACACGCATCCTCCTGAATGCGAGGCCAGAGCGTCACCGTTCACCCAGCTCCTAATGTTTCCAGTTCCACCGTACAATCCAGCGTGAAGCTAATTTTATCTTTTCCAGTATTTATCAACTCAAACTAAACAAGATAATTTGAATACTAAGAATCTCATTGACATAAAGTTTCGATTTTGGAAAATTCTACCTTATCTTTTCAAACAGTTAGTAGGTTTAACACGTATATTTTCAAGTAAAATTTTTAAGTACAACCTAAACCTAAAGACCTAATTTCTTATTCTGATTTTTATACCATTTCTAATTGTTACTTTAAGTCTCTTCACTAGTGGTGATCTAAACTGTGGTAAGATTATGGGTGCTAACATCTATCTGTGAGAAGTCTAAGTTTAGATAAATTCTATTGTGTGTTTTTCTGGTAGTTTTGTGTTTTTCTAGTTGTAAAGGGGATCCATACCAGCATTCCGAAAGATCAGAATTAAATCCCAAGAAACCGTAGTCAGAGGGTATTACACCAAGAGAGAGATTCCTTCTCTTTCTTGTTCATGTTATGAATTCATATCCTGTTAGTACATTCATGACCATTGTAAACTATGGCATCTTACATTGATCTTCACTCACAGTAACTTGAGCTACAAATACGTCATACCTCTTCAGGAGACTGAGAATTTGGGACAACTGAAGAGTAATGTATTAATCATTTTGTTTGATTTTGGCGTTTATATCAAATTAAGATTTTTATTTCTACACAGATTTCTTAAATTTTACAGACTTTCATCAACGAACAGTTATAGTACCAGAGAAAATTACATATTGTTGTGAGAACATTGAGATATTCATATTTCGATTACAGTGAATAACTTCCACATTCCTTGCCAAAATATTGTATTTCTCTTAAGTTTTTAGTCTATTTTTCTATCATAACTACATCCTTGATAGCTAAAAAAAAGGAGAGAGACGTTGTTATTTGCAGGATATCTCAAAGAATTCAAATACCGTCAGCATAACCAGCATGTGACTGTCACAAGGTATGTTCTGGTTGTAAAAATTATCATACCTCTCCCTTTTTCACTGCTCACAAAGCTTAAAGATATTTTTTTTTCTGTCCAATTGAAACGAGATGTTCGTACACAGAATAAGAGACTGACTTCCATCTGCAACTTTTTATTACAAGAAAGACACCAAATGTATCGAAAGTTAAGGAACCTAACGTTCATGAAGCCTGTAATGCTATTTATAAACATTTGTATAGAAAAAAAACCTTTTAAAACCAAAAGTACCTTTCAGGTACTACGAAGAACACAATACAGCTCGGTGTTTGAGATGATAATGTTCAACAGTGTTAAATTTGATGATAACAAACATATTAAAATTTGATTAAATCTTCTCTGATTTCAAGCAGCATCAAAATATTACACTTTTGATGCGTTTACTTGCCTGTTTCTTTCAGTTGGTTGAGTTTCAACTTTCATTTTGAATGTGAATGTACGGATCGCTCTAGTAAACCAATTATGGTTTTTTTATGTTCCCATGGCTTGTAGCCTGGTGGCAGAGTTTCTACTGCCCACGTCTTTCGTATGTGCCAGGTCCCTATACCATCAAATCGCGGGGAGGGGGAGGGGCACAATGGAAACTGTGTGTAACACGCATAACCTATGATCTGTACGATAAGTGTATTTTGGTGTAGTTTATGAGGCGGGGGCTGTGGGCGGTCCCAACATTCACCGCCTATAAACCGTAATCAGGATGAACCGTATGTCCAGCGCGGGATTTGAACCTGGGCTTACTGTTCCTCCATGGTGGCGCTTTCAAGCACGCAGCTACGCTGGTGGGTAGAAATGAAGACACAGATTTAGACCTTCGAAACCGCACAATAATGTAATATTTTGATACGGCTGGCAACCTGTGAATATTTTATTAATACATAACGCTGTGAAACTCTTTGATGTTTCGTTGGTAAGCAGGAGAGAGGCACCAGGAACGAGCACACTGGTAAGCCGCTTACGAACTCGAAGTCTGCCAAGAGTTGGTTGGGTCGCTGGAGTTGTGTCCAGTGCAGTGAACACCACTCTGCTCACTCCCACTCACAGTCCGGTTTAGGGAGCAAATATGTTATCCTGAATTTCCAGCTGTGACCCGCGACTTCGTACGCGTGGACTAAAAATTTCATTGCCAGAATTGGATATAGAAAGTTGAAAAAAGATACGTAAAATTTGTCCCAAACAACACCGAGTCGGCATAAATGACGGGAAATCCATCACTATATCATTCTACAGGTGAACCTGTCTCATGAAGAGAATTAATTTCCAACATATTTAAAAACAGAAAAACAAACGAAAGTGCGGGGATGCGGGGGTGTTTTACTGAGGGAAGCTATATTTCAGTTTGGTCTTTTCTTCTTTCTTCAGCATAAGCATCAAATTCTTGGGTTCTAATAACTTTAGCTGTTAGTGCTCTTCTAGAGTTACACCTCAGCCCAAGTTTACGCCCACAAGGCAGGACAAAAAAGAAGATTGAATAAACTGGTGCAAGAAACTTTTAGGCAGACACAAAGTAATAGTATAATACAGAGCAAATCGACATCTATACCAAATAATAAGTTTTGTCTCTAAACGAAATTTACTATCAAATCATACACTAACAGACTGCGCGAGCAGCACAGCTTGAGCAACCGACGTAACGCCGGCCTCGGTAGCGTAGGGGCTAGAGTGCTAGCTCCGCGTGCCGAAGGCCGCCGGTTCGAATCCGGTCGAGGGCATGGATGTTTAAGTGTTGTGTGTCTCTGTGAATGCCCTGTCCGTCCTGTGGCGTCTATACATTGGAAAAATACTATATATATATGTATATATACTGGATGACGACTTATACACTGAAAAGCTATAATAATTACATAGAGCTGGCTGTATGGCCTCCGTTGCCAAATGCCATTAAAAAAAAAAAACGACGTAACATTACAGACTAACAAAAGCATTCGTCTATCTGTCACCATTTGATCTCAAAATTTCGTGACTAACTGTTATTTATACTGAAAAAAACTTCCTGTGTCCTTGCTGCAGTTACAAAGTATTTTCTTGTAAAATTCCGTCAATATCGGTATAGCCATTTAGTCGTCAAAACGTAACAAAAAGATAGAGACTTACTTCCACTTTTATAATATTATTAGCGCAGATCACGCACACACACACACACACACACACACACACACACACTGACTGCGAGAGAAACAACGCCTGAGGTATCAATACATCGTAAAAAAGTGTACACCTACAGAATTGTTAGACCACCTACGATTGACCACACATTGCACCCCTAAATTTGATATATCTACAGTTTAACACGGAATCTGAACAACTGACCATCCGGACGTGTCTCATACGATCAAAAACAATTCTTAAAAATCGCTGATTGCACCGGAGACCACGCTCCAAACATCAGGAAGCAGCGCATTAACTCCTGAGCTACGAGCCCGCTGTTTGGTCAGGTACTACAGAGACTTACATCTCCTATGCTTTGTCTATCGCCGTTCAGTAATTTTCCAAAATTATATGACAATATGTATTATTTATACAGAAAAAGTATCCAATGTCGATCCTAATTCCACATAGCATCTCCTCCTCAAATTTCATCACGATCGTATTAGCCGTTTAGCCCAAGAAACGTAATAAACAGACAGACAGAGAGACAGGTAGTCAGAGTTACTTTCGCATTTGTATTATTAGTATAGATTGTGTCCTTCTTGCGGTTAAGAACAATTCACTCAGACAAGGAAACAACACACTGGTCTAAAACAGTTGTATGGAGTAAATGGCCTGCGTAGCTTTATGTATATCTACGAGGTTGATCTTTATTATTCTTTGGCGCGTTCCTCTGGTACTGCGTATATAGGCATCACCACTAAACGAAATTCACTTAAAACAAATTAATTTGATGTTTGATTTGCTTACCAAATTTTCCTGCTGTTGAAGGCTACCTCACTACATTCACTACACATTCAAGAATCCTTGTTCTTATTTCGTGGTAAAACAATGAAATTACACCGTACAAACAATTTTTCGCCAATTCTGGTAATAATTTTTTAAAATGACGGTATTTCCCTTACTATGGACCATTTCATTTCACTTACGTAGTAGTTTAGCTCTAACATATATGCCGATGGTCGTTTTAGGCTACTTTTGACGCGAAGTCATATGAAGGGTCATTGAATTGGCAGCACATGATTATGAAGTATCTATTCTACATTGTTCCAGGTTTTTTTCTGTTGGGAGGCCCCAGAATAGTCTATTGCTTCTTCGTTCCTTCGCCAGTGCCTGAATTTTCTCATTCCCGATATGCCACAGTGAGCTATCATTTAGACCCAATAGGCCCGTTTACACGTACGCACCAAACTGGCGGTTTGAAACGGCGCTCCGGACTGCCGCGCCGGAGCGTGAGGTTGGACCGTCGCTCCTGGAGCGTGTGACGAAAAATGGTCAACACTCCAGTCGCGCGCGCCAGGACTGCGGGTTGGAGCGTATGCGCCAAAAATGACCGTTATCCCGTGGCGCGTGGACTTTCCGACGGGTTGGAAAGTTTTGTTGACGTTCCAGCTTGGAACATTCGGTTTTCAGGTCGTTGTTGTTTTTGTTAGTTGTGCTTGTGTTTATAAGTGTATTTAAAATATCCTCCAAAAGAAATGACATAAACTGACCAATATGAGCTGATTTACATTTTTTTTTTTTTTGGTACAGAAAGAATTAAATAAACAAAGTGTATATGGGCGGAAAGATGGCACGAAACTAGAGATCTATATGGACACATGCCTCTTTAGTGAGAGCTACGGGAAATAAATGACCCAGATGATTTAAAAAATTGCCTACGAAACGACAGTTCCATATATAACTACATTTTAATAATAATAATATTTCATTAAATTGCAATGGAGCGCATGCTCCTGAGGCAATTTCCCTACACACCCATCTTCCCCCTTTCCTGCACCCACCTCTATTTGCCCTCTACAAATTTTAACTTTAAATTCTTTCAACGTTTTTGGTAAATTGCTCATCATTTCTCTTTGTAGCTTATTCCAGTACCTGATACCCTAACCTAGAAAGGTGAAGTTAAAGTTAGTATCTCCACAAATATCAAAACAAGACACAGTCATGAGAAAGAGCATAACTGCACAGTAATGTTTGCCTCCTACTCTTCGTTTTTTGACAGTTGGAATATCCCTCCAAGATTTGAAATTGCTTGCATTTATTTTTCTCAGTTCTTTTCGAATTGCCGCCGAGTTTCTTGAATCCTTTCAGTGACGAAATCTTTGTTTTCACTTTCACATACATTTACCCTGATGAATTCTATTCAATAATCATATTTACGATTTTTTAAATTTTTGTAGTCATTTGATTTAACCTTACACAAACAGAAAATTCTTATAAAGTTCTATAAATCCTTCCAAATTATCTCTTGACCACATTTTTCAAGATTTAGATTTTTATCTGTTAAAGGAGGGTAAAGTTAAATAAAGTCACCCAGAAATTCCAACCAACAACGAACTTGTACTGACGCATCAAGACTGCAGACCGACAATGCACGTGTAAACACAAGGCCCCGTTAGACCTGCGCGCCAGATGTGCGCATTCGGAGCGCGTGCCAGGCCTCTCTGACCACCGAGCATTTACACGTAAAGGATTGATGCGCGCGCCTGGAGCGTACGCTCCAAAACCGTCGGAAAAACCGTGCGTGTAAACGGGCCTATTGTAACTGCTGTTTTCTGTTCTTTATACGATGGATCCTCAACGTATATGCTGACAGAAAGTGGACAGTGCACAATATAATTATGAACCTGGTAGCCGTTAATAAGCAAATTAATATTTTTATTGTTAGAATAGGGCTATTCTTGCTTTAGTTTCGATTAAATTCTTCGTGCCGTTCCTGTTCTTGTTCTGGAATGTTTAACACCAAAAGTCTTGACTGACACCGTACTTGGTGAGGCCAGCTGCCAACCTTATTTTCAACAACTTATAATTTCGTAATAGTCTGGCTTCTCATCATAATATAATAGTTACAGTCCCACAGTTCTTCTGTCTACGTATTAAGTTCATATTTTGCTAAGCTTTGTTAATTTTGCATGAGTTTTTGCAGTACAGTATTAACACAACCCGACAGCAAAGCAAAAAACATTAACACACAACTCCAACGATTTATTTTAAGTTAAATCTTATCTATTTCATCGATTTCTCATTTTTAGTAAAATGTTTTCCAGATATATCAAGATTTTTTAGAAAATAAGAAGAAGTTTTGCTGAAATAATAAATGGCATTACAACGCATTCAACCTACGCCCAACGTGTTAACTGCACGGAGTACGATAGTGTGGCCACATTATCGAGATTGTTATAACTTCCTCTGGCAGAAATAGACTCAAGAAAATATTTTCGATGTATGCCTTACGACAAGCGTGAATACTCATGGAACAATTATGCTGTTTGCGTAAGATGTCTTGTACTTTACGTATCGAGATAGCTTCGTTTAGCTGAAAATAACAAGTATTCCCTACGTACAATTATGTTGAAATTTGGTTGTATTGTTTGTCATTTCTGTGCTTTACTGAAAAGGCTATCTGATGTCGTAAAATATAATCGTAAATAAATGAAATATATTCCCAGCAGGTACCTAATTGGACTGAATTGGAAATAAGTGTCACCAGAAAGTGTGGGAAAATCATAGTAGGTTATTGTGAAAAAATATAAAAGTTTTTTTGATATTTTTCTGTTGTTATTAATCATTATTCGTTTTTTAAATGAAGGCGACCACAATCATTATGTAGGTCCTTTCGTTAGTGGTTTTTCATATAGTGATTGCGTAGGATGCAATATAGTTCATACAGAAGAGACACTGCTTTACACTGAAGTTGTCACTTGACTCAGGTAGCGTGGCACGTGGCCACTAGAGGCGCTGCCTGCACTCCACTCACCGCCGTAATGTCTCCAAAGCAAGTCACGGTCTCAGTAAAGCTTCTTAAAGTGTCTGGAAGTCAAGAAACTGCTGGCGACAGAGGTGATTTGCAACAAACTTATTTCCTTCGAATCTTATAAATTAAATTAGATAAAAATATTTTAAATATTTGCTTTTAAATACAGTACTTAGTAGATATTGGCGATAAATCTCATGTTCCTATGTAATGCCATTTTTGAGATAGGTACCGCTGTTGGAAATGGATTTTTCATGGTTTCCCCAAATCACTCCAGGCGAATGCCGGGATGCGTCATTCAAAAGGCCATGACAGAATTCCTTCCTGTTCCTTATACCTAGTCCTTTCCCGCCTCTAACGACCCCGACGCCAACGAAGGGTAAAGCCATGAGATAAAAAAGTCTGTTGTAAACTGATTCTAGGCTGGTACTCATAGGTCGAATCTTGATAAACTGAAATTCACAAAGGAGATAGCGTACAAAAATCTTGTGCGTCCACATTTGGACTACTGTCGTTCCGTTTCGTAGGGGACTGATTGACAGTATATAACAAGTACAGAGAAGAGCCGCTCATTCGTGACTGCTTGCCATAGTCCTTATGAAAGCGTCACAGAGCTGATTCGCATATTGGGCTGGGGTACTCTGGTAGACAGACGATGCAGGTCTCGTTGAATTTGTTAGTAAACATGCGTAAACCCACTTTCATTTACGAATGCAATGAAATACTTCTTCCACCGAGATATTTGGATTGTAATGACATGAGTGATAACAGTAGATAAAAAAGATGCAGCAGTGATGGTTAAATGAATTCTTTCTTCCCTCGTGCCACTCGTGATTGGAATACACAGAGTAAATATTAATTTTGCTCAAAAGCACCCTTTTCCACCAAAAATTATGTGAATTGGAGAGTATATATGTATATGTACATAAATTGGGAGACCACTCACGCCTTTATTTTCCAATGAAATTAGTGGCACATAAGTCCTCAAAGCAATTAATAATCAATAGGATGTGGTGAAAAAAAATTTCGACACTTTTACTTCCATCCAATATTATTTAAGTTTTAAATATGATATTCGGTTTTGGGTCAACCAAACACGTAACATGTACAAATTTTAAGCAGGAAATTAATCTCGTTTAAGACTTAGAAGGTTGTTACAGACAGCGTAGTAACAACAATAGGATTCCGTGTCTCTTAAAAACGGAACTCTGAAAACGAGGTAAATTATCGCTTCACTTTCTCCGTTTAATGCCGCAAACTGACATTTTGTCCTGCCATAAACAATATACTTTAAATCTTGCAATATAATCTGCAATATAAATCACGAAAGTATGGTCCATGATTTACTTTAACAGAAGTTCAAAGCGTGATACTAATTTACTCTTGAGTCCTTGGTTATAATATGCACATTCCGACATCTGAGCTCGAAAAATTACTTGCATGGAGGTACGGAAAGGACGCTGTCGATATCGCTGGAAGCATTTCAGGAACCTCTCTGGCGGCGGAAAGCACTGGAGACTTCATGTTGCGCGTTAACATTTTCACTTTATGGTACAGCCAGAAAACGCAGGGAACCTCTCCAGTAAACAGAGAAAATAACCGTCCAGTCAAACAATAATAATAAAAATAGCAGTCCACGACATTTTTGACCGCGATAGTCAAAGGATCATCCAGATGCCATGTACATGCATTGCCTGTTTCCTGACTTAATCCGAGTAGAGGGGAATCCGAGACGAAATTCAATTTAAGAGGTAGTAAAAATGTAACCCGATACTGCTTTAAGGACCAGGAACCAGTTACTCATTAAAGAAGCGCCGTGACCAAGGAATCGCCAGACGATTCCTACACGCATCATAGTCGTCCTACTCTAAACAATACGACTCAGATGCGAGCAATGGTCGGTCTGGTCACTATGCACTTTATTAAGTTCGCTCATTCGCAAAATACTTGCCAACAAATGAGGAGGGAAAAAAATACACACATTCAGGAAGACGTCTAAATGTCCCCTGCGAAGCCCTTCGTATATGCTTGGTGACGCGAAAAACTTTAAAAGACGTCTTGGTAGAAAAGTGCCTAAGCTGAATATTAAAAAAGCTGATGTATTTAAAGGTTTTGCGAACTTATACGTGAAACCTCATAACATTAACGCGTTTTAATTCCTTGTATTATTCGTCGTAGGCATTGATTGGCAGTAAAACAGCCAATAAACTACGTAGCACGATATTTGCTTTTTTCCTGGATTCTTCACAGATCAGTTGCTTTATTTGTCCAGCAAAAATAGGAGGATAAAGCGATACTGAGATTTTACCAAAGTCTGAAAATATAATACAGTTAATACTCGTTATATCCATATTGTTTGTAACCGAAAGTGAATATCTGAAATAGCACACAAAAGTTTAGCAGAATTGTGCAGTTTAAAAGTTTGGTTTGGTTTGGTTTTCAATCGAGGATTATTACTGAAAAAAATTATGTAGCACTTGGAACACCATATTGCGTGAGACCTTCCTGTAAAAGCTACGTAATCCACTATTTTTCCGGATGAGTTTTGCAAAAATTTCTACAAATCAAAGTTATTACTATTTATTTCAATAGTTGTCGCTCTCTTACTAGGTATGCCGCATTCTGAAGCTGCAACTCTGTTTTCCATATAAAAACATCATTTCCATATTTCTGAAAAAAAGATCTCACAATGCTTCCGAGATTGAATTCAGTGTCACTAACGACCTAACAATACCTCGAATATAATTTTAATGGTCTCCCAAATTTTCAGATTTGAAGAAGTAACCTTCCTCCATTTTTAAATTGTATCATTTGCATCTGTCTTGATTGTCTTAAAATATTTGTTAAATGCTGGGTTTTATAAGAACAACTCATTTATATTTTTTGTTGATGTAACTATTTTAAGAAAATCATCTGTGAAAATACAGTTTGCGTTGTAGCACTCGTCGCAGCGTGAGGAATGAATTTAGTTCGCTGTTCCCCTTGAAAGTAGGCTACGCCCCGTGCACACATTGAGGCTGCAGCAGGAAGCAACTCGATCGACGCTTCCGCAGTGACTGCCGCTGTTGCGCATATTCTCATCAGCCTTTCAACTTTACTATCGTTTGACTTACTGACATTTAATGAGCCAATAACTAAATAATAATAACATGAGTCATGTGTAGATTCTAATTCTTCTCGCCAATTTGTCTTCCATAGTATTTTCTGCTGGGAAGGAAAGACGTGACAAAAGTATTTATGTTAGTAAAACGTTAAGTAACAAACGGGAACAAATTTCAAACGAAGCTGAGATTTTAAATGCTTTATATCTTTTTCCTAAAGAAGTTGGGATTATAGTTTCGTAAACTTGAATATTCTAGCTCTGTTATCAGGAAGCTATCTCAAAGTTCCCTATGAGTGCGTGTTGGATGGTACCGGAAACAATAGAAAATCACGCGACGTCTCTACTAGATCATATGGACACATCGCGGTGTCTATTATTCGCATGCGATACAGATAGTTCGGATAACAAACTTGGTGGAGACTTAGCCTAATTGTTAAACGCTATGTCAAGTTCGGAAACCATAGGTGTATTTGATTATACTGCTGCATAATAATTCCCTCTGCTAAGCAGTGACTGGTTAAAGTCATCTTTCCATGTTCAATATCCTTTTCGTCAGATTTGTGGGCTAAAATCATTGTATGGTAGCTGGATACCAGGGATCGGTCCCTCTTGGATGCCCCATTTCGCCAGCTTGTCGAGGGTTTCATCACGCAGTGTTCCAAGTAAAGTGAAGCTGTATGCCTGCTAAAGTGGTTTTGACACCATGCTGATGATGTAGTAGAAATACTGGTGTCCCTTGTTTCACGCCGGTAGTTGTAATTGTTGAAGGAACGCTGAGACTGTAGAAAAGTACTTAGATAATCCGCATTTGAATGCTGCACTAGCAGCTAGCGTTTCTGTGGGGGATCACTATGCAGTGTACTCAACTCCCTCGACTATTTTACAACAAACGTTATAGACTTGAATGAAGTTAGGCCATGTTTAATTCAGGATATTTAAGAATGTTCCCTGCAATGAAGTCTGAAAGTTATTGCAGTGTATTGTCAATTTAAAGCTGAAATGAGTAGGTTGACTGATTTTCTTTCCTGATATTCGTTTATAGTAGTGAGAGTCTTAATGTTTTTGATGTTTTGTGATCGAACAATCTAAAGTTCGCACTGCTCATAGAATTAGTTCGCTTTATGTATATATTAGTGAGTATTTTTCGACGTGAAAAGAAGCATTTCTGTTCTTTCTACAGAAATAGCGTTGCTGGGAGTGGATATTATGGTGCTTAGGCATGATCTTACAGCTATACACACAATCTAGTACAGTTTCTTTGAAACATATTTAAGGCATTCCATAATTTTGTCATTTCAGAAAAACTAAATTTTTGATCTTCATATGCATTATAAAAACCATATTTTAAACGATGTCCCTTACGCCGTAAGTGATTTTCTCGAAAACTGCTTAGCGTTGACCTGAACTCCCTTACTGTGCTCGATTTTCAATGGTGCACAACTAACAGACCGACATTCACTGAACTCGGTGAATACATGATTCAGCCTTACCTTGTAAATTTCGAACGACACCCCTCATACGGAATGTAGGACATTTTACAATGCAATCTAATATCACATGATCTGGGATTGTAATTCTACGGTTACCACGCCTTGTTACCAAATAACAGAGGATGAAAATTACCTCCACTACGCGCACATTATAGCGTCCTTTGTAATTAACCGTGTTACACGTTCAAAAGCCAAAATCTCGTACAAAGCGATTACCTAAAGCCCGGTGGTGCGAAGCAGCAGACCCAATAAACGTGCACGTGCAGCGGCGAGCTACAAGTAATGTTGACAATTCGTAACGCGGGTTTTGTTAATTTTAGCGCGTGTCGCAATGCACGAAACGCCCCAAAACCTAACTGGTCTCATAACACTTGTTAGTTCGCAAACAGTAATAATGACTAATGACTACTCAAATGAAGTGATTCTATTATTGCTGCCAATTCCCAGTTTTTCATTTGTGCCTGGTGGACAGAGGTGACAGGCGTTGCTGTGACAACGCGCAATAACAACGTTAATGACGTCGGAACTGCTCTTCTTTCCTTGTCGTTGCCGCTGTGTCACACTGATTTAGATCGATTGCGGATCCACATAAAATTTTCGTCTTGTTCTGAATTATGTGTTCCTTTCTTATTTTTATTCACGGACGAAGATTACCCTTATTTTATTCCCTTTCAGAAGTCATGGAAAAATAATTGACCTTAGCGTATTGTAATTGGCGTTTATTGGGAGCTTAAAACTTATTATTGTGCAAGATGTTTTACGTAGCATAATAGGTAAATTAAATGTGTTAACTGTTTGTTGTTATTCTATTTAAATCACATTACAAAATTCACACCTTGTGGGTAATACTTTTGTTTTTCAAAGTTCGTTGTATGTTCGCAGGTTGGCAGACCTATATTAGCTCTTATTATTATAATGCATGCAGCAGACCTACAATTTATTTTTAATCTAGCTGTGCCCCCGACTTTGATTACACGGAATTTGAGATTTGTGTTGTGAATTCACAGACAAATTAGAGGAGCAGCCCTATTAGAGGACCAACCCTATTTTTAAAGTAAAACTTTTATTCTATCGCTTCAAATTTTTCCGTTCATCTATCGCATGTGGCATTACAGCCGGCCAGGCGCATGCGCGCAGGTATGACGTGACCTAGTGCGGCCTCGTGTACGTTAACACTCACAAGGGGAGGTTTTCAGTGTGGAAATCACAATCGTAGAACGAACAAGTCTGGTAAATAGCACGTCACCTCTGGTTTCTCGACCTAAAGCAGTTCTGCCTGGTGGGCCTCCATTTAAGAGAAATCGGGGATTAAAAAGTGCTTAAATTGTATGTAAATGAGTTATACTTGTACCGAAGACCGTTAGTTTGTAATGTCTATTTAGCCGTGCTCGTTGAGGCGTTCATCTGTTTTTGAGAGATGCTCGAACAGACACATAAAACTTTAAAAATTTCACGGTTTTTACTCCTGTATCATCCGGATCTTTGTTAAGAATCTGGATAAAAAGTGCACTGTAAGTTACTTGGTGACGTAAAGTGTCAGTATGTGCAGTTCAGATTTGTGTGATGGATGGACAGACGTCTAAAAAAATTACAAAATTCTTCGTTTTGGAATTTCGAATATCCGCAGTGTATATTGCAATTATTCGATTTTAAATAAATTTCAGGCCCAGACACATCTGTGACTGAACAGCGACTAGAAGAAATGGCACAAATTATTTAACTGTTTTTAGTAAATATTGACAGTTTCTTTCCTTATTGTTAATAATAAAGATGTATGAACAAGCATTCTTTTTTAACGGGATGTTGTAGTTTATCTTTTATCCATACTGCAAACTTCATGCATTCTCGCAGGGTGAGCTAAACAGTATACTAAAGGACTCATTACGCTATGACAGGAAGCCTCAACGTTATAATTTGAAGCGATTTTTGAAAGCATGGTAGACCTGAAAAAGTGGTTGAATGTAATGGAATCTTCAAATTCAATTTTCAAGCACTTCAAGAGGTCAGAATCGTTTTAAATCTTGTCCATGTATTCAGAACCGATGACAGTACAACAGTACCATAGCTATGTTCTTATTTTCATTACTTTGACAGTAACATCAGAAAAGTGATTCAGTGTAATGGAATCTTTCAATTCAATTTCTACCCACGTCCAGACCTCCGGATTCTTTGAAATTTTGAACACGTATTAAGAGCCGATTACAATAGAATAATTTCATACCTATGTCCTCGTATTCTAGTTACTTTGACAGTAACAACAGAAAATTTGTTTAAACGTCATTTCGCAGATGCCGCTAATTTTCACCTGCTTCCAGGAGCGTTCTGGTGGCTAAGTTGGTTAATGCGCCTGGCAGAAGACGAACGATCCTCAATTCGTGGACTGAATTTCTACGGTCCTTAGAACTGAGAGAAGTAAGCTAGGATGCTCCAGGTCCCCATTACCCGATAGGATTACCGGGCTAGCCTAATGCAGCCGTGAAATGAGTACGCATGTGCGTCGATTCGAAAATCTTTTGTCACTTGGTGGCTGGACCATTAAGAAGATTTCGGCACCAACAATTGCATACGCATTTACTGTAATTACTCACTCCAAGACGTCTGAAGTATTTGAAATTTTGCATACGTAATGAGAACCGATGACAATGCAATAATTACACAGCTATGTTCTGGTACTCTAATTACTTTGACATCGAGAACAGTAAAGGGTTCTTCTTGCGGAATGTTCTGCGCATGCTCTTGCAACGACACTTTGATGCAAACAGCCATCTATGATAGTTTCCGCTGTCACTTAAGCTCATGTTAAAAAATGAGTGTTCGTTACTTCGTTTTGTTAGTTAACACTATTATAAAAGATTAGTGTTCTACGTTTCCCCTAATGCTGGACGTCTGGTCGGGTTGACCATTTAACTCTCATTTACTTGTGGAAATAATAATAAATGATGAAACTACAACACAAACAAAAAGAAGATTTCTGAAGAAAATGTAAACACTAAATTAAATACGCATTTGTAACAATCTGAACTAAAAAATAAAAAAATAAAATTATAGTTTATAAAACTAGAAAAACGATTTTGTAACAATGAACTAAAACGATTAAAAAATTTATATCAAGAATCTGTTCAACAGTGATAGTATATTCCAAAAACAGTATAACTTAATTTTTTTAATAAGCTTAAAACAAGAATAAAGTCATTGATCAAAAAATAACTTTAAAGTTAAAAAAGCGTGGGATTCTCTCTATTTACTTTTCATAATGACTCTACGAATAGCTCCACACGCAGTTTTACATCAAAGTTATTATTTTTTTATCAATGACTTTAATTGTGTTTGAAGGTTATTCAAAAAAACTAAGTTAAACTGAATTATAGGATATCTTATCGCTGTTGAACAGATTCTTTATATTTAAAAATTATTTTTAACAATTTAGTGCATTTCGCAACAAAACCTTGTTTTAATTTTTTAAACTATAATTTTATTAGCTGTTATCCGCGACTTTGTACGCGTGGACATATAATTTCATTACCAGAACTGGATATAGAAAGCTGATAGTAACGTAAGATTTTCCCCAAACAACACCCAGTCGGCGTAATATGACAGGAAAGCCATCACTATATCATTCTACCGTCGGATCTGTCACATGAAAAGAATCAGATTCCAACATATTTAAAAACAGAAAAACAAACGAAGGTGCGGTGATGAGGAGAGAGGGGGGGGGGCGGGTGGTTAACTGCGGGTAGCTTAATTTAAGCTTTGTCTTTTCTTCTTTCTTCAGCATGAGCATCAGATTCTTGGGTTCTAATAACTTTAGCTGCTCGTGCTCTGCTAGAGCTACACCTCAGGTCAGGTTTACGCCTGCAAGGCATGTCAAAAAAGCAGACAAAAAACTGGTGCCAGAAACTTTTAGGCAGATACAAAGTAATAGTTCAGTGCTGAGCAAATCGACGTCTATACTAAATAATAAGTTTTGTCCCTGAATGAAATTTACTAACAAATCATATACTAACAGACTGCGCGAGAAGCACAGCTTCAGCAACCAACGTAACATTACAGACTAACACACTCATCCGTCTGTCTGTTACCATTCGATAAATTCACAAAATTTCGTGTATAAAACTGTTAATCATACCGAAAAAAAACTTCCCGTGTCCTTCCTACAGATACAAATTTCTTGTAAAATTCCATCAATATCAGTATAGCCATTTAGTCGTCAAAACGTAACAAAAATACAGAGACTTACTTCCACATTTATAATATTATTAGTGCAGATCACACACACACTGAATGCGACAGTAACAACCACTGAGGGATCAATATAGCGTAAATAGGTATACACCTACAGCATTGTTAGATCACCTACGATTTTCCACGCATTGCCGTCCTAAATTTGTGTTACCTACATTTCACCATGGAATTCGAACAACTGACCGTCCAGGCGTGGTTCATACGATCAAAAACAATTCATAAAAATCTATGTTTCCATCGGGATCTGAACCGGAGACCACACTCCAAACATCAGTAAGCAAGCACATTAACCACTGAGCTACGAACCCGCTATTCCGGAAGATTAGTATAGATTCAACTGATGTCATCATTCTGGGTTTCCTGAAATTTTTCTGGTTCTTTTGAAATTACATTTCTTTTTCTATTATTCTAGATCTCTACACTCTGTGAATATTGATAGAATTATAATTTCCGTTTTGAGATAATTTATCTCTCTGATTGTACCTTGTCTGATATGAAATACTGTACAATTAATAAAAAGCATGTTTCACATTGCCACTACAAGCGAATAAGAGAAAGAATTTTTACAAGCAAGCCTGACACTTATGATTTGCAGTAACTAAACGAAATTTTGCTTGAATAATAATAACTCTATTTTTGAATTTTTTTCTAGTTTATTCTCGTTTCCTCGAATCATTTTTTTTTTAATTTCTTTTCCCAAACTACCAATGTCTTTTGCCTATTCCCACGAAACAAACTTTGGATATTTTGTTTGTGTGTGGCAGCCGCCACGATGTAATGTGACTATATGCTCAGAGGTGGACAGCGATGTACTAGTTGCCTGTTGGTTAGATGCCAAACTATTCCGCTCTCTCGTCACGTCAGGGTGACCACACTACCGGAACCAATTCACGTTCACCGCACTCGCCGTGAACATGAAGCAGGTATCTCCACTGCTCCAGTACCACTACAGAAGCAGCGGCGTAGAGCTGTCCATCTCAGCATGGAAGTAATGACTGCAAATTCACGAATTTTCAGAATTATTCGAGGAAACACTTTTGGGGGAAGTAAAACCCTTGTGCGGCGGAGTTAGAGAGGATGCAGAACTGTCAAGGATTCAATATACTTAAGATAGCGGTGCGAAGAACTGCGAAACATAAAAATTCAAAAAAAATTGGTAATGTCCACGTTCTACGATTTCATTATCACTTTCTGCAAATTAATTTATACTTACAGTGTCGCGTGTAGACCGAGCGAGTGGCGAACTTACCCACTGTGGGTCCGTCCTAGCAACTACTTACTGTCGGCTGAGGTACTTCTGGTTTCCAGTCGGCATCTGTAAGCTTCTGGATAGGATAAAAATACATACACACAGAGACTCAACTTGCGTAAAATCAGGACGTAGATGCTCCTTGAAATGATATGAAGAGTTGTGACTACTTGATTTACTGTTGAAAGCGGCGTTGTGGTACAGTTACAAGTAAGTGGTACATAAAATCGGTGTTTTCAGATATTGGAATAGTCGACCATTGGATCCAAAACTAACGCAGAATGTGTTCCGAACCAGCAGGGAGTGAATGATAGGAAAAATGCCTAAAATGGCCTATTTGGATGGTAACAGGTCTACCCTACGAAATTTCACATCACGGACTGGGGCGAATAGTGTGCGCAAAAAGGCACCCTCAATTCTGGAAGATGGGGATAGCCTTCCTCTCATTGGCTGTCAGTCACGACGAACATGCGTGTGGTTCACGTGTTCATAGTGTGTAAGCCTCGTGTACCAGCCGTGCTATATAGCGTTCCCACAGTAAGGACTGCAAGACCAGCGACCTTGCCGCTGGTGTCATACAGGACCAGTTTAGTCTTCATACTACTGTGCTGGCTTGGAAACACTTTGCCTTCATTACCACTAAAATCTATACTACAAATCTAATTCACAATTTGGGTTCAAAAAAGGATCATCCATAGAAATGGCTATATACTCATTTTTAAATAACACATTTGAGGAACTGAATAATAAAATGAATCCTGTAGGAATATTTTGTGATCTTGCAAAAGCATTTGACTGTGTAAATCATGAATTACTTTTGAAAAAAATGGAATACTATGGTATTTTTGGGACCGCAGGTAAATGTTTTAAATCATACATTGAAAGCCGAAAGCAAAAAGTTTCAATTTTTGATTCTAAAATAAGTAAAGATGCTTCATCAGACTGGGAGAAAATAAAACATGGAATTCCACAAGGCTCTGTCTTAGGTCCCCTCCTCTTTCTGTTATACATCAATGACCTTCCTGGAAATTTATCCGACATAGTTAAGCGTGTTTTATTTGCAGATGACACTAACCTGACTGTGCGTAAAACACCAAACAGTACTATAGAATTTAATGTAAATTAAGTACTTAGAGTAGTAGCAAATTGGTTTAAGGCAAATTCATTAAAATTAAATTTTGAAAAAACACATTATATTAGGTTTAAAACAAAAAACAATGCACAGCCAGATATATGTATAAACTATAAAAACAACACAATCTTAGAAACAGAGAGTATAAAATTTCTTGGTATTAAAATAGATCAGAAACTCTGTTGGCATGATCATACCACAACACTACTGGCAAAGTTAAGTAGTGCCACCTTCGCAATACGAACACTTTCTCTAACAGCAGATCTAGAATTAATGAAACAGGTGTACTCCTCATATTTTCATTCAGTAATGTCATATGGCATAATTTTTTGGGGAAACTCTTCACAAAGTACAAAAGTTTTCATAGCACAGAAAAGAGCTATTAGGTTTCTGTGTAGGGTAAAACCAAGAACTTCTTGCAGACAACTCTTTAAGAAACTCAATATTCTTACAATGTATTCTCAGTATATATATTCTATCATGAGCTTTGTCATAGAAAATTTTAACCTGTTTACACCTAATTCACAGGTACACAGTTTCAATACAAGAAACAGAAATAACTTGCATAAAACACAAACATCTCTGTCATTAGTACAAAGAGGAGTTAATTATTCTGGGATACATCTGTTTAATAAACTACCTAATCGTATAAAACAGCTTTCAGATAATAAAGATGTATTCAAACAAAAACTTAGAGATTATCTTATTGGCAACTCCTTCTACTCCATTCAAGAATTTGAAGAAAATAATTAATTGTACTCATTATGACGTTTGCAAAACTCAGTTGCAAAAATGTATGTTTATTATTATTTCTTGTATTTGTAAAATATATATATATATATATATATATATATATATATATATATATTTACTATGATATGACTCATATTATGTGTATATGTATCAACAATGACATGTTTCACATCCCAGAGGTACCTCCTCAGCAGAGATCCATGGAACAAGATTGATAAATAAATAAAATAAAATAAATATACTAAAATCAGCGAACGCGGCAACAGAATTTAATAAGAAGAATCACCCAAGTGACTGAGGTTCAGAATTTTTCATGTTGCTTTCGCACATCCTTTCATTTCTGTCACTACATATCCACTACATATCTCTTTAAGTCAGTGACTCAAACAGGTTTGTCGTATCGTGGTCGACAGAGATCGTTAAGTGATTAACATCTTCAAACTTTTCAGATCACCTTCTACTCACCGATGGCATACATACCGTAAACTAATTGACAGTATCTTTGAAAAGATATAATGAATTTTGTGCTGCCCATTTTTGTTTCACTACAGCTATTACTGTTACATAAGTGACACGCACGTCTTCGAAATTTTTCACTTCCGCCTGAAGGCAATTAAACTCCTGCAAACATTCTCCTCTTGGGATCAAAATCACTACCTTCATCTTGATTGACTTCTCAACCAATCTAGAAAGTCTTTGACTATTTTCCAGTAATCTTATGTTTCATTCTTTAAAAATTAAGCATCAACTACTCCATTCCTCATACTTTTCGAATTGACTCTTGAGTCCTAAGTGTGTATTTCTGTCTTCCAAACCTAGACCTCAACTTAACTGCGTTTGGGGGACGCCACAACAGACCAATATAATATAGTCGATAATTTCTTCACACACAAAAATCTACTTTTTGTTATGAAATAAATAAAACGCAGACTACAGCAATGGAACGTTACTTCATATCGTTTGTTAGTCAGCATTACTTAGAACACAAATCGCAAACATCTCATAACAGAACACATACTCTGGATACTGTGTGCAGTACCTCGCAGTTACCATCTATTGTAAATATTTTAGCAAGTTATAAACATAAACTCCTATACATATATATTCCCAGCGCTTATCTTTCGGAGACATAAATACTTCGGTCCTTCAATGACTAACTACTGAATTCTCCACATTACATAAGTATGTCACTAAGGTCGCACGAACGTGTAGTGTCTGCATCATAATAAAATGACACTGGTCAGGGATCGGTATTGATATAACATTACTGCAATGCTAGAATATATTTTTAGATAACTCAAGGTTCCCCTTAAATGTGTGGTTTTCGAAAAAAAAAAGTATATAATGAAGCCTTTAGAAACGCTTATATTTAATTAAGACGGTTCCTTGCAAATGTATCTTTTACCAAGAATAAACTGCTGCATATGAAACTTCCAGACAAGTTGATCATTATTCTCTGCGTTACAGTGCTTTCAACTGGTGACATTAGCTGTGATTAGGCCTAAGCTTCTAAGTTTATTATACGACAATGATCCGTTTGTAGACAATAATTTTTTTTCTGTCACAGAAGCGGAAGAACCTAAAATTACTTACGCCAAAACTCTAACCGCACTGGACATCAGAACTTCCAACTTCATACGAAATTCGCGTTAGTCAAGGTTTTGTCATCTAAAACCAATATAACGGAGAGGGAAAAAGTAACGTAGAGAAGCAGAATATATTAGTCAAAACGCTTTTGTGATGTTAATGTCCATTTCAATGTGGATACTGAAATGCTGTCGGAATAGCATAGTGTCTCGTAGAAATGGAAGCTGAGTTCTCTACCTGTAGCATTCGAAGTCTTTCTCACAGCAATTATTCCTGAAATGAAACTTGTAATATTTTCCCGACTGAAATTTATGTTTTCCCCGTAGAAAATATATGTTTGTTAGTCGTTAAATATATGTACCTGTGCATTAAACTCCGTTTCAAAAATTCTTGACACATAAAATATTTCATCCAGAAATGACGGCATGGCTAACACTATCATCAGAATGTTTACTGATTTTTAGTGTACCGCCTATTTTAACACAGTTATTGGTGTGGCTGTGACTGTAGAAGTGATATTCAAAAACTTCCGTATCAGCGTTATAGTACTGACTTCCGCCAATACGTATGGGTAGGTGGTATATACACAACAACGCTGCCTAACAAGTTTGAACTTGCCAGATCGTTTTTTTATGCATGTTTGCGTCAGTCTCTAATTGTGTCTCTTGTTATTATCATCACGAACACAAGAAAATAGATACGAGTAGGTGTGAAATTTTTGTTAATTTCTTAAAAACTGCTAGTAAAACGTATGATTCGTGAAACATTTGGAAAAGAATCCAAAAGCTGTAGGCGAGTTTTCAAATGATTTAAGCCCTCAGTTCGTTTTGTACACAATTAATTTGGCGGAGTATCCCATGACTGTCATTTCCCATTTCGTTATTCGACTGATTTGGCACCACGTGACTTTGGTGCGAATAAGGCCTGTTTCACAGGGGACACTGTGTCCGGCCACTGAGTCTCTAGATACACACAACAGAATGAGAGCGTTCACACGGAGCGGCTGTGTCTGGCGCCACTAGCGACTGTGGCTGTCCCCTCTAGCCGCTCAGACACTCTACTTAGCGATCAGTTCACACGAGACACCAGTGACTCGTCATTTAACACAGAATGTTTTGATACTGAACAGATTATAGAGCCCATTCGATTAAGACCGACTATGTGCGATGTTCAAACAGTGGAGTATTCAAATAAGATAAAAAAAAGTGCTGCGATGCATATTTGTTCAATGTTACCCGATTTCGAGGAAGTGCCAGATGTATCCCTGGGATACATTTTCGCATGTTGGTGTCCTGGTACTTAAATCCAAAATTTATTTTTAGTGTCTTTCCTGAAATGTCGACTGTGATATTTTTTTATTTTTTTTTACCTCGTCGACGTTGAGGTCATTCGAGGCGGGAAAGGATTGGTGGGGGGGGGGGCAAT
The DNA here is from genome assembly GCA_031002005.1 of Vandiemenella viatica. Lineage (NCBI taxonomy): Eukaryota > Metazoa > Arthropoda > Insecta > Orthoptera > Morabidae > Vandiemenella > Vandiemenella viatica. Next base: position 169,584,088 of record CM061920.1, read on the forward strand.
GAACGGTAAGAAATTCGGCCATGGCCTTTTAAAGAAAGCATTCCGTAAACTCCCAATCTAGATGCCCAGATGGGGATTCGAGCCCGCGTCTTCCCGAATGCGAGGCCAAAGGGTGTAATAATTGAAGGACTTTCTATCATCCGCCTCAACTTCGTTAATGAACGTATAAAATGCTCCACTTTCTAATCTTTTAGCACATACTGGATGAACTCACACCCTTCTATTCGTTTTCTTATTTTTGAGATTATTTACAATGCATAGTGTCTAGGCGGACGCCTCAGGTTCGAACATTCTGATCAAAACTAGTGCCAATATCTATAACAACAATCATGTTCTTTGTCGGTGAGGTGTCCCTGTGTCTCTGGCGTTAGGGACACCGAGTGGCTCTGAAGTGGCCCGCGTCAGATTCCGGAGGCCGGTGTCTAAGAATCCATTGAGTTCACAGAGCACCGACTCGAGACGACAGAGGACACAGCGTGGCGCGACTGGGTGGGACCAGTGCACACGGGACGGACTACTTTGAACAGGATGGGAGTCATCAAACCCATAAACAGTTATTTAAAATTTTATAGCTTTCGCCTAAGAATTTTTGGATACCACCTCCTATGTTTCTGATACCGGAAGTCTTGTTGACAAAATTAGTAAGCGCCAGAAAAAACACCTTACAGCCAGTGGTGCCATACGGGCAAAACCTAGCATTGCACAGCCGGCCAACTACCATTGCACCCCAGCTTCACATACCAGTCATATTAAACACCTATGACGCTTGCTCTCTAATAAATAAACAGTTCCTAAATGGAGTCTTCAAATTAACAGAGTTAAACATCATTTCAACAAGCAAACCTCCGCCGACTCTAGTAGCGGCTGAAGCGGAGTGATACATCTTGCTCGAGCCTTGTAGCGGAGGGCGCTGCGCATGGTGGCCACTATAGCCCACTTTAGTTTAAAATAGTGTGAAGTGTATTTAAGATCGTAGACTCGTCATGTTACCGGTGATCAATAGAACTATTCGAATTTTGATTTGAACAGTGAATGCTACAGAGTGTATTTTGTGCAGTACAGAGACGAACTGAGCACATTAGCTCGTAATAAGAAATCATTTGGTGGGAAGTGAATTCAAGACTAATTTTTCTTTAAGAATTCTGCAATCATTGGATGGCGAAGTTACGATTAGCCAATAGTTATGAAATTTTGGTGGTGGCCAACCATTTAAAGTGTTGTAATGTGACTAGAAATAAATTTACGTGGACAGAGTTATGCTTTAATGAACTTCAATGATTTCTTAGTAGTAATTCTCCCACCCCCACTAGGAGCTGGTTTGGTGACACCCCTGGCGACCGCGGCATTATCGAACTGTTTAAATTAATCAATCAGCTAATTAAAGAAAAATAATTCACCAGCAATTACTTAATTATTTTATTGGACTGTATGAATAATTATTTAAAAGCTTACAAAACGTTTCGTTGAATCGTCTGTTTACAAGTAGCGTACTTTTCGATAGAACCAGATGTAACATCGAAGATATCTTAGGAGAAATACCGCTGTAATAGCAGTGAAATTCTGTCACAGTTGCAAAACCTATTTTTATGCCATAGTTCAAAAATCGAAGTAGAAATGGGATGTGGATTCCTGCAAAAAAGCTATAAATCTGGTTATCAACAGAGGTAAAAATTGTATATTGGCGTATTAGAAACAAAAAACTTCTTCTAGAAACAAGCATGGTATCTAGTACGGGAGCAGTCTAGAAAGTTCAGTGTAATATACTGCATAGTAATGCAACCAAACGTTTCTCTAAACAACACAGACTCTGAAATTCATGTTCTATCTCCTGCGAAGTAAAATTTGAGCTAAACCAGAAGGCTTCCTAAAGCACTCTCTCCACTTTACCCTATTCGTTGAGAGCAAGATACAAAGCATTCTAGTTATTAATGTTCCAGAACTTATCAAAACTCTGCTCCGTTAGCAGAGGAACTTGTGAAACTTGAATACCAGCTGCTGTTTGCCTTTTGCTACGCAGTTGATACCAGGAACTGAACCGGTTCATTTTAAAAAGTGTCGATCTGACGGAAATAGAAAGCAAATACAAAGCTGGCTCTGTGGATAACAGATAAAAAAAATAAAAAAAATAAAAGGGTGTCACATTCTCTATAGCATTTCAAATAAGGTGACACAGATTATGTTGAATGTTGGTTTATAATTTGCGTGACAGATTAACAATTATGTTTATTCTGTTTCTATCATCTTTTGTTCTGTCTTGTTGGGGTTATCTCTTAGAGTATTTCGGTTTTAATTCATTTCATTTTAATCCTAGATCCACTTCACTCGAACGTTCACTGTAATACCCAGTGGTCCATGTCTTACTTAATGGCGTCCTGGTAACCAATCAGGAAGCCCCACGTCCGCCCGCTGATTGCAACCCAGGCTTTCAGCTGTACCATCCAGGGAATCCGCAAAGGCGGCTCCCACGCCACGCATGTCAAAATCAACAGTGTCTCTGACAACCTGCGATATGATCAATGTGTGTTTCTTGAAGTTGTCTTCTATAGTATGTCAAAAGATTTTAAAATTATTAAAAACATTGCGTACATATAACGCCAGGCATACTGAATTCTGCAATGTGTAGAAATCACACGAATCTTTATTTTTGCTGAAAATATTTCTTTTTTCGTTATCCTTTTGTTTAAAAGCAGAAAATTAATCATTTCAAGTTTAATCCAACGATCTTATCAACTAGATTAAATTACTGAACTTAAACCCATGTTTTACTTTCATAACTCCTAACAAATTTTATAACAGCAGTGCGAATAGTCGAAACATGCAGAATTCGTTTAGTGTTCGTGTATGTGAAATAATTACTTAATATGGTGCTTTAAAGTTTTATCGGCTTCAGTATTGAAAGCAGAAAAGGAGTCGCTTTAGGGCGAGTTGATTAATTTGATGGTTGCATATTATGGAGGATATTAATAGCTTTCATGTTTATTCTTGGTCCCAAATACACTTCCTGCAACAATGTTTGCTCAAAATTGACAACTTTTACGCCGGCATTAACGTATGCGCAATTAAATAAAATAACTTCTGCTAGTCAGAATTATGATATCCTGTTTACTGTTGCTTAATTAACTAATTTATTTTCAAAGAACAAGTGAATTGTATAGAAAAAAGTTATCCAATTTTAATTGAGTTTCCCTGTTTCATATTTTTTGTGTGGGTGACATTTAGTGTTTGCAGAATGATGTAGTTTATCAATCACAGGTTTTTGTGGCCGGTTGCTGTTTTTTGTATTTCTTTATGAACCTGCTAATTTGCGCCAGTTTTTTTACTAAGGTGAATCTCATGAGGAGTTAGATTTCAGTCGACTGGGCGTTACTTAGTAAAGGAATCAGACACAATACGGCTTCAAGCATCCTTCGCGTGTTTTATGCGAATACTCAGAACAAAGCGTCAAATAAGTACCAGCACTTAAAAAGTTATCTAAATATTTATAGTCTCCAATCAACAATAAACTTCTGTTCTGGCCAATTTTTTTTTATTTTACAGAATACATTTATGGTAGAATTAATACGAGCTGTTAAGGGGAACAGAACGAAAAACATAATGTAAATTGACCTCAACGTCTGTTCGCTGTTAATGTCGACATGTGTAAGCAATATACCTTCAATGGTCGACGCTGCAGTTCCCGACATTAATATTCCGCTATCCCGCGATATACGTTGCGCCATTATTGGAGGGTGAATCACTTTAGCGGGGCGGCTGTCGTAATTTACCGTCATGGGAAGTGAAATAGAGACGCGAACCCATTTCGGGCCGGTATAAATCCCCAGGGATAAATCCCCTAGGGCAATCCCCAGCTCAACAGCCCCCCGCTGCAGAGTCCGTCTTCATTCACGCAAAATCGACTGTTGATCCGCGAGCTACGCCTGCCCTGGACAGCCTCTCCCGCACCATGTGCTGCTGCACGTAAGTAACAGTGCGATGCATGTAAAAACAAGTGGGATGGACCTACAGAAACCAGCTGCAAATAATAATATTAACATAAAAAATAAGTTCCTTAACACTGAAGGTACAACTTCATTCTCTATTCGACATCGGTACCTTTATTTTCAAAACCTTCTCTATTATATTGCGAAATTGTCACTTCCCGCTTTTAATACTTCTAGTCCCTTCAAAACCAACAGAAATCATCAGATTTTGCAGTATAACTTCGTATTTCAACCAGATCGGCTAACGCTGTCATCTGCTGTGATCTTAAAAATCCTTTTTGTCCTAAAAAAATAAACCTTTTATTTATTTATCTGTCGTAAGGCTAAGCAACTAACGTGATACGTGTAAATATATTCAGATGTTTCATCTTATGATGTTGCTTTGTGTGACCGAGACAGATAAAAAAAGTTTATTTCCAAAACGTTCAAATGGATCTGACAAGGGTGAAGTTGTTTTATTCCAAGCATAATTCTCCGGACACTCTAAAACGTCGGTGTCCTGCCTTTTGAAATGGGAAGAATTTGCACTGACGCATAAGAGCTGCCAAGTTCAGACCCGCAATTGAGTAGGCATAAGGTCAGTAATACGGTTCAGGATGAGACAGGAGCTGAAACCAGAAATTTTCGAATTTGTGTCTCTCTCTGGACGCATATCTCAAAAATTAATGAACACATTTCAACGAATCTTAGTTTAGTATCGCTTATGTCATCAGTTGGCAAAAAGGACTCTTTTATCTAGAGGAGTTATCGAAAATACAGATGCCAAAATCACAAAAAATTTCAATCTTTCTCTGTGTGAGCGTGCCTTGCAGAAAAACTAATGACTAGATTTCAGTGAAACCTAACATGGTGATAGCAAATGTCATCAGTTAACGTCGAGGATACTTTCGATTCAGATTAGTAGTATATTTCATTCATGATATTGGAGCCAAAACCGCAAATTTTGGAGTTTTTGTGTACGTGAGCACGTATCAAGCGAAAACCAACCATTTGAACGAAACTGCTTATAGTCACAGTTTATGACAGCTTACGGCATACTTCGATGTAATACCGCTATGATTAAAAAAAAAAGTGAACTGCTAATTTATTTGTTCCGTAGAAGAATTTGTCATTTAAATATTGTCTGGAGCAATGCTTTTCGCAGTAAAAGTATTAACCACGATCAGCCCTTTATACGGGGTGACAGTGTGTTTAAATCGTACAGACTATAACAGATCTACTTTGTGAATTAATTACGGTTTACTCCATGTTTATATACATACAAATCTGGAATCTGTGAGTACACACGCCAGGCAGCACCACGTCGAATATTACTTACAAAAGTAAGTTACGTGAATGACATTGCAGTACGCCTGTGGGTCATCAAAACCTCAAAATATTCCGGGTGACTGTGACGTCGAGATCATTAGAGGCGGAAAAGGACTGGAGACAAGGAACGGGGAGGAATTCGACCATGGCCTTTTGCAGGAAGCATTCACCTGCAGTGATTTTGGGGAAACAATGGAAAACCCAAATCTGGACGCCCGGACGGGGATTCGAACCGGCGTCCTCCCGAATGCGAGGCCAGAGCGTTACCGCTCACCCACCACGCTCGGCAATATATTCCGAATTAGGAGCGGTTTTAAAATGGTTGGAATAAATGATGCGCACAAAAGTGGTTAAAACATTTTCGTACAATTTAAATTAAGAAGGAGAGGAAGATATCCAAGAAAGAGGACTATACAAGCCGATGTTTACAACCCAGACAACATTCCTTTTATTGTTTATACGAGAATTAACAATACAAATATCAAATTCCGCATGGACAAAGTCGCGGGCACAGCCAGTTTAAAATAAACACGTTGATATATAGTTATTTACACAGCTGGCTGTTGCCCGCGACCTTTTAAAAGAACTGTTAACGGACGAATTAAACCTAATACGTCACAGTCAACACAGCGCCAACGAGAAAACAGTAAAACTCAGTTCATCCGAATAATTCATGTGGTTCGCTCACTGACGTCACGATACGAGTTTCTACTGCGAGAATTCACTAATTCCGGTCTGTGGTTCTGGCGGCAATTAATATTAATTTGCGGACACTTTTATCCTGAATTTTTCAGCTTTCGATTTCACATCAAAATGAAACACGCGCTATTCGACCCCCAGTAGAAGCATTCAGGAGAAAAGAAAACAAACAGGTCCCGTTCATCGAGACAGACACGCACAGATTTTAAAAACACTTGATTCCTTTTCTCAAGCCATTTACAATCACCCAAACTAATTTTTTGTTAAAAAAATATCTTAAATGTCAAATTTTCGCCCGGTTACACTCTTTATTACGTTAACGACTAATATTTGTCCTCTCCTTCGCGTCAGTGATCCTTGGTGAATTTATAAATTTTTGTCCTTTTTTTCTATTACCAAATATTATCACGACTAAAAAAAATATCACAATTCCGGATAGTTGAAAGCTACAAATAAGATATACTTAAGGATGGCAAATAAATACGCACAAAATGAAATAACACAATCTATGCCGCCGATAAATTGGAACCTTCACGGTGAAGTTAAGTATGGGCAGACACAATAAAAAACATCCATGAAAGGCTTTATTTTGGTAGCAATGGAAAACAGACATTACGCCGAGAAACATATTTTGTATGAACCGTGTACAAACTGTATTAGCAGCAGTAATTTTCGTGACACTGTTCAGCTGCCGGTTTCGTTAGTAATGGCACTTGTGATGGGTTTCCAACCCTCTGTGACAAATCAGTTCCTGTCTGTTATTTTCAGCATTTTTATTATTATTTTATTTATTTATCATGGAGTGGTTAATGGAATTTTTGCATAAGGCAGACGATTTATGAGAAAAAATCACAGAAGTTATTCTCCGAATAGTTTGCTAGTACCCTAAGCACTGAACTATATCTGACCCCGGGGATAAAGTAGACTTCCGCGACTGTTGTCAATGTTTCTATCAATTAATTGAAACCTAAAGTTTCAGCCATCGTTCTGTGGCTTTCGTCAGCCCGCCGCCAGCTTGGCCGCATCCGCTTACGGCGTCAACTTATGGATGCTTGATACAAAATAAATAAACATTTTCTGGGTGAGACGTTTACTTCGGATTGGTACCAAAAGTTACAATTCATAGGTACTTATTGTTGTGTCTGCCACGTATTAACATTAAGCAAAAAGATGTTTACATTGAATGAAATCCACAATTTTGTTGCGCTTTCTGCAATTCATCTATGAAGTAGTGGGTTGAATAAAGAATTCCGTTTGTTTAAATTTAATGCAGTTGCATGAAAGCGAAGAAATAAATAGCCAGTTAAAAACTGCGTTAACTGAATCCAAAGAGTAGTACAGTAGTGTGATCGCTCTAAAAGCACATTTTTTTTTTGTTTTGCGTCAACTAAATATTACTTACGCTTATTTCGTTTATTTAACGTATTCCGCTTATGTTAATGTTCTATATTTCAGAGAACTGAAGTAATAATAGGTGAATTCAAACAAAATTAAAAGAGTCGTAGGATTATCTTTTGTGAATATTTCTTGAAAGGAGTGCTCATCTAAAATATTGAATGATCTATAGCGTCTATTCTTCCATTTAGAAATTGTTATAATTTCTTGCTTCCGTTCCCCAGCCACGTTGGGTCTTAAGACATTTCGCCGATTTTAATCTAAACACAAAGATTTCAAAGCTGTGATAACCCCCTCAAATCGATGTGGTAGTTAGTTTTTGCATGATGGCCCAGCAAACTCTCAGATACACGCAGCTTTTTCTTTTCTTATAAAAGTATGTAGATAGACATCATGTGTACTAATAAAGGACTCACTGCAGCAGAACCAGCAAGGGACCCGGTACTTGCAGTATTTTATATATCCTGTCGTTGTCCTCGATTTCAGATATCCTTGTTGGTAAATCAGTTTCCATTCTCCTAGTGCCCAAACGTTCTACATCTACATATATACTCTGCAATTCACAAAATTGTGGGTGGCAGAGGGTGCTCAGCACCAAAGCTAATCTCTTTGCTGTACATTCCAATTCCGAATGGTACGAGGGAAAAAATAATTCATATAAGAATCAGTGCGGCACCTTATTTCTCTAATCTTATATTTCCTGTCATTCCGACTCAAATAGGTTGGTGGACGAAGTATTTCACTACACTCTTAAGTGAAAGTGGGAGTACGCATGTTTACCAATAAGTTTAAACGAAACGTGCGTCGTCTATCTACCAGAGACACCCAGCCCAGTCTACTAATCAATTATGTGACGCTTTCATAAGGACTATAGCAAGCGGTCACGAATCGAGCAGCTCTTCTCTGTACTTTCTCTATACTGTGAATCAACCCCTTACGAAACGGGATCCCAGATGGCACAACAGTAGTCCAAATGTGGACGCACAAGACATTTGTACGCTATCTCCTTTGTTTGTTCATTACAATTTTTCATGACTCGACCTAGGAATCGCAGCCTAGAATTAGGTTCGAACTGCTTTCTCCCGAGTGTCAGGCCCAAGCGTTAACCACACATACCAAAGGCTTATTGCTGGAGAACAGAAAAATATACATAGATGGAAGCATTGTTTTTTGCCATTCAGCAATGAGAAATGGTGACAGCATTTTAGGAAGAAATTTGTTGGATTTTGCGAGGTCACTCCAAACAGCCGGGAAGATTCGATTAAGTTGTATAACAGGAGTCATGTGTCGGTCACAAATCGTACAGACCGTCTTTATTATCCAGATTGCGAAGCTACTTGATGTTGTTAACAGTAAGAAACCAGTTACTCTTTGATACACTGCTTCATCTCTCACTATCGTGATTGACATATTTATATCAACTTAGGAATTATAATCAACGTTCTGGTATAGTTACTTCATGTACTTTAATATTTGTTTTCCAGCATAGTTTTTCCTACTGACTGCTCTCTCTATTAATAGAATTCCAATACTGCATGGATTAAAATATGATAAAACGTCAAATCTTTTCCTTTTCGTCGAAGTCTTTGCCAACAATTTTCGGAACACGGGCTATTTTTCATTCGCTTAATATTGAACGGGCTTCTGTTGAACCCATGTCTCTCTTTTTCTTAATATTTCAGAAGTCCAAGTTCCAGTTTCATGCAGCGTTTTGTTCCATACACACGTGCATAAAAAGTTCATCAGTATTTGATATTAATAGATTTTCTTTTTTGAGAAACTTTTTTCTATAGAATTATCTGCTTTTAAAATTTTTGCTTCGATTATAAATTGTGATTTAATTTGTTCTGCATTGACAGAAGCGATGATATACGGCAGAAAATTGTGCTGGTAGGAGGACCAGTGTGTTATTCGCGGAGCGGCTGTTGGGTTGTACCGTAGATTGCCAAGCTAAATGAGTAATGGCTCCGTGATTGTTTCCTCTGATCTCCGAGCTCTGGAATTTAATCCGTTCGCCCTAACCAAAGATACATATTTTATAGACACGATCCCAAAGCGCTTTACCTAAAAGCCTGTAAACGGAGCCGCGAGCGGCCCTTTGTCTGAAGTCCAGTGTCCGCTTGTTGCTTCGTTAGGCGAGCAAGTAGACACAAGCACACATGGGATTCTGCACCAGCAGACAACTCGCGTTCAATAGGCCACACGAGTCACGCCGAGGCAACAGACATAACAGGAAAAAGGGAGTAAGAAAAAGAGAATAAAGAAATAAGAAACATATTCGAGGCAAACAGATCAAAGCATTTCGTCCTCACGAAATACTCGCTGGTCGTATGCGACGTTTTCTGACTAACGACAGACACACGACTGCGTTGCCAGGACGCAAGCAGATACGAGAAATGGGGGTACATCTCAGTAACAAACGTCGTGCGTCTGGCAAAATATGACATGTACCGATTACCCTACACTTCGTTTAAAAAAGTATATATATTGGAGATATTTAGTTTGGGATTTCAAACGCTACGTCACTGAGGAATCAAAAAAATAAAAATGAAGAATAAAATTTCAAAATATTTATTTCTTTGTGGGTACTGCCACTACCTACTGCTTCACAAATTATCATTGCCGATCAAACGTCTTGGGTCTGCCACATGCAACAGGTTAAAAAAAAAATCCGTTAGCCACTGACGGGAAAAATTAAAGGTATGATCAGGTTCAGAAACATTGATTAAGATTACGCCAGACGTCATCTAACACAAACTGTGGCTTCTAGACAAACTGTTAACGGGAAACATTACGAAGGCAAAAGTCGGTGATGCAAATTAATTTATAAAACAAAAGATAGAATGAAAAACAGCATTCAGTCACTAGAATACAAATTTTATTGTATTACACAATTCATTTCGGACCCTGTGGATCCATCTACAGGTGTCTATGGTATTTACAAATTTTTCTTAAGCGAAATTCGTGTCTTGTAAAGTTTTTTCCTATGCTGGAAAATGATTTCAAGTAAGTTTCGTGATCACGTTTTATTATGAGAGAAAGGAGTAAATATGAAAACATTATGGAAAACTTACCAGAATTGAGGAGATGCTGAATAATTAGTATCATATACAAATTTATTGCGGAGCACTGTACTATACACGATGTCGTTTAAGGTGCACATGTTTATATAAACGGAACAATTAAAACAAAATGGTTTAAAGATGATGTGTGTTACAAGTTATTCAAAGATGAAAATTAGAGTATATCGTGTTGGTGATCTTTTCCAGTCTCTAGTATTTAACATTAAACTGGAAATAAATCTTTAAAAATATTAAAGTAATAGTGGCTAGTAAAGTCTACTTATTCATTTAACATGTGTTCTGGGCTTTTTATCTTGTGGATGAATATTTGTAACTTTTCTAACAGATTAATTTTCTTGGCACCGGACTGCATATGTAGTACAGTTCAATTTTTTAAATGTCGTTAATAACATGTTTTGTGTCATACATGTGTTCTGCAATGGCTGATTTTTCGAAGTGGTTTAATGTAAAAGCGTTCACGTGTTCTCTGAAACGGGTTTGAAACTTCTGCCAGTTTTACCGATCTAATCTGGGAATGATATTTTTTATACTCCACTGTTCTTGATTTTCTGTTTGTCTGTTTTTATGTCATGTTCTAATAGGTGACCTATCTTATTATTAGTGGAGAATGCTATTGCTACGTTGGTTTTCCTAAATAAGTTAGCAATTTTTTGTGATATGAGACCAAATATGGAATGCTCATATATATTTTCTTCTCTTTATCTGTATTATACTGTGTTATTGTTTTGCTGTTTTTCTGTATTTTAGTGGATAATTTGTCAATTAATTTGGGCGTGTAGCCATTGTTCACTGCCATGGTTTTTATTGTCTCTATTTCTTGTTTTAGGATGTTTTTCTCTAGATTCAATGAATGTGCTCTGTGTAGCATTGCCCTGAATGCTGCATGTTTGTGTATGAGAGGATGGAATGATTTACCTGTAAGAGAATATTTAGAAAAAAAATACTGATCTTGGATCATTGATTTCAATGAAAATTCAAGATCGTTAATTTCTCGTCAAATTTCAAGCTCTGCAATAACTGAGTAGGTTAAATTGACTTTTTACTTCGTCAATATCAAACAAACAGCAGAGGATTCGTTTAAATATTGTATTGTTACGGTTTCAGTGACTTCTCAAAAAAAAATTTATATAGATTAATGTTTGAGAAAATTGCAGTACCTGGAAGGTGACGAACGATTAATAAAATTCAATCCAAAGATTAGGGATATGACATACATAAATGATTAGAATAACAGAACTGTACATCCACTTTGACCGTCAGAGTTCAGTACGATGTGAAGCACCTAGAGAGCTCGTGTCATGGAGTACCTGGATATGCTGCTGCAGAGCACAGTGCCCTCGCGTTTTGTAGGTGCGTCCACGAAGCATCATCGACAACGGTTGCAGGAGGACCAGAACGAAAAGGTTTCGACTTACCATATCCCAGACGCTTTTGATGGTCAATATGTCAGCCAGAAAAGCAATGGTATCCCTCGTTCTTCAAAGAAGGCTTGAACAAGTGGCCGGGCGTTGTCCTGCTCAAATACGGTTTATGTGGAGCTGCCTGCAGAAGGGACAATGCCTGGAGATTTAAAACCTCCCCACTGCAGCGGTTGCTGTTCAGATTGCCCTCAATACATAGATGGTGAGATCGTATGTTATAGCAGTGGTGCCCCACTTGCTGTTTGTCCGCTGTGCAGTTCAACAATTTAGTTTGTCTGACTGCGTTAGCCACGGTAGCTCTGAAGCGGGAGTGGTCCGTAAACGCGACGCCATTTTGCCAGCGGCGGCTTTCCCGTGCCCGTTGTGGTCTGAGGTGCTGGCGGTTTCTGGTTAATGGAAGCCGACGCAATGGCGTTCGTTTCACCAATCCAGCCCTTGGCAGACGACGTCAAACCATCGACGATGATGTGTCCACACCCAATGCAGTGTCACGAAGATGTTCTGTCAGTTACGGCTGTGTGGAGAATATGGCGGTCCTACCTTGCTGTGGTCCAGTACCCACTCGTCGCTGTGTACTGTGCTCTTGTCCACTGGTTCCATAAAAACACTGTATCAGTAGCGTGCCCCGTACGAACCGCTTTGCTGGAGACCCATCGAACTCACTCGCTGACGTCACGACCTTTGACGTCGCCACTGCTCTGCAGTGTTCCACTTCCTTTGCAGCTCTCCACGCACGCTAAGCGTACTGTCCAGTTACAGAAAATAGGGCGCTGCTGGGCCTACGAACACGCCTCCTCTCTGCAGTCTTAATCACTAATCATGTTTCCACTGTTGAGTCAGACCATTCCTTCTGGGGATACAATTTTCACAAGGAGTAGTGCATTTTAAGTGTAGTGTCTGCATCTTGTCTGTGGTTTGTACGCGGATCAGAACGTGCCTTTTATAAAGCTACATAGTGAATTTGTGATTGATTATTGTGGTCCTTACGGATAATTTTCATCTCTCATGTGGGTTAATGGCAGGAACCTGTGTGTGGGACGACGGTAATAAAAATACGTCTGATAACTGTATGCAATAGATTCAACTAGCAGATCACACGCATTTTAGCCAGGTCTATACCGTTAATAAACACCACAGAACATCATAAAATAAAATCACAGTTAAAAAAATATGCTTTTCTAAGGATGTGAAATAAAAACTTAAAATAATATTTAATTTTAAAGATTATGTTCAGCAGTGATAGACTGACCCACAGTTCAGTAGACCTATACTTAATATTTTTCAATATACTTAAAATAAGAATAAAGTCGTCGACCAAAAATTAACTCTAATATAAAAAATAGAGGATGTTACATAACAGTTGTTTTAAATTTTATTCGTAAATGTAGATTCATTATGAAAAGTAAAAAAAGCACTCCATGCTTTTTTAAAGTTATTTTTTGGCCAGTGACTTTATTCTTAAGTTTATTCAATAAATAAGGCTGGCCTTTACTGAACTGTGAGAACTGTCGCTGTTGATCATAATCGTTAAATTTAAAGATTATTTTAACGTTTTAGTTCACACTGCTACGTCAAGCGTATGTTTTTAGTTTTTTAAACTATAATTTTACTATCTGGATGTTGTGGATCATTTTCCCAAATTGCTGATTATATTAATTAATAAATTACGCCAAAGCAATTAACTTTTTTGTATTTAAAAGTGAAACGCGTACGGGAGACCAATAAATACAAAAAAGTCAAGTGCTTAGGCGTAATTTATTTATTAATATAATTTTATTTTTAGGTTTTTTAGTTCACATTGCTACAAAAGTACGTTTTCTTAAGCTTTAATGTTATTTACTTAGGCTTGAGAAGTCCACAACATAAAAAGCTCAAATGGCGTTGACGTTATTTTAAGAAATTGTATCTAAATGGTTTTCTTAGGAGGAACATTTGGAAGCTAAAAGGTTATGACCGGGCGTGGTGGGTAAGCGGTAGCGATCTGGCCTAGCGTTTGGGAGGACGCGGGTTCGGATCCCCGTCCGGAAATCCAGATTTGGTTTTCCATGGTTTCCCCACATCAATCCAGGCGAATGTCGGGATGCTTGCTTCAAAAGGCAATGGCCGAATTCCTTCCCGTTCCTTGCTCACAGTCCTCTAATGACCTCGACGTCGAGAAGGCGTAATGCTATAAGAAAAAACAAAAAAAATGTTATGAAAACTACTGCAAACGTTAGTGTATTAATAGTGCGAATCAAAAAAACTAAAACAGTCATTAATTTATCAACTGCAACGGTTCAGTCGTAGTATATTAACTTATGTATTACACTATATCAATCTTTGTAAAGATAATGTTTTAAAACCGATTAGTATATCACTGTGATAAACATATTCAGTGAAGCTATCACCCCGGTGACAGACGACTTATACAACCTACTACACCTAAGCATTGTTGGCTGCCTATCTTACTTTAGGAACATTACCAACTCGTTTCTGTTTTATGTCAAAGTAATGAGAATTACAGGAAATTGCTATGAAATTATTGTATTTTCATCTGATCTTCATACGGTTGCAAAATTTTAAACAATTCTGACGTGGGAGAAATTAAATTCAAAGGTTCCTATATATTCTTACAGGTCAAGCTAATATAAAGCGTGTAAAATGAAGTAATTCTAAGCTAATGGAACAATATAAAATTAGTTCTCTGTAACAGAGTTTGAAGACAACGTTCACAATACAAAGCGGTAAACTGAACATCTTCAATTGTATCCGTCCGTATATTGACAATCACTAGCAATTTATATTAACCAACAAAACTGATTTATTACACGCAATAGTTACTATAATAATATAAATCTTAACTCACGTATTCTCGGGCGGAGAAGGAATGCATTCAGAAATAATGTTATACTAATTGCTAGTCTCATGATAGAGGAAGTCTGAATCTCTTGGTGGAAACTGGCATTTAACTCTATCCACGGTGCAAAAATGAGGAAATTTCTTTGATTTAGACGCCAAAGGTACAAAATACAGGTGTAGCATAAGACAGGATTCAAACAGCATTGAATGTCATTTAACTAGTAGAGATAAATAGGATGAAGAGAAAATAAAATAATATTTCAAGTGATTATAGAACTTAAAATAAACATGCATTTAGTTGATGAGCTTCAGTAGGACTGAAATGCTGCAATGGAGCCGTTAGACAAATCTGATATGGTTTACACTAAGAAATCTTCCAGGAATCGATTGGTACTAACCAGGAAAACCATTTAGTTAAAATAATCGTTCTCATAATTTACTTTCTGAACGTAGGCATATAAACACATTCAGCGAAACTTTACAATAATAATCGCGTCATACATTATAATGAATGTAGAGTAAGAGTAATATAAATACTATTGTTAGACATTATGCATTCGCATACTACTATTAGAGTTTTATCAAAACAAGAGGCATAGAGTTTTATGATTAGCAGTCTGTGAGGCACATTTCATTTTCCGACATCGCGAGAATCTGGCTTTGAGGAGAGAATTTAACAGTCTAATTTACTAACAGCAGTTTAATTCTCTTATCCGAGGGCTGAGGTTTTAATTAAAAAAATTAATTTGCTATGCGTAAGGATGAGGTGAGTGCTCGTTACTTTAATAGCTTTGACTACGATGGAACAAAAGGAAACTGTATTTTACCTTGTAGCAGCAAAATATGCTGTGACGTTTCGCTTGGTGAGTGCATCCAGTTCCCTGCTACTGCACACACCCGCAGCTTCTGGCGATAACTAGTGTTACGAAATACAAGTTTGAACACTATTACTTTTTAACGGGGCACAGCACTTTATGGCGGCGAAGCATGGACTTTAGGAATACCAGCAAGAAGGAAAATTGAAGCATTTGAAATGTGGTGCTGTAGAAGGATACTAAAATTAAGTAGACAGATTATGAAATGAACGTAATGAAGAGGGAGGAAAGAAGTTTGTGGAAGAATCTAACAGAAAGAAGAGACAGGATGGGAGGTCATATCAAGGATTGTTTAATTTGTTAGTGGACGGAACATTCGAAGGTAAGAACTGTAGAGGAAGACAGAGATTAGAATATATGAGGCATATAACTGAAGACGTGGGTTTTAAGGTTGTTGAGAGGAAAAGGTTAGAAAAAGATAGGAAGAGACGCGGATCTGCATCAAACCAGTCAAGAAACTGATGACAGCAAAAAAAAAACACTTCTGAACGAAATATTATCTTGGCGGTAGATGCTGTTGAAAGACAAACGCTCAGCCGTTCATCTCGAGATCCCATGTTCGTGTTGTGAGAATCAGCTCGTGCTTAAGGTGACGGCAGCGGACACCGTCGCACTGGTATTTGGCTCACGAGCTCTGTTATTGAACACACTACTCTCTTAAACCAACATGGTCAAGGATCACACGATCCACGGTACAGGTCTCCAGGACAAACTGTAAGTTTATTCCTCCGAATAATGAGACGCCACTCGTACGCTAAAATCACGATTAACATTTCGACTACAACAAATAATTTACCTTCAAATCGATACTAATTTGTAGACGCTTTTATTTTAATCCATCTGCTTATCTACGACACATTAAACTGAAATATACTCTATTTTAAGAAGGTAGCACAGTACATTGATCGAAACTCCATCAAAATGCGACGAGTATTTTTTGGTTAATCGCGTTCAACCAAAGATAATACTGATTTGATAAATTTCTCATTTTTCTGACATCACTTCAATATGGAACATATGCTATTTTATTAGCGTAAATATTCCACTAGAAGTTTTTACGGGATTCGGGTAAACATTAACACTTCACGATGTCACATCCAGTTCAAACCTACTCACGGTTAGCGTTCTCGCCTCGCATTCGGGAGGATGGCGGTTCGAATCCCCGTCCGGGCATCCAGATTTGGGTTTTCCATGGTTTCCCCAAATCACTCCAGGCAAATGCCGGGATGCTTCCTTCAAAAGGCCATGGCCGAATTCCTTCCCATTCCTTGCCCCCATCCTTGCCCCCCATCCTTTCCCGTCTCTAAAGACCTCGATGTTAAAAAGAGACGTAAAGCAGTAAAAAAAAACCCTACTCCATGGAACAAAGGGCTATACATTAATCTAAACTTAATTAAAAAAATCAGCTTTTAGCGTGAATCTGGTTTATCGCAATCATATTAAATTCATCAGTTTACAGAGCTAAATAAAAATAAAATATACCGCATTTTGCTTGTTGGACAAAGACCTATACAATTACTGATACCCCACCAATATACAACCAGCAGTATTTGCGTGAATCACGTGCAAAGTAAAATTATCCTTCATTTCTCATTTTTCCGCCGTCACATCAAAATGAAACACATCCTAATTTACTCGTGGGACCATAGGCTATGCATCAATTGGAATGCCATCATAATCCGAACCACGTTCATCGGAAACCGACACAATTTTCTAAAAATTTGTCAGCTTTTAGATATGACATCATAATGATACATGCCCTATTTTACCCACGATACGTTAAACCAACCGACAGCGGTTTTTGCATTAATCCCGTTCATCCCCCCACCCCGCCTCAATTTTGTAAATAAATCAAATGTACAGACTTTTCCTGCATACAGTTTTATCATAAGTAGGCCTATAGACACTACGATACAACGACTAATGTAAATAGATCGCAAGTCACATAAACAACATGAAATGGCTGAAGGTAAATCATTTAACTAATTTCAGCGTTAGTCTTTACACATCAACTCAGACAAGTCCTAAAAATATTCCAGTCAACCAAAAATTATCTGTTTTGTTATAAATATTATATTACACTTAGAGTAAATTTCAAATAAAAACACTAAGTGGAATTCAAATCAACGCACGATTTGAATATGTTCTCAGAGAATAGCCTGTTATGTAGAAAACTAGCTGGTAAATTAAAATCGAATACATTCCACTCTATAGATTATTTTTTTAATTTCCCAAATATTTATATCTACAATAAATTACTCCTATTTTCACAAATTTTTTGAAGATTTTCACACTTCTACCCCAGAATGGAGTAAAAATATTTTTATTTTGTTTTATAATTCAATTTGAAACACTAGTGTTCAAATTTGCATGACGATTTATCATTAAACGCTCTATGTGCCCTCAAACACAAATCTAACGTCTGGTTTTTACAAATCAAGTCGATCTCATAAGTATTTTTTTAGAGAGAGTTTTTCTCGTTCGTGGACAGTACAATGAAACTGTTCTATGCTGCGGGAAGGAGGGGTGTGTAACCTTACTGCCGTGAGTTCTGTCGTTATAATGGGGTACACTTCCGAAGCAGATGTTGGGAGCCGTCGTGGGTATGGATCATAACGGCTGATACCCCATGGACTCCACTATGGCGCATCCTTAAAGCAGACTGTTCCAACGAGACATAACACTGCGGTATTAAACACGAAATTTGCGGTGACTTACATGTCACTAATAGTGTAATCAAATAGTAGAGTGTTTTTGGACATTCTGGATGTTGGTTTCGTATCAGAATCAACCAATGGCTCTCTAAATTTGATCTTCCATTTGGATCGTGCTTTTCTTAATATTTGGATGATCCTCTGTGATTCCAATTAGCAATATGTACGTTTTTGTTAATTCATAAATAACGTGTTTAACATGGCTATAGTGACTGGATACTAATTTTTTATGATTGTGATGTTTTAACATCCCGCTTAGTCTAATTGAGTCGCTTTAGAATCCTATAATTTAACACGGTGCTTCAAATGTCGCTGTTCATGTGTTAAGGCCTTAAGGTTATTTGTGTGGTAAACTGCGAATAGGTAACATATTAATAACACTATCGTTGGAGACAAATAACTAATAAATCAACGCAAACGCTTTTTTATATACAATTTTACGCCTCGTGGAAGTTTTTCGAATAGAGAAAGTACCTACTGGGACTGTGGGAAAGGGAAAGGAACGGGAAGGTGTTCGGCCATCGCTTTTATAAAGGAAGCATCCCGGCTTCTCCCGAATTGTTTTGGGAAAACCATGGAAAACCCAAATCTGGGGATTCGAACCAGAGTCCTCCCGCTGACCCAGAGCGTTACCGCTCTTCCACCATACTCGGTGCAAACGCATAAATAAATTTCGATGATTTACGGTTCTTTTATCCACGTGAATCACATTTTCAATTAACTAATGGCTCTTTCGTTTATTTGCACCACACTTAACAAGAGAGTGACTAAACGATATCTACTGCCACAGAACTTTCCACTTGTTGTGCCCGGCAACAGGTGGTCGGAGAAACCTGCACAGGCTTCTAAATAATGCACTCCCAAAGTTACCGTCTTAAGCAACACTGACACATCACAAATTTTAAATACTTGTAACTGAAATCTAAAACAAATATCACATATTTTCTTAGTTCTTGATTAATATGCTTTTATGATGAAAATCTGTTCACAAGACTTTTAATAATTATAAATTTATTTTTTTATGTTTAGAAGTATACATATAAAAAACAATCAGTTTGTTACTTCCATGATTTAAATATTAGATTATGAGATTAGTTTTATCCGGGATTAAGTTGTGCTTTTCAAGGCCTTAATAAAATTACTGGGAGTCGATTAGTGCCTTTATTGGTGTGTAATACCTTAACGAAGAACCAGAGGAGCAGCAAATATGTTACAATAACTTCAGTACTCCTCTTCTACAATACATCAGTAAAATTATATACAAATACAGAGTAAATATATAGAAAGAGGCAAATCCAGAAACAGAAGATCGACTACGCGAGATATAGGTTTTATGTAAAAAATAATAATAAAACAGCAGAGGAAGAAAATAGTACCTAAGTGTAGTAAGCCTCTAAAAGGAGACTCAAGATATCTTTTTCAACAAATAACTGGATATACTTGCAACCATGTGTTCGACAGTCTCAAACCGTCAACTGTGGAATGCAAAACGTTGTGTTCCCTTTCTTAAATAATGGCAGGAAACTGAACATTTTTTCTTACTTCTGAGTGCGAAAGTACTTTGGTGCTTTATACACTTTACCAAATTCCTTTCTGCACTACATGAAAATTCTGCTGCGTTTCCGAATCTACTACTATGTCGGGAATAAGTATTTGTCTAATCCATTTAGGTCGAGTGGTAAAGCAGTCATTCTGCTTACTATCTTCACAAACAATAAACTGACCGAACATCGAATGTACAGTGCATCAATATTCTTTAATAATTTAGGCAATCTACAAAATCCGAAATACGTAGATCGAAAGAAAATAATTACTAAATTCATCCTAGTATTATAAAATTGTCTTCAAATGATTATCTCATCTACCGAGCGCTGAACACTCCCGCTGATGTGTTGTTATGCCAACCGCGAGAGATTTCATTCATATGTTCACACGAAGAATATCTAAAGATAAAATTGTAGCTTTATGTATTTTAACGCTTTAAAAGGAAAGACTTTAAACAATGAATTTATATAGATTATTATTGTCTATTTAGTAGTATTAAGTGTTTTTAAAATTCAGATTCCTAATTCCGCTTAGCTGCTTCAGGGTAGCTAAATTCGATTATGACCCAATATTCATAGGATTACAGACCTGGGTGCTGTAAGGATGGACGGTGCAGTGCGCTTAACAGCTGGTAATCCCTACTAGCGACCACTTTTACACTACCAACCCTAACTTTTTACGTTCTTTACATGTCTCTCTTTGAAATTAATTATAAATTACTTAAAAACAAGTAAACTAAATTTTTTTACTTTTTTTTAGAAAATTTTAATTAAGAAAAGTTTCGACCATTCTTGATGGGCAAGCCGGCAGAACCGTATTCTGCTATTAATAATTATACATAAAAATTTCATTCCAATCAAAAAACAGATGGCCGTAGAAATCATGAAGCCGGGTCCCGGACCATAACTGATCTTTAGCAATAGATGTTTCTTTTTCTTTTCTTTTGTTCTTATTACTTTACGCCTCGTCGACGGCTAAGGTCATTAGAGGCGGGATGGGACTGGGGACAAGGAACGGGAAGGAATTAGGGCATGGCCTTTTTGAAGGAAGCATCCCAGCATTCACCTGGAGTGATTTCGGGAAAGCATGGAAAACCCAAATCTGGATGACCGGACGGGGATTCGAACCCGCGTCCTCCCGAATGCGAGGCCAGAACGTTAACCGTTCATCCACCACACTCGTTGCAAGAGATGTGAATGTACGCGAGTCGTCTAGTGCCACTATGTCAGAGCTATTAATAAGCACTGCAGCGATTAGCTGAGTGAAAATCCTAATGAATTGTTGTTTGTTTATAGATGCTGAGAGATCGCCAGTTTCAATTACAATTATGTGATTTGGGAAAATTTATACTCAGAACTTTACTCATATATTGAGATCTTCTTTTTTTATTTGCGGGCACATTTCGAAGTTCCGGTTTATTATCGGCACCCATTGCTTTTGAAGTTGACAAAGACAGGGCAGAACCCACTTGTCCCCCTTAGCACAGACAGACCGCTCTCTGTGGCGCTCAGTTTGCGCGAGATATGGACAACCCTCGCTTCATTGCTTCTCATCTTGTCTGACGGCCGGTAATGATAAATTTTACTGAACACGAAAATATTCACAACAGTTATCCGTTAAGCGAAAGAGTAATATGAAAAATATATAAGCTTTTTTCATCCGCAACTGTGTATGCAGAGATTGCAATAAATTCAAGATTTAAATTTTAATACCAAAATTGTTAGTGATTTTGTTTAATCTTTCTGAAACTGAGATATTCGCTAGATGGGCCGAACTTGCTACTGGACGCGGGGAGTTGCAACAGGCCCGAGTTATAATCTCTGCTCCGCCGTACCGTACGGTTTTCACTCAAACGTCCGCATTCACCAGCACAAATTTCCGCTTCAAGAACAACGTGTTTCACAAACAGAATAAAAAGCACGATAGAGAAGAGAGCTTTGAGAGTTGGCAAACATGCCGTAACATGTAACGTTTTCAATGAGACTTTTGAGTTATTTATATATTTCTTTTTGCATTTATTGACTCACTATTCCTATATTTGTTCAGTTTAATCAATTGCGTGACAGCTGCACGTGTAGGGAACGTGTAATGTTGCTACAAACTTCTGCTAGTTATGAAAACTTGTTGACTCCAGTGGTGATGAAAATTTTAACACGGTATAAATTTAATTCAAGTTTGAAGATCCTTTTATATAATCGTCACTTGTTATTTATGCTGAAATGTTCTAGAAAAAGATAGATCATTATTGAAATAGTCACCGAGGATCACGATTTATTGCTTTAACATATTCATGTCGTTGATATAACCAATGCATTTACCACTTGATGAATATGTATGAGGATTTGAGGATTATTTCGATCATAATAGAAGTCTGTGACAGAGCTGTTTTAAATATATTCTTATAAAATCTTCGTAATCGCCGCCAAATGGATAAACTAGTAATTTGCCTAGCCAAAATCTTACTTTTTGTAAGATGGCTAATACCATCAGTTTATTTTGGTTGCTTATTTAAAAATAAGAAGATATTCTGTAGTATAGTTGCTTTTCGTAACCGACTGCGTCCGGGCGCTTTGTTAGGTTGGTACACGTGTTTTGTTTGCGATGAAATTGTAATACACCCTGGACTGACGCACTACCCTATAACCTTTATGTAAATCCAACAAAAATAATTATTTTAAACTTAGAACCCAATCTTGTGACTGCTAAGTGTTAAAAAGTTTATGAGATCTTTTTATGAGCCAAGTATTAACTCTACTTTCTAAAACAGAATGGTTTCGCACGTTCTATCAATCGTTGTTTTTAGCAAAAATTCAGGATATCGCCATCATACTAAACCGTAAAACATCTACTTATACAAATATATTTTCTTTGTTACTTTATAAATCTGAAAAATTCGCAAAAGCTTTACCGAGCCTTGGCTTGTGGTACAGTAGTCTTGCTTACGACTCGATCTACGACATGAGAGAACTGCCGTGCAACAAGAATAATATAATACTAACAGGGCGTCCAATAATTACGCCCCTCTCCCCCTCGTAGTATTTTCGAGCCTTTTTTTTTTTAAGCTCTCCTGCTTCCGAGAGCGGTTATACCCTCCACAAAGGCGATAACGCGATATCCACGTCGTTTCTAGACCTGTTCCGCTCCCCCCCCCCCCTATAATCAACATCCGTTTCGTTTTTGGACCTTTCCACCTTCACGTAATTAATGAGCGCTCCCAAATCATGTGCGCACGTATTTTGATGCATATGTGCATATTGGAGGCAGAGTCAGGTGTAACTGCCATTGTCCCTCTATTCGCTTGGCGTGGGTATACTTAACTAAAGAAATAAGTGATCACTGTGCGGTAGTGATGGATCTTAGGGGATTCAGTAAACCAGTGTCTAAAATAGAAGAGGGAAAAAAGGTATAATTACAAAAAGGCGTAGACTTTAGAATTGAAGAGATATTTCAGGGAAAGGTTCAGCAAATGGGAGGATGGCACAAGTACAGTGGATAGTAAAAAAGGGCGAGGAAACGTTTATTCCAAACCAGAAAGTAAATAAAAGCACAGAACCTACAAATTACAATAGGGAGGTGCGAATGTTAAAGAGGCTAGTGAGACTGGAACACAAGAGAGATAAGAAACAGGAAGGCAGTAGGGAATACTTAAAACAACTAAACAAGCAATTAATAAGAGCAAAGAGAGAAGCAAAGGATGGGTTTATATCTAAAAAATTCTATGGCTATATTAGGAAACTGAGGGGAAGGGAAGGTATTCAGACTATTGTAGATAAGAATGAAATTGAAGTCGCTGAGGATTTAAAAATTGCAGAGATATTAAGTGACTGGTGTAGTGAGACAACTAAAGAGCATGCGAGGGAATGAATCAGAGGAAAGTCTCCCTAAAAGTATAAATGAGGAAACTACAAAATTTGTAATAAATTCTCAGGAAATTATGAAGTAACTAAGAAAGTTAAAAAAACTTAAAGGGGCTGGTGTAGATAATATTACTACACAATAGTAAATGAAAACATCGTCTATTAGCAACTGGTTTTATTCATTTAGGCTCAGATGAGTTTCGCCCTTGTGGAATGGGGCATCGTCAGTGAGACTCATGGTTGAGGCAGTTACATGGTGGTCAGGAATATCTCCATTTGCACTTTTTTGTGACGTGAACTGTAGTTATGGTTCCGCATAACTATGAGAATGGCTATTGTTACCCTTTTTTTCGAGGTATCCCATACCACTGTTTAAAAATCTATAGAAATTTACACTTTCTGTCTGACGAACAGCAAAACCTTGTTTTTTACATTCGTTTAAATAACTCACGTACAGTGAACATGAAGAAAGACCATCAACGAAAGTGGTCAGTAATATAGCTAAAAAGCAAGTAAACCGTAATGCATAAACTTTGGTCAAGCAATAATGTTAGTGAAAGTTTTAATTAAATTGGAATTTATCGTAAGCCGAAATGACAATTGGCATTGGTGGGTACAGCACAGACCATGAGTATTTTTTTTAAGTTGCATTCATTATCAACATGTTACTGAAAAACAGATCCATGTTTTTTCAGCCGCACAATTTATCAATATTTGTTGAATTATGAAACACTACAAGAAGCAAATTTAATGAATGTATATGGCAATTAATTTGGTAGCTTATCTATTAAATTGTGGGCATAACCATGGATTTCTTCTCATGGTATGTCTGGTCGCTGTTTTGCGAACAAAGGCTGACAAGTGACAACGTTCTTCAGCCAATAGCTACCGATGTGAGTGAACGAGTGAGTGAGCTTACGAAATTATGTAGTAGATTTTAACTTGAAACTTCATACCAAAACTATTTTAACATGTTCTGAACAGGTCACCTAATAGCTTCAAGTGACTTTTTATTTTAATGAACGCTGAATAATTTAAACACTTATGAAAGGACTCACTATAAAATTCAAAAAGAGTTTAATGGATCTCTTTTGTGCTGATTGATCAACGTCACTCTCCCGTCCTTCCTGCCGGATACACTCACCTTTATCACGTCGGTAAGGATCCCACATTAAACTAAAGTTCAACCATGACAGATGCGGTAAGCGGTCACTTAAACCTTGTCACCAAGTGGTAAGACCAACACAGATTTACTTTATTCTTATACAGAAGATACTGGCTAGGATGTTAGGTCGTGGTATATATACTTAATCGACATATTGCATGCAAAGACTTCTGACCTCTCCGCAGAGAGTATAGTGGAAGACACCCGCCACTGTCCGCTGGGAGGCACTTCCTGAAGTTTCATTATCACACACAATACGAACAAGGAATGCAGTCGTCCGATATATACCAATACTGGGACTCAAAAATGTCTGTATCATAATTCTAGTACGATTCTTTTACTAGTGAAAGAGCTTCTTTTGTGCAGGGAACATATAATCTACAGTAGGCACCGCAATTTACATAAATGCCCTAGCAGTTATCAACTACTTCGTTCGCTGTATTTTCTTTAGTAACAAAAATTGTAGTAGTAATAAAATTTCTATATAATATTAAAAATTCATTTACATCCTACAACAAAAACAGAATTATCATAATATTTAATCTCTATTAAATCAATCAACTATGCTTTAAAATAGGAATGTACATGCTAAAGTACTAATTAATTGTTTCTTCATTATGTTATTTGATTAATTTCTTAGTCCTAGCTTTAGTAAATTTGATTGAAAGATTTGAATTTAATATTATAGGCTTCTTTCGGTTTTCAATATGTCAAAGAAATTGGTTGTTTGTGGTTCAACTATTAGGTTGGGGGCTGGTTTAATAAACTTATGCTAACGTATTAAATAACTTGGGTAACGAGTGAACCTTCAATGTTTCTACCAACAAAAAACTACATAAAATAAAAGAAAGCATTAATTTAGTTACAGTTTAATTAAAAACAACAACCAGTTTCTACTTTAGCATGCATATTTATGTGTTATCCATGTTTTTAATAATTCAATAAGTAAAAATATTGCGTTATAGGCATTTTAAATTAGTAATGTTAAAACATACTAAAAATGTAATCATAATCTATTATTATCCGCTCCGCAATCTGCCGACAGAATTATATGTCTACATGCAAATTACCAGAAACTAATTACATACGACTTTAAAATATTTTATGATTAGGAGCAGATTTATATTTTCTGCTCCTGAGCTATTAATTTACAAAGTTTTCCATGGTTTCCCAAATCACTGCAGGCAAATGCCGGGATGCTTCCTTCAAAAGGCCATGGCCGAATTCCTTCCTATTCCTTGCCCCCCCCCCCCCCGCCCATCCTTTCCCGTCTCTAAAGACCTCGCTGTTAAGAGACGTTAAGCAGTTAAAAAAAAAAAAAAAAAAAAAAAAAAAAAAGGTTTACAAAGTGTATCCATTTTCTCACTTTTAAACCAAACACACCATTGAATATGTGATAACTCATAACGTTCTTGTTTTGTTTCAGTTTAGTCAGTTTATGTAATTTACGTAAGAAGCAAAGAGTATACATGGCAGTACCGTCTACGAATTAGGAGACTCTTTGGTTTTGGGGAAAATGCGAACTGATAATGACAATTCTCAAAAGAACTATTCTGCTAGTTAAAATGTATTCTATATCCGTATACTAACTCCGAGCCAAATTTTGCTTAAATCTGTTGAGAAATTAGGGCAGATATTCCAAACATCCAAACATACTTCCATTCAAACTTTCTAATTTATAACATTATTAAGATAATGAGCATCTAAAGCCTGGACTGTAGTTATAATTTCGATGATATCTTATCGTAAGCGCTTTGTTCGTTTTGGTTTTCCACATCCAAATCAAATTATTTTCTGAATGAAAAAGAAAATGCGTTACGTCTAACTTCCTGTTTTAAAGATACATTCGTTTCTTACTTTCTGTTTACTCAGCGTTAACCATCAGACAAGACATAAGATTTGTTTCTATTGTCAAAGATGTGCCTCCTACCGCTATTAATCGATAATACAATGGCTATCATCTTTAATAACTAATTTTGTTATTATTATTATGAGTACACGCGATGGCAGGAGCGTCGTTCCTCGGTGACTGCCTTGAGGATCGGAGGCCGTAATCTGCTTTGTAGCTTCTTAGCTTCGCGTGCTAATTGGAACCCCCTCTTAGAGCTCGCAGTCAAGCAACAGTGCGCAAAATTAATGTTTCATTGCAATGCCGTTTTCGAAAGATTAATAACGGGTGGAATGGTTTCAGTAAATAACCAATGTATCAAATGAATATCAATATATTGTATAGTCATTAGTTAAACCAAAATCGTGCAACATCTTTTGACTTGTAAAACGCCATTTCCGATAGACAAAATAAAAAAAAATGTAAGATCCATTAATTGTAAAATATAATTGAAAATGCTTGTCGGGCCCTACATTCTGAAATAAGATAATCTGTGGAGTACTGTAATAATAAGTGCAGCTACATTTTAGATGTGGAATAAATAGATATCTCAACAAACTTCGTAAAGAAAAGATGAACACATTTGATCAAGCTCATACCATGATAACGTTATAAAGTGTCGATATTGAGAATTATTATTAAAATAGTTTGTAATCTATATAAGTAAATGAAATGACACACAAGTGCGTCGAAATTAACAAGAACAACAATCTATCATATCCTGTTTAAAGTTGATTAAGTCAAAACTTTTAAATACCTTTAGTTGTGAAGTATTTGCCTGTTACATTGTGTTCAAGAGAAAATTTCTGCCTGTCGGCTGTAATATTTTTACAGCCTCCCAGCAGGTAAACGGCCCGTGACTGCCATTAAAGAACACTTAACGAGGGAGGCTGCGACTAGACGGGGGAGAACCTTGTCTTCGGCGGTGTCACCCAAAACCGTTCCGTTCGTTTCCCTCAGTCTATAAAAACGGTTTCACTGGTCAACAACACTAAACCAACGGAACACTCAGAGTTAAGGAACTGGGTTACAAAACTTCGGTCAGACGATAGGTTGAATATGGTGATGTACATAGTATGGAACGCTTATTTTTGGTATCAAATACAGGAGTTGGAGAGTTTGCAAAGAAGAGCAGGAAATTATCGCAGGACCCAGTCAGTATCTGATATGATAAAGGAGCTGGATTGGGAGTCACTGGAAGACAAGAGGAGAGTGAAGAGAGTTCTGGTAGTGTACAAGGCATATGTCGGTGATGTGACTTGGTAGAATTAGGAGGAGTGGATGGAAAGGAAATGACCATTAGTACAATTATGCATAAGAGAGGGGGAAAATTTTCTTTCGTAGCTAAGGGTGTCAGGGATTGGAATAAGTTACCAAAGGAAGTGATGAATATCTTATTAAAAAAATGATAAATTGCAAAAGTAGATGGGGAAGGAATTTAGCACTGAAAGTATATATGTGATTATTATAATGTTAATAATAAAAAATACTAAGAGAAGTGTAATTAGGTGGCAAGAGAAATTGCCACCAGAGCGTGCACTCCATCGCAATTCAGTTCAGTAGTCCACCATCTCATGACTATGATTTGAAGTGGCCAATGAGAGTGTGTCAAAAGAGAGCGAAACAGCGTGTGTTTGAATTAACATTTAGGAAGCGAGTAGTTTTGTTATTGTATATATCCACATTCCGGAGTGGCTGATTTTCTCTGGAAACTAGGAAACTCCGATCTATCTGCTTCGAGACGTCGAAAGGAATACATTGCTCCTGGCTATTTTGAGACGTGTTAGGGAACACATAGACCTTACGTCCTCCTAAATGTGTTGAGGAAGACATCTTGCACTTCTGCGACGATACGTGGTGGATTTTTTTTTTTAATTTTACTGTGTTTTCAGTTACAAATTCCAGAAGTTGCCCCAGTTTATGACAAGTTCATTTAAGTTTGATGCTAGAGCCACGCAATCCCCTTGCAGACTTGGCCGCATCGGCGACTCCATATGCAACAGAAACATCATACTATCGTAATTTTACCGTCGTAATTCATCGAAATCCCTGCAGCCAAGTTCTCAATCCCTATAACACCTCTCAGTAGATGAAAGTTGACGAACTGTGGCCCTTACTAATACTTATCTTAATTTGGATGAAGTTGAATTCAATAAGGCGCTGCGAGAAGTTCATGTTCACATAGCTAGCTGGGTTTTTAATAAAGGACCATTCAAGCAGACAGTTTCATGTTCTCTGTTCATAAATTGATGTTTCGTTTTGTCAAAAGCAACATATATGTGATTAATTTCATATTAAACTGATGCTGTGTTTTGTTAGTGCTCACACACGAGCAATTTCGCGAGTCAATCTCACACGTCTGAGAGCAAAGGAAACTTTTTAGTTGTTGCGCAGTTTGTGTCAGGCACCAAGCTCCCCTGCCTTGTAAACAGTCAGCTCGCTTCTCTCAGAGAGTCCAGCGTGCCGAAGCTTTGATCGACACTTTCAGAGACAAAATGTCAGAAGAAAAAACGCCTTAATTTCGAAATTGAAAGTTTTACCAGAAATGTGGAATGTAAAAAGTAAATCATAACGCAACCGAATTAAAAGCAAAGTGTTGTACAGAAATTGGCTGCTAAACTTTAATAGTTTCATTCGGAAGCACCTACGTTTATATCCTGCAACCATTTAGACCCTTGAACTGCTGATAGTATAGTGGTTTTTTTATGTTTAAATAAAATGTCCAATTGAAATAACTTGTTCATTTTTACTACAATTTAAATTAATTTTTACAAAATAATAATAGTTTGTTATTATGTTTAGATGGAATTATATTGCCACGACACTTCTTGTGATGAAACGAATAAATTTCTCTTTGATTGCTTTGATTTTAAATTTTGTAGCATGTAAACTTTTCTTACCTGTACCTAAAAATTTTCATTCGCAGGAAGCTGTCGAGCTGTTGAATATTCCGTAGCCTCACTCGGATAGTAATGTCTGCTCAACATCCAGCTCACCTCTTCCTGATATCCTCTCTCTCGTCCACACTTTGTTTTTCCTTATCTTTCTTTTCTTTGCAGAAATAATGAAAGTGTAAAGCAGTCGTAAACTGGAGCTTTCTGATCAACATGTTTCACTACCTAGTGGTTGTTTCCGATTGTTGCAGTTCCTACAGCAGTGTGCCGTGAAACACGTGTGAGATTGTTTTCTGAGAGTAGAAACGACACTTCTCTCAGAAAAAAGTGTCCCTCAGCAGCTCGTGCCAGTTATTGCCTCAGTATAAACAGATAACTAAGTTGATTCTGAAATAAGTGTTGCAAGTTTCTTGCTCTGTATACAAAGCTTTAGAGCAATGTAATTATTTAAGATAGCGTCCAACAATTAAATTATGATGTGTTCTGTACATTTTGATTAGTTAAATAAATTCAGGAATTTGAAGCTATTTCTTTATGAAGGTAAAATATTTGCAATTCTAAGTTGGAAGCAGGGAGAATGCTTTTTTTTAATAAAGACAACATGGCGATTTTATTATAATTTGCCAATACTTTTAAGTAAGTTTTTTATAATCGTAACAGATTGTTTGTACCTCTGTTTGGCGTTCTAGAAACGGATGGTGGCGCCTTTGTGTGAGTCGAGAAGTT
Source organism: Vandiemenella viatica (assembly GCA_031002005.1). Classification (NCBI taxonomy): domain Eukaryota; kingdom Metazoa; phylum Arthropoda; class Insecta; order Orthoptera; family Morabidae; genus Vandiemenella; species Vandiemenella viatica. Next base: position 169,614,476 of record CM061920.1, read on the forward strand.
TCTCTGTTGCTGATAAAATGTTGCCCTACAAGCGGTCAGCAAAGTCGCTAGGAATACTTCTAGGAGAAAGTTACGCGTATTATGTCAACTAGCTATCGGGAAAAAGTCTGTTGTTTATTTGGAAAGTGTTTTTGCAATAAAACTAAAGAAAGTTCATGAAATGGTTTCTCATTTAAACTATCCTTATAATCGCAGTTGAGAAATACTCATATGGCGACGGGGTGAACCTGTAATGTGTAAGAGTCAAGGCTTTACGGGATCCGATAGAGCTCAGTCGCAAATAACAATAATAATACTGTAATAATAATATACAAAACCGCAAGACGATCATATTACGAGTTATACTACAAAGTATTTTTCATATTTGTCGTTTAAAAATAGGAGATGGTCAATATTGGAAATAGATTTCAGTTTCCTAGATAATAGCGTTTTTTTAGATAGAGCTGAGAAAAATAATGGTCTAAAATTTACAATTTTTAAGGCCGCTTATTTTGCAGTGGAACAATTTGAAAAAGTTTCTTAGCCATTTCTCGAAGAGCTTTAAATGGCGATACTCAACACGCAGGAGTAGAGGGAAAGTAATTTCAACCACCTCTACTTCTACGAAACCCCCTTAGATTAGGAGTTTTAGAAAAATTTTATTTCGATATTCGTGAACCATTGAAGCGCAAATCATGGACTAAATTCGAAGTCTAAAATTGATTTTGCTTGTGAGTAGACGAACAGACAACGAAGTGACAGCAATAGGTCTCCGTTACCCCTTTGTTTCAAAATCAAAATAGGTATCAATACAATAAAGCTACGAGAGTAAGATTGTAAATGATGAAAAATTGTATCAAGCTATGTCTTCTTTCAGTCCAACTGCGAAAAGTATCACTGCTGCTTTAATGTATAACGCTTAGCTTGCAGCAGAACTTATATTCTGGCTGAATACGAGACAGAAAAATTGTAAAAGGAAAACGATTAAATGCACAACAACAGAAATCCAGTATGTTACCAAATACGATATATTCAATCTACACTCGCGCGTCTCACAAAAATGGTCAGACATGAATAAAGACGTCATGCCGGAAACAGCCCAAAAAAGTGACTGCCACATGTTTAATGACTGCATAGAACTGTTCTTTGTAAAAGAACGCGATAAATAGGATGCTGATTGCGCTGGATGTTACAGGAAAGGCGAATTCCCCATTCCGATCAATAGGACGTATTTTAAAGGAATTCGAGGAAGGCACAGAGAATGGCATTTAAAGCTTTTGTGCGGCATCCGTTAAAAAATAATCTGCCAAAAGAATAAAGCGCGATTGCACTCTCTTGTAACCGATGCTCGTATTAGAGTAAAGCGCACTCACTACAGAATTTTGTGCCAGATGTGTTAGAATCGCACGTATCGATTCACACACCGCAGTAATATTGTCCTATTAATTCAGAATCCTAAGAACGGAATGAAATTAAAGCGATGCTGTTATCAAAGAGTGCCTTACATTCAGTACCCAGCAAGGGAAAATAAAATTCATATCGCAGGCCCGGGAAAGTAACGGCAGAACTGTTCAAGTGCATGATTTTTATTTTTTCGGCTAGCGTCGTTATTGAAAATAGGATTGATATGACCTTTTGGAAGAAGAATAGCGTAAGTATGAGTTGAGTTAAAGTTTGAGTTCATTACACGTTGTCTCTGGTAGAAAAAGTGTACTTTTTGTCAAGAATTATTTATTACACCATAATATAAATGACGTAAGTGTAATTTATGTCGTTATTGCTATCAGTTTCCTGTAGGTTTTGCTGTCTAACTGTGCTTTTAGCCCCTACTCTCTCAAATGAAATATTTAATTGCGATGACGTAACTGTCCTTTCAAACATTATATATCATCTTCACTAAGAGTAAACATTCCCATTAGATTATTAGACTTGCTCTTTCTTCACGTGGATATAAATTGTGTTTTTATTTGGTGAATAATGGAGAAAAAATTAGTGATTCCAAAACTTTCCTTACTAATGCATTGGGAATAACAGGAAGGAGAATGGCTACTGTGGTACGGACAAGTGTGATTGAACGAGGAATTATTCGAAAAGTTAAGAGAAAGAAACATCATAATCGTAGAATATGAAGAAGTTTTGGATTTTGTTAGTAATCTTATTAATTCCATTCCGAACATTCAGAACCAAAATTTGAGGCACGATACGTAGATGATATGATGAAGCAGGAATTCAATGATGGAAAGACATTGATGGCAATTACTTCAAGATAAAAGAAGTTAAACTATTGCGTTAATAAAATAGATTAGATACATTTCAATTCAAAACCATGTGTCAGAATGGAAAAGTATAAACTTTCAGTCTAGTGACAGGAATCCCTCGGAGAGTAAACCTATTTATTACATGTGTAACTTAACATACGCTTATACTAAAAAAAAAAAAAAAAGCCACTTTATTTTAATAAAACGTTAGTAATATTGTACCTCGATTATACAAGAACTCTTACGATGCATTACGGTACATTAATTTAAGAAAAATATAATAATTCATTTATTTATTAACAGTACCGGTAACGTCTTTCATGTACTTTTTTTCATTTAAGTATATAAACCCTATAAATATATTTGAGAGTAACAATGAAGTAATTGCAATAATGGGTTAATTTCATGCTGGATTTCTGTTGTACTCAGTTCCTATCTTTGTTAATTGGATCTGCAGGTCGTCATACAATAAATATTATACTGGCCGTGCAACTTCTCAATTATTCTCAATTTATTAATAAAAAAACGTTTATTTTTCTTGCTCTACTGAAAATTACATATTTTGCCGTTCAGCGATATGAACTTAATGGCATCTTAAGGTGGGTACACACTAGGCGAACGCGAGCAGACGCATACGTCCGAATGGATGCGGCCGAATCTGTGAGGCGTTTGTTAAGAATTTACTTGTTGTCCACATTACAACGAAGGAATGCGTTATTTGTCATTCTTTCATGTTCGCAAGTTAATGCGGTAGAAATATTTTTATACCTACCATAAAAATGCCGGTAGAAGATGACTTAATCATTGCTAGTGTGTCGTACAATTATTATTATTTATTGGGGAAGCAAGTAGTGGAACACGAAGACGCAAGGAGATCACTTTGACGGTGGTGCATCACTTCTTTGTTCGAAAGTAGAAATGTGTATGGACTATGGAGGGACAGACTTGATAGACCATCTTATAGCTGAAATTGGATATGGACTTTTTGCAGAATGAAGTCTACCGACTTTGAAACATTATTGCATCAGATAGGTCCTAAGATTTCAAAACTCCAGTATTTTCTCTATCCCTTGGTGCAAATTTATCCAGCAAAAATAACGTCTTTAAAAGCAATCCATGTCGATTTAAATACGACATCAGCTACAGAGTCTGTTTTAAATGAATTTTCCTGATTTTGGACGTTCACGCCTGAATGATCCCAACTGAGATTTCTTTTACGTGTCTTTTGAGTCACATTTCTTAATATCATTAATTTCGCTCCGAGCATCATGTTTCCTAATTTTATTATTGTAATCATTATGAATAGGGTTGGATATATAATTATGTTAATACTAAGCAATCCAAAATGGACCACTTCATGTTCCATACGAAACAAGAAATGCGTTCTTCTTCACGTACACACTATAACTAAGCCGAAAACGTGTGGTCCGCATTTTTATTTGATGTACCGCCTCCCGAGCGAAACAGAGCGCAGGAAAACGAATGCGGTGGAAAGCGCACATTCGCCTTCGTTTGCACGTACACACCGAGTGAACGTATGAGTTCGCTCGTGTGCTGTCGTATGCGTTCGCCCAGTGTGTATCCACCTTTAGTGGCAAAGGGTCAACTCGGAGCGCATATTCACGGCTTAACATGCAATCTAAGCTAAGGAACGGTGATTAAAAACACACAGGGTTAGAATTTCCAAAGGTCAAGTTCAGGTAAAGAACCAATGAAAAATCGGACATCAGTGATCTAACACACCACTGTAGCCAAAACAACTAAACTAAAAATAATAGCAAAAACTGTACGTCCATGAATATAGTTGAGAAACAATACGTCAACTGTAAACACTAAAGAAACGGTTCTGACCCGTTGTAGCAATCTAAAAATGTTTTAAAAATAGATCTTCAACGATTTTTGCATACATTCGCTACATCATCAGGACCACTGGTTAAAAATAAATAATAGGATCAGAAGAGAAGCAGAATCTGCATTATATTGTTTGTTCACTTCAAAAGTTAGCTTTGTAAAATTATTTTTAATGTTTTCTTTGTTATAGACAGGCGAATATACTTTCCTATAGTTCCATTAAGTCTCATCGTGTTTTAAAAATTATCTTAGTATCAATATTCAGTGACCAAGTCTGCCAAAGTTAAGACTGTAAAACGTGCTCGCTTCTCATTTACATAACATTGATACCGTTGTGATTGTCAGTTGAAATCACATAACCGATCAGATATGCTACGCTGACAGCCGCTGTCTCACACTAATATTTTCGTTAAGAACAATTAAGCAAGGAAATATCAGCTTACATTTCTTTAAAAATAGAGGGAAAAATATTTGTGGACCGATTACTGTTACGTACGGTGTGTGAATGCAGCGACCGCTCTACCCAGCACCTGATCACTGAACAGCGTGTGGCGTGCGCAGTAGGGGTAGCAGAACAGCAGCACAGCAAAATTTGAAAGAGCAACATTGTAAACATTGAGGTTCTCGTTTTACCAGTACCTTTCAGACACCATGTGAAGTGTCTCGCTCGACAGTTAAATATGTGCATTCAGTATCGTGCAGCCAGTTCAACGACTTCTTTGTTAACGGTGTTTGTGCATCTCTCCATTACCCGCCGCGGTTTATACCACTCGTTTACATTACTTATGGTAACTATTAAATTTTTTTGGTGCCATCATCTCGAAAAAAGTACAGCCATCGGCTCGATCTGTCCGAAACAAAATCGTCTCCAATGTCTCTGTTCTTTCACCGCTCCTCCTGTTTCAGCACTTCCGAATTCACTCCCCCGAGTTGAACACTTGTTCTCACCCTCTTGATTCATCTGTCTCTTGGTGCTTCTCGCTTCCTTATACTTTCAGAACACACATTCCCATTAGCGCTCTCTCTCCATTCGACCTCTTCACACGCCCAAACCACTGTATTTGCGATATTTCAATTCTACGTTACACACGTTCCTTCTCATTTACAGCTTTCCTCTCATGTTCATCGCGTTACTTATCTAGGATTGTTATTCCGATCCTATAATAAAAAATTTATATTTCCAAGGTCATGTAACATCAGCATATTACTTATTATAAATATCATTTTATTTCTGAGAAAAAGAAACTTCTATACAGGAGACGAAGTGGGTCTATGTATTTCCTAGTATCCGCGGAATACCACACAGTGCTGCCCTTCATGCGCACCGTTAATAACGTGCTGTCGCCCTATGTTTGCAGGTTATCTGAACTGTCAAACTGTGAGAGAGTTTTGCAGTGGTCGTAGACTGTGGGTTTTCATTAGCTGGGCTGTTGCGACAGTTCTGGTAACCTTCCCGTCCTGGCTATTTCACCTGACGGAACACGAGTTCCGAATGAAATCACACAAATCGTCGAACTTCCCATCCGTAGGCGAATTGCTCCAAGTTTGGTTCTTCGCCAACGATAAGTTTCTCTGGAACTCAATTCCGTGTTCCACGTAGGTTGTCGTGTCGTAAAATACTTGATTGTCTCTATCTAAATAGGAATTCTGCTCTATGAGCACGACTCGAATGCGAATGGAAGTGGAAAAGCAATAACGCTGAATTTAATTAAGAATGTTGTCCTGAAATACCTCTGACACAAAATATCTGCACATTAGAATTAACTGTGTACATAATTGCGCTTATCCCATTTTACAGCATTTATAATCATTTTATGCGTAACGTTCTGGACAGTAGAATTTTACACGTACCACGAAGGTCACTTTGAACTTGTTGTTGCCTGCTTCAGTTCTGCAGAGGCTATTATTTATTTCAGACAGATTTGCAGTAAGGGTAATGAAAGAGTTTTTAGTTTTTTTTATTTTCTTCGGGGTTTACAGCTCGCTGTAGGGATTGCAGTCCAGCAGTGAGGGATGCCGCAACCCCGCGTGATCCCGCATCATTTGCCACTCTGGCGGATCCCTCACAAAATTAAGATCATCCGCAATCCGTAAAATAGGGCGAAAACGTAACCTTTCCTCCCCTTCGTCACTTTTCAGCCGTACGCGGTCTCTACCGGTTTTATTGCCTCGTTTGCCTGATCCCTTCAAGTTCATATTTGACTTGCGGCAACGAATGTGTCTTATTGTCATCTTTCGTGATTTGTAAGTAAACATATTCAGTTATACGTTTTTGTAAGAACTCCCGTTTGTTTTTGTCGCATGCAATACTATAATTAGAGTTATGTCGTCCTGTTACAAAGTTAACTCCCAGATCATACAAACACAAAATGATACAATTGGAATTATTTCTGAAAAGGAAGTAGAAACGATACAAAAAGAATTTTAAGACTTTGGAGTAAATAGTTTGCAGAATCCTTTGCAAAAATGTTTTAACCATTAATTGTTTCTGTACTTCATCGGATTTGAGATATCTCTTTTTAAAAAGTGGATTTCGACTTTCTAATTCTGCTAATATTACAAAATCTACTGTCACAAATTTTTAAAATACCATAAAAGTAGACATGATTGTTTAGTTTGAATATCTCAAGAAACGTTGATTTTCGATGAGTGAAAGTCTAAAAAAATCAAAAATATTTGTTCGTTGATTCTCGCCACAAAGAAACATATTTTAATGGCTTGCTTAGAATACTCGGTTCTTGCAGTTTGGTCAAAGAACGGCTGACAACTGAGAACTGATGTTATTGGCTTAAGATCTGAAGGAACAAGTTGGTGAACTTCTGCTTTGGTACCTGCAACGGTGCTTTTTCATTTATTTATTTTTTTATTTTTTTTTATTTTTATATATATATAATATATATATATATATATATATATATATATATATTTTTTTTTTTTTTTTTTTTTTTTGGTCTTTCGACTGGTTTGATGCAATCCTCCATCCCCTCCTATCTTGTGCTAACCTCTTCATCTCTACATATCCCCTACAACCCACGTCATACAAAACACAATTGGCCGTGGACGTGTTATACACAGAAACCTTTCTGAAAGAGAAGTCGAATGCACAGAAACAACTATGACTGCCTCGGACGTAGACGAAGAAGAGTTGGAAGTGACAACTGAAGCACAAATCGTGACCGTAACAATGGATCATCCGCCTACTGACGTGGTTCACAGATAAAATGATCTAAAAAAAAGTACGGAAGGTTGTTAAGCTTTTCAAAGTCTGTTATTTATGATCGTTTCAATCAAACCAACGAGCGCGTGGTTTACTGTAAGGCATGTAATGTAATCTGAATACATACGATATATATTTGATTATTTGCTTAATAACTAGAGTTAGATTAGTTCAAAAGCGAAATATATATTTGACTTCTATTATTTAACATGAAAGTTGATTTATTAATTCAGTAAATAGACGTTTATCATTTAATTTGTAACACTTTAAAAACTGTGCCGGATCCCGCGGGATACCACGGTTTTCACCAATCCCGCAAATCGCAGATGTGGGATTGAAAACACTGCGGGATTGCAACCCTTAGATCGCTGGCGTCGGCTGGGGACAATTAACTGGAAGGAATTCGACCATGGCTTTTTAAATGAACCATCAAGTTATTCGCCTGAAGTAGCGCAACCGTATACTAGGCTAGAGCGTAACAGACTCGACTATAATGAAGGGTTTCTTACATTATATCATTGTAAAGTTTAACTTCCTATTGTATTCGAAGCAGGTGTATCTGATTACTGTAACCGAGAGCAGCGGGGAGAGGCAACGTTATCTCATATGGTGACCAAGTTTTCGGTTTTCCGTAGTTTCCCAAAATATCTCCAGGCGTATGCCGGGAAAGTTCCTTCAAAAAGGCATGGCCCAATTCCTCTCCCACCTTTAATGACTTCGACGTCAACGAGGCGTAAAGCAATAATAATAATAATAAACTCCTATACTGCTATACAAACGTTAATTTGCTAAAGTTCACGTTAATTCCTTTTAATAAATTTTAAGTTACTAGATGACCCGTGAGAATACAATGAATAGTAAGCTTGGGGCTTTGTAATAGGATAAAAGAAGATCCGCCTCATTTGTTTCAATTGTTTTTTGTATAGTGTAAAAGGTGCAAAAAAAAATCGACGCCAGTGAATCAGTTTATTAATATCTCTGTGATATGTGCTACTGGTATCTAGCGACTTAGCTCTGAACTGTCTCATACGCGCGACTGTCACAGTTATTATTTTTGCTCTTTCAGGGCCAAATTCCAAAAAAAATTCGTTTGTAAGATACGATGTGACCAAATCAGAGACCTTAATATTTAATATGATAGCTCATTTACCTATTTCGGTTAGATACCAAGGGAGATAGATGGCTCATGATAAAAAATAAAAAAAATACCTTACGGGAATAATTAAAATTTTACCCATTAAGGGTCGAATTCCTAACAATTCCTTTCTTAAAATATGAATCTGAGACCTTAACCTCTAAAATAATACCTCATTTCTCGATTTCAGTTAGATATCAAGGGAGATAAATAGCTCATGACAGAAAAACACGTTATGGAAAAAATTATAATTTTTGCCCTTTAAGGGTCGAATTCCTAAAAATTCCTTTCTTAAAATGATTAACTGAAACTGGAAGATGAATGGCTCTAGTACTTATACGCAAGCAATCCTTCGTGTATTAAAGACCGTTGCTTGTCAGTCAGTGTTTCCCTCAATTTTGTGAAGCGCATCTACAAGAAACAGAGAAATCACAAGTAGCTGCGGCGTCATTCAAAAAAACAAGTGTAATATTTAGGGTTTTTATTATTAACTGATTATAATCTGCCGTCTCATTTTGTGAAGACGGTAATTCAAATAACAGCTACACCATTCTAGTTAAATTACGCGTTTATTAGTTTTATATTTCAGATTGTTGACAGAATCAGAGTTTGTAGTTTACGCTTGAATTGAAAATCACATCCTACTAGTATAACCTACAATGGATTTGTTCATAGTGTACATAACGAATCTCCTATTCAGACGATGACACGCCCTAAAGCAACAACGACGACAACCTGTTCAGTTGTAGTTGTTGTATTTCTTTCTTATGTTCAAAATGGTCACATAAAGAAACAAGTAAAATATTTACAAGACTACACTGAAAAGTTCTGAGTCTTGTCCAAAGGTTATTTAATAAATTATTTCACGTTGTCACGAACTGTTATTTCTTAGGTCGTTGACGACCTAACAAATAATAGAAGGTCGTGACAGACAGAGGACACAAACAGTGTTCTCGAATTTTTCGTAAGATTTAGCGTTTGGAAGCTTGTCGAAAGTATCGCTGTTTAGGCGAGAGTTAACACTTTGGAAATCACCCTAACAATAACAATCTAGAAAAAATTCTCGTAGAAATTTAGTGTTTTCTTTTTTATATAGAGTGAATTGTGAATAAACAATTAATTTTCCGTTGACGGGGGTATTTTCAGTTCCAGTACCTCAAGGTCGAATGTCTATAACATTTCAGTTAAACTCAAACTTAATCTCATGAGTTTTCTGTAAGTTTGTTGAAATGAAGTAGAATGCATGAAGTAGCTACAAGGTCAGAGTTTGGAATCTTAAAGAAGAGCGACTGAAGTATGCTGCATTGCAGAAGAGAGGTCGGCGCTTTGCTTTACGGGGCAAATTAACCAAGGAGCGGCTTGTTGTCGCAGCGTCATTAGGTCGCTAATATCAATTTCCTGCAACTTGTTGCGCCTAGCGCGCAGACGCGATTGGGGAAAGAAATGACGACGGTGTTGATTAGCTGGAGTGCCCCTCTTCTCCTATGAATCACAGACTCCTCTTTCAGTGTCGACATTAAACAATCCTAGGGGTTTGTCTATTTGACGGACAGAGAGTGCCACACCAACTGCGGTACGATCTATGGTGTGCGCTTGCAAATAGTAGCGAAGGAAATAGAGAGTAAAACGGGACAGGGCTCGCTTCTTGGTTTCAGAATTTCGATTTCCGTTTTCCATTTAATTCAACTTATTTCTAAAATAAAGACCTTTCCGTCCCATTCCTTGTAAATAACGCAATAAGTTCTCATGCTACTCCGCATCAAGCAGATTTAGGGTCCATAACACAAGAATTACTGGCAAACAGGCTGCGTCAACGGTCTTATAACTAACGTCAATTAATACGCAGTACAAGGGGATTCGACGAAAACACAAGCAAAAGTGGTTTTAAACCACTGAAAACAATTGTTTTATGTTTTCACACATTTAAGCAAAATAAAACATCCCCGAAGGACAAGTAGCCCCTGATATCAAGGGTAGCTATTTATTTATTTTTTGTTTTTATGGTTTTTTTTAGTTGTGCCTCTTTTTGTAAATTATTGTCAATTTCTCACACAAATGAGATAAAATAAAAATAATTGAATGATTTAATTTCTTTTTAACCAGTAAAGTTTTACTTTCTCATCCCAGAATTATCATCCATTAAAAATATATATGTGTCTGCTTAAGTTAACCTACCTAAGAAATGATTTTACTTTATTTCCTCTTACCTGTTAACAGACACCTTGTAGTCCAAGCAAAGCCCATATCTGAACTTTTCTCGAACATAAGTACGTACAGAGCACTGTAATAAATTCCGCTAATTTTCAACATTTCACTGCAGGATTGTTACTATTTTTTTATCTTTTTATATTAAGTCGCCAGGTATAGCTTAAGATAATGTTTCGTGTTCTTATATTTAAGTTTTTTATAAAATGGAAATTACCTTTCCTGATAGGTGCAATGCACCCTCCGCCAAACACTTTTAGTGAATCGCGCAGTAATTGTAATAGTAATAGTAAAAAACGACTTCACACAACTGAATAAAAGTCACAAAGAATATTTCGTTTTGTAAAAACATAATAATGTTAAGGTCCTTCGTAAAATGTGAAGGTACGCTTTATCGTTACTGTTGCCTCAAATATTGGGTTTATGAAATAAGCTGCAGCGGTTGTATCATACAATTACTATCAGTGGTTCAGTCGCATGGCAATTCCTTGCTTAACTGATTCAACGCTAAATATAATCCGCACATGGATAAGAAGTGATGGGAAAGCGGTATGTAAGAATTGTTTCTAGCTGTGTTTAGCCGCATTTTTCTCAATGATGCATTGCCAATTCATAACAAGAATTATAATTCATTTATACACTATGCCAATTTTATCTTCATTAATAATTGCTACAACAATTCACATAACGTTCCCAAGTGATCACTGATGCAAATGGTTAAGATCAGACATGACGAATGCATAATGATATTTCTTCAGAAGCAATAGAATGTATGTGGAAAAAGAAAATAGTTTGAGGTAGTAGAATCTAAACTAATATATATAAATTTTTTCATAAATAATTTTTTGGTGCTACTCTACCAGTCATTCGAAAGATTTTTTTTCCTCCATCGTCAATCTCTCGACTGGTTTGAAGGACTCGTCCATTTCTTCCTGTCTCAGCTAACCTGTTCGTCTCAACAGCGCATTAAGCAGACATTTCCGTTTATTCTAATTTCAGTCGTCCCCCACAGTTCTTACTCTGGACAGTCTCTTCCAATTATAAATTAACCAATCACGCATGTCTTAAAATTTCACCCATTACCTAGGACTCCTCCACAAACTTCTTCTCTCAGCCGACATTTCCAGAACACTTTTATTTCGTAATTTACGTATCCACTTCAGCATCCTACTGTAGCACCGTATTCAAATTCCTTCAGTTTTTACGCTTTCTGTTTCTAAAATCTAATTTGCACTTCGGTAGTACGAATGCAAGAACTCTCATTTTTAACACTACCCAGAATGTGGAGATTCTGTGATTATAGTTAATGAAACGTGCAGAATAGATTTTTAATTCCTGATGTATGCTTTTCATTATTTTCCAGGCTTCTGGTCAGCGGATCGAATCCATACATCGCGTTTAGGGAGTTTAATCCCACTTTCAACCCCCAAAAATATGGTCAGTACATGTATCGTATCATATTGTAAATGTGACTCTATAGACGACCGTTCAAACGGAAAGGAGATGACGTTAGCAGAGATCTGACAATATAAGTAATGATCTTCTCAAACCCTACAGCTAGTTTCGTGAATATATTTTCTCACCGATACTAGATCGGTTGTTAGGTTGAGACACTGCACAGGTATTGTCACATATCTCCCACCTGTTGCCGGGACCTATCGAATGGTTGTGCTGATTGTTTAGAGATTCAGTTTAAATTCCTGGCGGGATCGGGAATCAAACACGCGGATTCTCGAATGTCTAGCCATAGTGTCCTAGTTTATACTTAATACGCAACAAGGGATGTCATGGGTGCAGTGAAAACGAAAAATATTTAATAACCAGCGTATATACGCATGGAATTATATGTAATAAAATCTATTATTCGCCAAAAAATGTCACTCCCTGGGATGACTACTGTTTCGAATGCTGCTTAGATTATTCAGACCCTTTAATCATAGCGGGCAGGTTCGGCCAAACAATTTATTTACAATATACCTGGAACTGCTTTGATTATTACTGGAATTCTAAGATCGTGCAATATTTCTGGAATCTATACATGCGGGCCGGTAAATAGAACCGCGGAAGACACTTTTTCTGTTAACAAATTTCGTAGCAACAGCTCGATAACTTCGTCGTAAGCGACTATTTGTATCTGTCATCTCTTGACAGTTGATTTGCCTGGCGATAAACATATCTTCCAGTTATATCATGCTGAGTTATTCTTTTCTAATTAAGGCTTTTTTGATCAAGACGATTAGAATTGAGAGTTACAGATAATGTCAATGAACTGCAGGGGTTTAGACATATGCTACATGAAGAAATCATTCGATTAAGATCAGTTACGATAGAGTTAGTTAAAATAAAAGACGAAAACGCTCGCCTTACCCTTCAGGTCTGAAATGATAGTGGCCCTTGTGCTACCCCCGATGTTTCAACCAACTCAGAGTGCCGTTGTGTATTGCTGGACTTTTTCAAATACTCGTATTCTGTGCGTATTTTCTGAGTTAAATACCAAATTGTAGATCTCAGACATTTCTGGCATATGAACTCCGCTAAGCTTTTCCAAAAGGAAAAAAACCTTAAATTAGAGGATTTACTCAATTATTTGATATCATTAGTTAGTTTCGTGGGGCTAAATACCGTACTGCATAAGTAAAATTAAATATTTTGTTACAGGATGTTACGACATTCCTAGTAAAGTAATATTTGGTATTTAACCATTTAAATTCTATTTTATTTTTCGAGGGAATATTACTACACATCAGGACTCACCTCAAGTTCACAAGTCACTACGCATAATATGTACTTGTCATAATCAGCTACTGACGATTTCAGTAAAGAGACTAGTAGATCGAAATCAAAGCAGACTTTGTTTCATATAGGAAGCTATTTTGAATGTTTCCTGAAGTGCGTGCTTGGTCAAACGCCTGAGTGTTTCCAGTCAGGTCAACACTGATGTCCACCTGATTGCTTAGCACACAGGCGAATACTTGCTGCGTTGGGACTTTTTTTTCGTGTAAAAGTTATAAAATTATTGTAATAGATTTTTAATATGTGTGAAAAATTTCAAATAACTTGGGTGAAAATTGAATTGAGAAATTCTGTTACATTCGTGCATAGGTCAGGCTAATAAAAGCGTGTTAAAATCAGGAGAACTCTTCGTGCTACTCTTCCATAAAGTGCTGTGCTCCATGCATAGAGTTTTGGAATATTACTTCTGATTTACACTTTTGTGTTTTTGAAGAATTCCTTTTTTTTTTTTTTTTTTGTGCAAGTCTTCGTTCCAGATAATTCTTACTCAAGCCGTCACACGTAAATTTACTTCCTAAGTAACAAAATATTCTGAGTTCTTTTAGAATATTTTATCCTTCCTACCCCGGTTACATAGGGGCAAGAATGTTAACGTCGCGTGTTGAGAACTGCCGGTTCGAGTACGGCCTAGGCTCATTTAAGATTTTAATTGTTTTGTTCTTCTTATGTTGTCCATACTGTAAAATACATCATGCTAAGGATTACATCATATATGTGCACACAGTTCAACAAATGGAAACACGATTGCGCTGTCTATACGGCTGAATTTTGCTAATGCCATTTACAAAGAAAAAAAAAAAAGATACAAAATATCTAATTTCATCTGCAGTTATTGTTATCTTTTCTGTCACATTACGTAACTTCGGTCTTGTTTTGGTTTGTATTTAATACAAATTTTTCTCATAGATGTTTTGTTATACCTGTAAACAATTTCTTAAATCTTAACTCTTACCCCCTACCATTATGATATGATCATCAAATTACAGCATACTGATTTCATCTCCTCGAACAGTTATATTTAAATTTTCGTTCCACCCCCTTTAGCTACATACATGTTAAATGTCAGTGACTGCTGCTAATAATATTCAGTAGCGTTAACTGATTTGGTTTTTATGTGTAAAAATGTTTGCCTCAGATGAACACTTGTACGGGTGATTTGTGAAACAGTAGTTCCGCTCGTCCAAAAACTAATCCCATTCCACCGTCCATTTATCCTTAATTTTATCGTAGTTTACAAATCAAACTGCGACTGAACATTTTAAAGTTTGGATTGAATAAATTCTAGGGCCTTTTTCGGCGGAAGTAAAATAATGGAAAATTCTGTGGGTCCGTGACCTTATTCTTCGCCGCCAGATGTCAGATACTTTCTGAAAAGGATTAGTTCACAGAGTCGAATGCAGAGAGAAGAGGTCCTCAAAAAGCAGCAATCCACCTGTCTCGTAGCGAGAGGATGTTGACACGTGAACTTGTGGGCTCGTCTCAACAAGAACGTCTCTAAACCAGTTTCATTGAAAGTTTTCTTCATTGCGTTGAAAGAATCACTATACACTATTAATAGTGCAATAGCTCGTAACAGTAGTTTCGGGTAACAGTAATAGAAACGCTGCATTCAAAAATAACTCTACGGTTTCGGACTTCACACTCGTCGACGTCGAGGCAATTAGAGCTAGGAGAGAAGGGGTCATTGCCAATTGAAGGAACTTTCGGGCCTTCACCTGAACTGAAATCTGGATGACTGAGCCGTGGCTTCTAACCCTTACTCTCCCACATGTTATGCCCGAGCGTTACAGCTGAAGGTTTATTAAGACTGGTGGAAAATTTATGATATTACAATACATGAAAAAACAAAACAAAAAATACAATGGTGTACCGCCGGATTGTGTTGTCACATCCGTGAAGACTTCATTGCAATTCAAGCCGGAAAAGTCTACTTTCGTTAAATATATATATATAGGGTACTCGGTGAATGGAATATGCAAAACTGATTTAATCAGTAATTTAATCATAAATCTACCCAGATTGGAATGATTTCCTATCAAAGTAAAATCCGACCGGTACTTAAGTCTTCTGCGTAGTTCCATATTTGTTTAACTCTTCATGGTCGGCGAAATGCAGCTTCAAAACTACAATACAATGTAAGATCCAGTGCTTAGGCTATATGGTGTAATTTCATTGATCTAATTATCCTGGGATTTTAGTTTCAAGACTCTAAAAAGAGGGGGAGGGCGCCAGAGACAACGATAATTTAAATCTTAATTGTAGCAACACGCAACTTGCTTACCAGCTGATAGTATGTTTTTCCCTCCACGCTTCATATACACACAGCAAGAAGTCCTCACATGTCAAATGAAGTTAGAGTTTCTGAAATCTGCGGCAGTTTCAGAGCTGCATGGTTTCGGTTCGCAGATGGACCCTATCCACTGAAGCCTCACAAACAGTACATTAGTCCTTTTTTTACAGGTCCCCCTTGATATTACTGTAAAAAAGTTAAATATGTAAAGTACAGCAGTGGTAGACAGGCATCTCGATAAGACAAGCTGTTTCACATAAAAATAAAGTAAAATGAAATCATGCGAAAAATTTCTCCCTCTCGTTCTTTATTTAATTAAAGAACTCTGGGCAATAAGATCAGCCATCTTTCCTCGGCGCTGTAGCCAGCTCGGACATTTCTCATTACAATTCTCGACCGAGCGGAGACGGAAAATTTCGTCTGCCTGGGGAATTAAAAGGGAGGCTGCCTCGCTGGGCGTAACTACTTTAGAAGAGAAAGAACTTGATCACTCCCTACCCACTGCCCCCTACCTCCGCTGTATCTCTCTTGCATTACAGACCTAGCTGATGAAACTCTTTGCTCCAACGATGCACTATTGTAGAAAAAGCAACATACAAATTTATTTATTTATTTATCGTATGGTAATTTAGACACTTTAAAGATATATTCGAATAAAATATACATACTGCAGCTTAAAAGGTTACAGACATACATGTAGTTTATTAATATAGTCTATCGATTCCTGAAATTCCAGCAGGAAGTCCACAGGATCACCATTGTAAGACCTGCAGGGAGTGTGCGCTTCTGCCTTTCTCGGTTCTGAACCTGTTGAGTGTGGACCAAATTTTACGTGGAAAGTCATAACCTGGTGGCTTTTGTGTAATACAAGGTATGATGTTAGTTAGGTCTACAGTCCACTCCTGGATCCAAGCTTTGATGATGAAATCTTCACGCGCAGCATCCTTTGCTGATCTCGTTGGCTATTTTCTAGCGGGAAGTCTGTTGATGTTGGCATCCTCAGTACCTTGGTGGATCAGTAAGTTTCTGTTGTCCATTAGCCTATTCTACTCGCGTGTAAGAGCATTTATCCGTCGCAGCTTAGATGGTGGTATGTGGCTCAGTATCGAGAGCCATTTTGTGGAGTTGTCTTGATCACGCCTGCAATCATGCGCATAGCGTTATTAAGTTGGGTGTAATTTTTTTTTTTTTTTTTTTTTTTTTTTTTTTTTTTTTTTTTTTTTTTTTTTTTTTTACGTGCGGACTATTCAGCCAGACCGGGACACAGTACTCGGCGGCCGAAAAGACAAGACCCAGAGCAGAAGAGCGGAGGTACCACATAGTTTTTGAATGATATTGTTTCTTGGTTTTAGCTTCTCAGTCATTTTCGTTATATGTGCATTAAAAGATAATTTTCTATCAAGGGTAACACCCAGGTAAGTTGGTGTCTTATTATGGGTAAGTGTGGTTTCCTCGTGGTGCACCTAAATGAACTAGCACATACTGGCGGTCAGATAATGCTGGAGTATCTCCTGACTAAGACTCTTACTCATCAACATACAGGTAGTACAAGTTGTCTTTCACAGATCCAATAATTTAATCTCTATATCTGCGTGATTTCTATTAAAAGTAATTAAAAACAATAGTTCGTAACAAATTTAGCAAAAAGAATTTATTTTCTTTAATGACTTGAACGTGATTAATAAATGATCTAAATTTCTAATATTTCATACTCAGAAGAAAACAATAAACATCGTAGTATCCAGGAACATAATTAAAAGTGAACATCAGCTTTGACAATTGATTCAGTTATTAGGAAAACCAGGTTTTAAATTCAGACTACTATTGTCTGAAAAACTGTTAATAGATGAAAAGGAAACTCAGGGAAAATATTTCATTTCCGGCCAGACAATCAACTACAGTTTCTACTAATAACTGGTTACAGACGCAAAAGCCTGGAAAATATAAATCTGAAACATATTCAAGTCGGGGCTGTTATTTCGCGAATTATCATTTTCAGACACCGTTCAGCATTAACTCAGTAGCGAACCATTGCTCCTGCTGGGCCCTGTGTAATAAACCGTTGCATCTACCTTTCGATCAGCTTCCTCTACCGTGGAGACACTTCAGTGGGACCGACAGACCCGCCGCACCAATCTGCTGACTACTGTTATGAGCCTCTGGCCACCCTTTCGTTTATTCACGGAAATACCACAGAATTATGGGTTGTTCCGATAGCAGACAAAACAGTAGGAAATTATTCATTAAAGTTCAGACCGAGCGCAGTAGGTGGAGCGGTGATGATCGGGCTTGGATTGGTATTCGGGAGGACGCGAGTTCAAATCCCCGTCCAGCCATCCAGATTTCGGTTTTGCATTTATTTATTTAATATTTTTTTATATCATCAGTCGTTCGACTGGTTTGATGCAATCCTCCATCCTTTCTTATCTTGTGCTAACCTCTTCATCTCCGCATATCCCTTACAACCCACGTCCTCAATTATCTGCTTTATATATTCTAATCTCTGTCTTCCTCTATAGTTCTTACCTTCGACTGTTCCCTCCACTACAAAATTAACCAATCCAGCATGTCTCAAAATATGACCTACCAACCTGTCTGTTATTTCTCTAAGCTTCTTCCACAAACTTCTTTCCTCATCCATCATTTCCAAAACTCGTTCATTTCGTACTTTGTGTGTCCATTTAATTTTCAGCATTCTTCTGTAGCACCACATTTCAAATGCTTCAATTTTCTTTCTTTCTGGTATTCCTCAAGTCCATGTTTCGCTACCATAAAGTGCTGTGATCCACACGTAGAGTTTTAAAAAGTTCTTTCTAATTCCTAGATATATATTTGGTTTCCTGAAATTACTTCAGCCAAATGCCGAAGCTATGATTGATCTCCTACCAGTTTTTTTCTCAAATCTTCTCCCAAATCTAATGATGCCCACGTCGACGAGGCCCAAAGCATTAGATAAATTATAATAAATTTGAGTATAAAATTTCCTCTTATTTTGAAAAAAAAAAATACTCCAAAAAATGTGCAATACATTTGCTGAAATTTTGAGTCCTTGAAGTAATCGTATGTACGTATATTGATATGACAAGTATAAACGTTACCTAAACGTCGTATACTTTATTATAGCGTTCACTAAATCTGTCTAAACACTCAGCACCATCCACCGCATACCAATATACCAAGCTAGAAAAGTACGCTCTCATTTTGGTATGGTGTAAAAGTTGTTATGCCATGCGAACATTGCAGTGTAAATAAATATGCGCAGACTGTGTACATTTGTTTCATATATGTTGGGCAATGGATACTACTACAAGAGTTTATAGAACTGCTTGCTACTCAATTCGTGAGCGCAAGTATTTATTTACTCCGTTAATTATAATGTGTGTCTGTTAATGACTTAAGATAAGTTTATGTTATGTAATTCAATGCAACATGTTTAATTGTAAGCAAGACTGGTTGGTTTTAATTGTTTCCATTACCATCCATAAAGGTAGAACGCAGACAGCCTATAAAAAATTCGGAAAAATGGGGCATTGTTGTATGAATTTATCTGAAATTCCTCTAGACCACCAAAACAGCTAAAGCCACAGCATTTGTGATGATTTATCGTTACAGCCGTAACGTAAACAATACAATCGGTTTTAGGAACATCAACAAAATTAAGTAACTGGATTTTATAATTATGCAATCAACGGAGGAGATTATTTGGCCTATGATTTTGGTACATTGAGCAGCTTGCAAGGAAAACGTTTGCTTTTTTCTTTTAACGGCTTTACATCTTGTCAATATCGAGTTCATTGAAGGCGAGAAAGAATTGGGGGTAAGGAATGGGAAAGAATTCTGCCATGGCCTTTTGAGTTCGGCATTTAACAGAAGTGATTTCGGGAAAACATTGTAAACCGAAATCTGGATGCCCTGACGGGGATTCGAACCTCTCGAATGCGAGGCCAGAGTGAGATTCGTGGGGTGTGTAATCCTTCGCAATTAATCAATAATAAAAAAGTAATTAATTGTTTGTTGAAATACAATTATTATTCCTCTTTGAATACAAACAAACAGTGGTAAATGTTAATCATTTAGTAATCGCTTAACAAATTTTCAAATTTTATCCGTCCAAAACAATAGAATGATTACGATAGCGGGAAAACATGAGTTACACGGTGGGGAAAATAGCGTGACTCTCACAGTGGCTTCTTTACTTCTATAATATTTGATAATTGTTTACAGCCATCCGTTTCACGACTACACAACTGTTTCTTATTTTCATTAATAATATCTCTACCATACAACGTAACAACGTATAAATATCTGAGGAGGTCGTTAATTTCTAATGTCGTTAACTTTCATGGTGGACTAATACAAGCTTACCGAGAAGAAGTTATTTTTTCTTTCGTACGCGAGTTAGATTTATTAAATTCCGACAGCAAAAGAAATGGAGAACGACAAGATTCTGCGGTGTTAAAAGTAGAACCACTCCACTGATTGAAAATGAAGAGAGGGCAACAGAGAAACACTTTTCTGACGAGGTATTCTGAGAAGGTAGTGTATTATTATTGAGTTCCTCTTCCTGCTGGCAGATTCCATCATGGCACAGCTGTGTTTCTTTTTTATGTTAATCTCTTCAGGTCCGCAATTTTTCTTCGTATGTGAGGATAGAATGGTGCATGAAAGAATCCTCTTCGAATGCGATTACTAATACCATTTTAATCATATAATGTCACTGGTTCCCTCTGAAAATAATTTTATTCGAAGGCGTCGAATATCTTTGTTAACAGTGATTTTTCATTTGGTTATGGCGCGTTTCTGGACTACGGAATGGTCCCCATTCGAATCCCGGTCTTGGCAGGAATGTTTATGGGCTTTAAGCTGAACTTCATCTCTGTCAAAAACCTGGTCGGAATTTGAAGATTCCAGGACGCTCTGTAGTTAGAATTCCTCGTTAAAATGTAGGTCCCCTTTACTTGGTAATATTTACAGGTTAGATGAAGCCGGAGGCGTATTGTGCAACCGGTAAAAAAATTGTGTCACTAGGTCTTGGAGACTACACAAAATTGTTATTATTAACAGCGGATCAAAATCGGAATCGAAAAAGTAAATTGCGCTCTTCCAAACTTTACGTCGCCTTCAGTCAACTTTTTTATTTTTGTACTTTCCTAACCTTCACTATCCATCCTAAATCTTTTTTTATCAAACGACTTCTGTTATTCTATCTAGAGATGGGTCACAAATAACTAAACGGCTACAAATAACCGTTATTTTAAAAACGCCGTTTAGCAAGTAGCGGCCAAAACGATAACTGGTGTCAGCACCTCCCTCTGACAGCGCTGTAATTGTTCGTCGACCGCCTGCTACGAGTGCATCAGTCACCACTTATTGCTTCTCTCACCGTTATTAATTGCAATAGATACCACTAGATGACACTACCATCGCAAAATAATAGTTATTAACTTCGATAGCAATCACTAGAGGACACCACCTATGTAAACCGCTTTTTCCTACCTTTACCATTATTAACTACAATAGCGGCCAACAGACGGAGAAACCATCGAGAAGCGCTAATTTTAAAGTGGACTGTAACAGACACGTTTGTCTTGTTTAAAATTAATCCTGTTCCTAACTCCTACACACCAAGCCAAGACTTCCCCTGATTATTAAATAAGTTAAAATAATTCAAGGTATCAGTTACTCTTTCTCAGGTTGTAATGCTTTAATATTTGACAAATAAAATTTCGAGAGGATGCCAAAAGCCTTCAAATTTACTCACAATGTATTACTTTACATCCAGACTAGGTATAAATAGACAATAGGATGTGTTTTCATGTTTGGTTGAAAGTGCTGACATTATTGATAAATCATGTTTCCACCACAAAGTAATAATACTTGTGAAATATAGTCTTCGCTGGTTTTCCGCCGTATGTTGTTGAAGAGAGACAACAACGAGCACTGCACTAACAGCGCTGGTACTCCCTGCAGCACACATCTAACCTGAAGATGGCGGCAAAGCCAGCCGCCGAAAGCTCGTTGTTGTCTCTCTTCAACAATATACGGCGGAAAACCCGCGAAGACTATATTTCATCGATACGCCGTGAAAGCCTTCGTTCTCACAATAATACTTGTGTTTGTAACTTGCTAATAGAAGTGGCTATAACAGAACTATCTGGCAAAAAAAATTCCTTGTGAACATCTCCTTTAAAAAAATCACATAATGTTAGAATATAGGAATATCGTTCAAAGCATCAGTCTTGGGGTCATTACTTACTTTTTATCAATTTTCTCTTTCTAGTATCTCTATGTAGCACATAAGGTCTAAAATTTTCCTTTGGACAGATAAATATTTCTTCTGGATAGTACAGGTCTTAAAGATAATTTTCCACAATCAAAAATCTAAACCTAATTAGATTTAAATGTGTGCCAGATTTATGGTGCAAGGTAAGGTATACTGAGTGAATGACTGAAGTACTATCTACTTGTACACAATAAATGAATTGTTGGCAAATGGTGCAAAGTTGATAAATTCCATTCTGAACTTGTAGAGGAAGGCAGAAGGTTGATATTTATTTATTTCAGCAAAGGCTACACAAGCTAAATAACTAATAGTATGTAAGAGGTTCCACTGAAGTTTATGATATACTATGCTGAAATAATAAAGGCTGTTTGTGAAAGTAAGTATAAAGAAGTGATATAACATGAAAAACTGCAGTACTGAAGTGAAAGTGGACAAATATTATTCAAGTTAGAGTTTGGCTAGAAAAAAAGTTTATAAAGCTACAGAAAACTAGCTCAGGTGATACAAAAACTAAAACATATTGATGTAGGTGCCACATTTGTATGCTCCATAATATGCACAAGCAGTATTGTGAAGGTATAACATTCTTAAGGTCATTATGTGGGAAATGCATGTCACAATCTAATTTCCACGCTTCAAATTAAGAGAAAAACTGCCCAAACACATATATAACATGCAACTGATTGCTGAAGAAAGAGTGCGATAAAATAGCGTACAAATTGGTTAAATAATCATTTATTCAAGTTCATGTAAAACTTTATGGAGGATGAAAAGCATTTTCACTATATGTGGAAAATATGCGTCAAACCATTACATTTTCTTCCAGGTCGAAATAAATGTTTACACAAAACTTCATCCCACACTGTTTGATTTCCGATCAGTTCATTTATAGATTCTTAACAAATAGGTAACATTACGATATTTGTTTCACTAGTCCCACAAGACAATTAGTTTCAAACAGCAAATCATATTTTCATTTCAACTTACTTTTATGTACGTCTGAACAACATATTTAAATTGCAGCTGGTCTGTTATTGGGACACATTTACAACATATGTAAAATATACTATACATATAACTGTAGCCACACAAAACTTAATGCGAATTAATGGCCAGACTGAAAAAATTGTTTACTTTCAGCAAAGTTATCTTCTGTTCTTTACGAGTACGCAACGCGTAATGCTGTATTTGTTGCATATATTCATAAAAACTCCTACCACAAAATCATTAGTTTCAAACATAAAAATACATTAACACGTAATCAAAACTGCCCACTTCGGATTATTTTTATATATCGTCCCTAAATCACTTATACTTCATTTCCTCCTGTTTGATCACGTTATACAGTATACACAAACCGCTAAAGCTGGTCGTGTTAAAATTCTATATTAATTTACCACGGCATCACTGCCACTTATTAAACAAATACATAAACACAAGTCGAAGTCGTATATAATGTCTCTGACAGTTACTATGGAAGCCGTTTATTTGAAAGCCGCTATTGGTGACGTATCGTCAAACGCTAAATAACGCTAATAAGCGGCTTTTCGTGACGTCAGGGTTATTTCGCTATTATTTGGGGGCGTGACCGCTATTTTCGTCACATCCGGTTATTTGACATTTCCTGCTTTTTTCAACAAGAGAAGAGCGTTTCTGAGCAGAGAT
Organism: Vandiemenella viatica; assembly: GCA_031002005.1. Lineage (NCBI taxonomy): Eukaryota > Metazoa > Arthropoda > Insecta > Orthoptera > Morabidae > Vandiemenella > Vandiemenella viatica. Next base: position 169,638,152 of record CM061920.1, read on the forward strand.
TTTAGTGGCGTCTCCACAGATATTACTTCGGAAAAAAATAAATATACGCTATTTCTAACGGTTAAAAAAAGCGGTTAGAAAAAAGAAGCAATAACTGAATAACGTATTACTGGAAAAAAGCTGTTTTGCTCATCTCTAATTGTATCCAATTTATCTTTCCCTTTTCAATCTGGCAAGCAAGCACCTAAATTATTTAATTTAATTTAACTGCATTGAGCATACCCCTTGGTGACTATTTCCCTACACGTCCATCTCACATGTCTTGTTTTTATCTTAAATTCTTTGAGTGCGAGCGGTCTGGTGGCTTATTTATTAAGATGTCCGACAGGAGATCGAAAGGTCAGCGCTTCGAATGCTTAGCTTGGCAGAAATTATCGCAAGCCCTTAACGCCACCTCCACCTCCGGAGAGTAATGTGAACTGCGCCAGAGCGCTTCAGTGGTTATAATAATTCGACGTTAAACTGTAGCTCCGCTTTACCCCGTAGAATTACCGGGTTAGGTAAGGAGGAAAGGGACTGGCCATCCTACCTCCAAACCAGGCTAAGTGTACCTCATTCAGCAATCTTCGAGTTGAATAGTAAGATTAGCTTTTCATTGAGCGCAGTTTAACCACCCAGTTACTTTTGCCATTTACGAATTTTAATTTTAAATTGTTTCAGTTTTTCTTGTAAAATTTCCAGCTCTTTCTCTGGTATTTATTCGAATCCCTGCCTCATTTACTTAGAAAAAGAAACATTCCCACATCCGTACGTTCCAAATCGAGTGCCAGATTGTGGTACTGGTCATCTTTTCTCTTATATACAATTCGACTACTAATACCCATCCAAGACTCATTATCAATAAATGCCTTTTACTCTCCCAGTATTCTCTTCACCTATCTTCAAATGACTCCTAATTAAACTACTCAAGTTTTTAATCGTTTTCTGCGTAAAATACGCATAAAAATCTAGTATTCTTCTTTTTCACCTCCCTTGATACCCAAAAAGTGGCTCCAACACTATTCCTCCATATTGAAGCAACAGTCTAACCACGGTTTTTCAGCCCAGTTCAGTCACTTCTCTGAGACGTCCCCTTATCGCCCTCCTCAATAAATGAAGTACTTTGAAACCTCTTCCTATTCCCTGTACAACTTATCCTGTCAAATTGAGTTTACTATCAAATATAATGCCGAGGTATTTATACCTAAGGTATTCAACAAGCAATTCCTTCCACAGCATATCTTCTCGGTATCTTCCCAATCTTCCCCATTCCTATTCTTCTCCATGTAGATATTTCCAGTGCTTCTATCCCTCTTTAGAGCCCATATTTTATCTCCATACAATGCAACGTCCATCACTGGACAGTTGACCAGTCCGTAGAGTACAGTAGCCGCAAAAGTTTGTATCTGTGAATGTATTGCGACTGCTTTCCGTATGATCTCTTTTCTTGTCACTGTAACAGATTTTCAAGGAGAATGAGTCAGAGCCGGCCATACGGTCTCGCCATGAGAGGCTGCAAAGCGAGTGAAACAACACAGGCCTGCGAATCAGCTCGTGTCGAACCAGCTGGAGAACACGAACACCGATTCAATGCACCTTGAGTCAGTGAAATTACCATCGTAATTGTGTATAGAGAGTACAGATAGTTAATAAATTACGAATGGAATGACTAAAACGTATTGCAAAACTACATTGTTCCTTCGTTGTATTTCAATATCCCTTGATTTTTATGAGAAGATTAATATCATCTCAGTTTGAACCAAGTGATCACAAAATAAACTTTCAGAAACAAGTATAAAAGTAACTTGAAGGAATTTTATGCATATCACATAATGATCAGAAACAAAGAGGCATACAATTCCCATTATTTATTTCAACAGTTTTTAGTTGATATGTACACAAAAATAGAAACAGAACGAAAGATATCCATACGACAGAACGAAAAGACGTTGCGTACAGAAGAGTTAATTCGTTTGAGAGACGAAATCATGAACGACGGCAACTTTGATGAAACTAGAATATTGATTTTAGCGTCAACTTACATAGGAAGTACATGACACATGCTAAAGTACACACTAGTTTCTATGACCTATGTAAGAAAATATGGTCACCCTAATTTATTCATAACATTCGCTTGCAATTCGGCACGACCAGAGATCAAAGAATATATACTTTATTGAAATGCTTCCATGGACCGTCATGATATAACAGCTCCAGCTTTTCGACAGAAATAAATTAATTTCCAATTCCAGAATATAATCTTGAATTATGCAATAAAATAGTGATAAATATGTTTCTTGCTGCATGTAAAAGATTAAATACGACTTAACCATTTCACCATGTACGATTGAAGGTGAATGTTCAATTTAATTTTTTTGTTTTGTTTCAATTTTGTCTAAACGCCTTGTTGGCGTAGATGTTATTAAAGGCTAGAAAGAATTGGGGGCTAGGAACGAGAATGAATGGCCGGACGGGGATTCGAACCTGCTTCCTCACAAATACGACGCCAGAGCGTTATCACTCATGCACCACACTAGCCGCAAATGTACAAAGAGATATCCATGACCATATTTAAATGAGACACAAATAGGAGAAGATGGATATTCTAAGCAAAGAAGATGATACCCGGAAAATGATGGTTTAAGTGCCAAAATACGAATGCGAGAAAATCAAAAGATAGAAGTAGATAGTCAATGGGTGGTGCCTTACAGATTACTTCACTAAAAATTGCTTTAAGTACTCATAAATATGGAGCATTGCAGTTCAATGAAGTCAGTTAAATATGTGTACAAACATATTAGCAAAGGCAGTGAGATGGCTGTATTCGCAAGAACCGAAGAATACAGAGAACAACATCCGTAAGATGGAATACTTCGTTATTAAATGGACATGTACGTTAATAGTAATGAAGCGGTTTGGGTTTCCCAATACAGTTGTTGATTTGGCTGTGTTTAGAAAATAGACAACACTAGAGAAACTGACCACCTGTGAATACGACATTAAATACATTTTTCAAACTTTGACAAAGTGATCCATTTTGCAAGAAGATTGCTATACGCATGGAATGCGACAAGACAAATCTTACAACGAAGAAGACAAAGAACTCCAGTAGAAAATCACGAATGAATCTTCAGAAGCAACGGAGTGTAACGAGTGTACACAGTGTTTCGAAAAACTGCTGAGTGTTTCTATCTCTGTATGCTACTGCATGACATTCATGGACCAATACGTTTCACAGATGTACAAAAAATAGTCAGTGAAACGTACAGAGAAGCATTTCAGCGTTTAGGGGACCTGAAAAATGATAACCAGTGGGAGTTGGCGCTTCAAGAAGCTGAATTGACAGCAACCGCAGAACAGGTGAGAGATCTGTTTGAATGTGTAGTCCACATAGTTTATGGGAGAAATTCAAAGAAAGTATGAGCCATGGTGTGTTGCATCAGGTGTAACAGCTTCATCCGGAGCTAAATATCATGTTCAGTGAAGAAAAATGCTTAACAGTAAGCAATGAAACTTTTGCTGAATTTGGAATGCAAGCACCACGAGGAGTTTTAATCGATGCTTTGAATTGCAAAATATTAAAAGAGAAAAATTATAATGTTGACGAATTACTTCAATCCATCACTGGACCCAAACCATCTATACTAATAAAACGCTAAGCTCGGTCACTGTATAACCATGTCCGTCACACTGTGAAGTCATGCAGCTAGCCTAGATTAATAACGACCAGAAGCATTATCAAGATTGAATACTATGAACGATAATGAATCTTTAGCTAATCACATGGCATATTATTGGAATTAATAGGATGACTGAAAAGTGGGTGTACAATTTAGCCTATTAATACTTGAGCATGGTGAAATTACGCAAACATGAAGTTTGTTTTATTAAGATATGAACAATTACACATCGTCGAAAGTCATTAATTTTTAAACAGCTAGAGCAATTTCTCATGGTCGTTTACTGGGTAGAACAGATCGCGTAAGTTTCCGTCGCTGATGAAGTTTTACCGTTGCGCCGCTTGTGAGGTGAGGTCCCACATGAATAGCGCCACAGGGATCTGTTGTCCACAGCCGACAGCCTGGCTTGTCGAGATGGCGAGCTGCCTTTCGCCTCCCAGGACGGGTGGTGAAGATTACTTGCTGCTGTATCAGATGTGGATCCGAACGAGAAACAGAATGTTCCATCATCCGTTCCTCTGCTCTCAGGAAAACTCTGTTCCCTCTGCACTGCGATATGTCATATGACATTCGGTGAATCACAGCTCTGCCCACCAAGATGACCGCTCCTGGTAGGCTCAACACATAAACAAAAAATCACAATAACGTTAATAATATTGCTGGCGAGGTTCTTTAGTGGTTGGATCGTCTCCCATCACTCTCCAACTCGCCTCTTTACTTAGAAATGGCACTAAGGTCTATTTTCGGTGGTCATCACGAGCTAACGGCACGGGTCTTTTCCGAAACGTGCCCAAATGGAAAGCGGGCCTTATTTATTTATGATGGGCAATAAATCTACTGAATGTCCAAGTCAGGTAGAAAGTTTAGTCACCCACCTGAGGTGTAAATCTGGACGCTTTGTTGAGTCACGTATAACTTTCTGTCTGACACGCCGCACCGCCAACATCTCACACATACTGTGCGAACACTCGGTGACTGATAACACTGTATTTATTAATTCATTACAAGGTTATGAATGTTATTAAGTAACAATTGTATTGTAGGAAATGAACTGCCTGAACACTGCGCTCAATCAGTTATTTTGGTCGGGCTTACAAGGTGTTCAGATGTTTACGCTGTATTCCACGTCACTGTTATTGTAAACTCGAAGAAATGATTTGCCAAAACATTGAAATAAAAGTATGCAGTGCGTTTAAATTTACATATTAATTATTGATTCCTTTTTATTACTGATGTCAAAATATACGCCGCATGTAAATAGTTCCAATGGGTCATTTTTATACCGCAATACACTGAAAGTTTTCATACGTGGATAATAGTTATGATTATCGAACGACCGTACTAGTAGAGGTTGTGGTTAAGTTGAATTGTAACCACGCCGGGAATGGCAACTAAAACATTTTATTATGGTATAATTTACTATCAATTTAGTTTTATAAACAATTTGACTTGCTTTCATAAGCACCGTGTTACTGAAGTTATGACATCATGCGGGTGAAAGTGGGTGCTGAATGCCGTCTGGCCCAAGAATAAAACTTTTACTTATATGGTATAGCATAACATTTTGGAATTCCTAATTTCTTTTAATTTCATTGGTTCCATGCTTCTGTCGCCATTAATTCATTACAAATTACAACTGTATCGTACGTACACAGAACCGATATACGTACAGCATTAAAAATTCAATGTTATGAACTCTATATAATAATAATTCCATGTAGTTAAGTTAATGCTTGCCAGAATTCTGCATTCAGTCCGTAATTTTCGACGGGCTTACTAACTAGTTGTTAATAGGAAAATCAAAAACAAGCTTATGACTTTTTCATGGATCATGTGAACAGTGGTCTAGGTGGGGTAATCTATTAGGATGCACCAGGTGGTACCACCGGAAAGATATTCTGGATAAATTTGAAACTGGATGAAATATCCTCCAAAAACAAGAGATTGCGCTTGCTTTGGACTCATCTGGAATTGCAGCAACATTAATTCGAGGAGGAAAAAACTGTTCATTGTGCTTTGAACTGCCATTAAATGTTGTAGAGCAAGAATTATTAGTTTTTAATCTATAAAAAACATCTAGACAAGAACGACTTTTAAAACAGTGTAATCATTTGGGAGGAAAGTCATTGAAAGCATTAGATAGAACACTCCAAGATTTCAGAATTAACTGGAGGTGCATTAGTTTCACTTCTATAGATTTCCGGTAATTGTTTCCAGTTATTCCAAAATTAACTCCAGCAAATGAAGTCAATTCATGTTTGAAGCAATCATTTCTTTGGCCTCAAGTGAGGGCAGTACAACTAAGCACACTCACTGTATACTAGATGACACTTATAGCTCATAGGCAGGTATTGTAATAGAATAAGTTAATTAAGTATGAAATAAAGTGAAAACACCACATAAAAACCAGATTGTTTTCACTAAATTGAATGCAATTGTATCTAAAATATGATGATTTAAGTTAGCTTTATAATTTCTATATTATAGGTTCGTTTATTAACTAACAATTGACAGGAGCTCACAGGTTTTGTCCGAGCCGAGGGAGAAGTAATTTACTACCCTTACAATTGGGCTTCGTTGACAGGACGTTGAAATAATTACTACCTTCACAGCGCATTAAGATCAGAAAAAGACTGGGGATGCTACATATAAAAAAATCGAGCATTAATAAAATAAAAACTAAATTAAAATCAATTCCAATTGCAGTCTCATTTGTTAACTATACGTAATTATTTAATACTTATCATATCTATCTTCAGATTCAGTCGATGTTTTGGCCATTCCCACGCTGTGAACCAAATATTCTCCAATATTTGTTTGACGTGAAGCTAACACCAATACATGCACATCTATTTTGATAGGAATTCTCTATCATAATATGTGCTTCTAAAAGCGCGAACTACGACTGATGCAGAATATGTGAAAAAAAGCCTTCTCTACTTTTGACAACTTTTGTTTCTCGATGTTTCCCATGTTCTTGATGCTAACTGTTGGAACCTTCTTGCTAATGAAATTTGGTGAATGCATCATTTCAGCTCGCTTGATGTGCCGAGCAACTTCACCAACTTCACGGAAACCTCCACTATGTGACCCGCAACGGGACGGCTAATCGTATTGCATGTCAGATATGTCCATAGCCCAGGTACCTACTACAATTTTATCGCTTCCCAAGGAAAATGAGTGAGTTGTCGTTCAATATGCAACATAGTCACAGCTGGACAAAAAAACGTTAATACGTTAATCGCTAATTAACGAAGTTAACAAAATTGCAAAAATTTAACTTTGAAGTTAACGCCCCTCTTAACTTCCGTTAATATTAACTTCGTTAAATTTAGTCCGTTACATTGGTTGTTGACGTCATTTCGTTTGTTTGAACAGCGCGCCACGGCACAGTGGTAAATTCGGCCAGTCGAATAGCGGACAAATTAAGTACCGGTAACGAGAAGTGGGAGTGCGAGTGTGGTGCATAAGTAACTGTTACGCCAGGCATGGCGTGCGTGTCAGCAGGAACGCTAGGCTAATCGAGCGTTTGTATTTTACGTCTGCAAACTGGCTACACGTTTCAAATTCATTCAGTGATAAAGTTTAATATTTATGCAGGGTGTTACAAAAAGGTATGGCCAACTTTCAGGAAACATTCCTCACACACAAACAAGAAAATATGTTATGTGGACATGTGTCCGGAAACGCTTACTTTCCATGTTAGAGCTCATTTTATTACTTCTCTTCAAATCACATTAAACATGGAATGGAAACACACAGCAACAGAACGTACCAGTGTGATTTCAAACACTTTGTTACAGTAAATGTTCAAAATGTCCTCCGTTAGCGAGGATACATGCATCCACCCTCCGTCGCATGGAATCCCTGATGCGCTGATGCAGCCCTGGAGAATGGCGTATTGTATCACAGCCGTCCACAATACGAGCACGAAGAGTCTCTACATTTGGTACCGGGATTGCGTAGACAAGGGCTTTCAAATGCCCCCATAAATGGAAGTCAAGAGGGTTGACGTCAGGAGAGCGTGGGGGCCATGGAATTGGTCCGCCTCTACCAACTAAAATGAGCTCTAACATGGAAAATAAGCGTTTCCGGACACATGTCCACATAACATATTTTATTTGTTTGTGTGTGAGGAATGTTTCCTGAAAGTTTGGCCGTACCTTTTTGTAACACCCTGTATAATTTAACGTTTTTAATACTTTAATGCCACTTTTTAGTTTGTATTAGTTTGGAGTTTGTTAGTGAAATAAATGAAATTGATTTTCGTTACACGTTTACGTCATACAAAAATGAAGATCTAGAAACTGTTAGTGAAAGCAGCAACGCTAGCAATAACAACGAGAGGATTAAACATCTTTGGCCACATTTATGCGGTTATATTGCATTTAAATCAAGACTGGGAGAACAGTTGATTTGTTAATTCGATTTGTTTTCGCCTAAACTTTCTGCACTCAAACCTTAATAATCTTAAAAAACACACCAGTAGGAAGCAAACATCCAAATATTTAGTTAAAAAAAAAAGTGAATGCAGGATCAACTCGTTGGAAAAGGAAAAACAGTTCAGAGCCTTCTTCAAGTGCTGTAGTTTCTTCTGATGTAAATAGCAGCACAAGTCTTTTTTTCCATCACTATCAGCTAACTAAAGGTTATGTCAACAAAGTATTCGTGAAACGTTTTCGTTTCCATCATGATTCGTTTACATGTTGTAGAATCCGATACGTTTGAGAAGCTCATTAAAACGTTGGACCCCAGTAAGAACTCAGTTTCTAGACGGACGTTGGGTAGACATATTGCTGATGGTTAACTTGTAACCGATAACTGTAACTTGCGTTAAATTTGCAAAAATGATTGTCGAAGTTAACTTTTTAAGTAGCGAATTAACGATTAATGAAGTTAACTTTTTGATTAACTGTGCCCACCTGTGAATATAGTCCCATGGACGTGTCTGCACAGATTACAGGCAAATGACAGATGGTGCAACTGCTAAACAGTTTGTATCTTTAATCCATTCCTACTCATTAACCTGGCGCCTTCGTCTCAGTAAGAGCAGTAAGTCTATAGATATAGAATTAAAACATAGCGGAAAAGGAACCAAATACTTCGATAAAATACCACAACAATAAAAAGCGGGAGTCACTACATTGTTATCGAAGGAATAACTATTTTCTGCAAACAAGGTCTTAAGTATTAATATAACAATATTATATAGATATCTAAAAGTACTTAACAGTTCTAAATCTTTTTCATGTTTACGACTCTGCCTTTTTAGTTAGTTAATCCAACTTTTTGCTGCGATAATCAAAAACAAACTCCCCAAAAAGCTGGCAAGTTTCACTATCGGATCATTAGTGCTTTGGTTACGTGCGCAGATATTAGCAACCCAGGGCACATTCTCTGAACTCTAGTCACGGACTTTGATCACCTATTGTTCCTAACAATGCTGGACGCCTCAGCACTTCAGAGGCAATTATCTCGGACCCAGCAGTCTTGTGCATTGTGGATACAACACGAGAGAATAATCCATCAAGCGAATGCACAGGATTTAATTCAATTTAATTGAGATAGAGCACACATTCTGGTGGCAATTCCCATAGTTATATAATTACCCCTTTTATTTTTTGAATATTTTTGGATTATCTTATAAAATTTGAGTGTTAAATTCTTCCCCCATCTACTAACGAATTTTAATTTTAAATTCTTTCAGAGTTTTAATAAATTATTCACTTCGCTTGGTAATTTGTTCCAATCCCTGACATCCTTACCCTCAAAAAAAATTTTCCCATTCCATCGTGCAACGAGTAGCAGCTTGTGGTCATGTAATCTTTTCCCTTCCTATTACTCCACTATTCCTATTACTTTGACCATTATCCCTCCAAGCCCCATCTCCATCATATGACTTGTAGATTCTCCAGCACTCTCTTTAACTTCCTCCTGCCTTCCAATGACTCCCAATCCAGCTCCTTTATCATAGCAGTTACTGATTGAATCCTACGACAATTTCCACGAACAAATCTAGCTGCTCTTCTTTACACACCCATCATCTCCTGTATTTGATACCCAAAATGTGGGTCCCAAACTACACCACCATATTCAGCCAATGGTCTGACCAATGATTTGTAACGCAATTCCTTAACTTCTCTGCTATATCCTATATCACTTTTTCCAGTAAACGCAGGATTTTGCAACTATTTCCTACCATCTTCCCAATGTGCTCTGCCCAGTTGAGTTTATTATCAAACGCTATGCCAAGGTATTTACACTTCAAGCCTTCAACAAGCAATACTGACCCCACCCTATAATAACAATGACCTTTAGTTTTTTATCTGTGTACCTAATAAGCTGACTCTTTTGGCATTTATCTTCATTCCATGCTGACCTACCCATTTCAATGTTCTATCCATGTCACCCTGCAGCTGTTCACAGTCTCCTCCTGTTTTGAACCTGTTATATACCATTATGTCATCTGCAAATAACGTAAATTCTGAGGGTACACCATTAACACAATCATTCATTAGTATAAAGAACAGCTACGGTTCCAATACACTACACTGCGATACTCCCATATTTACTTTCACCTCTTTTGATGATGTATTTCCTACTCTAACACTTTACTTTCTTGTTTCTAAGAATTCCTCTACCCAGCAAGTAACATTTTCATCCAATCCAACACTTTTCAACTTGTTTAAAACCATTTTATGGCTCACTCTGTGAAATGGCTTAGAAATACCTAGTGTACGCTATCAACTTGGCCTCCCTTGTCCAATTCATCTGAAATGTCTTGCACATAGCCACCATCAGAGATTCACATGAATATCCTTTCCCAAAGCCATGTTGTCTATCTGCAAACCAGTTTCTTACCTCACAGATATTTTTGAAATAGTTGCATATCAATCCCTCCATCATTTTTCCTATCAGTGATGTCAAATTAACCGTCCTGAAATGTTTGACCCTGTTTGCCACCCTCCTTCATGAGCCGGTACTACTGTCGCTATTTTCTAGTTCTCTGGTAAACAGCAAGACTCCAGACAAGGCAAACTTTACATATGATTGCACAAATTACTACAAACGTGACATATATGAACTGGGTAGCTGACTTCTGTATAGACCCGCTGACTGTGACATACAGTGATCGTTTATATCTATCAATGCTGCAGACTTTTGTTAACGGGATAACAGAAGTAATACTGTATATTGATCAAACCAAATCTCCTGTTAATATGCGTATTGTACAAACTGCACATTAATACATTCGCATTTCGTCTGCTGTTTAGGAGTGTTTAGGAAAGGCTCCTTAATCCCAGGCTGCTTCCTGTTAAATGAGTACAGAGGAGGTAAATCCTTGTAGTAAGCCAGCCGGAATGCCGCATTGACTACGCCACCTCCAGCAACAAAAAATATTTTCATTGTGACAAAAACACATTAACTGCATCTTCATCGATAATTCCATACTGCGCACATACAACCTAAAATATTTCATAAACCCGAACAAGTAAATCAAATTGCCCACAGTATCAATGGGTCATGTACACATGATTACTCCTTATCTCCTTGATGACGTCATCATCTACGTACATCCAGGGCTTGTTCTACACTATCAACTTGTCCTCCTTTGTCCATTTCTTCCGAAATATCATGCATATAGACCACTGAGACTCACATAAGTGCCGTTGCCAAAGGCCATCTTGTCGATTTTAAAACCAGTTCATAATCTCACGGATATTTCTGATGTGATTTTAAAACAGTGTTTCCATTAACTTACCAGCTACGGATGTCAAACTAACTGGACTCTACTATTACACTTCCAGTAATGTCGTATCTGCTGTAATCTGATCCACATATGTTGTAATCTCATCCACACACCCTTTGTGCTTTTTAACTTTCTTAATTCTCTCACAGTATTAGTACAATTTATTTTTACTTTTTAGTCTGCTCATTACAATTTACGTGGAGATGTTCATCCTCTGATATTTCCCCTCCCTTCCCTGAAACATATAATTTACTGCCCCTGCTAAATCAATTACCAAATATTTCTGGTCTCAAATTCTGAGTAACTTTTTCCCCATCCTTATCCATAATTGTCTGGATACCTTGCCTTCTTCTTAGTTTTTAACATAACCACAGAAATTTTGATGTTTAATTCGGTGGTCCCCATGCACCAATAATATTCTACATAAAGCCATTTTTAACTTTGATCTTTGTGATATATTGCAGCAGTGTGACTTATTCGTCTCAGTATAAATACAGACGTGCCTTTCCGTAAGTTTCCCTGCTGTCCCAGTATGAAATGCCGACGTTTCAGCGGACACGCTTTGCGCTTGGATGCGTTCCACAAGCTCTGCTAAACACAATACAGAGTACGGAACTCATAGCAGCGCAGTTTTGTGCTCTGTAACGTCAAACTGGGACGCCGCGCCGCCTGGACAGCAGTGAAACTGTTACCTCCGTCCGCGGAAGCCATTGATGGAAACAGTGCGAGCTGTGGCTTGGTGTCGGAAAGCAAACCGACCGCGGCCGCGGCGTATTGCTGTGCGGATCGACAGGTTTCTATTATCGTCTCGGCTGGACGTCGCTTACGCAGTCTCTTGCAAATAGCATGACCGACTGCCTTTCTTTATCCTCCACTAAGTTTATTCGT